>CM066567.1:26877695-27502695 GCA_033816785.1 Picus viridis
GTATTGGTCTCTTATGAACAGGCTTGATGGGCTGATACATCAGTGGATGGCTCCTAGCAAAATGTACAGCTTCATCAGGGTAGTCTTTTGTGGTAAGGTACAGACCACCATTCACCTTGCTGGCACACTGCAAAAACACAAAAAAAATATTATCATAAAAGTTTGACAAATAAATTGTCAAAGACAGGCTTAATTTTCATGTATAATAAAGAGTCTAGAGAAAACCTGGCACAAAAATAAGTGTAGAAGACCACAGGGGATACTGGGACAACAAGCTCTGTGTTTTATGCATATGTGTGGATTATTAACCTTAAGAAGTCAAAAAAGGAAATCCTGAACAGAACTTTGGTGTTGTCATGTTTAGAAAGAGACATACTTCTCTTTTCTGACATACTAAGAGCAGAAGAAATAGAGATTTTGCCCAAAAAACTATGTTTATGTCTTCCTCAAATTCATATTGAAGATGTAATCAAAATGTCCAGTGATAAGAGATGGGAGAAAGGGGTTTCCTTATCAAAAAACTATGGTTATGTTTTCCCCAACTTCATATTGAAGATGTAATCAAAATGTCCAGTGGTAAGAGTTAGGAGAAAGGGGTTTCTTATTCCAGCAGAGACACAACCATGTAAAGTCGGCAGAAACTTAATGCTTGAAATCAATCTCTACTCTTTATTATTTCTGACTGCAAAATGTATTACCATAAGAAATTAAGCACACTTTAAAATTATGCCAGCAGCAACAGTAATTCTTGCTCTCAGGCATTCTAACAGTATTACATTTGATTCTCATTCCCAACTCATCATGACAGTATTATATATCACTGTTTAGCTTGAAATGTCAATGTTTGTATTGATAAATCTACTGTTTTGCAAAGCAAATAGACTTTATGGCAATGATTGATTAAAAGAGGCTTACTCCTTTGGTTGAATGTGCAGTTAGGGATAATTTAATGCTTTAACCAGAGAAGTTAATTTTAAGATGCCTTGTGAAAGATATAGTGTTCCGTACTGAACATAGAACCTACATTTCCAATTTGCTTCATGATGTCTAATTGAAACCATTTATGATCAAGCTGGAAATATCTCAGTAACCATTTACATTCACCAAACATTCATGAGACAGTGTGGTTTTAGAAGCATTTCAAGCAAAGCCACAGTAGCAGCCTTTCTCTATTTAAATTGGATTTTTCAATCAATAAAATGAAATAAAATATTCTTTATGTTTACTGGAAACAGTAATTTTAAACTTGTGGTCAACTGTAATTGGCAACAACAAACTCTTGCACTTGTCAAGTGGAGCAATGTTTACTTCCACATTTTGGACTTAGCTATAGGGAAGTATTTGTTCAGTGTTGACTTTAAAGTAATTGTCTAATCAACCTAGTGATGGAATTTCTCTGGCTGTTTGCAATAAAGGGACACAGCTGGAGCATGAGGCTAAGCCTCTGCTTTCCATACACTGAGCAGCATATCAAGTGAATAGGCATTCCCAGGTAAAGATCTAACCCTAGAAAAAAGTAATAAAAAAATAATATTTCCAAATATATTTAAATAAAATCAAATAGTTTAGAAAGGAAACAGTAGATGTAGCCATCTGAAATCTATCAGCACCATTTTTGAAGTAGCTGATGTTATTCACAGAAGCCTCACAGTCTAAATGCACTAAAAGAATCATCAAATCAGGAGCAGAGATTATGGCAGAAGCAGTGCTTCGAGCAGAGATTATGGCAGAAGCAGTGCTTCAAGCAGACATCAGAGCCATGAATTTCACAGTGTGTCAGAACCCATGTGACCCTTAACTGTGGTTTTTTACTTTTTTATTTTGCTTTATACTCTACTTCAATTCTTTATAAAGTCCATTTTTACTCTTTCAATAGCTATGATTAGAGTGCTGACTCTCAGAGACACCTAATAGGTTATTTTTGGCCTCTTGTCGCTGTCACTTCTATAATGGGAAAGGTAGCCCACTACCTTTCAGCTTACCAATATGCTGACCTGTTCTTTGGAGTGTGAAACCTAAATCTGTGGTCTATAGCTCAAAACATGCTTTCCCTTCATGCTACTGCAAAAGAATTGAAAAAGACATCTAAACTGTGCCATAAATGAACATCCAAAAATGAGTCAAGTAATCCTTTCTTAGTAGGCACAGCCAACTGCTTCAGTCTCTAATGTGCTCTGTGATATAAGAAAGACAAACATGGTTACATTGATTAACACCCAGGAAAAACATCATCCCTCAGTTAACATGTTCCACAACATAAGGAAAATCACTTAAGCTCTTATTTTATATCTGTTTGAACTGCCTGTTGGGGAAGCTACAATCCAGTCTGATTCAAATGTGACCATTCAGAGGCAAGAAAGAGAAGCATTGAAAAAAAGCAGAACTTATGACAGCCTTTCCATAAATCATTGTCAGCTTTGCTGAAGTGCTGGCTCAGTGTTCTCCCCTTTTTGCCAAAAAAATACCATTTAATCTTCAGTGCTAGGAGATATGAATGCAATGATTGTAGTCATTAATACTGAGTTCATTTATGTGTTTAATGCTAGTCCGAATGACATACATGAGGCATCCTACTGCCTTGAAAAAGAGATTAGTACCATTTAAGAAACTTGAAATGTATCATCTTTGTAAAATACATAACTATTCTACAATCCATGCATGGTACTCTCTCCTTAGTTGGTAAAACTGCAAAAACTCTAAATGTACCATACAAAATGTCAAATGCAAAATTCTCTTGAATGTAGCCACTTTGCTCAACATGTGGTAACTTAGTTATCTGATTGTTTAATCCCAACTCAATTTCAATGACTTTGATCTACATCAAACAAACAAGAAAATATTTGATATTGATGTCAGCACTGCTACAGTGGTAGTTCAGTGGCCAAGACGGGCAAATCATATTCATAATGTTTAAAACATAGATAATCTTTTTGGATCATCCACTTCTGTATTTTGACTTATATCTGTAACCCAAAGAGAAGCAAGGGAAGTCATAAATTTAAAATGAGAGGACATGCATTTGAAATCATACTACAGGGAGAAAAGCTATACTTGCATAAATTAATAAATGATAAATTAATAAATGATAAATTAATTGTATGGAATGATTATTTCTGCAAATGATTACTTTTAGAATACAAGAGAATATTGATTGAGATAGCAAAGATAAAACACTGAAAGTAATGAGCCAGCTGCAATTTGCTCCACTGTTAAGCTCAGGAGAGGGAGACCAATGAGAAGACAAAGTGCTAAGCATGAAAACAGTGGTGGGGGGACTTAGCCAGACAGCTATTAGAAATGTCTGCATTGTATAGAATCAAAAATCTGCACAGTGCTGGCATGATAAAGGGCAGACCTTCTGTAAGTGTAAACAAAAGCAGCTATGCAACAGATTACAATTGCCATGGGTGGATAAAAAATTGTATTCTGAAAAGATACCAGGAGAAGTAAGCATGCTTCTCTGGATTAGCCTGGCATTGCCTGCTGTGGGGCTCCTCCTGGCTTGTGACAAGAAAGGAAAGGTGATGGAAGCCCTGGTTGTGTATTGTTGACGGGCAACTGCAATGCAAAGGGCATCCTCAAATTGCATTGATGGGCGGTGGTGTGGGCCTACTCTTCTCATCCCCTAAGGTGGGATGTGAGAGTCCCAGGCTAAGATACTACAGGGACAGAAACTTCAGCAATATCAGAAAACCAGAGTGACACAGGAAAAGGGTTTGAAATGAGGATTATTTGCATGGCCTTTGAAAAACCAACATAAAAGTTAGGAATACATTGTAGAAATTAATTGCTTGTCTTTAAGTCACGCACTTGTGATTTCCTCCAGAATTTCTGTTTACCAGATGAAAAATCCAAGTGCCAGGCAGGGACAGTTCTCTACATGGCAGCACTTGTATGGCTTCTGAGTGTGCTACAGTGGTTTCCAGATTAATTGCATTTTCAAAACAGGTCTTGTTTCTTTTCTTCATTTAATACTTATTTAAAAGAAAATAAATTTGTAAAGAAATGTGAAAATTAAAGAAAAGCATGAGTGATTTTTCTGAGTTTGGGTCTTTGAAATATTTAAATATTTCTATATTCTCTGTGGAGGGTACAGAAAACCAATGTTAATAAGCTTAGGAACTTGAAGTTAATAAAACTCACTCTGTGATGTGTAAAAGCAAATCAATAAATTGTGAGGACGCTAGATCATTGCTTCTAGAAAGAGCCTGTCTTGAGAGAAGAGCCTCATGTGATAGAGAAGTTACTCCTTATCTATAAACATGTTTATTTTGATCAGTTACTTCTGTTTAAAAACCATGTCTCATTTCTAACCTGGGCACTGGTCTAAACTATAGAAACATTGAAAATTGATACTTTTTGGAAAAAGTGATGAGAAAAGGAAGCAAAATCACCTGATCTTGAAATAGTGGATCACCTTTTTTATATTTTCCTTTAACACTTGTTAAATGCCTTCAGTTCAGCAGGTAACTGAAGGAAAGTGAATTGCCTTGGGTAAGCTTGTTTTTTCCAGTAATAATCTCATTTATGTTAGATAATTTTGCATGTATCTAAAATATATTAAAATGATTTTTTGATAACTTATTGATGAGCACTTTGTCAGAAATGCTAGAGTACATATTCAAAGAAGGACAGAGGAGGGTCATGAAAACGATCAGAGAGCTGGAGCACCTCTGCTACAAGGACAGGCTGAGGGAGATGGGATTGTTCAGCCTGCAGAAGAAAAGGCTTCAGGGAGAATTAATAGAAGCCTTCCAGTACCTGAAGGGGGCCTACAGAAAGGCTGCAGAGGGACTGTTTCAAAAGGTTTGGGGCAATGGTTTGAAATTAGAGAAGAATAGATTTAGATTGGATGTTAAGAACAAGTTCTTTACTGTGAGGGTAGTGAAAGACTGGAACAGGTTGCCTAGGGAAGTAGTTGAGACCCCCATCTCTGGAGATATTCAGGGTGAGGCTCAACAAGGCTCTGAGCAAACTAACCTCATGGACAATGTCCTTGGTCAGTGCAGGGAGGTTGGGCTAGATTACCCTTGGAGGTCCCTTCCAAATCAAAGCATTCCATGATTCTGTGAAATGTATCCTGGACTGTGAAGTCAGGAAGATTAGTATTATGACCAGTAGCCTGCTTTTCTTGCTGGATTTATTCACATAGCAAAGGAATGAAAAACAGATTGCACTTACCGAACCAGGTCTAGGATAAGGTACTTTTCCTTCATATAGAGCCCAGTGGTATTCTGGTCCTTCTTTGTGTGCATATGGTCCATTGAAAGCTGCTCGAATACTTGCCATGTGGTAAACACATATAGCATATCCTCTAAATATATTGCTATGAAGTAAAATTCAAATATATTATTAAATAAATATGTCACGTTCTGCATGGTTTATTGTATTATTGTATTATTGTATTATTGTATTATAATACTGATATTGTTTTGTTTAAAATAAGCCACATTTTGACAATATTCAGGGAGATAAAAATACTTATTGTTTGCTATATGCTTTTCTTGTAACTGTTGTGTCCAATGTTCTTTAGAAAGTCTTTAATATATTTATATTCATAACATTTCACTGAGGAAGCTCCATGTTGTTATTTCAAAATATTCAGGCTCTAAATTACTTATTTATGAACACTGATGAAGAGCAGCAAACTGAACTTAGGACTGATATGTCTTTGGTTAATTACTTAAGCAGTTAACCTTTTTATTCTCTTTTTCTTCTTGTTGTTACTTTGGAATTATGAGAATTATCTATTTCTGACTGAAATGAGGAGAAGTTTTTTGTATATAATGAGGCTGATGATTGGTGTTAGTTATGTCACCAAGATCTAACTCCTATGTAGATCACTCCACATAGAAGTTTCCTTTTAACTTTTAAATTTTATTAAATTTATTTATCAGTTCCAGAGAATCAATTAATTATTTTTTAAAAAGAACATCAGTGCTCTTTATGAAATTAACTCTGAAAGCTTCAGATCATTTTAATTAGTTGCCTACCTTTCTATACTGGCATAGGGAACCAGTAGGAAATTCTAGGTGACTGTGTCCTTAGAGGATGAGATCTACCTTGCTTTATTCCAAGCAAATAAATCAGGAGACAGAAATAATGCCAAAACCACAGTTGCTCCTAAACTAACAGCTGGATATTCAAGAAACAAGTGCTGTATGTTTACTCTTGAACTAGGCTGCAGTGGATAAGGAGACCAACCGCAACATCACAGCTGGTGTTTTATGCTTCACTAAGAAGTTGACAGGTATTTAATTTGCTATCTGCTTAAACTTGAATTACAATAGATCTCTTAGAGCTATACAGGTGGCTCTGATGGGCCACTCTTATAAGCATGCACAAGTGTGATTTACTTTGATACTAGGAAATTTTCAAGCAGAGAAACATTTAATTAATTTATGATGCAGATAGCTTGGATCACTGACTGAGACTTCAAAACCCTGAGTGTCATAGAAGAGCTTTTACATTAACAAGGAAGTCCACCGTGAATAGAACAGGGTTTAAACTGTTTACTATGTATTTGCTAAGGCATGATTATCATGCAGCTTCTATCTCTTCAACAGGCTGTTCAAACATTCCTCTGTGGCTGCTATTATTTCTTCTAGTTGTTTACCTTGTAGTGTTGAAGAGGCCAAATATAACTGGATTTTTGTTATCACGAGTTTGCAGCAAAAATACATCCTCTGTAAAATACAAATAGAATGTTATTGGTAGTGAACAGTTTTTCTCAGCCCCCAAAGAGAAATATTAATGCTTGTTAAAAATGCAATCCTATTTTACTTATATTTGCTTTTAGGGAGATTTTGAAAGAAAATTTTAAACCAGACACAATACACAAAGTCCTAACTGATGATAGTCCACTCCATACATATTCATATATGCTGGAAACAACACTGACAACCACTCCCTATTAATTAATACAAGTGCAATGTTTGACAGCAGGATGTATTATCATGGAACTATATGTTTTGTATGGTGATTTTAAGTTTGTTGCAGTCTAGTTTATTTACCTAATTCATCAAAATATGTATCAATTCCATTCCTCCCGGGCACAGAGCAAACTAGCCTGGTTTTGAGGAAAGTGCTCCATTTATTCACGAGCATCCGCTGGCCTCCCATATCATTCTGTGTAAAAAAGCAAACACTGATGGTAATTTGAAGGACTAAGTCCAGAAGCACAAACATCACTGCTGAAGTAGCCACTTGCTGTATCTCTTAATGTCAAAACTATGCATTCCCAAACCACATCTCTATTACTGGTATGATTTCTTTAGAGTCAGTTTTCAAGTATCATTGCACTGATCAAGTCCAGGTCTCGCTGATAGCTGTGGGTTTGTAAGAATTTGGTAATTCTGTGTTGCACCCATGGAGAGTTTTAAGTATGCTGAGGGGGCTGGGATTGTTCAGCCTAGAGAAGAGAAGACTCTGGGGGAACCTTAGAGGTGCCTTTCAGTACCTGAAGGGAGCCTACAGGAAAGCTAGAGAGGGACTTTTCATGAGGGTGTCTAGAGACAGGACAAAGAGGAACAGTTTTAAACTGAGGGTTTTAGACTGGATCTTAAGAAGAAGTTCTTCAGTATGAGGTAGTGAGACACTGGAATTGGTTGCCTAGAGTGGTTGTGAATGTTCCCTCCCTGCAGGTGTTTAAGGCCAGACTGGATGAGGCCTTGAGCAACCTGATCTAATTGAGAACCATCCTTGCCCATGGCAGAGATGTTGGAGAAGACAGACTCTGAGGTCACTTCTAACCTAGGCCATTCTATCTTTCTGTGATATCATTCTAACAATTTCTCAGCAGCTTTAAATAATTTCTGCTTTGCTATGTCTGTCTCATCTCTTTCTTGCTGCTGGGACTGTTGGACTGTCAAGAAAAGAGGGCATTTAGTACTACTTAATAATCAAATTCTGTAATCTTTGGGTAGTGTCTTCAGAGCTGTGTTCAGATAGCGTAACTGGTTGCTGAAGGCTCTGTTCTAGGTTTGCAAAACTCCTCTCACAACTTCATCCTAAACTACTAGAATTAATTGATTTATCCAACTTCACACTGAGATCTTGCAAAACCAGACATCTATTTTCCTCAGAAAAACAGAAAGACAAAATGCCTCTCTGCTGCAAAAGCTGTTATGGCTCAGGTGAAAATGTAAAAAACCAGTTCTTGACTCACCAGCTAGCTACATTTTGTATTCATTAAATTAAATTTGAATTAGAGTATATGGCTGTGAACTTAATGTTCAGATGATAAAGGATTTGGAGCTTTGGAAAAATGAAGAAGAAAAGTCTGTGGGATTTTGGTTTAAACCATGGCTAGAGAGAAGACATTCAGTTGGATTTATTTCAGACTATTGGGGATTATTAAAATAATTTACCAGAACATAAGCCAAAGAATTCTACTTCAGATGTTGAAGCAGACTTGAGTTCAGAAAGCCAACTTAGGCAAGACTGTCTTAGGCTGCAATGTGGTACTTAACATACTTCAGATGTTTTAAGTTATATGTGAGTACTCCTTAAGAAATTTTAGTAGTATGCTGGTAAGCATATGTGACATATACTACACATTGAGATGGCAGAAGATTTTTAACTCGCCTTCTACTCTTTGCCCAAGAGTTTTAGGAATGTATCCCTTACAGTTAGGAGATGGAACATACATTTTTCAGAAAAATATGTCAGATGGTAAGAAATAAACTTCTTATTCCTTCCTTTAATCAAGCAGATGTAGTCCCAGTGGGAGAGCTCTGCTCATCAGCTTTATTGCAGTTCAATTAACAGAAAAGGAATGCACTCAAACTTCATCAGTTTTTCAGAGGGGACCAATTATGGCCAGCTTAATCTGGAGGATTATAAATTAACAGTGCTCCTCTCCAGCAACTGCCCGAGATCACTTGCTTGTGTGTGGGTCCAGGGAGCCAAAGAGAGATGGGATCACACACTGGCCCCTTAGTTTAAGTGCAAAATTGATAATTATGCAGAGCAGTGGAGGGAAGTAAGGTTCTCATGACTTTTCTGCTCCTTCTGGTAAACCTTATTCCTGGCTGTGATAATAATTTTCTGGGCAATTTAATCCCTTGTTCTAGTTTACTATCCACATATTTTTCCTTAATTGCTATAAAGAAGAAGGGGAATGAGAGATAAAATGAAAACACCAATTAGCTACCAAAGCACTCTGTAGGTTGTTGCCATTGCACCCCTCCATAGTACCCATGAAAATCAAAAAGGTTTTCAAAATAAACAGAACCAGAGAACTGCTATGTTCGGCAGGGACCTTTGGAGATTTTTTAGTCTATCTGCTCTGCTCAAAGTAAGTTACTTTAAGTTACTCATCAAATTGCTCAGGCCTGTGACCAGTTAGGTTTTGATTATCTCCAAGGATGGAGACTGGGTAACCTGTGTTGCCTATGTTCAGCCACTCTGGCAGCAAAAAAATGTTTTCTTACATTCATATAGAATTTCAAATGTTTCAGTCTGTGCTCATTGCCTTCTGTCCTATCCAGCTGCCTGATAGGGTAGCCATTGACACCGCACAAATGTAGGTGAGTTAGGTCTACTCCTTGATGGAAGAATAGAAAGACAAGAGGGGAATGTCAAATAGGACTGGTGTTAGGGCTGGTCCTCCCACCAGGAATGTGAGGGAACATCAACTCATGTTAGCTGTGAGAGCTGCAAGAAACCCTGGATCTAAAGACAACACTAAGGGTGGTGGAACCTTGATATGATTTGGATGGTAAGAGAGTCCTGTGAGCAGCTGTTATTACTCTTACCACATATCAACACAAAGATATATGGAGCTGAATAACAAGATTTCTGAAATATGCCCTCTTCTTGCAGCAAAATTCAATTGTGAGCCCAGAATTTGGATTGCTTTAAAATTTTCTAATGCTAAAGGCTATTTTCATTCAGCCCTATAATTTGTTCTCATGTAGATTCATAGAATGGCTTAGTTTGGAAGGGACTGCATCTACTCCAACCTCCCTGCCATGGGAGGCACACAGCTAGACTTGGCTGCTGAAGGCCTCATCCAACCTGGCCTTAAACCCCCCGGGAGGAGGTGTCTATAACCTCATGCGTTGACAGATGCCATATTTGTCTGGGAGAGAAGAGAATCAGAAAAAGGATCTTACCGCGCATACGCGTCCCACTCTGGTATAGATGGCATGAGTGCTTGTCTCAGCCTCTAATGCTTTCTCAGTAAAGAAGAAATATACTTTGTTATCATCGTGGTCTTCATTGTCAGGAATCATGTAAGAGCCAACAAATTTTGGTTCTTTAAAGGAAAACAAAAATTATTGAAGTATATTAAAATGTTCTCTTATTATTTTTAATCCTTAAAATTATCTGATAGAAAAAAAATATTAAAGAATCAGGGATCTGGCAGTCAGGGAGCTACTGAAAGGGAATACACTGGGAGAAAGTGGATTTTTTTTTCTCTTTGTATCTATAGAACATGTGGAGTACATTAACATCAAAATATTTTTACAGCTCCAAGTCACACATCAATATTCCTTTGTATGTGTTGAAGAAAAAGACCTCTTTTCAATCCTGTTCTCTCAGTTTTATATATTTTAATTTGGATTAGGCTAAAACTGGGCAGTAATATTCAGATAATCATTCTAGATCTCATATGAACCAGGTGTAGAAATGTCAACTTCAGACAAAGAAGCTTTTAGATCAAGAAAAAACTCTGGTAGTTCAGCTAATAGATGTTAGATGAAAATATATATCTTTGTAGATGGAATATGCCTTGTGTATCTCTGTCATGAAATAAAAAAACCTTCCAAAGTTTTCCTGATTTGACATGTTCCTGCAAAGCTAAAATCTAAGTTCAGATTCAGTGCATGCCTGTGTCCCTTTTAACCTCATTCTAAGCAAAGCTGATTTAATCTCAGTGAATTGCAGCAAAATTTCTACAAGTTCTTTAAATGAGGATGTAATTCAATCATGATTTCTTAAGAAGCAGTGGATAATGGAAATATTTTCTAACTTTCTGTTCTCTGTTTAAACAGTCATTGCATTTTAAGACACTGATACAACACTTGATAATGTTCAGAATTGTTTATACACTTAAAACCTGCAAATTTAAATTTCAAGTATAAACAAAATTAAAAACCAAGTTGGAGGCCGCAATTGAGAGAATTCAGTATTTAAAATAATGAAATCTTCTGGAAGTAAGAGATGAGAAACTTCATTTGCATACTGTCCTCATTTACCTAATAGTTTGTGCCAATACATGGTTCAGCAGAGTTGTTAAATATTAGACATTAAGCAGATGTAAGCATATATGTTCTAAGCATAATTTTTTTAACCAAAAATATTTAATTCAACTTTGTGTAGGAAGAAGAATGCAGCAGAACTGTTTTCTCTGGTTTGATTTGAGAGAAAACTGACTTGAAATTTCAGGAAAAAACTTCTATGTTCTTTCACTGAAAAGATGATGCTCACCATATGAATCAACATCAAAGACTTTCCTTGCCAAATATTAAGAGTAATTATATCATTGTTATGACAAGCAATTGCAATACTTCTGGAGCAAAGCAAAACAAGCTTCCGATTTTCCAAGCAAAATAAGAAACTGCCATTCTGAAATTCAATTGCATTTCACGTTGAAGAGCATGGAACTAGCTTTACACTTCCCATCATATTTTTTCCTCAGTATTTTTCTCGTGGAATATTTTCATTTTCTTATTAAAAACAAACAAACAAACAAACCTTCTTAGACTTCTTGTTTCATTTATGATCATTATATGTTTATTATTTTGCATTATTCTGTGACATGTCTTTACTACAGAACTGGTCAAAGATAGAATTGTTTTGCTGCAGCATAAAAGCAAGATGATTTCATCTAGGGGGAAAAAAATATAGCATTGCATTCTAATTAGAAGCTACCAGTAATTAAATTGATAATTAAAATATAATGACATATAATGAAATAGTATAGAATATTCAGAGTATAACTGAAAAGTAGTCTTTTAAGTGAAGAATTAAGGATTTAAAAATTTCCCATGTATGATCCAATATGTAGTCAAAGTAAAGACTTCCATTTGTTCATCATGGCAGGGGGCTCATGAAGAATTTAATAGTAAAACCGGTTTAATCCCATTATCTCCAAATGGATCTACGTATCCACAAATAAAATCTTTTAAATTTGTTTTAAACAGGAATTGTCTAGTCATCTGAAACATCTCAAGCTCCTCCTTCTCCTTTCCATACCTTTCAACAGGCGCTCACTATCAGGTTCAGTTCGGAGATGGACCATGCGATTCATGGTGCGAAACAGAGCAGCATCTCTTCCCCAGTAGTCGCTGTAGAGACCAGTAAAAAGTTCACCACCTGCAGACCATGCATGAAAAAAAAAAAAAAAAGGACCAAAAATATTTGGTCAATCTCTACTTATTAATTTCATTGAATATGGCAGGAAGTGCATTAGACACATAGCTCATTAAAATTTGCTAAAATTCAGGTAAGAGGGCAAGTCAGTAGGTTACATATAGTCTAAGGAGCATAGGGACATTGTTCCGACCAGCACTGTAACATTTACAGTTAGAACAGAATGAGGGCAAGAATTTAAATTTTATTCATGGATTTGGCCTCGGCCTCATTTTCAAATCTCCCTTAATGACTTCATGTTATATTCATACAGAAAACATGAAGACAGCAAATTAACATCTAACCATATATACCACAATAACATCTGCCACATCTGAACATAGACACCTATGCTTAAAGATCTCACCATCATTCAGACGGTGAATGGCCCTAGAGATACTTACTCTTCGTTGCCACCTAAGTTTTCAGCAGTTCAAAGACTCTGACAAGTTGTTTGCTTCTGAGCAATTCCAGATGTGCCCATGTCTTGCCAATGAGAAGCAACAAATTGTTTGGCCCCATAACTGGAAAGGACATGTTGGTTTTATGAGTCATAATCACAGGAGCCGGAAAATGGGATGAAAATGGAGCAGCAGGTTTCAGAGGCTGCAGTGCTACAGAAAAGAATAACGATATCTGCAGCAAACCACTGATTTAGGCTACACTTCATGGCAAGAACAAAAGGGTAAACCATACCTGAATCCACAGACTGGACATCAAACAGGGGAGTGGTTCCTGAACATAGTTATCAGATTTGGCTCTGAACAAAACATGGCTGAATAATAGTATAATTCATGAAGCACGTGCTAAAAACACTGGAGGCCTAGATGCAGTTATCTCCCTTGCTGGACGGGTAAGAAGCAGTACCTGCTACCTTAGAAGTTATTTCTATAAACAAGCACATGTTTTATTAGGCTGAAGAGATATTCCTGTCATCCAACTGGAGCTGTTCCACTTTATCTGAAATTACTACATGTTGGGTGTATTTGCTAGCTGAGGCACTTGGAAGTTCAGTGGGCAAAGAAAAAGAGTCTACTTTATTCTTGTCCAGCAGTAACTTCTGTTAATATCCTTAAAATATTCACCAGAGTAAGGACAGGACCTGAAATCTTATCCATCCTGCACAACTGGTGTGAATATTTCCTGATTTTTTGGAGGGAGCAGAAATTGGGTCCCCATTTTCAAAGGTGACATTCGCAAATTAAGCAACCATAGGGAGAAACAATACAATTATTGCAACTAAGTGCTGAAAATCTGCACCTAGTTGGGTATGACTGGATTATACATGTATTAAAAAATCTCTATCTGACCTATCTAAAATTATGATATTGGATATATTTTACTTTCATGGAATATCAGCAATAATTCTACATTTTATTTATGTGTGGGTAAAATTTCCCTTAACTAACCAAGCATTGGGAGTATATATTTCATATCTGTGTGGATTTACAAATGTTTTAGTTCTAGTTTAAGAAGCACATGCTATTGTCACTAGGTGGCATTCTTATGTCAGAAAATAGCACTGGAGAAATTAAACTGCACAAGAAAAGTGAAATGAATTTCCAGTTTGTGGTTAATCTGAGTGGAGGTTCCAGTGACATGGCTTCCTAACCCTTAATAAAAGTAAACATAACTGATCAATTCAAATAACATTTTCTGGCATTTATAAAGGTTATAGCAAAAGCAAGTATTTTGTTTGTTGGTCTCCCTCAAAGTGTGAATCTTATTTTTCTTGAGAGAGCTATATTAATTGGATTGTACCATAAGTCTGAATAACAATTCTGAAAAGTATATAGTTCTGCACCAGGGCTGGTTCAGAAACCTCTAATTATTCAGAGCTGAGCAAAGTTTTGCCTTAGGCTTCACCATATAAAGAACTCATATTGTCTTGCAAAAGACATATAATTTAGTATAAAATATTGGAAAATAAAATGAAAATTAAGTGTAACTTGAAGCAGTAAAGTTATCCAAAACTAATAGAGAGCTTAATTTTTTAAACAACACAGAGCTCCTTAAACAACAGTTTCAACAATGTTCTAGGCAATCTTCACAATTCAAATTAATATTTTTTTTAGTAGTAATAAATTCCCATTTAAGAATTCTATTGGGAAAACATCTCAGACTGGATTTATCTAATTGTTTTTTTTTTTTTAATTAAGATGATGTGTAAAACAAAAAGTAATGCTTACATCCTTTCAACACTGAAGTGACTCTTGGAAATATATCAATGCAGGGCAAATAATTCATTACATAACACTGGTGATCAAGACTGGTATGTACAAGTCCAGATGTTCAGAAATTAGATATGAAGATTATTCAACATAGGTATAAAATGCTAGTATACTTCTCCCCAGGGCAGAAAATGGAAATTTCTGTCCTGAATACAGGAATCTAATTTTGACCCTGAACTGTTTCTAGTCTAAACATGAGACAAGTATCAAGTGTGAGCAGACAGGCCACCTAGCCTAAGGGAAATGATGAGATAATACCAAAGAATGTCACTGTCAGAGAAGTCAGCACAGGAATATTCGACACAGTTCTGAGATCTTTGTCACTTTTGACATTAAGAGGTTCTTCCCTTTCCCTCTACAAATGTCTTTTGCATATCCTTTAAATCCATGTTATAAATTTTGAATGCTGCTAGGTTTTTACAAGTACTGACTAATTCTAGATTTTGAGACAACTTGAGACTGAAGTTTGAAAAGTCCTGGCAAGACTTTTATTCTTTTCTTCTCCGTTGAAAAACTACTACCATATATCAACTCACCATGTCTTGGCTGCAGAGCTTTATACTACTGCAAATCAAAGTGACGAACCAGTATCTGCTAGTAAAAATCAACTGACCAATTTCACACACCTTCACCGTTCCTCCTTTCTCCCGGTCCAGCCTCAGCTTCAAATGCTTTTGACAAATTAATTGCTAAAATATAACTTGACTACATCTGCTAGAATTTGAACAGGAACTTTCCTCTTTTATTACTTTAACAAATGAACAAATAAAGTCCCACGGACCACAAAAACCTGTGTTGACTCAAGAGCTACACATATACTTATTAGCTAGCGTACTTTTCAAGCTACTAAATACATCAAAGTTCAATTTGAACCACTAAAATATTTTTTCTTTTTTTTCTGAGAGCAAGTTATTGACAAAACTAAATATAAACTTTTCCCTCCAAATCCAAGGCTTTCTAGAGGACAACTCTTAAAGAGATTTAATTTACAATCATGTGATTTAATTTAAATAACCCCACAATATAGGCAAGTTTTTATAAATAGGCTGCTTCCACCTTGGAAGTGTGTTACACTTAATTTGTTATTGGCATATTTTTATACCTGCTTCGAACTAGAAAGTCATAAACACATGACCTTTAATTCATCAATAGTGCTTTTTCTGTAAAATTGTCATTATATCACTTTGTACTAAGTGGCCTAGCTCTGTTATGAATAAAGGAGTAGAATGTAATGAGTAGAAGATAAGCAACACTTTTCATGTCTTTCTTTGACTGTCACCCACTTATTACTCATATGACAACTAAAATCAGAATACCAATTTACATCTTTAGGAAGTGATACTTTTCACAGCAGGAAAACCCTAAAAGAGTCCAAAGAATGCCTGAGTTGATAAACTTCCTCTGTATATTTGTACTTTCTGTCTGCCACTCAAGTATTCACTCTTCCATTTTGAGAGAAAAATTATTTAGTTGGTTCATTGTCCTGAGTAAAAGATGAAAATGCATGAAGCTGTTTTAAAACTGGAAAACCTGAAAATATTATTGGAATAGATACCCCGGGAATAAAAATATATTCAAATGTAGTTTAGCTTTTTTCCCATGCTTGCTATTGATATATTGCAGGTAACAAAACATAGCCATAAAAAAAATTCTCAGCTTTCAAGGACTAGTGTGATGGAGCTGAGTTAATCAGTATGCATGATCTGCTATCAAAAATTATTTTGGCTATTGAAAGCAGATGGGAGAATTCATTAGAATTAGGCTTCCAAAAAGATTTTCTTTGTTCCTTAATCACTCTAGCTAAGTCTGGTTCTAATTAGTGATGGTGCAAATGATCTTTCAAGATCAAGATTTTAAATGCTTCTAATCTTTTATTGGAGGTAAGTAAAGTTTCCTTGTTAGTCTAAGCTTCACTGTTAATCAATAGCCATACTGATGCAGGCTGTTGTATTAATGTGAGTTGAAGAGGCAGGAGCATAGTGAAAATACAAAAGCACAAATAAAATAATAAACTCCTGGAAGAATTTTGTTATACTTTTACAATTATCAATCTATGTTCTCTTGAAATTATAGAATTCGAAATGGAGGCCTAGAAAAAACAACTCTGAACAATTTCCTAGGTCATATTAGTTTTAACAGGCTCACAGGATGTTAGGGGTTGGAAGGACCTCCAAAGATCATTGAGTACAAACTCCTTGGCAGAGAGGGACCTCAAAATCTAGCACAGGTCACAGAGGAACACATCCAGATGGGTCTTGAAAGTTTTGATGTCTTTTGGGTCTTGGTGTTTTATCTGTGAATTGACGAAAATGCATTCTTTCTCTTGCTAATCTTGCAACATTACCAAACTGTTAGCTTTGTGAGATCGATTTTCTAAGTCTTTGTGAATGGATGTGCAAGACTGGTCAATACTTGTCAGGGAAGGCCTTATATAATGGTCTTCTCTTACAAATAAAACTGTAAGGATACATAGGACCTCCCATAATCCAGGTAACCTAATGAATAGGCCAGAAAAGCAAGGACTAGCCATTAGTATTGAAGTTCTCAGTGGGACAATCTGGCTTCTATTTAAGCAATAAAATTCACATTGAACTCACAGTGGGAACATGATCAAGTTAATTTATTAACTTAGTTCTGTGTGAGGAAAGGTTGAGAAGGACTTTAGTAATAGACCATGAGGTTTCAAGCCTACAGCAAATTCCATGTGATGAATCTTTGTTCCCAGGCTGTGTTATGACTGGAATCTGTTAAAAACTGTAGAAACAATTTAGAAATAAAGGTGGAAGAAAAACATAACAATCTGGGTTTCACGGATTTTATAAGGTCAGTCAAAATATTGCACTTTTTTTCTGATTCTTTTGTGACTTCTTAACCCATTAACTCTTAAGAATTTGAGCTTGCTCTCTTTTTTTAAATTTCTTTTTTTCTTTTAATGAGAAAGAATGCTATTTTGAGGAATTGCTGAAATTGGAAAGATTGGGCATTACTGGTGAAGAGTCATCCAGTAAGCTACTTATTAATGTAAATAAATAAATAAATACACATAACATGTAAAAATACATTTGTCACTGATGATCAATACTTCAGGTATGAAGTAAAATGTAAATATCAAAGAGCCTTAAAATCCTCTAACATTTTTTATCCCTGAAAAGTTAAAAATTTACTTGATCTTTATCCATTTGCTTCTCACTCTTTCTTTTACCAACTATTCCTTTTGAATGCTCAGTTTTCATCTTATTTGTGTTTTCTGAAACCAGAAATCACTGTGTTTCATCCTTTATCTGCTGTTTCAGTCTATTTTTATCAATGTACTATAATATTGACAAGATTGTGTTTCCCTGGTCTCACAAAATGTTTTCAGGAAAACATTATAAAGGGAAAAATAAAAAATATTTGTTATGCAGCAACTTCAAAGGTCCCAGCTCAACTGTGATGTATTTACCATAGAGGAGCACTATCTCAACACAGCTTTCTGCCACTGCAAGACTTAGACTGAATTCTGGTTTTTATAACTAGCAAGTATAAGATCAACTCTCCTAACAGAGAATCATCAGTTTTGGATAGTTTCATTAAAAAGCAGCCCTAAAAAATATATATATATATATATATTTTGTTCTCAAAACCAGTAACTCGTTAAAAAAGCATGCTTTGTACAGGAACAGTTAAAGTCACATTTTTACAAAGTGGTTGTTACTCAAATTACACCTCAGTAGATGAGAAATAGTAAACTTTGTGTGTTTATCTCAGTGGTGAAAAACTCTAAGCTAGACATACTGCTCTTTTTGAAGAAAAGTAAGAAATTGTTGTTTCCAAAATTGCACAGCAAGCAATTACTTCTTCAGGGTGGCATGTGTCAAATAACATCCATTCAGTTCAGTGAGACTCTGTTGCTGGAGTTAATGCTGCCTGGGATGTAATATTAATGTGAACAGCACCATGAGGATTAAGTCTGATGTGAAAAGTTGCAGTGGAAGACTGACAGCACTTTGGTATGCTGAAGAAAGGCTCAGAATGACAGACTGACAAAACCATGAAGCTTGTGACATAAAGATCATTACCAATTAAGATGGAGGTGAAGGAAGAACTGGGGTCAAAAGGGCACCTTCCTCGTCCTCTCTCAAATTTGTGCGATTCCAGTTTGAACAGATGGTCCTTACAAAAAACAAAAAACACAATAAAATACCATTGAAAACAGTGTAAACCCTACAGGCAAAGAAAAGCAGTCCTGAGAGATAAGCTTAGCTTTGTTATACCTTTGAAATGGATTGACTTCATTAGGAAGAAAACACAATTAAGGTTACTCATACGTATACTAGTAAAAATTCTCTCAATTTCTACAAATCACATTTGTGTGTACACTGCCCAAAAATGCTTCAGTAAAATATGCTCCAAAATTGGACTTATTTCATTCTGTGGGAGTAGGGAGTAAAGATTCCTCTATCTTTTCTCCAAATTATTTAAACATTAAATGGATATCTGGCCATGGAATGTTTTCCCTCTTTAAACATTTTTTTCCAGTAGTTGTTAAATATATCATGCTGTGTTATCTGCTTTTAGTAGCTTTGAGATGTTTATATATCTTCTTCAAAAAAGTATGTCTAGGAATGAAACTCCAATTATGGTTTGCAGAGCAGATGTGATCTCTGCAGTGGATTTAGCAGAATATGAGTATAACAAGAATACTGGCAACTTAGTTTAATTTGTCTGTATAAGATTCTAAAGCTTGAGAAGGAATTTAGAATTTAAATCTTAATTTCCAACGTTACTTTTGTCCCAGATTTGTCAAAAGATCCCATTAATATCTGATTAAAATATCTACTGAGAGTACAATATTGTAAAAATTTACATAAATATAAAAAAAAATTTGCCACAAAGCAGAGGGATGAGGGTGGGAAAAAAACAAACAACAAAACCAAAATGGGCAAATACAGAGAAAACTATGAAGCCTTCATAGAGATATTCCATCTAGCCACCAAGTGTGATTAGTAAACATTTTGATAGTCAGTAGTTCCAGTTCTGTGTGTTTCAATCAAAAGTCTGCTATATTGCAGATTATATCAACATCCTGGATAAATGCAACCTACATGTTCAGTAAAATAATCTTGCATTCACATTTCTAAATACTAAGACAAACATTTTGCAAGGCATAAAATTGCATGTTACATGAACCCCAAATCCCTAGAATTTGTAAGAGAATTTGCCTTTCTATTTCCCTTCCAGCAAACACTCTCTAAGAGGTCCAAGAGGCTTCTTAACCATAAAAATCAGTTTTCATTAGACTTTATTTTTCAGGTATTTGGTATTTGGTACAGTAACTCAGTATTCACACAGAATATGCCCCATATGTCTAGATGGGACAAAATAGTGTCCTGATAGTCCTTATTTAAGTATATATAGTCCTTTTTTCCCCTCCTTATGACATTATATCAGGTTTTTTTTAATGCTGTTGGTTAAGTTTGTGCAATTTTGAGTCTGTAGCATACACAGCTCAGTCCCTAGGAGGTTTTCCTGCTGGGAGATATAGAAACCTGATGATCTGTTTTCTGCAATACTGTATTCCCTAGTACCCACCAGATCGCTCACCTGTGTTCATACATCCCACCCCCAAGCAAGCGCAATTGCTCTTAAAGCAAAACTAATGTTCTCTTCAGGTTGCTCTGATAAAAAAGAGAAAATATTTAAAACAAGGAGTAAAGAAACAGAAGAGACATTGACCATTGTGTAGGGTGGAAAACTGGTAAGATTATAATAACAAAAATATCTATTTTTAAAAGGACAGAAAGAAAAAAGGTAAATGGAAAGTGTGAATGTTGTAGAGCTGCTAGTTCCCATTCATTGATGAATAATTGAATATTTCTATGTGTTTAATTTAAAATAGTTAATATTGAGTTTCTCACAAGCCAATCCCCTTCAAAACATTATTCACTCCTTAATCTCTAGATGAGACAAAACTCTCTGTCTAAATAATACAGGCATTTTGCTACAACTTCTTTTCAAAAAGTAGCCTTCCCATTAGTTAAATAGATTCTATTAAAATGCAATGTAACTCAGAATGCAGTTCTGGAGAAAATACCTGTTTCATGTCTACTTGATATGAAAAAAAATATATGAAAAAGCTACTCATTCCCAACCTCCCCACCCCCATCCCAAAGCAAAACAAAACAAAACAAAAACAGACAAAACCCACCAAAACAACCAACCGTACAAACCTTAGGTAACAGACCTAAAACTCACAAGATAACAAGAGACATTCAGAATCTCACCTCTCCAGAAGGTTGTGTATTGGTCTGATGTTAAAGCTGATGCAGTAGAAAATAATCTTCCTGGGTAGAGAGTAATGGTGCAAGAATATTATTTTCTGCTATATCAGCTTCAATTACACATCAGTAGAAACTATTCCTGCTCTGCTGTCAGGCAAATGTCAAATAATGATGAAATATTTCTCTGTGTGTGGAAATCTTAGCCCCATTCCATACTTTTCAAACATCACATACCAGGTATTTTTCAAAATTAAATCTCATAACATTTTTGGGTCAACAGTGCAATTTCAACTTAGGAAGGGAAAAAAGAAAACTTCTGAAATTGTAGAAAAGGACTGGGGAGACATAATTGCATAAAATATGATGTTAAAAAAATATTTCTAAACAAGAATTTGACTGTCTGATATTATTTATTCTCCAACTAGGTATTAAGAATAAAGATACTCATGAAAATATTTTTCTCCTGGGATGTCAGTTAAACTATTTGTCAATGAATTAGTTTGATTAAAAAAAACCAAAACAAACACAACAACAAAAAAGAGAGGAACATGTAGAAGTATGTGGAGAGAGAAATGAATAGTTAAAATCGAGTATTTTTTTTTCTAGCTTTTGTTCAATTTTCCCCACAGTAAAATGAAAAGGAAGTTGCCTATAAAAGGAAAATGTAACAAATTTAGTATCATAGTATCAGTCAGAGTTGGAAGGGACCACAAGGATCATCTAGTTCCAACCCCCCTGCCATGGGCAGGGACACCCCACACTAGATCACACTGGCCAGAGCCTCGTCCAGCCTGGTCTTAAACACCTCCAGGGACAGGGCCTCAACCACCTCCCTGGACAACCCATTCCAGGGCTTCACCACTCTCATGGTAAAGAACTTCTTCCTCACATCTAGCCTGAATCTCCCTATTTCCAGCTTCATTCCATTCCCCCTAGTCCTATCACTACCTGATATCCTGAGAAGTCCCTCCCCAGCCTTCCTGTAGGCCCCCTTCAGATACTGGAAGGCCACAATTACGTCACCTTGGAGCCTTCTCTTCTCCAGACTGAAACTGATTAAAATTGATTACAGATAAAAATGTACTCAGATATAGTGATAAGGTTTGAAAAGAGAATTATTTTGAAAAAATATTTGAAGAAGTTTTTATACTTCACTGTTTGTAGTTTGTGGTAATATTTCATCCTACACTAGGAACAGAATCTGATATTTTTGTGTCGTATGAGACTAAACATGATCCCAACAGGACCTCATAAACCACTTATATTCAAGTCTTCCCCCAGTAAAATGCCACTGATGATCACACCAGGGATGCTTGGTCATTATGGAGCCTTTCAGGTGGTGTGGAAGGATTTTTTTACACAGTTCACCAAATTACAGTATCACAATGAAAATACTGCAAATGGTCTTTAATACTCTCCTGAGAATCAGAATGAAATCAATGGTAAATAATCCATCTTTTTAAAAGTCATTATATGAATTTGTTTAAAAGCAAACTATATGACCATAGAATGAAAATGTCAATCAGTATGCATAGTATCCTTGAACATCCAAGTCTAGTTGAGAGGAGTCCCTGCCCATGGTGGCAAGGTTGGAGATGATCTCAAAGGTACCTTCCAATCTACAGCTGGAATTTCTGAGAAAGAATGGTATCTTAGATATATAATATCATACTAACACTGAAGGTAGACAAAAATTTGAATTTTGGGGAAACTTGGAGAAGTTTTTAGTGGATCTCACCAGTTTTGATATAAAGCAGGATCTGTATCTCATAAATGCTTGAAAATGCGTATATGTGGCTGAAAAGTCACCAAAATGGAAGCAATGACTCCTCCAAGAGAGATTTTCCACATTGGTTTTCCACCTTGGTATGGTTTTAGGACAGCATAGGACAACTTCTGCTGAGATTGTGAGAGTAACATCAGAGCAAATACCAAATATTCCATGGTGGCAGTAAGTTATTCCATCACTGAGGCAAATAACTGAAGATCAGGTGTCAGATATGTCAGCTTCCACAGGATGCCAGTTTAAATGAAATAAGCGTTACACATTAATAATCAGCTTTGAAGGTTAATACCATAATTCTAACCCTCCTTGCTGTTTGTGCCTCTGGAATCCCTCGAGAAATGTCAGAAGAAAACTACCAGTTTCCTCACAGATTATCCAACAGAAAAATTCAACAGTGCAACTTATTTTGTGGGCACTTTGGTTAGGGTAAAGATTATACAAAAACAAGTATGGAGGGCAGGGAGTGGAACTGCAAATTTCTACATGTAGTTTAAGAAAAGAAACAAGGTTCTGGCTTTTATTTATGATACCTATGACTCAGGAAACATAATACACTTTTGACTAACACCTGAAAAATGAGGTTGTTAAAAAAAAAAAAAAAAAAAAGAAGATAACTCCAAGGACATCGAGCATTTTGCCATTAGCAGCATATGAATTGATAATTTTCAACAATGAAGAATAATATGGGCTATAAATAATAATGAAAGAAAAGGTCAGTCAGAGCCATTAAAATTGGAAGGCTGCATTTAACTTTTGTTGCAGAAAATTACTTTCTCTAATGTCAAATGCTACTTTCTTCTGGCTCAACACATTTATGCATGTGATTAATTAAAACATATGCTTATTTCTATTTCTAATAAGCAAAGTACCTAAGCCTATTCTCAATATTAATACAATGGCTGCATCTTTCCTACTGATCAGGGACTTAAAAACATAGTCTTTTGTTGAGCTTCCTGGCACTATTACATTTATCAGAAAAAAACATTATTTTATTTTCTATAAGGGGACCTTATAGAAAATATTTTCCATAGGGGGACCTTACATGTGCTTCTTATTTTCCATAAAAAGGACCTCAGGGAACTGCTTGAAAGAGTCCAGTGCAGAGCCACAAAGATGATGAAGACAGTGGAACACCTCCCTTGTGAGGAAAGGCTGAGGATCTGGGTGTCTTTAACTTGGAGAAGCAGAGTCTAAGGGGTGACCTAATTCATGTTTATAAAGATGTGTAAGGCAAGGATTGGGAGGACAGAGCCAGGCCCTTCTCAGTCATGTCCAATGACAGGTCAAGAGGGAACAGATACAGGGTGGAATTTCTACATGAACACGAGGAAAAGCTTTTTCACCATGAGGGTGACAGCCCTGGAACAGGCTGCCAAGAGAGGGTGTGGAGTCTGCTTCCATGGAGACCTGCAGTATCTGATCACTATAGTTTCAAATATTGTCCAAGTACATAATCGATATAAATCCTGCAAATTCATTCAAGAAATTAACAATCTAAACCCAATAGAAAATGAATCAATATAACACAGTTTATGTCAAGGAACCTGTGCTCCAAATACTTATATTAAATTCCTATTGTAACCTACTGGCCTTTTTAAGTCAGTGTAACACAGACATGCAGATATATGGATGAATAACACAAAGATTCTTCAACAGTGCAAGAATTTTCCATTTCATGATGTAGTATCCTCTTTTTAAAATCCAAACACTAATTTTCTAAGAAATCTAAAATCCCTGGCATAAAAAAAAAAAAAAAAAAAGAAAGAAAATCTATCTACTTGTTTTCAGATGATTAATAACTTTGAATTACACCTTCCACATTCACTCAGCTTTATTTTTCTGGTCAAATGATGGTACAATACAAGGAAGAGAATCCTCAAAGAACTGGTTGAAATAGTCAGGTCTCTGCTATGTGACATGATTAAGATTATCTGTAAGGTAGTATTTCTTCTAAGGATCTGTTTTCAATCCTCTTTACTATCCAGTGACATACTGCAAAGATCAATCATCCTATGGGATGAGAGTGCATAAAATATTACAGCGATTAAATCCTCCCTAAAAATTCATATGCATTTTTTAGGTCTATGCATTTTATTCCACAGTTAAATGATTAAGACACATTTGGCTCCAATCTGAAAAGTGTTCTTTTAAAATCTGGAGTTATGTCAGACTGCTGTCTGAGTTTGATAAAGGATTATCTATTTGTGACTTGTGTCAAAATATCTGGCCTAAAGTGACAGAAATAATACATTTCCCTGATTTAATGTGTGTGAAACACTCTGGAAACAGAAAGAAAAAAAAAAAAAAAAAGAAGAAAAAAAAAGACAAAGCCCCAACCACCCTGCAGACAGAAATCACAGTTATTTATCCTTAGCAGTTCAGAATGTTTAAGTAGAAATGATTAAATTGGTCAGAATTTTAGGAGACACACCTTTACATGGCTTTAAAATGGACACATAAGTTCATTAGGGTCCTATGGCATAGGATAGGACCATTGGAAGAAACAATTATTTTTACATTGCACTAGTGTTATAGTTAGCATATATAGAAGGCTCAGGGAACACATAAAGGATCTTTAGAATTAAAATGTTTGAATACCTGTGTATGGAGATATAGTCATATAACAGGTGAAAGACGAGCTAAAGACAGTAAAAAATTGATTTACAACACTGACAGGATTTCTGTAGGGAAATGCAAAGTCTTTACACAGAATATTTCTAGACAAGACTCACATATCCTGGATTTTCAGAAACTAAACTTCTGCTGAGATTGTGAGAGTAACATCAGAGCAAATACAAATAAAAGTCCTCTCATTTAATGAATGCTGTCATGACAACTGCGGAGAAAAGTCATGAAAAAAATAATTTAAAAGAAAGCATATAATAACATAGTTTGAGCTTACAGTCTAGGTTTTGTTGATGAATAGAGCAAAAGATGCACTGGGCATGAAGAAGACACCAGCTACATTCATCTGAGAATGGATTTCAGAAGGAAAGCAGATACCCTGAGGAAGTTCTGCCTGTCTCTGTAGTGTGGAGACTTAGATTTAGATTAAATGTTTGGATGAAGATTTTCACCTTATGGGTGTTGAGACACTGGAACAGGTTGCCCAGAGAAGTTGCAGTGGCTTCAACTCTCAAAAGTGTTCAAACTTAGGTTGGACAGGGCCTTGATCAACCTGGTGTAGTAGGAGGTGTCCTTATCCATGTCAGGGAGGTTGGAACTAGATGATTTTTAAGGCCCCCTTCCAACCCAAACCATTCTATGAAACGGTGAAAACAAAAGGTTAGCAAGAACTTTGTGTGTGTTCACAATCTGGAATGCTCTGAATACTGAGTTAAGGGTCAGAAACTAATAAAGTAGTTTTTAATACAACTGTATCCAAAGTGATATATCTTGGAACAGAAAACACAGTTTCTATCTGATATGCATTAGATTCTAGAGGTTCAGATCCTTGCTCAGAGCACTTTCATGTATTAGGCTGAGGAGTTTAATTTAGGATCTTGGACATCACATGTGTCTTGTTACAGCTGAGAGTGACAGACATCTCTAGAAATCTCTTTGCCATGTGAGAATGCTAATTAGATATCTTAACTAAGTGTATGAATTAGGATAAGTTTATGCTCCAGAGAAGAACTTTGGGTCAAGTGGAAAATGCTGAAAGGGATTTCTCATTGTGATTCTGTGCCAAGAACTCTGCACTTGAGTCTCTGAAAACAGAGTAACCTCAAACAGAGGTAAGGAAGTGACCTTGCCTGTATACACAGCACCAAATGACATGTCTGGTTCTAGCATCTGTACTTCCAAAATGTGAAAATACCACAGAGAGTTCACAGGAAGGACACAAATACAGTTGAGGAATCCTTGTGATAGGGGATTTAAGGAGCTATATTTATTCAGCTTATCAAAAGAAGTGAAGAGGTGGCTTGATCTTTGTGTATAGGTACTCACATGCAGAAGAGATGTGGGAAAGATAGTGAGAGACACTTAACTTTGCTATGAAAAGCATATCAGGGTTACATGACAGGAAGTTCAAGTTAGATAAATTTAAGTGGCTATTTCCTAACTTTGGAAGTAATTAAATATTAGGATAGTTTACAAGAGAAACAGAGGTGTTACTTGTGTCTGGATTCTTTGAAATTACAATATATACTTTCCTGAAAATATTTGAATTCAATATCTGGAAGAAATTATCCATGCAGTGAGTGACTGATGACATAAAATATTCTGATGGTCTCTTCTGGCCTTTGTTTCTGCTTACACAACTTCCATCGTCACTTTTCTATCAATGGGAAGAAAAGAATTGCCTTTTCTACCCTGTTCTTACTGGGATTCATTATGGTGATTATTATAGCCAAAACTCATTAAATTTAGTTTCTCACATAACCATACGCATGGATTTCAAAGGAACTTTGTCCTGTTTCACAGGTTCTTCATCCTTTTTGGAAGGTTGGTAGGTTAGCCAGTTTGGGAAATTGGGTTGCTATTTGAGCTGGCATGGGAAATCTTTTTTGTGCCTTTCTTGGTTAGTGCTTTCTCATTTTCTTAGGACTACATAGCTAAGTCATGGTTTCAATAAGAAATACTTCTTCAGATTGGGATTGATGTTGGTCTTCACTGCTTTTTTTTTTTCCCCTTACAGGACAACATCTTTGTTGTATGCTGTGATTTAATTAATTTCTTGATAATTTTGAATGTAGGTACCATTTTGATATCTCCTGAATTGTGTGCATCTGTAAGTTCCAAAACCACAAAATGCTTTAATGTAATAGAAATGTGGGGCTTTGAGGTGTTCAGTGCAATTAGACAGCCAGTGGTATGGGTGTTCAGATAGACAATGTAATGAGCACCTTTGGTAAAAGATTCTACTACATTGTCTTGCTTACTTGGCAACACTTCATATTTATGAACACTTGATACCGGCTTAAACATCAACTACCTTAATGGCCAGTTTCACATGAACTATAGATGCAGAGGGCCTCAAAAAATAAACAAATTTGTAGTATTTAGGATTGCAGATTCAATTCCACAGCTGCAGTGAACTGAGAAACCTGCTGAAATTTAGTGAACATCATTCTAACTGGTGGCTTTTCATCCATGAAGATGGACACTGTGTTTCTGAGCAAATATTTTCAGGGCAAGAATTTGTCACACATTCTGTCTAATGAAAGATTGACCAACACCCACTTATCTTTGGTCAGTGAAACCAGATGTTGCTCCTCCTTAATCTTCTGCAAACTGAGAGTGGAGATGAAGTAATAGGAAAAAACATGGAAAGGGAGTAACTGGATAGATCATTGTTTGTTTTCATTATAAAAGTATGTCAGAAATAAAATCCTAAAGTTATATACATATATATATATGTGCACACACACACATATATATACACATACATGCACATATATATATACACACACAGTTAATTTCTTAATAAAGCTGTAAGAATGATGACATTTCCAAATGCTGGCCAAGAGCAGAATTATGTCATGTAAAAAATCAAACTGCGATATATCTGGAATGTTCTCTTTTAAATTACATTTCAATTCACTTCATTTTGTAAAAGCAAGAGCTGAAGAGATCATGTCTACATTTGTTTGTGTGTAGAGAGGCAAAGAGAAAGCTTATTGTACAGTTGAACCTTATTCTGTTTTCCCTTTGAGGTACAGAATATGTAGAAATAGATGACCTACATTGAACAAAATATTAGAGGCAATATAGATGAAGAAATTCCAACTGTCCTCCAAGCAAACTTGTTAATTCATTGCCTTAAAGACTTGGAATTTAGAGCTGTTGTTCCACAATAAGCAGAATTGAAGACTTAATAGAATTATAGGGAATATATCAATCAAGGGGGAACTTCCAGAAACCACCAGTGAACACTGTGGAAAGGGTAACTTAGTACATCAGCTTTCTGAGGTGGAGAAATCCAGATCTAGACAGGCTACTGAGTTAGATGAGGCATTGAAAATGGTACTCTGCCAGCCTAATCTGCTTATTAAAAATTTTACAGTGTGTCCTGGAAGAAAAAGTCTTCATAGAATCATAACAACATAGAATGCATGGGGTTGGCAGGGACCTTTAAGTGTCACAGAATCACAGAATGTTAAGAATTGGAAGGGACCTCAAAATATTAACTAGTCTGCCCCCAATGAAGTAAGTAGGCACATCCCCAACTAGTTGAGGCTCACACCCTGTTCTTTTCCACAGCTTTCATTCCCTCAACAGATTGTGTCATGCAGAGGTACCTTCCTCCCAAGGAATAACAGTTTGCAGAAACTCTGGATATTATTTCTGCTTTCTTTTGAAATTTCTACTCTAATTTGCATAACCAATGGCATCAGATTAGTCTTATCAGTATTAGGTGGAATTCCCATTCATACTTGTTAAAGATGCTTTGTGAGTTACTTAGTAAGCCAATTTGTATCATTGGAAGGCATTTGGAGCGCCCGTACAAACTGTTGCTCTCCTGCTCATCCAGTTTTTAGAATAGAATAGAATAGAATAGAATAGAATAGAATAGAATAGAATAGAATAGAATAGAATAGAATAGAATAGAATAGAAAGACCAGGTTGGAAGAGACCTTCAAGATCATTGCGTCCAACCCATCATTCAACACTACCCAATCAACTAAACCATGCAACCAAGGAACCCATCAAATCTCCTTTGAAACACCTCCAACTATGGTGACTCCAGCACCTCCCCAGGCAGCCCATTCCAATGGGCAGCCACTCTCTCTATGAAGAATTTCTTCCTAACATCCAGTCTAAATCTCCCCTGGTGCAGTTTGAGACTGTGTCCTCTTGTTCTGGTGCTGGTTGCCTGAGAGGAGACCAGCCCCCACCTGGTTACAACCTCCCTTCAGTTAGTTGCAATAAGGTCTCCCCTGAGTCTCCTCTTCTCCAGGCTAAGCAACCCCATCTCCCTCAGCCTCTCCTCATAGAGCTTGTGTTCCAAACCCCTCACCAGCTTTGTGGCCCCTCTCTGGACACGTTCCAGCAAGTCAACTTCTTTCCTAAACTGAGGGGCCCAGAACTGGACACAGTACTCAGGGTGTGGCCTAATCAGTGCAGTGTACAGGGGCAGAATGACCTCCCTGCTCCTGCTGGCCACACTGCTCCTGATACAGGCCAGGATGCCATTGGCCCTCTTGTCCACCTGGGCACACTGCTGGCTCATGTTCCACCTACCATCAACCAGTACCCCCAGGTTTCTTTCTGCCTGGCTGCTCTCCAGCCCCTCTGACCCCAGCCTGTAGCACTGCCTGGGGTTGTTGTGGCCAATGTGCAGAACCTGGCACTTCAGTGTGTTAAATCTTATGCCATTGGACAATACAATACAATACAATACAATACAATACACCAGGTTGGAAGAGACCTCCAAGATCATCGCGTCCAACCCATCAAACAATCCAACCCACCCAACAACTAGACCATACAGCCAAGCACCCCATCAAGTCTTCTCCTGAACACCTCCTGTGAAGGTGACTCCACCACCTCCATGGGTAGCCGATTCCAATGGGCAATCACTCTCTCCGTGTAGAACTTCTTCCTAACATCCAGCCTAAACCTGCCCTGGCGCAGCCTGAGACTGTGTCCTCTTGTTCTGGTGCTGGCTGCCTGGGAGAAGAGGCCAACCTCTGCCTGGCTACAACCTCCCTTCAGGTAGTTGTAGAGAGCAATAAGGTCACCCCTCAGTCTCCTCTTCTCCAGGCTGAGCAACCCCAGCTCCCTCAGCCTTTCCTCATAGGGCTTGTGTTCCTATGCCCATCTGTCCAGCCTGTCAAGGTCCCTCTGCAGAGCTCTTCAACCCGCTAGTAGATCAATACCTGCCCCCAGCTTAGTGTCATCTGCAAATTTACTGATGATGGACTCAATGCCCTCATCCAGATCATCAATGAAGATATTAAAGAGCATGGGGTCCAGAACGAATCCTTGGGGCACACCACAACTGACAGGCTGCCAGCTGGATGTGGCACCATTCATCATCACTCTCTGGGCTCGGCCCTCCAGGTTCATCATAATTCACCTATGATATTCTGAGCAACACAAACCAGTAGTTAGCCACTGGTTTACTACCAGCTTCTATTGCCAAAACTCAATTTTACTAGTTTAGAGAAATACATTTGGCTAGACACTGGCAGTCCAACATGAGTTTGATGTAGAATTTCATAAATCCAATTGTTGTATATGATCAATGTATTAAAATATAATTATTTATATAAAGGAAAAATATGTACTATCATTACATTTCTATACATCATTAAAGCACGAAACTTTTAAACATGCATAATGTATCCTAGTACAATGTGATTGTGAAAGATATCAAAGCACATTTCAGTTACTAAATAGTAAGTTGGATCAACATTTTCTAGAGAGATTGGTGAGGGGAATGAACATTTTTACTGTGGTTTTAGAGAAACTTAAAGGTTCTGATTTCCTGTAAATTCCAGGGAGTAATGATCTGTCAAAGAGCCAGTCAAATTCTGCCTATTTTTGGAGATAAACCTCTTTTTTTGGCTTCACTATTTCTTGAGAAGAGCTCAGTGCTCTGCACTGATAATTTTGTGAGGAAGGATCTTGTCCCTTCACATTGTGCAGTTATGTGATATCCTTATCAGCCAAAGAAAGCAAGGTTACAATTTGCCCTCTCTGTCACACAGCATGTAGTATTTTTAACTTACAATACACATTGTACATAGCACCTGTCCTTTTTAATCCTGATGGTCAGCTTTTCAGGTAATGGAAACTCATACAGCTACATATTAGTGTAGCAAATACATTTCCCATTGGTCTACACAAACAGAAGAATAGCCATTTTCCCATGACTTCAGTGTGGGTAAAATACTACAACCTCAGTTTGACAAGGGAATAATAAAAAAACAGAGAAGGAACGACAGTGATTCATAAGAGGACTATTATGGGCCACAGATTCTTACATACGAGTTTTGCTTCCGTTTTTGTTTTTATTGTTTCTTTGCTTGTTTCCTATTTTAATTAGCCTGTTACTTACGCTTTCTTTAATAGTGTTACTAAATAGACTTTGCTTCATCCACACTGTACCAGGAAGCCTGACAGGATGTTGATGAGAGGAGTAAAGAAGACCATAAAAACTGCTTCATTTTCAACTTGCTTATTATTTAGTTACTTCTTTAATTTCAGAAGACAGTGTGTTTCTGCAGTTCAAATGACTTCAAATATAAGTGCTGTGCTGGGGGTCTTCTGAGATGCAGTTGGAGATGCACTTATTGATCTCTGCAGTACTATTTCACTCAGCTGCAAGTGTCATTAAGCAGACAATACACTTACTGAATACAATCAACACTAGGAAGCTGAATTTAACAAAGCAAGAACCAGTCTGATTTTGTTAAAAATTTAAAAATATGTAATAGATTTTTGTTAGGAATTGCTATATCTGTTAATAATAAAATCAGTAATAATAAAATTCTAAGATGAATCATAGGATGGCTTAGGTTGGAAGGGACCTTAGAGATCATCTACTCCAATGTCCCTGCCATGGGCAGGGACACTTTGCAGCTAGACTCAGCTGTTCAAGGCCTCATGCAACCTGTCCTTAAACACTCCCATGGAGGAGGCATCCACAACATCCCTGGGCAGCCTATTCCACAGTCTCACTACCCTTGCACCGATGAATTTGTTTCCTAAGTCCAGTCTAAATCTACTCTCACTCAGCTTCAAACCATTCCCCTTTGTCCTATTGCTAGGCATCTGTATGAAAAGCCCCTGTAGGATCCCTTCAGGAAAGCAGCTCTAAGGTCTCTGTGGATTCTTCTCTTCTCTAGGATGAAAAAACCCTCTTCCTGTCCTCATAGCAGAGCTGTTCCAGCCCTTGGATCATCTCTGTGGCATTCCCCTGGACTCACACCAATGGCTCTGTGTCCTTCATGAAAATGTGTCCTCATGAAAATGACTGAGTTCTTTGCACGATACTCCAAAATATGCTTTCAATCATCAGTGAGCTCCTCTAGTCACAAACGTAATTTAGACCATGGTTACATTTCACCAGAGAAAATCTCTCTTGTATGGTTTGTATAAGAACTGTATAAGAACTGGCCATAACAACCCCAGGCAGTGCTACAGGCTGGGGTCAGAGTGGCTGGAGAGCGGCCAGGCAGAGAGGGACCTGGGGATGCTGGTTGATGGGAAGCTGAACATGAGCCAGCAGTGTGCCCAGGCAGCCAAGAAGGCCAACCGCATCCTGGCCTGCATTAGGAATAGTATGGCCAGCAGGAGCAGGGAGGTCATTGTGCCCCTGTACTCTGCTTTGGTTAGGCCGCACCTTGAGTACTGTGTCCAGTTCTGGGCCCCTCAGTTTAAGAAGGACATTGAGACACTTGAACGTGTCCAGAGAAGGGCAACAAGGCTGGTGAGAGGCCTTGAGCACAAGCCCTATGAGGCTGAGGGAGCTGGGGCTGTTTAGCCTGGAGAAGAGGAGGCTCAGGGGTGACCTCATTGCTCTCTACAACTACCTGAAGGGTGGTTGTAGCCAGGAAGGGGTTGGCCTCTTCTCCCTAGCAACCAGCACCAGAACAAGGGGACACAGTCTCAAGCTGCACCAGGGGAAGTTTAGGCTGGAGGTGAGGAGAAAGTTCTTCACCAAGAGAGTGATTCGTCACTGGAATGGGCTGCCCGGGGAGGTGGTTGAGTCTCCGTCCCTGGAGGCGTTCAGGAGGGGACTGGATGTGGCACTTGGTGCCATGGTCTAGTTGTGAGGTTGTGGTTACAGGTTGGACTCGATGATCTTCAAGGTCTCTTCCAACCTTGGTAATTCTATTCTATTCTAACTTAGAGCACTTGAATTTAAATATTTATTTTTAACCATAGAGGCTTGGCTGGAATCCAGGCCAGAATAGTCACAAGTATCAAACAAATTTCTTACCTCTGATGGATGTCCAGCTCTAATAAAAATACAGTGTGGATCAAAAGCTCCTGTTCCACAAGCAAGAAGATGTGTTCTGTTGTATCGGTGAAGGACACGGATGTAATTTGCACATTCATCCTAGTTTACATTAAAAAAAATAGGAAAATATTAACTTTTTTTCCCCCATCTCCCAAACATCTTACGTGCCTTTAGGTGATATTCTATGTCAGAAAACTTTGTATTCTTTCAAATATATTAGTTCTCCCACTTTATGCTAGAACCTCACTGCCACCAATTTCGTAGATGGACACTTTTGATGTGAAAAAACCCCACAAGTTTAGACCACTAATTTATTAAAATTTATTTTAGATGCTTAACTAGTTAGGTTTTATTAAGGTATAGAACACATAAATGTACTTCTGTAATCTCAGACATCAGGAAAATTTAAATATTTGTTTTACTAAGCACTATCAGATGCACTAGACATAAGAGCATGAGATGTAAATAGTCAGAAAATGGCTTCTCTGCCAAGTTAAATAAACTTTATCTCAAAAAAAGGACACTTTTTTCTTACATATTCTACTCCACCATTAATTTAATGTATAATTAATTGCTAATCAATATTTTTTAATATTATATTGCCTCATGCTTTACCTTTTCACACTGTTCAAACCCTTCTTTGAAGAAAAAATGATTAATTTCCTACAGGGAAATACTCTGGGACTCATTAGTGTATTTGCAGCTTCATAAATATTATAGTTAAAAAGTTTCAAACACCCCTTTGAGATGTGGGGTCATTATCCTTCCTGTGTTAAACTTGAAATAGAGACAGTGAGATGAAAGTACCCATTGATTTTGGGACTCCTGGGACTTGATTTTAGAGAGTATTTAATATTTTGCAATGATTTCTGTGTTTTGAACAAAATTCTTGATCATTTGCATTCATTGCTCACTATTTCTGCAACTTATAGCCTGGGTATTAAGGAAGTCATAGCAAGTTTAAGAAGACAATTATAATGGAATTATTCTTAGCTGACATGAGCTATTCTAAGCTTCAGACATTAATTTATGCTATTTTCCTAGGCTTTTTCTACAGCCAACTAAGAAAGCCAGACATTTCCAAAAGGCAATTAATTATATCCTAAAACGAATGTGTAAAATAGTGGAAATTTTCTGTCCTTCACTGTTGACTACTCTAGTCTTCAGATGGCTATATTTTTATTAGAACAATGCTGAGTCTTACTAATTATCTGCAAGAACTTAAATGTCACAGAGGATAGGTTTGTGGCAGGACCATGGGCAGAATTCAGCTCTTGGAAATCCACATTGTGTTCAAAACCGAAAAATTACCTATCCTCTTCCTTCAAATCCTTGTGTTCTTTAGGGCAGGTTTTACAACAATTCCAACAAATACATAAGGATCATAAGGAAATATTCTTCTTTACTACATTATTCTCCTTAATCATTCGCCTTGAAGGTGTATCATGCTAATTGAAAGAAGCAGGAAACCTGCAGAAGCAGATAACTTTTTGCGTAATTGAATAGAACAAATATATAAATGTAACAAAACAGCCTTGCAATATCCTACTTTTGCAATTTCTCAGTTCCTAACTAATTTTTTTTTAAGTAAATGAAAACAAAAAAACCCAAATCATAATAAATGTCTTCACATCGCATCCACATGGTCTCTCAGATGGACATTTTTTTTAAACCCACTAAAAAATCCAAACCTGCTACCTGAATTGTCAGACAAGCTGAGAGAAGAATGAGCTGAGATTAACTGGATGTGGATCCTCTATAGATGGATTAGTACTTAAAGACAGAGTGCCCACTTTGTATGTGCATGCACAAACATTTGCTGGATGGTGGTACCAGAATGGTAACACATAGGAATGTTATGATGTTTTCGAGTTTTTAAATAGATGCTTTACTAGGCACTGACGCTGTTCCTCATCCTCCTTCCCCTCTAAGTATGACCTTCCTGACTTAGTCCTTCTGTTCTCTCTCTCTCTCGGGTGGTCTAGACAGTTTGTACTCCATGGTTTCCTTTTTTGTTCACATGTGCCTGATCTTTGTCTCAAAAGCACTGTGGAGGAAAAGAAATCTTAGTTTTTTCATTGTTGTTGGTTTGGGTTTTTTTCCCATTTAAATGGAGAAAGAAATCAGTATCTTTCCTCCTGTGTGCCTTCATAGAAATCTACAAAAAATTCTGCAGAACAGACAGGATGAGGCAGATACCACATATGGAAAAAAATCATTGCAAATGGCTTGACTTATCATTTATAAATAGATGAAAAAGGGTGCTGTTCTGAGAGGTGTTAGGCATTGCTTCTGGTCCCACTAATAACATCCTGTATGCATAACAAAGAAAAGATCCATCAGCCAAGAGAACATTAAAATACAAATACTTACAGCATCTCTTCCTTTAATTATGCATTCTTCTGCCTGCAGAGGTGTACTAGGCCAATGGATCTGAGGGAAAAGACAAAAACAACAAATAATTCAACTGGAATTCTGTTTATGCTAATCCCACTTTTCCACTGCTTCTTGTATGATTCATAGAACAGAATTCTTGAATAATAGAACAGCTCATGTAACATGGTCCATTCTTTTGTTTAATTAATCATGAGGTCTTTTCCAACCTGGTTGATTCTATGAGTCTATGCTATCCCATACTATATATATATGTTTTATTATAAACTGTAAAGTTCAATCAGGTTCCATTACCTGAAAAATAAAATATTCCAGGTCTACTTTTAAATATCTACAAAAGTTCACAAAAAGGCAAGAGATGTATATTCTGTCTTGCTGAGGGAAAATCAGTAATCTTAATATGACAACTGAATTGACTACCACATAATTCAAAGGAAGGTAATGTATGGAATAATTGATAGAAATGCAGTTGAAACATCTCTGCTAAATTGTCCATGACTTTCAACATAGAATATTAATTTCAAGCTACTGCTTTCCTGCTATAAGGCCACTTAGGAAAGAAAATGGTTTGCAGTGAAGTTAAGGAGGGTCAGCAATTAATCTCTTGGGAATAGGATTAGATCATTGCAGTCAATTGCTAGAAGTGATGCCAAATTATACAAATGAGGTATTTTTGTACCTGCTGTATAAAATTGTGTTTCATTCCAGATGCATGATTTGTTTGGATGAAAACAACATTAATGACTGAGCAGACTGGAATCATTGCTCTACTTCTTAGAACTTTTAAAAGTAAAAACAAAAACAAGTTCTCTTCAGTGATGTCAAGCTTGGCTGAAACCAAGGAAGTATCAAAAATGTGGATGTTATCATTAAGATATTTTGTCAATAGTCCAATCACCAATTATTTTTCAATTTGGAAAAGGGTTTATAAAAATATTCTGCTATATTTTTTTAATTCCTTTTCTTTTTGTTCTTTGTTTGTTTGTAGTTAAATTAACTTAATTTTCATGAAGTAATTCTAGCCCAAGAAAATCTGGGGATAAATTGTAAGAAAAATAATTTAATGGAAATTTGGGACACATTACAATTCCTAGAGGCCTGATGATTAAAAGCAAAAGGTTAGTTATATGTTACTCTTACCAGCTTCAGCACCCTGTCAGTGTTCAGGTCTCAGGGCCTGAATCAGACCACCTATGGTTCAGACACCATCTAAGTCCTGCAAGGAACCTAAGATTAATCAGGACACTTGTTTTCACTCAGATGGGTTTACAGTAATCTACGCATGTGCTTAATTATATTTGTGTAATTATCGCTGTTTCACTTAACCAGTGTAATATAGGGTATGTTTGCACCACATGGAAATCAAGATATTAATCAGCTGTAATGGCAGCCTTTAACCTGCTACATAGTACATTTCCTGATGTTCATGCTTTAGAGTTATGACAACTACCAGAATTAACTTTGAATTGATCCTTTGCCAGGATTGCAATCTTCTGGCAAGATGTCAAGTAGTATTGTTGGGAAATTTTCCTATGCATCTAGACAGGAATAACATTACATTAATATACATTTCACTGGGCTGCATTCTTGACATAATTATTGGCCTGGACATAACTTTCCAAAACTTTCTCCCCCTGCAGGCTACTGTGAAATAAATTTTTTAATTACCGGTTTAGTGGTTTTCTCTCATCTTCTGAGCAAGGATGCCCAGAGAGGTTTTGGAGTCTCCTTCTATGGAGACATTCAAAACCCACCTTGACGCATACATGTGTTACTGGACCTAGGTGCTCTGGGAGGGTGGTTGGAATAGACTGGATGATCTTCCAAGATCCCTTCCAACCTCTAATGTTCTGTGATTCTGTATGATCTTGTAACATAATATGCTCCTTGACACCTGAATGATGTAAATTTATCACTGTATTTAAAAGGCAGAAAACCCCTACTTTTAAATACACTTCTCATGGGGAAAAAATGAATTGTAAGGCAGTACAGAGAACACCTGTGGGTAAATTCAAATACTAGTGTCTCCAAACAGCTTCCCTGTTCAGTCATTAGCCTCAAAAAATAGGATGGCACATCTAATGAAAACTAATTTCAAGAAATTCTATGAGTTTTCTATCACTTCAGGCCAAACTAGACTAATGTGTGAACTAGTCTGAACCTTTGTATGTTACAGGGAATTTAAGCAATTCAAATATTGCATCCCTTTTTTAAGTCAGCAAATAGAACTTAATTAGTCTTTAACTTTTGTTTGGCTGAAGCACAAATTCTGCAGTAATATCTGGTTGTGACTGGATATTACATATATGTATCAACAAATGCATAGCCACCATATCTCTTGGGATGCAATTCCAATGGAGAAACCCCTCACTGCTCATTTTTGTGCTTTCTTTGTCAGTTTTAATATACGTATATTCTACGTGGTATTCAAAGGAGATGCAAGCATTCCCTGCTCTTGCAGATGTGAATTCAGACAGATCAAGAGTAGAAATACAGCAGGCTTCATTAGAGCAGGATTTCACCATCATTGGAGGTGTTCAGGAGGAGACTTGATGGGGTGCTTGGTGCCATGGTTTAGTTGTTTAGGTGGGTTGGATTGGCTGATGGGTTGGACGCGATGATCTTGAAGGTCTCTTCCAACCTGGTTTATTCATTGTATTTTATCGTATTTTATTGTATTATCAGGTCTGTAGTTTATTTCAACAGAGACAGAAGTCCTAATCTGGAGCTGCCTCTTAGTGGATCAGAAGAAGCTCATGAAATGTTTTTGTCCAGGAGAGGGAGAACCTCAAAGAGTATATTAAAAAAAAAATTAAAAAAAAAAAAAAAAAAAGTCAAAGCAGACAATGGAAATGTAATTCCACCAAAGGAGAAATGAAACTGTTTTTGTCCAATATGACATGGAAGATCTATTCCACAGTTCACAGCTCAACTTTAACCTCTAGATTCACAAAATAATGTGGTGACAGTAATAGTTTTCTTCCCTGAAAGATTCTTTGCGTTTTGTGTCTTTACTGGATATGAAAAGTGGTCAGGATAATAGATATTTAAATACACAAACAGCTAATAGCTTATAAATAGCTTCATTTGCTTCTGAATTGGTCTGGCTAAAAGTTAGTGTTCAACCCACCACAAAATGCCAGGGAGAAATTATTTCTTGATAATATAATGGACATGCAGAAGTCAGGTGCACACCATGTGAGGTGTTCTAAACATATGCAAACACGATAAAAACAGTTAAGAAATAGGTGCATGACCCCCAGATGTCTTACTGTATTTTTCTTAAATATAGTCAATTTTTCTCCAGTGTAGTGTATTTTTCTTAAATATAAACATAAAAAAATATACTTAAAGTTCATCCACAAAACATCTACAAGTACTCCATTGTCTCATTTGCAGTCATGCAAACTCTGATATTCTGTGCTACACATTATGACATGAAGTGATTAATATCTACAGCTTTTTACTCCACCTCTCTGTAGTTCTCGCTGACTCGATCCAAACTGAGGGAATACAAAAGGTCTCTTCCTCCCACAAACAGTCGCTCTTGATACTCATCCAGCAGCATTACATGAAGTCCAAGGTATCCAAATGGGCTGTGAAAGACTGACGTCCTGTTTAAATCCCAGAGCTCTGAAATACAAGCAAAGTGTGCGTGATAAATACCAAACAGCTTAGCCTTTATGGTTTCATTTTAATACCCTCCTAGGGAACTAAACAAGAAGTTGTGGGACATTAAAATGCTAATCATATAATCTTTGAGTAAGAAAGAGACAAAACACCTGGGAACAATTTTCAAAAGGAGCTAGCTATCCAGGAGGTTTACATCATAATCTTTGTGCTTCAAAATATCATGAGTGGGGAAGGGTGAAATTAACTTTTTCCTCAAAACTTTATGAAAAAGACAAAACACTGCTTAGGACATTGACTGCAACTTGGGGGGGTGGGGGGGTGGGGGGGAGGCAATAATTCCAGCAATGGAAGTTGAAAAAAACAATTACTGAATATTTTCTTCCTAAAGACAAGGAGCCTTCAGGCATGACAAACTGCAGGTTTTTATTGTATAAACAGTGTTGTTCTGGTTTTTTTTTTTTTTGAGGGGGTGAGAAGTCCAGCACTCAGTTCACTACCTTCACTCAGTTCACTGAAAATATTACCATTAGATTCAGTGAGAACATTATGAAATCTGGGAAATACATATTCATAATTTTCCAAGCAAACAATGATTTTGTCAAAAGATGTACTGACCTGATCAGGGTTTCAGGGACTTAGCTGCTTATGATCCAGGCTAAAGTCACTTCCACAGAGAAAGGGAAATTAATTCCAGATAATGTTGCAGAAACTTGGAATCAGGCCTCAAGAATGAAGAAAGAGGAAAGCACAAGGGTTTTTCTGGACTCTCAAGCAGATGGTGCAGAACACAGCCCAGGCCAGAGAGGCTGAAAACCATTTTTTCTGTAAGGAAGCCTCAAAAGAAGTCATCACAGAGAATAACCTAGGACTGTCTCCACAACAGCAGAGCTGGGACTGGAGAAAAGGAACTGTATTTCTATGTCTGTACTGGGGAATATTGCTGAATTTTGAAGAAATCACTCTTGATAAAAGCAATGAAATTAGCTCATCCTTACAGCTATCCCTAAGCACAACATTTTGCTTGAATGTAGTCCAGTAACCAATGCTGAGAGAAGTGAGATTGTCCTGGAGCTGGTGAAGACAACTAAGGGGCCTTCATCCAGTTTGGAGCAGAGATTCCTGCATATGTGCTGCATCAGCAGTTATGTCCATTCCTCCATGCTGCACCTTGTCAGCCACACAGAAGCCACAGCTGGTCTTCTGTAGGGGACTGGTTTTACATAACAAAGTCAGTCCTCACACAGGTCTACCACATCTAGCAGGCTTACAAGATCAGGTGAAATTGCCATTTTCCTTGAGAACCTGGCCAGAGAAAATTTATTTTAGTAGTTAAGCGGTCACCTGAGAAATAGCAGACATGAGTTCAATTTCCTTTTCTAAATGGATTGAAACTCAGATCTTTCTATAAAGAAATCTAATCACAAGCTATTAACTACTAGATTGGTTGGGAAGGCTGGATGCTCTTTCCATTTCCTGTTGAAGCTTTAGGAAGAGTGAACAAGCAGCAGTATGACTCTAATTTAGCAGTTAAATTCGTTTTCTGGGGAAAAAATGTCTGGCTGCAGTATTCAAAATAATTCATGAATTTTATATCAAATAGTTCAGGGGATAAAGTATATAAACTGTTCCAACACATGGACTAGAAACCCTCAGTTCCTCTCTCACATGCAAATGGCTAGAGATTTCAGGTGAGTTAAATCTTCCCTTCTATTGAGTTTCTATAGACTTCTGTTACAAACCACCTTTCCTTTATAAAGACCTTGTTTAAAGAATTAAAAAGCAGGAGAAAAAGAAGATGAGTTTTTTGGGGATAATGTGTTTTTAGTGCTCAAGACAGAAAAAAAATTTAAAATAAATAAAAGACCTTTCCTAGTTCTATCTTTTGGTAAAAATGGAGCTTCTAGTTGGCTCAGCGTACTGATCCTCAATTCTGAGAAAATGTTACTTAGCTTTTCTACTGTAATATTTTAATCTGAAAGCTTGACACAATAATTAAACCCACCCCATAGCAGGGCAGACAATATTTTACACAACAATGAAAGACTGCTTCAGCAAGTTCTTCACAGAAAGAGTGATTGGCCATTGGAACGGGCTGTCCAGGGAGATGGTGGAGTCACCATCACTGGAAGTGTTTAAGAGGAGACTGGATGGGGCACTTGGTGCCATGGTTTAGTTGATTGGATATTGTTGGGTGACAGGTTGGACTTGGTGATCTCGGAGGTCTTTTCCATCCAGGTTAATTCTATTCTATTCTATTCTATTCTATTCTATTCTATTCTATTCTATTCTATTCTATTCTATTCTATTCTATTCTATTCTATTCTATTCTATTCTAATTTTTATATTCCTATATGACACTTCACTTACATATGAAAGTCTTAAAGTAAGTCTGGCTTGCTAGATTACATTTCCTAAGAGACCAAAACTTACTTCTTGCTGTTTTAAATACCAAGAACAAACCTCAAGGTTTGGGGGTTTTTTTGTGTGTGCCAGAGTCCACTGGCAAATATTCAGACTAGTCCACAATTTCTCTTATGGCACATCTGCTTTAGTGAACACATTTATATCATATCCTCTTTAACAAGAAGAGTTCTGTTAGGTGTTGGTCAAGCAATGTTAATTATATTCATAAGAACTGTTTTCTTGAATATTTTAATGATCAGTATGTCATTCTTTATACGACTGTTAAATCAGTCGTATCTTCTACTACTACTACAAAAAAAAGGCCACCCTTCTATTATGCTATTTCAATATTGTAAAAATATAAATTCTTTATAAATAAATACATACTTTGAACATTATATGCAAAAACATCATTGCTGCCCCACACTAGCCAGAATACTCTACAGAGTACAGTATATACTGAAATTTCATTATAGCACGTTCTTGGAAATTAAGCACATAGTGAATAAGATACAACTTTGAATCTTGAACAGGCAAGTATCACTGTAGATTATTTTTTCCCTCATACAATGAGGGAAATACAAAGTTGCTGTTGCTCTTTTCTGTTTTTCATAGCATTATGTCACCACAACTGCATAAACTGATGTAATTCAGCTTTTTTCTATATAGCTGACATCTCATAACCAAAATCTGCTTACATGTGACAAGAAAGAAACAGGAACACAAAGGACTAAAATTAAAAGCATATATAGAGGAGAGCCTCAGGTATCAGTGACACAGTTTATGAAGTACAGATTAACAGTAAGATCAGGCAATGCAAGTGTATGCTAATCCACCATTTTTTTAATCCACAAGTTTTAATCCATCGGTACTGTATGGCATAACATTATTCAAGTATACCATAAAGAGTCCTCCATGACAAGGAGTATAATATAAGCTTACAAGTAGTTGGATCTTCCTAACAAGGTTAAGACTTCTAACTGGCAATATTTCTCATAGAAATGGTAACAAGAGGCAAAAGTTTTCTTCCCTGAGGGGAAAAAGAAAAAAAAAAAAAGAGACACACAAACTCACCCAGAAAACCTATATTGCTGAATATGAGTTAATGCATTAATGATTTTTACTTTCCTGTGTCATCTATCTTGCTGCAAAAAATAATTATAGGGTCATGATAATGATTGCCAGGTAGTGGAAGGGTACTTTAAAGCAGGTGAACCAGGGAGCAATTGAACCAGTTGAGCAATAGAAATGGAGATATTATGAACTGGCCAGAGATGGCTGAACTCAATGCTGCCGTATGAAGCTTCCTTGCAAAATCCAAGCCAAGAACTTGAAAGGCAGAATTAATTGCAAATAGCAAACTAACTAGAAAATCTTGGGAGTAGTAATACTGGAAGTTACCACTATATCTTTTTTTTTTTTTTTTTTTTTTTTTTGAGAAACAGGAGTCAGTAGGAGATAAACATAAAAGGCTGTGAGGAAGACGGAAGACTGTAGTATAAACTTTCACTGCTTGAGGTTTTGTCTGCATGGCAGGCAGACAAATGCCTTTGAAACTTGGCAGAGTAGAGGGAGAAAGCAAAGTCTAGTAATGACAAGCAAAAATCCTTTAGTCCATAACTATTGTAATATGATTCAACTTCTGCTCCCTATCAGCAGGTGAGTTTGGCTACCTAGCTTTATTTTGAGGATATAATTGGCTTAACGAAGGGAGCTGGTGCATCAAAGTCCAGGAATAGTTTTGGTGGTCAGTGCACTTCCTCTTAATGCATGGATCTAGAGACAAAGTTTAAATTACAGTGAAAACTTCAGAGAAAGAGCTTCCCTGCGAGTTTGCTTAAATTACAGAGGAAATTTTCTGAAATTAAAAGGTATCATTTGGGGAGATGAGAATATTTTCAATCTGTAAGCGACACGACTCTCTTTTTTTGTTTGCTTATTTGTTTGTTTTCTTTAGGTTTGGGTTTTTTGGGTTGGTTTTGGTGGTGTTTATTGTTTTTCCCTGTAAAAGCACTGAAAAAAAAACCTATGAATGGAACATGTAGGAAATCACAGGGTATATGCTTATATCTTCTGTTTAGTTTATGGCAGAGGAATCTCAGCAAAACATAAAAATCCTTAACACAGCTAACCATGTTAGCTTATGTTCCAATCCTTGATATTTCCATTTCACATTATCATATATCACATATATATTCTGACATATATATATATATATATATACACACACACACATATATTTGTTACATCTAGCTGATATTTAGTTTTCCTTGCTGGCAAAATAACATAGTCCCACTGTAATTGATCTGGTTTTAACTAAAGAATAAAAATGCAACCATTACAAATCTAATAGGGCTTGTAGAATTAATTCTACATACTAATAAAAATCCAAAATGCATTCTTACAATTAATTCACAGTGTTTGTTGTTCTTGATGGGGACTTCATAGTGTACAACAAACTCAGAATAATAACACCTTATCTTCATACAAGCTGAGTTGACTGCAACTTTAAGATTTTTTTTTAGGATAATATGTCAGTCAAAATTTCTGATGCTCAACTTAATATTACTAATTCTTAAAATTAAAAATATTCAGTGTAGTGTAATAAAGTCTTGAGATTTTTTTAATATTTACTCAAATATACCTAGGAATGATGTCAAATTTACAAATGGTCCTGGAAGAAACTCTCTTTGTAAATCATCTGAAAAGATTAACCTGCTTAACAGTAACAACATATGTTGAAGTGCTGTTTATATTCTGACAATAACAGATGTGACCCTACCAGTTTCTAGATCTTGTTGATTTTTATTACAGTAGTGGTAAGCTACTAGGGGTTCTGACATGCCTAATTCAGAGCTCATCTGCCATTTTTCCTACTTAATTTCAGTGAGGTAATCACATCAGTATGGAAGAAACACATGTGGAACAGTATATGAATAATAGCTTTCCATCTGAATTTTATCTGAACCTGGGAAACAACAGAGAGAATCAGCTCAGAGTGAGAGGAAATATTCATAAATCCAATGTTGAAATTTTATGTAAAGGATTTTTTTCCACATATTCAAAACATTATTTTACTGAGAATATTTCTTTATTTTAAGACAAATATTAATAATTCAGTCAACATTTATTTCCAAATATTTTAAATTAATTTTACTATATTAATTATATATCTATGTCCAGTTAGCTGGCTATTGCTTGCCAAGCAATGTATCATTCACTTTTAAAATTTTTTAATTGATTTTGTTGTCAGATTCAAACACATTTGCTGTGGCTAAGCTGACATACTCCTGATATCAGGGACTCTATTATCAAAAACATTTATTTAGCTTTCCAGTGTGATTTTTCTTGGAAAAGGTATATACATACCCCAAAAGTTCCCTGACAACACCGTTCAAAAATGTGGCTGTGACAGAAAATATTAAACTGTATTAATTGTTAATGAAAAATGACTTACTATCATTGCTATTACAAGTCCCCAGGTCTCAGTCCAGGGTAGGAGAGATGCTTATTTGTATATGCAGTGTTATACCAATATAATGTTGCCACCTACAATTCTCTAGCGACTTCATGACCCTTATCAGTTTAGTAAAGCATTTTAAGTAGGTGATAAGTGATAATGTTCCAGACAGTAAAATTTTTTATTAATGTTTGCTTTTTTTCCTACACGTAGGATGCATGTTAGAAAGTTTGAGAGATGAGGATATCTAAAAAAAAAAATACTGCAGCAAAAATATAAATTGGAAATTATTTATATAAAATGATTCCATCTCAGAATGACACAAACATCCATGAAATAGTCTTTGAGCACACTAGTTTACCCATGTAATGGTTTTAGCACAAGGGCTAACTTGCCTGCTCCCTCAAAACAAAAGTGAGGGGAAGTGTAACACACAAAACTCAGGCTTGAGATAAAGAGAAAACAGTTTAATATAACATGAGATATCATAAGCACAATGCATAATTACCTTAGCTAATAATATAATTAATCTAATAATACAATGCAGTGAAATACACAAGGGGAAAAACAGCATAAAACAGAAAACCAATACCAGCAGTTACCTTACTGACTCGCTTCACCACTATTGCCTGCAGAAAAAACAACACAACACACAAGAACCTGGAACCGAGAAGCAGCAACTGGAATAGGAAGCCTTCCATGTTGCAATTTGAACTTTAAGCCCCACAATACTTTGCTCCAGTTGGCACCTTAATTTTTGAAGCTGGCATGGCTGCATGAATAACACCAGCAGGTTCAACTCAGTCCATGAAAATCCATTGTAATTCTAAGGAAGTAAATATACAAAGAAATGTCCCCTTTACATTGTGCTCACAGATGATGTTTTACATTATGTTTAATATCTTAATAGTGTTAACACGAGAAAGAATCAATTTATAAAACTCTTGAGTTTTAGAAGACACATATGGTTCAAATAATCACAACCCTTTTCTAATGAAACACAGACAGTGCAGTCTCTTGGATTTGATTTATTAAGGTGTACCACTTAGTACGTGCTTCTTACCACACTGGTCTGGGAAGGGTAGAATTCTTCCTATGGAGAGATCTAGTGTTTTGACAGAAAGAGAATCTGGCGCTTTCATTTTAAATGAAGATGCCAAAGAGTCAGGGTTTTATGCTATCCAAAATGACTGTTAAATTGAATTTCCTTTGAAAAAGATGGATAAAAAAGAGGTATCCCATGTGATTTTCAGAGGCATATGCTCTTGGGCAGGATGGCATGTGATTGACAGTATACGTAAGGCTATCTAGAATTATCAGCATATATAAAAACAGAATAGAGGAGAAAGGAGGCATTGTAAAGAAAAGCAAAAGGCAGAGGGAAAACTGAGATAGTAATAACTATAGAGATGAAAGGAATTTTTTTCTCTGCCAAATCAATTTCTCACAGCAGATGCAGAGTCTGAGATAATATTCCATAGGTGAGTTTAGAAGAGTTTGCTACACATCATACACTGAAATAAATTCAAGTTTTACTGAGCACAGCAACTCTAAACAGGAGTGAATGGATTTAGAAATGAGTACTTTGATACACCAAAGACTGTTTTCTTTAATTAACGAAAATAGCTTCTCTGGACAGATTTAATTCATGGAAGGGAGACAAGCATTCAGCTACTAAACATCAGGTTCTGTAGAATACCTATTTAATCTGAGTTGTCTAGTACTGATGTATCCATGATTTGACCCTGCTTTTCCTGATGTCCTAAATACTTCTAAATATTAATAAAAATTGAATACATTGAAGGTCTGTTTGTTTGCCTTAATTATATTGTGGGTTTTTTTTTATTATGAGGCAGAATGTTCTGAAATAATTCAAACTTTCATATTCTAAGTGGGATGTTATATATTCAGCTTTTGTTTTATTTACAGTCAAGTGTCTAGTTTAAAATATTTATCCAACTTTCTTTTTAAAACCAGAACAAAATAAAAAGGCACTCCCAAATGGCTTCTCAAAATCCCTTTATAAAAGAATCTATACATACATAATCCAAAAGTAATCATTTCTATACCCCAAGGAAGTCTATTCAGTCTTAGATACATAGTCAAATGCAGATGAATGCCACTCCAACATGAATTCTATACACAATCTAAGGTTGTACCTTGTCAATGTTTGCAATTTTAAGCACTGTAGTGAAGGGCAACACACAGAAATAAGTGTCTTCAAGAATATTTGTTGTCTCTACTCATTCTCCTTCAGTATGCCTAATTATCTGTAAAATGCTGTTTATGTTAAATGAATTGTAGAAAGAGACAGAACAGCTTTATTTGAATAACATGAGACATATTTGAAACCTTTCAGAACCAATAACACTTTGCAAATATTAGCAGTCAAAATCAGAGCCGTATTTCTGCCATTTCACTTTGAGCTCATAGAACTCAACAGAGTGGATCTTAAGTAGTGTAACTGGAGAACATAAGTCAATATTAGGCAGCTATTAATGGTCATGTAACTATTAAGAATCGTATGGTGAACCATTGTGTATTATCCTTAAACCTCCACAAATATGTGCACCCATCCTATCTCTCTCCATTAGTTTCTCCATTAGTTCTTTGGTCATTGCACCTTTAAAAATTCACTTTCATCTTGGATGCTTTATTTAACATTGGTGCTTAACTACAGATGTTTGAGGTTAACCTCAAACAAATTTGATTTCTCACAAGGGCTACTGGTGTTTGGCATTAACTACTATGGAAATTATGGGTTGATACAGCAGATTTATTATTGTTGTGTAGAAGCTCATGGTGATCTAGGGATTAGATAACAGAATCATAGAGGTTTGAGTTAGAAAGAAATCACCCAGTCCAATCCTCTCACCATGGGAAGGGATATCTTTCACTAGACCAGGCTGCTCAAAGACCCATCCAGCCTGACCCTGAGCATTTTCAAGGATGAAGCATACACAGCCTCTCTGGGCAACCTGTTCCAATGCCTCACCACCACAATGAAGAACATCTTAAGTATAATTAAAGTTTACTCCCTTTCAGATTAAAATAATTACTCTTTTTCATATCACTACAGGTCCTGGTAAAAAGTCTTCATCTGTCTTATAAGCCCCCCTTACATACTGAACATTTGCTACAAGATCTCTCTAAAACCTTCTCTTCTCTAGGCAGGAATAACTCCTACTCACTCATCCTGTCTTCATAGTAGATGTATTACAGCTTATTTTCATGGCTTTCCTCTCCCACTGCAACAGGTCCACGCCTTTCTTGTGCTGGGAACCACAGAGCTGGTTGCAGTACTCTAGATAGGGTCTCACCAAAGGAAATATACATGCCTTATGTTGCTGGCATCATAAAAGGACTGGATATGAACAGCTGTCTGAGCTGCAAGTGCAGAGCTGCGAGCCTGTCAAGGATTCTCTGGGTGATATCCCTTCCCTCATCTGCTAGCAACTGCACCAGTAAGCTTGGTGTCATCCATAGAGTTGCTGTGGGTGCACTCAATCCCACCATGTTGTTGATGATGTTAAATAGTTTTGGTCCCAGCAACAGACCCTTGAGGGACAACATTTGCTGCTAGATTGTGTACTGCTCAGCACCGCAAAAACACACAGCCCTGGGTAACCCTTTTCCCTGGGAACTGAAAAATCTAACTGCAAGCCACAGATGAAAAAGAAAGCAAAAGAAGGAAAAAAAAAAAGTTTTCATAATGCTCTTCAAGATTTGGATTTAGCTCTACATATTTTGCAACCATCATTCACAAAGACTGTGTGTAACTGTTGGACACTTTATATTTTAAATCCAATTACAATGGCTGACTCACAAGTCTGCTATCCTGTGATGAGAATTTACCCTCTGGAAAAAAAAAATAAAAAAAAAGGAGCTAAACACTAATGAGATATTAGAAATGAGAGGGAGCATTTTTCTGGCACTGAAATAATAACTTGGAATGAAATCTTCAAATACAGAACATTTACAAACATTGAAGAAGCCTGCTATTTTCACATTTGATAATTTTGCATATATTATTTTGAATAAAGCAGTGTCATCCTTTTATTGCAAGTCAACTAATATTTTAAAAAGAAATATTCTTTGAACAAAATAGAAGTCTTAAAGATACAAATTTGATTTTTTTGGTCAAAAAATTATCAATGAAAACATTCAAGTTTCATTATTTCCTAATGTTTCATGGAGGAATCAAGGAAAATAAAACCAAAATCAGGATCCATGCATCCAGCAAAGAACTTCGGAACACTTTTAAGGCAACTACTGTTACTCCATCTCTAAAAAAAAATGTTAGCCTTTAATACACTTTAAGTACCTTACAATCAAAATATCTTTTGAAAAAGAGAATTTCATTAGTTTCACAGCTATGGGTTTTTACTAGCAGTATGTAGAGATGGAAAGATGTAGAAGAAAAAAAAGACACATTCAGAAAAAAAGGACAACATTCAGAAACCTTTTGCAGGATTGAAAGACAATTTCTAATTAGTGAATTAAGAGCTAAGAAGATTACTTCCATTAATATTTTTAATATAAATATGAAAATATTGATGTTGTTATACAATACAATACAATACAGTACAATACAATACAATACAATACAATAAAACAGGTTGGAAGAGACCTTTGAGATCATCGCTTCCAACCCATCAACCAATCCAACCCACCCAACAACTAAGCCATGCAGCCAAGCACCCCATCAAGTCTTCTCCTGAACACCTCCAATGAAGGTGACTCCACCACCTCCCCGGGCAGTCCATTCCAATGGGCAATCACTCTGTATAGAACTTCTTCCTAACATCCAGTCTGAACCTCCCCTGGTGCAGCTTGAGACTGTGTCCTCTTGTTCTGGTGCTGGCTCCCTGGGAGAAGAGACCAACCTTCACCTGTCCACAACCTCCCTTCAGGTAGTTGTAGAGAGCAACATATATCCCAAATACTGTATTACTGAATCTGACGTCAATATCTTTGTTTAGAATACAATAAAACCAGAAATTTGTATTCTGTACATTATTTATGAGCAGGGGACTATTTGAGGACAAGTTAATTTTGTAATAAATGCTGAATATTCCACCAGTATTTATCCAACAAGATACAATTCTCCATTGCCGATACTATGGAAACCATGTGCAAAAGAACATAATGAACTGTTCAAAATAGCTTGTCACAGAATAATGTATTTATCAAACTGTCACAAGTAAGTACACTTAGGAATGCATAGGTCCTAAGCATATATTATTTAACTGAAAGCTATTTAATTGTTTATATTATATTTCATTAATACTTTAAAGGAAAATGTTACACTTAAGAAGCTCTGCCACTTACTATATAAGCTTAACTGAAGTTCAAGGGAACTTTCTCTCATTAAGAATTAAAGAACAGGGAATATTTTATTCTGTTCTGACTCATATCATATGAAATATTGCCTGGTCTGAAGGCAGTGAGAAGCTTTCTGTATAAAGAAAAATAAAAAGCAAGAAAATCATTAGAAAATACATATTTGTGTAGATATAACTGTAATGTATCTATTTTATTTTTGCCATCTTTATTCACTTAACCATCATCTAAATAGTTTGTGATTTCAGTGGACTCTCTTGCAGAGGAATATACTTCCTAATATAAGTTACATAAACAACTTGTATGTACTAGGGGATGGCTGTCACTAAGAGATCAAAAGGGCCATGATATGTGTTGTTAGTATCACAAGAAAACAAATTAAAGTAGTCTTTACTGCATCTACTGTAATGTCATACAACTGTTCAAGTTGAGTATAAGCATAAAACATTCTAGTCCTAATTTTTCACTGTTTGAGAAAAAGACAAACAAAATTATTAGAACATAACACAATTATATATAGCTGCTCTGGTTGATAACCAGGTACTAGTTGGAAAGGGATTAGCCATCTTCCTGGTTATTACCCTATCTTCATTTTCAGTAATACAATTTACGTTAAAGTACAAAGTTTTCCACATGCATTGGATACCGATACCAGATCATTACTTGGGTGTGTCAACTTTCCAAGTAAAGTATTTCCATGTAACAGTAAGATAAAAGAATCTTTACATCCATTTCCTTGTGATTAGAGGCACTGACTGAAATATTCTGTGATGGACAGAATATCTGCATGCAGGCATGTATGTATTTTTGTATGCATAAATAAATGTCATTTAAAAGCAAGGCTGCTTGCCATAACAAACTATGCTTGCAAAATCAGTATCAACAAATTAATAATAAGGGTATCAATATAACTATAATGAATATCTATATTTTCAACAGATGTTACATCAAATGTAAATAGCAAATGGGAATTGCAAATTATTTATTTGTTTTTTATCCCCTTGAAACTAGTCTCAATGGACTATTACAGGAAATAAAGATCACTTCTAAAAATTGTCACAGAGCTAATTTATACCCTTACTTTTTCTATGCAAGTCTAACCTGGTGCTGCTATAAATACAATTTGGTCAGTGGAATCTGCACTGCTTTCTTTCATGCTCTCTTTAGAAAAGTCATAAAAGTCATAAGACAGATTCTTCGCTGTGTATCTTTTGGTGTGTTACTATGATAAGGACTTCATATTCTGTTAGAGTAAGGCAGAAAGCAATACAGGTGCTGTCTGTACTGAAATATTGTCAAGGCAGCTGGGGCTTCCACTAAGTCCAGCTGCACTTGTTCTTGGATTTATACTAAAAAACATAAGCATGAGGCCTTTAACACAAATTATGCATATTGAAACATCATCCTCTGTTTTGAGTTGTATTAAAGACAGCTAAGGAATCCCTTCATGTTAAATATTTACTGTACCTCCCTTTTCCATTCTTATGTCAGAGAGCTTTAAACAGAAGGAAAAAAAATAGAGCAAGTCACCAGGTTATTACTGTAAACATTCAGAGGTTTCATTACACAAGAGTTCTAGGAAATTTGGATTCATTTATGCTTAATTGTCTTCATTTGTCTTCCAATGCCACCCAGTCTGGGCTTTTAGTCACAAAACGCAGCACAGTTATAAATGCTAAGTTTCACATCAGGTATTGACTCCTCTCTTTTTTTTTTTTCCCCCTTGAAATCCAATGAGTCTTTTTGAGATAAAAAAGAATAGAAATATATACAGCTAGACCATGGTGTAGCAAATCCTGAAATGCATGGATTTGACATAGGTAGGGACTCAGTTACAAATATGCCATTCAGGTTTAAAGTCTCCAGATGAAAGATCGTATCAGCCAAAGTGGATGGCATGAATATTGTATAAAAGACAGCACTATAAATCACATGTTTTGCACAGGTGAAGCAGATTCTCAGGATCAGTCATGTAAGGGTGAAGGCAATTTCAGTTATCCTATTTCCACTGTCATAAATGAAGTTTCACTTTTACCTGCGTTGAATCTGGTCCTTGAAGCACTACATTTTGGTTTCTGATTTTTTCATACAGTCTGATGATCAAAATTATAGAAAGAATGTTCTAGTGTTAAGAACAAGATATGATGTCTACTATTAAAATCTAAAATAATTTTGATTTATAACACAATTCTAAGATAATTTTCTTAAAGCGTACACAAGTTTACTAGCAAAGTTTGCAGCCCTTTGTTCTATGACTGCAGTCACTGCTAATAACATTGAACCAACAATGCAAATTTCAGTTCAGATGGTATGAATTCATGTGTTTTGACTAAAGATTGCAGATTTGGTCTCCACAGTGTTTGGCCTCTCCTTACACATTAATCATGTGTAATAAATGGCAGAAGCCTTCAAAACATATTAACACAGGTGGAAATGTGCTGCTCACTTGTATAAGCATGCCTCAGGCTGTTTGTATAGGTCCAGTAGCAGGGTTAGAACTTAAGAGTGGTAAGGTTACCTAAGCCATCACACAACTAAAGAAAGTGAAGCTATCCAAGAAAATCAAGGTTGATTTCTACATGTAACATTTAAAAACTAAATACTTAAATTGCATGAGGAATGCATTTGAAACAGCCACATCTGGTAGGGAAGAATGTTCTAAGAGCAGTATTTCAGCAGGGTTATTTCTACTGGGAATAAATAAACTGCTGAATGTGCCTCACTTTTTAATGCCCCACAGATGTACACTGTACTTGATTCTATTGTCTATAATTTAATTTAATGCTTGGAATTCTGCAGTAATACACAGTAACTGATATGCCCTTTGACTGAGAAACAAACAGACAAAAAAAGTTTATAACTTTTCCAGCAATATAGAGCCTTCTTATTTTAAAGAAGATTAGTTTTAGCATGAATTTCTATAATTCAGTAGTTATTAGAAATAGCATACAGAACTAAGAGAAAGACAATGTTGGCTTTATGTCTTTCATTATTAATTGGAAAGTGTTTCTGTTGTAGATGGATGGGATTTTTCTTTGTGCTGTTCTTTATGAGCAATATTCTATAAAATTAAATGATGGTTCAAAAGAAGCATTGGCTGAATAGCAGCAGTACTGTGAAATTGATTTTTATCTATCATTATTCGCACTCCTAAATGTCGCTAATTCCCCGAGGAACCAGGCATTCAGCATTCAGAACAAGAAATGTGCAAAGGAGTGCAGTAATATTAAAAAACTTTTTCAGTATTAAGTATTTCTAGTCAGAGAATAAACTTGAATATTTATAATAATCCATAGCCCTACACTGTGACTCATGTTGTAACAGAATTTTCATGCTTTACTCCATGTTATTTCAATAGATTTCTAATATATATGGATTAGAAAAATATTTTGACATGTCTATAAATTGGTTTATTTTCAAATCAAAATATTTCTGCAGTTTTACAGATATTCTTCAGCAAACTAGATACAAGATATGTATATTCTCAGGTTTTTGGTACAAGCAATCTACATTCTCAGTTTTAGAAGGCACTAACTGAATATTTATAATGCAAAATATTCCTTGATTAAACAAAAAATGGAGGAGAGTCTTAAGAGTTGTTGTATTCATATAGGTCTAAATTGCCAACACAGGTGCAATATATTGTTTATATTCAATTCATTACCTGTTTAAGAACATTGCCAACTTCCATCATTTTAATGTGACTGTTGCAAAAAAGTATCCTTTTTAGGTCCTTAGGACTGGAGTATTGAGTGAATGTAAGAGACTAATGGTTTTAATCTTCAAGTTTTTCCCATGATTTTAGAGAAGATGCTGAATGTGCATCAAGACCATGGAGACCCTGAAGTCAAAAGGAACTTAAACATAAACAATCTCCATTTAATTTAATTTAATTTCCTTATTTTCAAAACACTTGTGTATCAGAGCTCCTAGTTTTTAAACTAACCCCATGATTTGACATATACACCTGGCTATCTAGGTTAGGCAGTTCTTAGTAACACAGCATACAAGCTGTAGTTCCTTTCATAAATTAATTTAGACATAAACAACTGACCTTCTAAACCTATGACTAGATATGTGCAAAGTTTGTTTCTGACAAGGAAAATTCAGATGGAAGAGGTTGGAGATACCTGGAAGCTTAGTGAAGACCAATAAACCTCATTCTAACAGAATTTTTGAACTGTTGAAAGAAATTGTAATTTTAGGTTGCTTCCACTTGGTAACAAACATGAAAAACAAAATTTACTCTTTTTGCTGGTTTGGTTTATTAATACTATTTTAAATGGTGAAAAGTGAACCACAATCAGATCTATACACATTACATGTTTTTAGCACAAACTAGCAGACAGGAAATCCATGAGAAGCTCAAGGATTTGTTAGTGTCAGTTTAATACCATTTAATATAATTGAAACAAGGAAAGATGGTGGTATTAGAGTGCTTATTTATTTACACATATAAATCAATAGAAATATGGTAGCTATAATCCATTAACATTGTAAAATAATCTACTTCCTTCTTCTAACGAACTGGAGATTGTTGGAGGCTGAATCACTTGCTACTAAGGATACCTTTTGAATACAAATATTTGCATTCCTTGGAGGATATTCTTCTCCAGAGGAGATAGGAGCACTTAGCTTTGGCTTTATGCCTAACCACACACCTGTAATGTGCAACTACCTCAAAACTCTTGCACACTGTACTGTACCTAAAGGTTAAGTGTGGCATGTTAATGGGAGACCAATTTCAATTAAAAATGCAGTCATAGCATTAAAATATGCACTGCCTTAGCTCAATAAGGTCTCCTTTGTCACTGTCAGTAGGAACTTATGAGGGTTTGCTTAGTTTTATGTGCACAGGGAATTATATAGTTGCTAATGGTGTGGACAGTAGTACTTGATCTGCATTTCAGAGTAGGAAAATACCTAGCACTTTAAAACTGATTTTCACATTTTGCAATTCACTCTATACCTGGGGTAGAGCACATAGGTAGCAGGTATTACTTTCAGAGTTGTTAAGAATCTATAGTTTTATACTGACTTAATTGAGGAAAAATGTGAAGAAAAGAGAGATTTGGGGATATTTTAGTGAAGACATATTAAGTAGTAAAAATATGTTAAAAAGGCACCAGGAGCACTGCCCAGAAAATCAGTGCATTATAAGGTAACAATAGGGTTGTGCTAGATGGTTACACAAGTCTTAGCAATACTCATCACATTGGAATCTGCCATTTATACTTCATCCGCAAATAAACTCTGAAAGTCTGCCTTGTGGAAATTGATCCATGGTTAGCATGTTTTCTTCACAGGTATTTTATTCACCTGCAAGTTCAAAAGGTATGAGCCTCTGAGCTTCAAAGCAGAGAGAAGGGAAGGTGACTTTTAAGAAAGTGAGGGGAGTCAGGTAAGATGCCTGAGACTAAAACTTTTCATGTCTTCAAAAGAGTGCCCTGTCTGCTGGAAAAGCATTAATTATTAGTACTGTGAGCAATTACTACTACTAACAAATATCCTCATTTTTAGCTACAATGGTACATGTTTTAAAAGACAGATTCAGTAGCAGACTTTTAATGAGCTCACTTCATAGTTACAAATTCTCTCTTGCTCCCACACAACACAGAAGTGTTTGTCTTTCCTCATGAAGCTTGAAAATAGCAATTAATTTGCTTACTCTTTCTGCAAGGATCTTTTCTTCACCTCTAAACTAATTAGTGGACCCCTTATTATTTTTCTCAGTTAGGTTTTACAGCAAGTTTTGAAAAATCTTTAGCCCTTTTCTTTCAACATCAGAATATGGCTCACCACACACCATGCTGTAGCTTCTCTTTGCTCTTTGATATCTGCTAACACTGGAGATAGTGTTCACTAGCAAAGAGCGTAACTTGCAGTGCTGGTACTGATGAACATGGAATAGGAACAGAGCCAAAGGTTGAAGAAGCCTTGGTCAGAACTTCAGAGGTGATCACAGACCACCTGAAGAAGGTTTCTTTTTGCCTTTTCTGCACTTCTCTGAGCATTTTTCTTCCGTGGAATTATCTACAGCTTGAAAAAGGAATAATAATATTTTAAAGGTGACCATTTGGCTTCTGCATAAGAGGATGCTCTTGTTTATTGTAGTTTAATTCACTTATTTTCATTCTTTATTGCCTTCAGGCATATATCAAACCATATTATCTGCCAACAGACACTGTTAAAAACAAGTATAGCATTCCAGCACTGATGAGTCTTGTTTATATTTTTCCTTTGCATGAATATCCTTAGCGTATGTGTGTCAACTCAAGCTCAAATTGCTTTTATTACATGTGAAATGGAAAATAGGCTAGCAGTGGCTTTTTCTGTTCAAATACTTTGTTACCAATACACTCCAAGGATGCTGTAGAAAGAAAAAGAATCTTGCCAAGGCAGATGAAAACTGAGTGGGTGGTGAGGGAACCAATATTACGGGAGCAAGAGTGTGGAAAAACTCCCTGGAAAGCCAAGGCTTTTTTTGTTGTTTTTGTTGTTTGTTTGTCTTATTTGGTTTTTTGTTTAGTTTTTGCTGGTAGGTGACAAAAAGAAAGATGACTAACTCGGGGGGGATGATTAATTCCTTTTTGTATATAAATGCTATAAAAAATTCCTCATAAATGAAGCAGCTAGCTACAAATGTTAAGTATGACTTAACAGACTAACCAATCCAGGCTAATCCTATTAATCATATGTCTCAAAATGATATAAAAACTGTTTTACTTTATACATATTTTATGCATCGTTGGTGGACTTTATGCATTTTTGTGAAGTAGCCAAAATGTCAGCTTAAAAAAATGCTTTCACATGATCAAAAAGCTCAAAATGTTGCTATTACTATTACATGCTAATGAATGCAGGAAGCTATAGCATAACAAATTGCAATGTATGTAACCCAGGATTGTCTTGATCATCTTGGCCAAAAATTTTATGATACTTAACAAAAATTTATGTGCAAAATTCACTCTAAATAATGTTTTCTCTGTTCTGTGTTTCATTCAGTTATGAGACGTAAATGAACAAACCAAGAGATAGTTTTCAGAGAGTGAATTAAAATTCATTTGCACTAAAAAGTGTATTAACAGTCTTATTATAAAGGAAAGCTAATGAATTGTATTTGGTACTTGACAGCGTTATTTAAACAGCATTTAGCCACTCTGATTCTCAAAGAAGATAAGAAATAATGTCAATTACAAGGAGACATAGCTGATGCAATTACAACAGAATCTGTACACGTGAAACTATGGCTATCTCTTCTAATAGAAAATGCTGTAATAGGTCCTGCTAGCATGAAAGACTAGTTTCTTTCACTAAGTATTACTAAATAAAACCTTTTTATGGCTTAGAGGCCACAAGGCATACATCCATGAAGCTAAACCATTCTGCTGTCTTCATTTCCAAGCAACAAAATGTCATCTAGCCCCAGTGTGTAGAACAGTCCTTGTTGTACTGTCTCCTGAACAAATATTATTTAGAAGAGTGCTAACCTTCACAGTTGCCAAGAAGAACATCAAAAATTTAAATGCCAGTGATAGTCACAAGTCAGTGCCTCAGTAGCTTCTTGTGCTCTGAATTTGTTTTTTAAAATGATATGTAACTTTTACTAAATCTGTCCCTGCTAGGTTTATTTTAATTTGGATAATTTCTCCTTCTACTGCCCATGTATCCTATTCTAGATATTCCAGAGAAAAATAATTATTATTTAACTTATATATTACAGCAGTGGGGAGAAAGCTAATTCAGAAGATTTTTTAATTTCTTGAGCATTTCATACATGAACAACAAAGGGACAAACACTCTGTCTTTGAGTTTAAAGAAATAGGGAAACGTTCACCTGTTGCATAATAGCACAAGTAATGTTACCACATTCATCTTCATAAGCAGTGGTAACTTCAGTTACCATCCACAACAGCTCAAGAAAAGTATGCCTGTAATCTGCTAATTACAATTTAGTTAGAAGATACTTTGATGTACTTAGCCTGGCCACATAGCTCAAAAATAAATAAATAAAAATTCATAGAAATACAGAATTGCTTTAGTTGGAGAAAACCTTTAAGATAATTTTCTTTAACCACTGTCTAACTCTACCAAGGCTAGTGCTAAACCATGTTCCTTAGCAAAACATTTATGCATCTCTAAAGGCCTCTCAGGATGGGGATTTCACCACCTCCCTCAGAGGCCTTCTTGAAGAATACTCAGTCTTCCTGAACACTTTATCCCTTCGGAATTGCCTCCCAAAGAACTCTGTTGACCAGTCTGCAAAACAGTCTAAAGTCTGCCTGCAGGATGTCGAAGGTAACACTTCTGCTGATCCCCCTCTTTACTTCTTCAGCAAATAAAACTCAACTTTTTGATCAATGTGAGGAACAGAGAAGAACATTATTTGTGTTCCTGATCCCTTCGCCAGTCATCCCAAGTCTTTCTCTATTGTCCCTGGATTTCTTGTTTCTACTTCATTTTTATTTTAATGAATCCAAATGTCATTCTAAGGGCATGTCCAATCCCCAAGAAATCTGTATTGTTGGAAAGATTCTAGGGCCTAACAAAACAGGCTAGTTCACAGTGATATATGAAATAATTGCTTCAAATCATGGAAGTTGTAATTACATTGAAGAAAGTGAAATGATATAGGTCAATTTTCCCCACCATGGTCCTCTCATCACATAAGCACATGTTCTACAGTAGGTAGAACGCATATAATACCATGCATAGGCATATACTCTGGTCCCTAGGGAAAACAGTAGATTTGCATGAAAAATACCTGGGTTGTTTATAAGTAACTTAGCAATTGTGACTTATTGTAGAACCAACAGAATCTGAAGGTTGTAGTCCGAATTCTGCTTCAGTACTTTTTCTTTCTATGTTCACCATACATTATGAACTGTTTGAGTTATGAACTTCTGATGTGGGGATTCCTTCTTGTAGTAAAAGTTCAGATACACTACTCATCATAGTGAGGGAGCTGTATACTATTTCTCCTTAAGGAGTAATGTGCGTGATTACTGTGTTTATGAATGCATTACTTAGAATAGCAAGCTCTTCCCTTTTTAATGTATGATATATAATCTATATTAGAAACAATAATACTACAACTTTGCCAGCATCTTACTCAACTAAAGCATGAGTTTCATTTTCATATGCCTCTGCTAACCTTTGGCTTCTCACTTCAGGTATGTGATAAATCACCATCCTGTTTGTTAAAGCCAACTTTTCTCACTTAAGAAATGAGCAATAAGCTTGAGGGCACTATGGGATCAGCCTGGCTCTGCCAATATATCTTCACTCACTTTTTACTATAGCTATAGTGCTACTTTTCCCATTTTCTAATGTAGACATGCTGAATTGCAAAATCCAGAATTAAACAATCTAAGCTACAAAAACACATCAAAGTAACACAAAGGAGTGAATTAGCCCCACAAGAGGATTACAGAAATGTTTTCCACTGCCTCAAGTCCATTTACCTAATTGTTCTGAAATATTTTTCTAATAGTTAAAAGAGAATGCAAGATGAGTTTTGAGGCAAATAATTTGCTTATCTTGACCGCCATTTTTTTTCTGACCTTGGCAAAAATCTGAAGTTTCTGGAACTATGAAGACCTGTAATACTGACTGGGTGACATAGTACATCTTCTGGTATATAATACACATCTAAAAGCATGAAAATAGACTGCTATTCTCAATCACGAACAAGTATTAATGTCAATAGCACTATTAGCTCATAGCTAATTCTAGTAGCGCATGAATCTATTCTATTGCAGAGGAACCTTGACTGCAGAGGGACCTTGACAGGCTGGACAGATGGGTGGAGTCCAGTGGGATGGTATTCAACAAGTCCAAGTGCCGGGTGCTGCACTTTGGCCACAACAACCCCATGCAGAGCTACAGGCTGGGGTCGGAGTGGCTGGAGAGCTCCCAAACAGAGAGGGACCTTGGGGTGCTGGTTGACAGCTGCCTCAACATGAGCCAGCAGTGTGCCCAGGTGGCCAAGAAGGCCAGTGGCACCCTGGCCTGCATTAGGAATAGTGTGGCCAGCAGGAGTAGGGTAGTCATTGTGCCCCTGCACTCCGCATTAGTTAGGCCACACCTTGAGTACTGCGTCCAGTTCTGGGCCCCTCAGTTTAGGAAGGACATCGAGACACTTGAACGTGTCCAGAGAAGGGCAATGAGGCTGGTGAAAGGCCTTGAGCACAAGCCCTATGAGGAGAGGCTGAGGGAACTGGGGTTGTTCAGCCTGGAGAAGAGGAGGCTCAGGGGAGACCTCATTGCTCTCTACAACTACCTGAAAGGGGGTTGTAGCCAGGAAGAGGTTGGCCTCTTCCCTCTAGCAACCAGCACCAGAACAAGAAGACAGAGTTTCAAGCTGTGCCAGGGGAAGTTTAGGCTCAAGGTGAGGAGGAAGTTCTTCACGGAAGGAGTCATTTGTCATTGGAATGGGCTGCCCAGGGAGGTGGTGAAGTCACTATCCCTGGAGGTGCTCAAGAGGGGATTGGACGTGGCACTTGGTGCCATGGTCTAGTCATGAGGTCTGTGGTGACAGGTTGGACTCGATGATCTTTGAGGTCTCTTCCAACCTTGGTGATACTGTGATAAGTAAAATAATCAGTTCTGTAGATTGCCAAAAGCACATAATCCTTTTAATGTGCTTTCACTTTATGATGTGGATATAATTTTAAACAATATTGTATAATTGTCTTCATATTCATTTACTCAGCATCTAAGATATAAAATATATCCCAATTTTTTGTCAAACATTATATTTAATTAGGTCTGTGATAACTAGAACACATTTAAATATGTTCAGAAAAGATTAAGACAAATAAAAAGGCTCAGCAATTAATCTTATATAAAAAGATGACATTATTAATCTGGGCTAAATATTAGCTCCAAGATATTATTGTCTTCATTATTTTTAAAATTCTGTCACTAATCTCTGGGGATGTTCTTTTGCTTTTACAAGAAGCTCTGATATAAAAGCATAAGCACATACCCAAGTTTCTTTTTTTTTCAAACTAATTTTTTTAGAAGATAAATACAGCTATTTGTATGGATCAGACATGTTAATTCAGCATTGTATTTCTTGCACAATTTAATATTCTTGGATTAGAAGTTTATACAAATAGTAAGTGTAGTTTTACTAGTCTTATGTCTGCATATCTTGCAACAGTCCCATCTCCTCGTCACTGAAGTTTGTTAGAAGCATGAAAAATCTAGAAACCTTAAATTGGTGTTTCTTTCATTTGCATTAATGGACTTGAAGACCATTCTCCCAGGGGAAAAACTGAATTGAAATTCATTACAGACCCACACAGAATATTTAAAATGTAAATAAGATCATATTCTGTTTACTTTTATCATCTTCACGTAATCTTCAATTTATTAAATTTTATAAATTTTAAGTGTAAACAAAGGTGGGGAAAAATAGAAATATCAATCTATGCATTGTTTTATTCATTGTATAGTACTGTTCCTGCACGTATAGTATTGTTCCTACACATATTTTGCCTTGAGTGCATTCATGAACTTTTTAACCCAGAAGATAAATTGTAGATATCTAGTGTATGCTAAGACATTCAAAATTTATTGCATTGAAAATCAGGTAAATTACACAAGAGAAATGTCTCTAGAGAACAAAGATACTAAATACAAAGCCAAAGAGAGCATATACAAATACAAAAGGAATGGGGAGTGGGGCACTGAAGAGAGAGAAATTTTAAGAAAATTTTAAAAGGAAGAAAGAATACAAAGATCTTATCTCATCTGCTGCTCATTAGTGCACAGTAACTCACAGTCTAGATAAACATGTAAATGGACACCCTGATGTTTATACCTAACCATTATTTGGCTGGAAATGTATTCTATCAGCATAACTGTGGCTGTATTCCATTCTGGTCACACTTTAGTGGCATGTGCATTCTGTTTCATTTACAAGACTACTTGCTGATGTCACATGGAAAACTCTGAAAACAAAGTCTATTTAGGGAAACCATTATTTTTAGTAGATTATCTTTTCTGTTTCATTTTCCTCCTTGATTTATTCCTGGATACATTTGTACAAAAATAGTTTCTTTGTGCCCAAAAGCTGTGGGTTTTTTTTTCTTTCTTCTTTTTAGTAATGCTTGTAATTTTTAGCTGAGGTCACATTTCTAAATTTACATTTTTGCAACTTCTTACTGCAAGTGAGACTGCAGTTTTTCTGTTGCACAGCTCAAACAGAACTTTTCTGTGGCATGAGCTGTGATGGCTGGGAGATCATCTGTGTGGAAGGAAAAGAGAGGACATTGTGCCACACACTTGTATGGGACTCCATGATTCATATGCACCACCAGTCTGAGACTTCTTTTAGATCATCCTGCTTTAGCTCTTAGACAGTAATTCTGACTCTAAGTGTCAGCAGGGACTTCATGCGTTCATAGAGCTTTGCTGTGGGTTTTGGCATCGGAAGTAAGAAGCAGGAGGAATTCTACAGAGCTACACAAAATTTCAGTCTTCTCAACTGAAGCCCTAGTTTGTGGGCCTGGTAGATAATAACAAAGCTTTTCTTAAGGCTTGTTTTGGGAAATAGTGCTCAGCATCCTCAGTGGCATTGGGCTGACATCTGTTAACAGTCTTACTAATGCTTTGTATAATGGTATTTCCCAGATCATGGAACTGTAGAATCTATGATTCAGTCTTACCCTCACCTCGTACAACAGTATTTTCCAGTTCTGTTGGAAACACTTTATTTTAGGAGTCCCTTTCCCTTTTCATGGCCAATCCCATTTTCTAACTAATAATCTCTCTGAAGTGAGCTCTTAGACATCTGTCTTTGCCTTTCCCAAAAATCTTGGCTGTAGCTTTTAACAGAATCAGTTGGTAAGGACCTTAGTTCACAACTAAGCATTTGGTGCTATTAAAATTTAATTCAATTATTTCAGTCACTTTTTTAATCTTTTTCGGAAGGTCATCTGTTTTCGGCATTATCTGCTAATTTCATTAGCACACTGCTTGTTTTTATGCCAAGCCCATAACTGAGTCTATGAAATACAAGGCATTCCATGAATAACCCTTCTGGAATTTAAAAAAAAAAAAAAGGCACCAAAAAAAACCAAACAAAAAACCCCACAACCCTCCCCCCAAAAAAAACCCTTTACTTATTTATTTTATAAGGTCCTTTATTTATTTTATAAGGAGTATGTTAATACTTGCCCAGTCGTACCCCTTTAGCTGACTAATAACATCTCATAACACTATATTAAATATTTTACTGAAGTCTAGACACATTTTTTCTAGTACATTTCATCTGTCTAAATAAATGAATCTTATATCAAACAACAGTAAATTCGTATAAGTAAGTGCATCTATCTTTGATGAAGCTATCTTCAGCACCATCCTGCTGTTGATTTAATTCCGGTTTTAAGGACCATTTTTTTCCTTTAAGCTGCAAATATCTTTCACCTAAATTTAGCAAAATGGAATGTGGGAATCTAGTGAAAAGTAGCCTTTTAGATTTCAAATAACGAGTAGGAAGAGCTAAGCATATGTAAATAGTAAATTACTTCATATGTGTACCTATATATACACAGGCATATTTAGAATTAAAGATAACAATTTTTTCTCTTGAATGAACTGGGGGACATATTTTTAGATAGCTGGATAAGCCTATAATTTGAGTTAACAAAGAATGTGCTTTCTGACTTGAGGTTAGCAAGCTCCTTACTTTTATATACATATATATAAATCAAATAGACACACTTCCTTATTATGAATGTAATGTTATTAAAAACTTTTATTCCCATATTTGATATTGCTACTCTTAATGAAAGCAAATTTTAATTTAGCATTAGGTTATATTTATATGACTTCTATGTTCTCCCCAGTCCTTACTGAATAATAATGTAATTCCCTTCTTTCTGTTCTTTCTTTCAGACACTTAAAGATCTTATAGGTGCAGCCACTGTGAATCACACACAGACTCACAGACTGTTAGGGGTTGGAAAGGCTCTTAAAAGATCATCCAGTCCAACCCCTGCAAAAGCAGGCTCACCCAGACCAGTGCACAAAAGAATTCATCCAGGCAGGTTTTGAATGTCTCCGATGAAGGAGACTCCATAACCTCTCTCTTGGCAGCCTGTGTGACACCTGTTAGTGCTTTGTCACCCCCGCAGTGAATTTTTTTCCCCCTTATGTTCATGTGGAACCTCCTATGCTCCAGGTTGCACCTGTTGCCCCTTGTCCTATCATTGGACATTCTGAAAAAAGCCTGACACTCACTCACCCTTCACATCTTTATGATCATGAATGAGGTCACCCCTCAGTCTCCTCTTCTCCAAGCTAAAGAGCTCCATCTCCCTTAGTCTTTCCTCATAAGGGCAATATGTCACTCTGTCATCTTTGTGGCTCTTTGCAGGACTAAGTGTATCAAATGAGGCATCAGGAAATAAAAGAGAAAAAAAAATCTATTTTATTCTGCTTTGATGGAGACAGACTAGGCATATTAAAGAAAAAAACAAAAACCAAACCTACCAACTTTAATGGACATAACTTAATGGACCCTAAGGAAAAAAAAAGCTTTGATGCAGCCAGCAGACATATTCCACCTTTTTGCTCAGTGTGTCTGTGAATGCCTGTCTCAGTTCCAGCCTTCTACTGGTTGCAAGGGAAGTGCACCACTAAGAACAGTAGCTGAACTGGCAGCTTTTTCCTTTCATAGGCTTTTGCTGTTGCATTTTAACATGCCTACTACAGATATTTTTTTCTGAAAACCAGTGAAGGGTGCCAATTGTAAGGATACTTCTCTGAAAATAACAGAAAAAACAAAACCACACTTCTGTATGTATAAACATAACTATATCCTTATGTCAATGTTATTTTTTGTGCTTTTTGATCTCAAATTGGACAGCAGTGACACAAAGCCCATAATATGAAGTAAAATGAAATCCAGATGGATTGTCCTAGTTTATTATTTCAGTAACATTCAGAACAATTTTAATTTTTGCTAAAAATTGTAGCTTACAAAGATGCCTTTGATGGTGTAGCTAGACAATGTAGATACATAATAGACATTTGTGATTTAAAATAAGACCACAAAGTTTATAAATGTCAGTAACAGCTTGTCAGATACACCACTGTATGAGATTTGGATCCTTTAGCAATGGTCTTCATCAAAACTGTCACATAATTTTAGAAGTGCATTATTTATTTATATATAACATGAGCAAATATACCTAAAATTCAGATCTTCACTTTCCTTATTTTGATTAAAACATTCTTACTAACCATTCATTAGGAGTCTTCAGTGAAATCAGTGTGAACTTTTATGACATAGGGTGCAATTCAGTGAAGACAGAGAGGGCTTGTACTCCAAAGGAGCAAATACGTATTTGACCTTAGCCTAACAGTTCATTCACTGTTTTGGAGGGAAGACCCCGAGGATCTAGTTCCTGCTTGCCAGGAACTGAGACCTTTTTTAATCCAAAGATTTCACATACCTTTCAGGATATGAAGTATAGAATCACATGAATTGAATACACTAGTTAATGATTTGTTCCTTAGAATTCAAATGAGTTTTAAGTTCCTAATGGCCAATGTAATATCATTAAGACAGACTGGACCTTATTCTAAACGTGAGAAGAAATAACCAGAATGACTAAACATTATTGTTTGACTTGTTATGTCCACTCAGATTTACTTTTTATCAGAAGACAATGAAAATAGATTAGAAATTAGGCATTATTTCGCATATGATCTCTGATAATAGAAGACTGGCTGCTTAATGACAAAATTCAACAATTTGGTTACTAAGACAAGCCAATTGCTTAATTGCTTTAGGTTAAACAAAGTATGTTTAACTGTTTGAAGGCTGTCACACCCAGCATTGATATTGGATCGATTTCAGGAACCATAAGAGAAAAAAAAAAAAAAAAAGTTTTTTTTTTTTTTTTTCCTTTTCTCTCTGAATATTGAAGACCAGCTCAAGCTTCCAAATCCTGGATGTTTTATCAGATCCTTTGAAATACCCTTAAGTATTTTTTGCATCATGTTTGTTCAGATTCCTTCCACTCCAAGTAAGAACTTACAAGAGACACCCAAGCTGCATACACAGCAACTAAATTCCCTGATAGTTAGTGAAGATAAATATGGCCCCTTCAAAGGGTAGTTTAGCCTATTTAAGACCAACATTGCCCTGTAGAAAGGCCCATCCTTTTACACTGACTGCATCAGCATCTTAATAAGACCATAATATTAATTCAAGCCTTGTAGACCTCAGAGTTTACATAGGATTAACATATGGTCTGACACCTACAATGAAGTTAGTGACACAGATGTGGCTATGATGTGATGTTGTTTCCATGCTGTTTGGTCTGCAAACATCTTGTCTTAATGGTGGAGAATGTGATACTTTGATAGTCTTAGAGCCAGGAAAGTTATTTTCAGTCACAATGCCAGTACATTATGTATGATGGCAGTATGTTTAGTGGGTAGTGACAGTAAATATTTTCCTGCCTTTGCTAGCTATTTGTCTTAGCTCTGAACTGTAGAGAACCACCTACTCAGCTGCAAGAATAGTTCAGTCCCTATGCCATTCACTCTTCACTGCAAACTCTGGGACCACCAGGGAGGTCCAAATATCTGAGCTCCAGATTGTCTACACACTTTGCCAGTTACTATTTACTTGCCAGCCAAATAGTTAACATGCTTCATACCTTGTACTACTAAAGACATTCAACCCTATTTTCTTCATTTAAAAAAAAAAAAAAAAAAAAACAAAAACAAACAAACAACCTAGCAGTTAACATTCATGAGGATGTTATTAGAATATAAGTCAGTCAGAGTCAAGACAATTTTGGTTTTAGGCCAAAGGAAATTACAGTTACACTATTATTTCTATTAACTGCAACTAAAGTACTTTTCAGAACCTCACTAAGTGCCAAGGAAATTGCCACCAGAAATTGCAGTGGTAACTCAAGCTGTTATAACAATTGCAATTCACTTAAAAATTTAATTGTTTTCAGTCAAGTGCATTAAAAACCATTAGGGCTGCATTAAGGCTTCCAGGGAAGCAGGCATTTGGCAATGCTTGCATTGTGGAAGAAGTCAGAAGACTGGGCTCTGATTTTACTTTTACATTTATTGTATTATACTAATCTATTATTATACCTTCATTTATAGCACTTCTCAAGTAAGATCTCAGGGATGCATTTGGAGGACAGGTTAATGAGACTGTTCTTTCATCATGGTCTAAAAACATTTAAGCTTAGATATATTTTTTTCTTTTTGAAGATGTGAATATATATCTAACACTTTACAAAATCTGACTAAAGGCAGAACATCCAGTTTCAGAAGTCTGATATGTAGATATGTTCTAGATATCTAGTCTCTCTACAACAGAGAAGCAAGTAATTTTATTAAACTCATCGTCACATAAGTCTAATTATAGATTAAACTCCAAGTTTTGCTGAAATTCCATTATCATCTATAGTATTTGGTTTGGCTGAACTGGAGTTAATTCTCCCCAGATCTTTCTAGTGCTGTGTTTTGCAGTGCTGCAGCTGGGTGTTGACAACACACCAGTGTTTTGGCTACTGATGAACAGAACACCCAGGCTGTACTTTTTTCAAAATTTCCCTGCCCCAAGAGTAGGCTGAGGGGTGGGCAAGGTTTTGGGAGGGGACACAGCCAGGTCAGCTGACCCAAACTGATCAAAGAGGTATTCTATGTCATGTGACATCAGCTCAGATATATAAGCTAAGTGAAAGAAGGAAGTGGGGAGACATTCGTAGATGGCATCTGTCTTCCAGAGCAACAGCTACATATCTTAGAGCCCTGCTTCCCAGGAGTGACCAGAACACTGTCTGCTGATGGGCAGTAGAGAATAACATCTTGTTTGCTTTTGCTTCCACATGAGGCCTTTGCTTTTGCTTTGCATTTTTAAAATTGCTTCTGTCATATTATGGGCCTTTTGTTTTCCCCTCTCCCTTGTCCATCTAAGAACAGGAGAGACAGAGCAGCTTTGGAAGGCATTTGGCCCCCATCCAGGGCCAAACCCCCACACCTATTCATGCTTAGTTGAGCTGCAGTGCTACCTCCTGTGCAGCATTTAAAGCAGCCTCCAGATGCTTTTCAGTTATTCTGATAAAATATTTAACATAATCTGTCTTAGAATAATGTTTTACTTTCATGCTTTCCTGAAAATTAGCTTATGTTTAACAGGTTATCTGTAGATCAAAAGATCTGAAAACACAGAGATTGAAATAAAATAATAAATGTCAATGTGTGGGAACTAGAACCAGACATTCATGCTCTTAGTCTTCAGTTTTGTTTGAAGTTTTTAATCAAGAAAACAGTATGTTGAGAGAGCATCTCCTGGTTAAAACTGGGCTGAAACTTTTTTTGTTCGGTATTTTTTAGCCCTTACTCTGGTTATAGGGTAGTCTTCCAAGAAAGTATTTTAAAGGCCATGATAGATCCATCATCCAAAGAACAGATTTCAAAATTCCCATGACAACATTCAGATAATACATTAGGGAACACAACTAACATATCTGATAACTATCTGTTATAATCATAAAAGGCCAATTGATGGACTTCAGATCACCTTCAGCATCATCACAAAGTAGATAAAATAAAATTATCTTGGTTCAGCAGTTACTAGGGACAAAAAGAATCTGTGAGGCCAAAATTAAACCTGCCATACTATATTGTAGAATTCATGTGACAGCCATGATTCCTACTGAAAATATATAATACTGAGGTCTGCTGAGGTCTGCTAAGGTCTGCTAGTCCACAGATAGCAAAGGGGATGTTATGAAAAATGCAAGAAGTTTGGCTGATTATGGAAAATAATTGGTTAAGACTCCAGTCTCCCCCAAAACTAGTGAAAAACATAATATCAATGACAAACACAACACAGAAATTCATGTAGTCTGTATTATCCTGGATTTCTATTCAGCAGGGCTTCAGGAATTAGAAAACCTATAAAAATGTTTGCATGTAATTCAGAATGAGAACCATCATTTCTGAACCCAGTGGAAGATTTTTTCCCTCTATCCTGATTAAACCATCTAAGATGATCTGTGTGAAAAGTTCAGATGAGAGTGTATATTCTTACTGATGAAATATGTAAGTCTGTTCATGCTTTGAAATATTGAAACCACTGTTTGAAAAAATAAATTCATACACATAGAATCAAGAAACAAGCAAGGAAAAATCCCACATGTGCTCATTCTCATCTAACATGTTATGGCCTCTTAATGTAGAATGTTTACAATTATTATCATAGAATCATACAATGGTTTGGGTTGGAAGGGACCTCCAAAGGGCATCTTGTCCAGCCCCCTTGCAGTGAACAAAATCATCCTCTACTAGGCCAGGTTTCTTATTGAGCCTCACCTTGAATATCTCCAGGGACAGGGCCTCAACTACCTCCCTGGGCAACCTGTTCCAGTGTTCCACCACTCTCATAGTAAAACGCTTGATCCTAATATCCAATCAAAATCTCCTCCTCTTTAATTTCAAACCATTTCCCCTTGTTTTATAACTGCAGGCCTTTAGAAACAGGCCTTCTGCAGCATCCTTGTAGGTCCCCTTCAGGTACTGGAGCACCGTTCTTAGGTTTCCCTGGAGCTTTCCCTTCTCCAGGCTGAAGAACCCCAACTCCCTCAGCCTGGTCTCATAGGGTGCTCCAGGCCTTCAACCATTTATGCTGCCCCACCTCTGGACACACTCCATCAGGTCCATGATTATGCAAGAAAAGTCATTATATCAGTTCAAATCATTCATTTTACTGGACCGATTCTCCCAGAAATCACAAAAAGAAAAAAAAAAATATAAAAGGAAACATTTCTATTTATGGTATCATGGCAAGTCTTGGTGGATTTATGGCCAACGTTATTGTACTCTACAAGAGCTCACTCCTATGTACTAGCATTTTGCACCAAATGCCTAAAATTCATAAAATTTATCTGACCATCTAGTAACTTTTCAGTTTTTTTAGTGGACTTCATTCATTATAGATTTTGTAGGTCTGATCAGGAGATTAGAAATTACAAATGGTTTCCATAAGTTCCTCATCAAAATTTGAATAGCTATTTTCTTGTTCTTCCTGTCAGAATGCGTTTACTTCAGAGAGGTTTGTTCTGGGGCTGCTTCATAAAGTCTTTTTGTATCATATTAATCACTGAGGCAATGGAATCCAATAATTACTGGACTGGAATACATCCATATAATTTTAACTCTACAAAATTTGTATAGAAATCTCAAGTGTCACTTTATTTTAGTCAACACAAATAGTTTCCTAATCCTTAGACTATCCTGCAAGCACAAACAGAAGCAACCAGCTGTGAATCATACTGAAGAAGCAGTAAGGATATATGTCACCAAAATACCATAGCACTTTCTCCATAGCCTTCAGGCAATTTCACCCCTGCCAGGAAACATGTCAGATTTTAAATGCCTGCTTTGTGCTGAAACTACCATATCATTAAATCAATCTTTTTTTTTTTTTTTTTTGGTCTCAACTATTCTACTTATTAAAAGATATAATCAACATCTTTGATGGATTAAGTAATGATCCAATAAAACTGCACTCAGACAGAAGATATATTTCTGACTGCATAACTCCCATGCTGAAGGATTCCTTTATGAGGAAAAAGCAAAACAACACACACACACAAACAAAAAGCCACAAAACCCAAAAACAAACCCAAATCCAACCAGTTGTTCCTAATAAGTCTATACCAGTTCCAAAATGCAGTGAGAGAATCTCTTTTATTAACAGATGGTGAATATTTAAGAATTAAATCCTTCAAAATGCATGCTAATGCAGGTATCACTGTAATCAAAAGCACATAATGATGGGAAATATCGTATCCATAAATTTAATTAAACACAGTCAATATATACCTGACAACTGTTTGCTAGTTACAGTGAATACTGCAAAATAACCCTGTAAGACATACGACAAATATTCAACTTTATGTCTTAAGAAGAGGTTAGTTATAGGACTTTAACCAGATTTTTAATAATTGAGATTTTTCTCAAAGGAATTGAATGTTTTGAATCCTTCCTAAAGGGATGAACCACTGTGTATATTTAATTGTCATTCTAGAAGCTGAAAAAATAGAACTAAAACTTATTAATTAAAATGAAGCAGAGTGCAAAAGCAAACTTGACCAAAATAATACAATAATTTCTCAGTAGTTTTCATGGTATCTAGAGAGGTTTAAATTGCATATGAACCTAGTTCTTTTGCTTAATTTTAGTTAATGAATTTGAATCCTCATATCTCTTATTAGCTTGTATTTAAAGATAATTGAGGTTCTAATATCAAAAATGCCCACAAATTTGACTAGCATGTTCACTGATTTTATTTTATGGTGTAAAGATTTAATAACTTTTCCCCCCCACATTTCCAGGACACTATTTTTGTGTTTGGTATCAACTGTAATGGTATTTCAGATGTTCACCATTGAAAAGGTAACTCATCTTTTCACGTCTAATGTATTTCAATGAATATTCTAGACTATGTCAAAATAAGGGGTATGGCAACTCAACCACATCCTTACATTACTTCTTGAGGAGGGACAAGAAGTCCACAAGGAGACTTCAGCTGCCTTGGAAAGAAATGGTTTACTTCCCCACACAGAGCTGGAGAATGGATAGAGAAATTTGCTTTTGCAGACCATGAAACACTATTGCTCAGAAGAGTTCTGGACAGCCCCAGTCAGACCATCTGTTCCTGCAACTGGCTGCATCAGCTGGTCCAAATATATCTTAATTTAAAGAAACCCTCACCAATAGGTAATATAGAGAAGACCAAACATTGCTCTTCCAGCTGCTCAGGATAGACACATCAAATTTTGAAAAAAATAATTGAAGAAAAAATGAAATATTCTTGCTACTAAAGCAGATCTTTTGCTGTCTTCATACTCTTCACATTTTTCTCCTATCCATTAAGTTTCTTTTTATGAACTTAAATAGGACTCCAATATATGACTCCTACCTGTTCTACTAGATTTTAATATAGGGTTAATGCATATGTCTGCAAAATCCGCAAGAGGGTTAAATAATTTGCCATAGTGGCATTTTCAACCTTCCTGTTGTCTTCTAATGAGAAGTTCATAGAAGCTCATGACCCTTAATCATAGCTGTCTAAACAGACTACCAGTCTAAACAGGTACAGAGGGATTCTACATCTCTGAATATCTAACCATGAAAAGTAGCCACTTGGAGATAGAAATTCAGCCCATCTCTTTCTTTACACAGATTATAGAAAAGAGTTGTCAAATACAAGCCTTAGTTAACCATGTCTTAAACCAGCCCTTTTTTTCCTTTTGTATGTTTTATACTTTTTTTTTTTTGTATGCTTTATTTTCCAATAGATTTTCTTGTCTTGATATTGGCAAATTTTTACTATTACCTTTTTTTAGAAAAAAATATTTTTAACATTGAAAGTTAGTTTCTCACAGGGCAAAATTTCCTGATAATAGCAGTATTGCAGTTTGCATAATTCTGAAAACAAGAAAAATAATCTATCTACCCTGTTTCAGAAATAGCATCCATGATTTATTACCACCAAGTGCATTAAAGTTTTGTCCATTACTGACTCTTCTGTGATTTAACTGAGAACATTATCTAACAAATTGGTCATTAATTGCTGTTGAAAAATCAATTCACTGAAATAATGGCTTTAAAATATTGCTGAACAGTTTGTCATTAAGCATACATACGAGCGAAGATGAAAAGCTCTAATTTAATCTGCAATTTATAAGTTATGTCTGGGCTGTCAATCACATCCAACAGTCAAGGCACTTTTTCCAGTGGTCGGAAATCCTGTCAGCATTTTCACAAGTGGAAAGTAATTGAATTAACTGCCAAACACTAACATTATCCCTTTTGATGTGCACTGAAGTGCAAAAAAAAAAAAAATTAGACATCTTAGAAATACTGAAATGCTTTAAGACAGAAGCAATTAGCGGTCACAACAGCAAACTGACCCCCTTTAGAATCTAAATTGCATGAGTCTTTCTACTACATTATGTGAATGAGCTAAAAATATAGGCATTAATTTGCAGAAGGAAAAAAGCCCCAGGGACCTAAACCTGTGCCTCAGGGAAGTAAATACTTCCTTAACTGACTAGAAAAGGAATAAGATTTCCTCCTCAGCCCATAATATGTATGTGGTGTGTTTATATATATTTACAATCAGAATACTCAATGTGCTAAATATTGTAGTCCAATATTAAGAAAGATCTTAGTAGATTCCTTGGAAGTTGTTAGTTAGAATGAACTAAGAAAAGGTAGACTGAAAGATGCCAAATTTTCATAGGGACATTCAGTTGATTTTGCAACATGATAAATGGGGTACTATCATTGGTTTGGTCCCTCAGTAAAGGCACGCAAAGTAATAAGAATAAAACCTTTCATATCCTTGTGTACATCTCAGAATCACTGATATGTTCAGGTTGGAAAAGACCCTCAGGATCATCAAGTCCAACTGATAACCCCACTCTACAAGGTTCAGCCCTGAACCATACCCACAAGCACCACATCCAAACAACTTAAAGCACATCCAGGGTTGGCAACTCAACCTTCTCCCTGGCCAGCCTGTTCCAATGCCTGACCACTCTTTCTGTGAAAATATTTGACCTAATGTTCAGTCTAAACCTACCCTGTCACAGCTTGAGGCTGTTCTCTCTTGTCCTATCACTAATTACCTGGGAGAGACAGCAGCACAATCTTCTCCACAATGTCCTTTCAGGTAGCTGTAGAGAGCAATGAGGTCTCCCCTCAGCCTCCTCTTTTTCAAACTAAACAGCCCCAGCTCCTTCAGTCACTCTTCATATGATTTATTCTCCAGGCCCTTTCCCAGCTTTGTTGCCCTCCTCTGCACTCACTCCAGTGTCTCCATATCTCTCGCATATTGAGGTGCCCAAAACTGGACACAATACTCAAGGTGTGGCCTCACCAGTGCTGAGTACAAGGGCACAATCACCTCCCTGGTGGAAATGCTGGACACAGCATTTCTAATACAAGCCAGGATGCCATTTGCTTTCTTGGCTATGTGGGCATGCTGCTTGCTTATATGCAGATGAATATTAGTCTATTCTATTCTATTCTATTCTATTCTATTCTATTCTATTCTATTCTATTCTATTCTATTCTATTCTATTCTATTCTATTCTCAGTTTCAAACAGGCCAAAGTTTTATTTTCTATTGCTACTGATTTAATACTGTGCACTTTTTAACATACAGTCTGAGCAACAGATTCCTCTGCAGTTGTGCAAAAATGCTCCAGGTCTAAACTAAATTATCCCAAATCATTAATCATAGTTGATACCAGAATACTGATATACCAAGAGAAATAGTTCCATGAGGTGGGGAAACTAGAACCAAACTGAAACAAGCTGAAATAGAGGCTGTTACTGCCAGTGGGAACATGTGGTTTATCAGAAGCTTCATTGCAATCACATGAAAACTCAGTTGTTGCCTCAGTGTAAAAACTTCTGCAGTTCCCATTAGGGTATGTCTTTTTTCACCCTTTCAGATTCCTTCTCTGTACATGCAGAACTGCTCCAGATCCAGAAATACTGTTCAAAGTAACAGATCAGAAGAAGGTGCAAGTAAATTTGGGAGCTATTCTGTGCTACTACTGTTGTCATGGTCCTCATTTTTTATCAAATTCATATGATAAAAAAATAAATCTGTGACTAGAACTGAATTTTTCCTTTTCTTTTAGTCTATCCAGCAACAATCCATTTCCCAGTCGCTAGTATGCTAAGATTCTATCACTATGACAAAACCAGCAGTACACACAGCTATCAAAATAACTGAAGTACTTTTACTGATGGGACAGCTTCATTTAATTACTGAATGAAATTATGAACATCAGTTTACAAAGCACTTCTGAATCCTTTGGAACAAAGTACAATTAAGAGTATAACTTCTTATTGCCATAAATAGGTGTATACCCTTCTATCTATACATCATACTCCTTCATAAAATTTAATTGTCTCATGTAACAGGTTAAAACCAAATTACGTAACATACTTTCTGTTTCTGTCTTCACCTAACATAAATGAAGGTTTTGTTTAAAAATTTATTTGATTTAGTAATTTTCTTATTGAAATCAATAGGAACTAGGCCCTGGATTCAGTGTGCATGTGAAGACCAAAAGGAATTATTATGACTATTTAGTTTGACCTATTTCATTACACAGGGCATAAACCTGAATTAAGTAATTTCTACATCAAGCTTAATAACTTTCTGATGAGCTCAAGTACATGATTTAGAAAGACACCCAGCTATAGCTGTTCCATCACTTTGGCTAGAAAATTCTCTCAACAATTAATTTCATTATGAAAAAAAACCCAAATAAACAAAAAATAAAACAGCAAAAGAACCTATATAATTTGCCATCCAAATCTGTCTTATTATGTCTTTGTCTAGAATATTGAGAGTGTCTGAAAAAGATAAAGTACTTAGTGCTGGCAGTTTTGGAAGGACTTCTTAAGAATTTAAAGTTTTTTTAAAATTTACATGGCCATTCAGGCATGGTGATGGGCAGGATGCCATAAGATATTTTGCTAATTAACACAATTTAGTCTCAGTCAAAAGCATAAATGCTCTCTGAAGCAAAGATGATAAAAGCACGCTAAAAGAGCAAATTGCACAAATGAGCTAAATTAATTCTTAAGGCACAAGACAAGTTGTATGTGTCAAATAAAGTGAGAAAGGCAGATGAGACAGAATGGCTCTTTTCAAGAAATGAAAGAAAAAAGAACTCTGCCTTTTCAAGTGTAAAAGCACCATAGAATATAAAATCCAGTCTTGCTGCACTGACCAAACAGACTTTATGCAGGGATGGCTGTAAAACATAAAGGGCAGACTAAATAGCAGAAACATCACTGTATTTCTACTGCATACAAATTAATAATATCCAAAGGGGAATCTGGATTAAAGTTTTGTATAACTTGTCTAAGCCTTGAAAGATAGTAGCTTTCATAAACATTTGTTCATTCAAATTGCCAGATACACTAAGGAATTTATAAATTGGTGAACTTTCAACTCAAGACTAGCCTATAAAAATTATGTTCACATGGAGAAAAAGGGAAAAGAGAGGAAGCCAGATGCTGAGAAAATGAAAAGGGATGTCATCCCACATCCCACTAACGCCAAGAAATAGTGTTCCCTGGCTGCAAAATCATGACATGACCTAAGCATACTCAGTATAGGCTAAAGAGATCTGATCTTTCTGACCACAGAAATTTCTTTTTAATTCAGAAATTGGGACTTGAGCTTTCTTGCACATATCTCAGGATAATTTGTCCTGTTTATCCTGCCACCTGTTCTTTTAAAAACAAACAAATAAACAAACAACCCCTCCAAAAAACCAAACCAAAAGAAACCCCTTGTAAAGCTGTTTCAGACAAGAGAGATAGGAAGGATTTGTATACAAGCTTATAATCAGCAGCATATGAACTCTACAGTGGGGATAAAATTACACATACTAACCTCTTGCCTCATTCATGAAGATCTGAAGTTTGGCCCATGATATAAAGTCTCAACATGAATGACCTTGTGAGCTGTAATTAAAATTCCTTGAAACCAAGTTTTTTCCAAAGTTTTAATAGCTTGCAGCATTGGCATGTGTAGGCCATGCTACTGGGAAACACTGACTTATGCAAACTGCCTACAGCTGATATCTGACTGCAGAAAAATATGGGGATGTGATGAAGAGATTATGTCACAGTTTGCTAAGAAATAACTCTTGATGGTTTTCTCCCATTAGTGTCAGTGGGAGCCACCTTTCTTACACCAAAAAGAGAGGGGGAAAATCTGTAATTACAGCTTTATTCTCTTTTATACCTTGAAGGTTGATGAAAGTTGATCATTGCATTAATGTAATTGAAAAATGTAAACTTGGTAATTTTTTCCTGATAGCTCATAACACAGAAGAGTTTCAGAGTTTATTCCTAAATAAATAAGATTACATCTGTTCTAGTTTTAGGCAGGGTGGGAAGCCTTCTTTTTTTGGAAACTTTTTCATGTGTATTTATGCCACAAACAGAAGTTTCTTTCTGCCTTCTTAAGGAAGATGAATGTTAAACTCAAAGCACAATGCACAGACTTTTGACTGTGAATGCATGTATTATCTTTTCTGTTTTCCCAAAAGAGGAATTTTCTCCCTTGGAGAAGTATCACCACTCAAGCAGTGAAGCTAACTAAAACCTCATTGCTTGGGATCAGAATCAAATTTTAACAGAAAATTTCCTTACAGAAATGTAAATTTCTTGCTGTGAAGTTCTGATACTTAAAGATATGTGAGACACACATACCTTAAGTAATGTATAAAAGGAAATAACTGATTTTCTGTTCTATAAGTGAATGATAATTTTGTCACTATGGTTTCTTCTTCTTTTCTTTTTTGTAGTTGAGAACAAATATGTGAATGAATATACTTAAAAAAAAAAACACAACAAAACCAACAAAAGCTAGCTATAAAAGATAGCTAAATATGGAATACATATTGTGCACTAATTACTAACTTAAAAACTCCATACAGCTTGGGCCAGGATTGTAACTCTGAACAGCAAATGCAGTACAATGCTAACCCAAAGCACAGGAACAATTACTGCAAAGATTTTCCTGAAAGATGTGTGTTTAAACAAGAAGGAAATTTTATAAATCAAAAGTGTGGTGATACGGAGTCATAGATCCATAGATTGGTTTGGTTGGAAGGAACCTCTAAAGGGTGTCTAGTCCAACCCGTCTGCTGTGATAAGGTACATCTTTCACTGGATCAGGTTACTCAGAGCCTTGTTGAGCCTTGAGTATCTCCAGGGATGGGGGCTCAACTACCTTGCTGGGCAACCTGTTCCACTGTTCTAGTACCCTCATGGTAAAGAACTTGTTCATAATTCCCTCTAATTTCAAACCATTTTCCCTCATCCTATCACTGCAGGCCTTTTAAACAGCCCCTCTGCAGCATTTTTGCAGGCCCCCTTCAGGTACTGGAAGGCTGCTATTTGGTCTCCCTAGAACCTCCTCTTCTCTAGGTTGAATCACCCTAGCTCCTTCTGGCTGTTCCAGCCCCCTGATCATTTTCATTGCCCTTCTCTGCACCTGTACCATCAGGCCCATGTCCTTCCTGTGTTGAGGGCTCTAGAGCTGGACACAGTACTCCAGATGAGGGCTTACCGGTGCAAAGTAAAATGGCAGCACCTGTTGGCCATGTTGTTTTTGATACAGCTCAGAGTGCCATTTGCCTTCTGGGTTGCAAGCACACACTGTTGGCTCATGTCCAGCTTCTCATCCACCAGCACATCCTGGTGCTTTTCTGAAGGACTACTCTCAATTTCATCATCACCCAGCCTGTACTGATATCTAGAATTTCTTCTATGTAGGTAAAGGACCTTGCACTTTGCCTTATCGAACCTCATGAGATTCTCCTCAGCCCACCTCTTCAGACTGTCCAGGTTCCTCTCCATGGTATTCCATCCCATCAACCACACCTCTCAGCTGTACGTATACATGGAAAGACACAACATTAATTTGTATATATATACACTCATGCACACACTACAGCAATCATATAAACACATAAATATAAATGCACACTATTATCTTCCCCTTTATACCATTATCTTCATCTTAGTATATAAAAATAATATAAGATCACAAGAAAATTCAGCTGCCTCATCTTTACCTAATGACAGGCTTTTAAAATGCTCACCTGGAGCCCAGTACCACACTCAGTACTGGCAATATTCTCACTGAACTCAAAGAGCACCAAATTATTACCCAATGCTACCTTGTATCAGTTCAAGGATATATTTTCCTCCTGTTTTATGGGAAACACTTGGACTGAAACTTTAGGGGTTTTAATAGAGATTCTTCCAGCAAATTAATGAAGTTTCAATGCTTAAAAAGCCTGCTAGGCTCATTTCTTTCAATGTGCTGCTCTGACTGTGATTATAGCAAGAGAGAGCAAAAGCTAAACTGTCTTTTGCACATCTTGATGTAAAAGCAGCACATCAGGTATACAAAAAGAATAAGGCATTGGAAATGGGAAGCACCATTGTTACACGTTTTGCTTTTTAACAAGACAGCTATCCTGTAAGACAAAAAGAAAAGTTACTACTGATCTTTTTTAGGTGTATGCTCTGATCTATATGAGCATACTTATTCAGGACACTAGTTAAGCAAATCTGCCATGCTAAGGATTTAATTTGAGGCCTTAAGCAACCTGATCTAGTGGAAGGTATCTCTGCCCATTACAAGGGTGTCAGAACTAGATGATCTTTCAGGTCCCTTCTAAACAAAAGCATTTTGTGATTCTATGATCATGGATGACTGTGGCAGCAACAAATATTTCCTTTCTAGATACATTTGCAGAAATGTTAACATTTTTGTTTTATTAGAACTTTTGAATGTGAATGCATTTGACAGAAGTATATGGACATGTGAAAGTCTCCAGCAGAGTAGACTGAAGCTGTAGAAAAAAATTATTCCTCCTCCTAGGAAATACTGAGCTGCAGTCAGCTGAGTGTTTAAAACTCAGTTTTAGCTGGCAGATGGCTACCAGTGAATCTGTAGATTTTCTAGAGTGAGAAATTGTATCTTCACATTTCTATTGCAATATGTGCATTGTACATTGACTTCTCTCTGACATTCTTAATTAACACAATAAAAGAAATGGAGCAGAATCATTAGATTTGTCAGTTAGTTCATCAGAGTTACTTCAGATGCCCTCAACTCAAGTTGAAACACATAAATACAAATGTCACAAAGAAGTCATCCTTTGCAAATCTATACTTCTATGTTCTTGAATGATATTATGCCTTTCTCTTCATTCTAAATACAATGCTCTGCGTAACTCCTGGGTATCCCAAGTAAACATTGTGACTCATAGACATCTCTCTTGACTCATACTTCCTCCTTTTTGACTCCTTGATCCCACAGCCTTTCCATTTGATTATGGTCTTTTACAGAAATAAATTACTGTCCCATCCCTGTGCCAGGCCACATACATTGACCAGCAAGTGAAGAAACTGAGCCAAAGACAATGTTAGTTCCTGGTCTGCCCCTTTGTTACTTGGGCTGGGCAGGCAGCAGAACCAGCTCAATGCTCCAGGCAGCCCTGTCAGTTTGGGAAACTCACAAAGGAATACAAAGTGCTTGTGAGCTGCCCTGTTTTTACCCTCTATTGTGGGCATTTGGCAGGAATTCTAATAATTCTCATTAAGATCTAAGACAGGCAGCTCAGAACAAACTCTAAACTGCATATAGGTTTCAGTGATCCAAGAAGTAAAAACACTTTTTTACATATAAATAAACAAATATAACTAGCTACTGACAGCGAGTCTCCCAGGGACTGACTTTGGTTAGTAGGGACCCACCAAAGAAATATTTATTGTCCAGTATCATTTTATTTAATGCATTTATTCATTGTTGCTTTTTCTCATTTGTCAGCAAGAGCAAACTTTTTCCCCAGAACAGGCTTCTGAAAGGTCTTCAAAGTAATTAAAGTAGAACTTCTGAATCATCAAATCCCCAGTCTGAATCAGTTAGCACATTAGTCATATTTGCCTCTCCCAAACTCGTATTTTCACTGCAAATGAGGATTTTTAAGGCTCTGAGAATAACCTATTAGAACAACTTAATAATAAGTTTGTGTTCTTGCACACTTTTAAATGACCGGATTCCTGATCAAAATTTAAAATAAGAATTTATGTGAAGAGCAAGGCAGGGTTACAGCAGTATCACAGAAAGATTAATTCAGTGCTAGAGTAGAGATAATACATGTGATTTTTGCTAGATGTGTAATAAAATTCTGCAATGCTGACAATAATTAAGACAATAGTTAGAAATTTACCTTGAAATGCTCAAAGTTGGTATGCAGACAGTTGCCTAAATACACAAAGGACTTCAGATTCTGGATATCCAGAATTTTGTTAGAGTATTACTGTAGCTTTCAGATTACTTTATGGGAGCCTTACTTTCATTTGTGTTCTCTTTTTGATACCCTGATAGTTTATATAAAAATCATAGCTGCAGTGGAAGGAGAGACAAAGGTCCCCAACACAATATCAAAAGTCTCCACTGGAGGTGTAGGATAAAAGGTTGACTTTTCATCAGCCAAGGAAGGAAGCTGAACTCAGACCTCTTGCATCTGAAATAAAAGCTCTGCCTATTAAATGAAGTGGGAATGAAGCTATGTCAAGTGAGGAAAATCGAGACCTCTTCTCTTATTTCAAAAGAAGATGATTACTTTTAAACAATAAAACGGTTCATAGTCCTGTCTTGAAGACATCTGAAGCCATTGATTACCTGAGGACTGAGACTATAAGGATTCCTTCTTTTCCCTATTGACTAGAAATACTGTATTTGGGTTGCCTTTTTTTTTTTTTTTTTTTTTTTTTTTTTTTTTTATAGTGCTCTTTACTGCAGAGTATTTCCACTTTATTACTTTCTGGTCAGTTGCTTTTGATACTTATGCTCATTATGATAAACTTTTCTGCAGTTCACCTCTCCTCAACATTAAATTCTATCTGATTATTATTCAACGTTTATAAGGAGGTAAGCTTAACAAATGGACAAAAAATAATCAGTAAATGGAATGTAATCTTGGAATTTTTCCATGTCCATTTCTATGTAAAATTGATGATGAAAGAACTTGTAAAGAAAAGATCATATATTTTGGGGTTTGGTTGGTTTGTTTGTTTAATAAAAACCCATGCTAAATCTGAAGACCATCAACTGAATGGATTAACTTAATTAAATTGGAACTGAGCACACACACCACAAAAGTCTCTGTTCAACATTTTAAATGCATTTCTTAAAGATGCCTTTACTGGCTAGAAAGGGAGGGGGTCTGAGACACAAGATCTTCAACTTCTTGTCACTTGCCTCTTTAAATTAGACAAAAGGTTAAAAATAATTTTTCAAATGTGGAACTAACATGGGTAACTTAAACTTTTTCACAGTTGCTGTGTATGAGCATGTTGCTGTTTTGACCTCTGTCTTGAAGAGGGCACCAAAAATTGTATAAATGCAGAAGACACATGTTGTCTTTCCAAATGAGTAAACCAGGCAGATGGCTGATTAAATGAGTACTATATATTTAATCAGAAGTCTACATCTAAAGTGCTCTGACATTTCAAAGAGAAAAGTAATATCAAAATATAAAAAGTGGTGATACAGAAATTAATAGCTATAATAGTTAAACATAATTTAAATCAATTTAAGTTTCACTGCCACTCAAATAGTCTCCTCAGGATAGTGCTACGAAAAGTTAAGATTTTAGTTCCAACTGTATAATTTCTGTCATTCTGACTTTAAATTTTCGTTGTTGTCTTGTTTGAATATTGCTAATTATGTACAATTTTAAACTTTCATTTTATATCTTCACTTATCTTAACTGCATTCCCATTCCTACTACCTTTTAACCACAGCAAATAATAAAGCCTAAATCCCTTCACTTTTAAAAAAATATTTTACTTTCCTGTTGCCTTTTATCAAGCCATGTTTCTGTCAGAAATGAGTACTAGAACACAAGATATTTTCTAGTTAGTAGACAAGATTTACTCCCTTTATTTGTTGTGTTCCTAACTAAAAATAATGATGCAATGTCTTGTGAAAATGGTATTTAAATTAGCCCTCCTCAAAATAAAATAAAATTAAAATTAAAAAAATATTAAAGTGAGCCTGGTTTAGCTTTGAAAATGTTTTCATATTAAAATTAATTGATATACAAGAGATATTCAAGATACTACTTGAATCTGGTGAACTAGCATGCTTCATTCACTGAGGAGAATAATTCACATGAATGTTCAGTTGATTATATAGCAGGTATCCAGGTAAAATCTTAATGGCTATAAGTCTGCATGCTTCTAATTGCTGATCTTCTTTTTTCTCATATTTTCTAATAATTTTGTATCTTTAGCTTGGCTTCTCATATTGACCTCAATGATTCTAGATTTGCCTGCTGGAGGTGGTGGAATAATTAGCAATAATGGTCACCTGGTAAAGTAATTCCAAGCAGTTAGCGGCCAGGTACTGAAGTTAAACATCCAAAGGAAAGTTAAAGAAAGATTCAAAACCAAAGACAGAGTCAGGACAGAGCTCTCAGTATTATTAAAATAGGTTAGGAAAAAACAATGGAAGTGATCCATCTGTGTAAAAAAAAATTCAGCAGAATGTATATACAGTAGACTGAATAAAGTACCTGGTTTTGTTAGAGCAGTGAGTGTAATGAATATGTAAGAAGATTTGTACTCCCATTTTTTTTATTAAAGATAACACTGAAGAGCAGGCACTTTTATCAGTAAGTGAGAAGATGGAAACTATTTTATTGCGGCTGCACCCAGAATGAAGCTTTCTAGTTCTATGAAAGGAACCCAAAGATCTCCACAACTAAAGACAAAATAAATATAAGAGAAATGCAATGCTAATGATTTCTAATGTTGTCAATATTTTCCAATTTACTCATTGATTAGGTGAGTAGTGCTCTGATTAAGTCTAAGTTTAGGACCTTGCATGGACAAGGCTAAACTTAAACGTCATTATTCAGGGATCTCACTAAAACCAGTGGTTACCACAGGCATAAAGTTAGTATATTTAACTAACTAAATGAATAAATAACCAAGAATTCCTTCACTACTATGAAAAATTCGCCATACTGATTAACGTGATGCAAAGAGTTTCTGACATCTGTAAACTAAATCATCAGGTAGAATTTAGGCCTCAGGTAAGAAGAAGATTTGAATTATCTAATAAAACATCACATATATTTCCATTTTCATAAATAATTTTGTTCTGACTATTTTAAAAGATGAAAAGTGAAAAATGAATAATGGGTAGAGAGACCTTTCTCTCACCTCTGGAGAATGCTTTTCTTTCTTTTTTATATTTTTTTTAGAAGATGTCACAGAAATATGAAAGGAACTGAAGAGTAAAATGTTAAAAATAAGAGTTATATTATATATCATTTAAAAACTACATGGGTACATTCAGAAATTACTCATTAGGAGAATTCAGTATTTAATGATAGAATTTTCAATGGGATTTAAGTGGATTGGATAAGGACTTGGTCTCTGAAATCAAATAGCCTTCATTAAAAATGTCAGCTATCATCAATGGTTCAGTAATAAATTCACACAAGCACAGGATCTGATTTATGGTTATATTGTTTTTATGGTTATATTGTATTTAGTTATAATGTACCTGAGCCAAACAAGGTCCTGAGAATTCTTCAGGCTACTCAAGGAACTAATTCAGAAGGTTCCTTGGGAATCAGTCCTTAAAAATAAAGGGGTCCAGGAGAACTGGACCTACTTCAAGGAAGAACTATTGAAGGTGCAAGAACAGGCTGTGCCGGTGTGCCGGAAGATGAGCCGCCGGGGCAGACGGCCAGCCTGGATGGGCAATGAACTTTTAATAGAACTTAGGGAAAAAAAGAGGGTGTATCATCTTTGGAAGAAAGGGGAGGCAACCTACAGAATGTTTAGGGATGTTGCTAGGTTGTGCAGGAAGAAAATTAGGGAGGCAAAAGCCCATTTAGAACTTAGACTGGCCTCTGCTGTGAAGGACAACAAAAAGTCCTTCTATAAATACATCAATAGCAAGAAGAAGGGCAAGGACAACCTCCACTCCTTGGTTGACACGGAGGGGAACGTTGTAACAAAGAATGAGGAAAAGGCAGAGGTACTTAACACCTTCTTTGCCTCAGTCTTCACTAGCAGGGCAGAACGTCTTCCAGACAGCTGGCCTGCAGAGCTGGCAGAAGGAGCCAGAGAGCTGCATAGTTTCCCACTGCTCCAAGAGGAAGTTAGAGATCTACTGAGCCGCTTGGACCCCCACAAGGCCATGGGACCGGATGGGATCCATCCTAGGGTGCTGAGATTGCTGACAGATGAGCTGTCCAAGCCACTTTCCATCATTTTTCAGCAGTCCTGGCTCACTGGAGAGGTCCCAGAAGACTGGAAGCTGGCCAACGTGGTGCCCATCCACAAGAAGGGCCGGTTGGATGAGCCAGGGAATTATAGGCCTGTCAGCCTGACCTCAGTGCCAGGCAAGATTATGGAACGGCTCATCTCGAGTGCGATCACACAGCACTTACAGGATGACCAGGGGCTCAGGCCTAGCCAGCATTGATTTAGGAGGGGCAGGTCCTGCCTGACCAACCTGATCTCCTTCTATGATCAGGTGACCCGCCTGGTGGATGTGGGGAGGCCTGTGGATGTGGTCTACCTGGACCTCAGCAAGGCCTTTGACACCGTTCCCCACAGCAAACTCCTGGCCAAGCTGGCAGCCCGTGGCTTGGACAGGAGCACACTGCGTTGGGTTAGGAACTGGCTGGAGGGCCGAGCCCAGAGAGTAATGGTGAATGGCACCACATCCAGCTGGCGGCCTGTCACTAGTGGTGTGCCCCAGGGATCAGTGCTGGGCCCCATGCTCTTCAACATCTTTATTGATGATCTGGATGAGGGCATTGAGTCCATCATCAGTAAATTTGCAGATGACACCAAGCTGGGGGCAGCAGTTGATTTGCTGGAGGGCAGAGAGGCTTTGCAGAGGGACCTCGACAGGCTGGACAGATGGGCAGAGTCCAATGGCATGAGATTTAACACATCCAAGTGCCGGGTTCTGCACAGTGGCCACAACAACCCCAGGCAGTGCTACAGGCTGGGGTCAGAGTGGCTGGAGAGTGGCCAGGCAGAGAGGGACCTGGGGGTACTGGTTGATTGTAGGCTGAACATGAGCCTGCAGTGTGCCCAGGCAGCCAAGAAGGCCAATGGCATCCTGGCTTGCATCAGGAACAGTGTGGCCAGCAGGAGCAGGGAGGTCATTGTGCCCCTGTACACTGCACTGGTTAGGCCGCACCTTGAGTACTGTGTCCAGTTCTGGGCCCCTCAGTTTAGGAAGGATGTTGACTTGCTGGAACGTGTCCAGAGAAGGGCAACAAAGCTGGTGAGGGGTTTGGAACACAAGCCCTATGAGGAAAGGCTGAGGGAGCTGGGGTTGCTTAGCCTGGAGAAGAGGAGACTGAGGGGTGACCTTATTGCTCTCTACAACTACCTGAAGGGAGGTTGTAGCCAGGCAGAGGTTGGCCTCTTCTCCCAGGCAGCCAGCACCAGAACAAGAGGACACAGTCTCAGGCTGCGCCAGGGCAGGTTTAGGCTGGATGTTAGGAAGAAGTTCTACACGGAGAGAGTGATTGCCCATTGGAATCGGCTACCCGTGGAGGTGGTGGAGTCACCTTCACAGGAGGTGTTCAGGAGAAGACTTGATGGGGTGCTTGGCTGTATGGTCTAGTTGTTGGGTGGGTTGGATTGTTTGATGGGTTGGACGCGATGATCTTGAAGGTCTCTTCCAACCTGGTGTATTGTATTATTATTATTATTATTATTAATTTTAATTGAAATATGCATTTTTTAATGCAAGTCACTAATAGAAGCAGCAGCCTAGGGTTTAACTCAAAATAAAATGACTAAGTAAAAGCATATTTTGGTTTCAGTTTGATTTTTCCTCAAAAGAACCATGATGTCTTTTTTTTTTTTTTTTTTTTTTTTTTTTTGGGGGGGGGGAGGGGAAGGTACCTTTTGGGAGTTTTATTGAGTATAGAATCATGGAACAGAATCATTGAATCATTAAGACTGGAAAAGACTTCTAAGATCATCAAGCCCAACCACCAACCCTACACCATGATGCCCACTAAATCATGTCCCTAAGTGAAACCATGTCCCAAAATATTCCAAGGATGATGACCCTAACAACTCCTTGGGAAGTGCATTCCAATTCCTGATCAGTCTTAGAATAAAGAATGTTTTTGAAAAAATTTAAAAAATTGAGAAAATTGTTATGAAGAATTCAATTTCTGAGGTGGAAATCAAAATCCATTAAAAATTCTTTCCATAAATAATTGTAAAACCAACTCACAATGTTATTTACTTTTCATGAACTAGTAAATCAGTAACAATGACTCTGCTAATACAGTTGTCAGTAGTGCAAACGGATTGAGATTCTATGATGTTCCAGACATGGTATCATAAACATCACGCTGACAATTATCTGTCTGTATACAGATGACATTAATTTAGAACATAAGTGGGAATGCTGTTAGAAATGTTAAAACATAGCTAGATGGATTCCAAAAAGTTCTTTTGTTGTTATATCAAATAACAACTCACTTTAATGATTGACAAAAAGTGACTGCATTCAGAACCCCTAGATTTATCCAAATTATTAATGTGAGAGCTGCATTTATCAATTTAAAATTAATTATTCATTATTAAATATCTCTGTCTATGTTAATTGAGCATACTTACATAAGCTTTTGAAGAAGTATTCTGGAAGTCTCTTTTCAAAGACAGGAACACTGCTGAATCTATATTTACTTCTGCTCTCTTTTCTAAGGGCTTTTTTGCTTCTAATGTAAGCAGTGTAATGTGATTGTAGTTGTTAGTGTCTAAAGGTTTCCAATTCCAGTGCTTTCTAAAACAGTGAAATCCACTACACTCAGAGAAAACATTATGCTGTACATAACAGAGTATCCTCCTCAACTAGATTCACTTTTTTTCCCCCTGAGGATGGAAAAAATATGCTGTGGTAAAATAGGATAACACTTCCCATATTTCTTTTTTCTCTTCTTTTTGCATGCAGGAATGCAGTAGCAGCTAGAATTATGTATTTCATACTTTTGCTCGAAGTCCAATGGAAAAAAAAAAAGTGCACTAGATGAAAACTGAACATTAATGATGAAAGGATATTTGACCTGACTTTAAAAATTAGGAGTCTATTGACAGTGAAATTGTAGTAAGCCTGTACATGCCTATACATTCAGCAAAACTGGACTGAATTATGCCAAATAAGAAATGTCCTAGAAATGTGAAGGATATAGGAGAACATTATAATGATATATCCCAGCCCTCTGTGCACACTACAGGCTGTGCAATTTCAAGAGCCAGAGATATTAAAACACTCTTTCTTGTCTCAAAGACATTCTCAAACAAAATCCCATATTAGACACTACTAGATAAACATGCATGTTTAAACGTACATATGCAATGAGAAAAGTTGAGCATTATTTAGCCAATATTAAAAATATATATGCACAGAATATTATTTAACCATATAATGGAGAGTCCAAAGACAATATGGATGTCCTCATATCAGCTAACAATGACTAACAGCATGCAGCTGTTCCATATATATATACATATATATATCAATTAATGATCAGTTTTCAACTTCTATCTAGACAGAAATAGTCATGTAAAATTATACATCACTGTTCACCGAGACAACTGGACAGTCTAGTTATGAGACAGGTGAGTTTAAAATTATCTTCTCTCTCATTTTAAAATAGTAACAATAATAATAATATTTTTAAATTCTGTACTTTACTGACTCAAGTTTTTAGGAAACTTAGTGCATAAATAATTCCCTGTTGGATTCATGAGAAAGGCCAAGGTCTAACTGGAAAAGATAAGAACAACATTGCACTTGGTAGCCAGACGGGATGATTGTCTTGACACAAGAGAGTTAGAAAATGTCAAGCAGATGTCAGCCTTGGGAGAGGTTTTCCTACATCAGGTCCCAGACAAAGCAAAGTACTCTACTGGCTCTTCAAAACCCTTACTTGAGCTTATTTAGCTAATTCAAACCTGCAGAACCATTGCCTATCACACTATTCCCATCCAGCTTTCTATGTGGCGTAAAGAAAAAAATAAATGCTTTGCTGGGGTGAATTTAAAAGATATTAATCCATACCAGCACGTGTAGGATGACTTGGTTTATTGTAGCCCTTTCTTCTTACACCTCTATTGTAGCTGAAGAGAGCGTGACTAGAAGGTTTTCTAGGAATTTCATTTGAAGAAGTATTAATAGGAATGGAATCATGCCTGAAGGTTTTTCTTCCAAATGGTTTTGCAAAAGTCTTATCTTAGCCAGGATGATGGGCAGTTTTTACAAGAATTATGCTTACTTTAACACAGAAAAATATCTGCTATACTTTAATATAATTGCTTATAATTTGAATATCTTCTTTTAAAAGCAATGTGTTTGTTCATATTTGGGAAATGGTTTTCCGCTTAATTATCACCCACCTTTACTCAGAGGCTGCCCTAGCACATCTCATCTCTGTAGGTCTGAGGAAAGAACAGGTATATCCAACCTGCAGTGGTGTAAACCACCAAAGCGAATGAAGATCCACTGAGGCTGTGGATGATATGTCAATTTACACTGAATAGTCAATTGCAACGGATTTGCAAGCTGGATGTAATTTAATTTGAACTGAGAAGCAATGCTAGTCAGTCTGATTATATTAAAATTGTGTACTGGGAAACCCCAGTACCTGGAATAAGCAGAGAAATTATAATTACAAACTGGTACTCATGTAGCATAAAAAGGACATTTTAATTCCTGGACGACTCAGTATCTCAACATGAAATGTTTGGGTAGAGAAGAAAAATATGGTGGTATTGAAATCTTCTTGAAAAAGAAGAAAAAAAAAAAGGGTGTTTGAAGCATGATGACTGAAGTGCCAGGTGCAGACTAGACTCATTCTATATGAAAGCATTCATTAAAAAATAAAACTATCATCGTTGTCATCATCAGCACTGATTCCTACTGTACTGCTAGAAACTCTACAGTGATTTATCACATAGAAGTTGTGAAAGTGTGTTTGTACCGAGGCTTAAAACAAATATTTGAATTATAGTTTGTCTCAGACTCTGCAGGTTTCTCCAACATAGGACAATTTTAGAAACGAGCCAGGTGTGGATAAAATTTACTCAGAGGTTATTTTTGCACACTTGCCCAAACATCTCTTTAAAATCAATTACTTTGAGATGTACAGGTTGAGATGAGACATACTGTTATTGAAACAATTGTTGCTGCAAAGCAAACTGTGCAATCTCCTAAGCAAACTCTTCCAGTACTGATACTAGCTTTCTGCTCTGATGGTTTCTCTTCTGGATGACTGTGTTGGAGATGCAGATGTTATAATTCCTTTTGTTAAAACAAAATTTAGCTAGTCATCTGAATGCTCTGAGTAGGATAGAACTGGACAGCTTTTTTTTCAGTGTGAACATCATAATATCTCTCAGAGTAAGTGCAGCTACTTATCACTGCAGGTGAACAATAGGACATCCTGCTGGTGAAAGGCACATGTTATTTCAATTTACAGGGTGAAAAAAAAAACATTGCTTCATGAGATGTGGACAGATGTGTGTTTTTTGGATCTGTAGAAATGATAAACTGTCTGACTGATCCATGGTGAAGTAGAAAACTCTATCCTTGACTTAACTAATAGTCCAGGAAACTGGCTATACTCCATGGAACTACTCCCTAGCAAGCTGAAACACCAGGCATCTTTGCTTCTCAATTATATGTAGTGAACAGCAATTGCTACACTCTGTGAAAGATTTCAGTATCCCGAAGGCTACACAAAATTGACATCTTGAAGAGAAAATTGAAAACATGAGATTTATTGCTTAAGTTGCAGAGCAGTCTGCAGCATCTTTTGAAAGTCTGATGGAAGGACAAAGTGGTTAATGGCTCTTCCTGTGAGGGTGAACTACAAAGGTTACTCAGCTAAGATAAGCTAACCTTCGTATTATAACAGTACATCTATTTTCCAGACAGTCCCATAGGATTAAGAAACTTGGCTTTAGAACTTCAAGTAGTATTAAAGTGAAAAGAATGCCTTCTTTAAACATCAAGCCCTGGTATTGAAATATTGTATTTACTATGCAAGCTTTACAAGACTTACATCTCTTAATATAGTCACAAAATCAACAAGCAATTTATGAAGCTGCTTACTGGGAAGGACAAGAAAACTGCTATCATGCTTTAGAGGTATGAAAATAATACATTTCAAGATAATTTTAAAAAAGAGAGAAAATATTATATGCAATTATGAAAGACAAGTCACTAACAGAACAAAATAATAAATTATGAGGTATTCAAAACAGGACCTGTGAAGTATGTGGACAGTGTTGGCAATGTTCTGAAAAGTATTATTTGATATCTGTATTGATTACTGTTAAAGTCTTTCAAAAGAAGAAGCATTGACCCAAAATTTATGTTTTCATTCTAGCAAGGGCATAAATTTTATAAGATTATGTGTAGAAGATTGAGATCTAACTCATTGTTGGTTATAATTATTTTCAACAGGCCAGGAGAAAAAAACCTACAGATATATAAACATGCACTCAATGTGTTTCATCTACATTGCATCTCTCTGAGAGCAGCTATTGCTGTCATTTGAAGTAACAATAAGTAGAACAATCGTATCACAATATTTTAAGTAAAAAGAAACCCACATCTCCTTATCAAATGTGAGGCAGTAAAAAGAAAGCTGTTTTGGAATATTGTGAGAACTTGTATTTAGGGCCACATCAGATTACATCAAAGCATAAAGCAGTAAAATGCAACATAGTTCTTGGGCTTGACAGTGGTTTCAACATGCTCATATGTGCCAGTCTGTGATGATCAACTGTATATGCAGAAAAGCAACAATGGTTTCCATTCCAGCAGTTCCAAATAACCACTTTGTCCAAAAAATTAGTTAACTCAAACTATATTCCCAAGCATGCAAGTAGCAAAATAAGAAATTCAGAGTTACTGGCCTGATTTAAAATGGCATGAATATACAAAGAAAATCATGTCTGAGGGATTATTTAGTAATTCTAGATCTTCCTGTAGAATATTGTCACACTTCCATTTCTGATCCTAGTCATAACTGCAAGGATAAAAACAAGGCACAAGGGAAATAGTAGACTTAATTAGAAAAATTATCCAAATATTTAATCTCACAACATTGCTGTTCTTCATTTTCATTTCAACAAAGCAATTGGTTTTGGGGGTTCTTCAGTCGCTTCCTACATCTAAGTTGTAGAGTGTGTTTATGATTTTCCTAAAAGGCAGGTAAGGAAACCAAAGAGGCTATAACTTCTAATGCAGAAATAGCTGCAAAATGCTGCAAGCTTTCAGCCACAAGATCTCTTCTGTAGGTCTCTCGGATGTTACATACCCACCTCAAATATAGAATTGTGGTCTCACATAATGATAACTAGCATTTTAGTGAGAGTACACATGTCCTACTGAGGAAGATAACACATCCGTCCCACAGATTAAAGATCTGAAAGTTTAGAAAATGCTCCCATTTCTTCAGTGACTACTTTAACTCTGCAGCATGGGACAGCATGTAAAAATACAACTAAACATAGGTCAAAATTAGACTAACATTAATATATCACATTAAACTCTTCCATCACTGCTTTCTGACTCTCTGCTGTGATTTGGACCCTATAAAGAGAAGACTGGATTCTCACAACATGATGTGAATAATATATGCATCATGATTCTGGGTGTAGCATGCGGATGATGGTTGTATGTATAGGCACAAAGCCTGTTGAAGTAATTTTAAGAAATCATGCCAAAGGAAATGTGTCATGGTGGCAAAGCTTTACCCAATTTCAACACATTAATCTGTACCATCCTGAATAAACCTCAAGTGGATTTTCAGATGTGGTTGGTTTAGATGGGTTTTAAGCTTAGGGTTATAGAGGCGTTTTACTGGAAGGGACAGGCAGGGAGTGACATTCTTCTCCCTTTCCTTACCTCCTGGCCTCCTGTGGTTATTTTAGAGGATCATCACAGACTTATTCTAGTATAGGTACAACTATGGATTCTAAGTATACATAACTGTAGGGATACAGGCATGGCTGATATGCCCGGGGGGGGGCGGGGAAGAAAAAGAAAAAGTGTAATCAGAAACTGGACGTGGATTCACAAAACCTGAGTAAAAACTTAGTCATACTATTCTGTGAACCAGAAGGGAATATTCTGAATATGATTAGTAACCATGAGGGTCTAAACTCATCTTTACATGCCAAGCAATACAAATTCATTGGCATATTTCTAATACCTTGAGGAGATTAAGTTAACTATGAAGAGAAAGAAAGAAGTAACATAATAAAGGATCACAAATCTTCACTACACTCATAATTTGGACTTTACTGGGTTCTCACAGAATCACAGAAGTGTTGAGGCTGAAATAGACCTGAGATCATCAAGTCCAGCCTATAAACTATCACCACCACATCAACACCCAGCCTTTCCTTAAACACCACCAGGGAGGGCATCTCCACCACCTTCCTGGGCAGTCCATTCCAGTGTCTAATTACACTTTCTGTGAGGAATTGCTCCCTAACATCCAACGTAAACTTCCCCTGGTACAGCTTCAGGCCATGCCCTTTTGTCACAAATTGCCTGGGAGAAGAGCCTGGCCCCCACCTTATTACAACTTCTCTTCAGGTAGTTGTAAAGTGTGAAAACGTCCCACTGAATCTCCTCCAGGCTAAATAACCTCAGCTCCCTCAGCCTCTCCAGTCCCTTCCCCACTCTTGTCTCTGTCCTCTGGACCCGCTCCAGCACCTCAGTATCTTTCTTGAAGTGAGGGGTCCAGAACTGCACACAGTACTTGAGGTGAGGCCTCACCAGTGCTGTGTACAGGGGCACATTTATATCTGTAGTGGGATGGCCACACTATTCCTGATACAGATCAAGATGCTATTGGCCTTCTATGCCACCTGGTCACACTGCTGGTTCATGTTCAGCCGTTGTCAATCCGCACTCCCAGGTTCCTCTCTGCCAGGCCACCCTCCAGCCATATATCCTCCCAGTCTCTAGCATTGCATGGGGTTATTGTGGAAAATGTCCCATTCACACAAGAAAGCCAAGGCCAAGTTTAGGAGTACTTCAAACAAAATTAAAAGCCTGGCTTGGGTTATGATATGCAAGCTAGTTTTCTCCTGATTTTGTAATGAGGTTGCAGTGAAAATAAAACTAATATCGCTGCCAAAAAAAGAAGTTATTTCAAAATCTGGGAAAAATCAGAAATCCCTCAGCCAACTGAAGCACCAAAAAGTCAGAAAATATGTTCACAGAAGTGTCAAACACATGCTCAGAGGATATACTGAAGCTGAGCTTTAGTGTGTGATATATACCTCAAATTTTGTTCAACTGACTTTAATGCATACAACAATTAATACAAATGAGATGTATAGGGAAGAAAGGAGGCCATATGCTTTCTCTTCCCCTTTTCCTATAGAATATTTTTCTAGAACTATCTCATCATCAGCTGAAAGGAAAGATGATCTTTGATTTATGTAGAATATGATGCATTATTCATCAGATATTGCTGGATGCATAGCACACTGATTTGTGCAACTCTGAACATATCCCATACATTCTTATTTCGTCAGTCATCATCATAAAATCCTTATCTAAAAGACTGTATGCTTTCAACACAGAAACAGAGACAAAGGGGTATTCAATTTACAAATGCTCATCCTAGGCAAACAAAAATGTGGCACTTCTTCAGTAGTCATGAATGACCTATTGATATCTTCTATAGCTGACAGAAAATTTGATGCCTCTGTCCTCATTGCTACTGACAAATCTTAACAATTAATGCAATAAAAATTATTTCAATTATGAAGTACAGCTCCACCTAACTGTAAGTAATACTAAACCAAGAGCTCTGTTTAGGAGAGATTCCAGGAATTACTAATATTCCAAGTATCAGTTTTGACTACAGAATTGTGCTGGGTTACACCCATCCTGGGAGGGGAGGCTTGCGAGCACCCTGCTTCTCCCAGGGGACAAAAGAAACCTGATCCAGGTGGACTTGGCTTCCCCTTCCCAGGAGGAGGGGTCCCCCAGGTCTAAGTTGGTCTGTTCCTCTCCCTCTTCCTGTCCAGCAAGACTACGGGGGGGGGGGGGGGGGGGGGGGGAGGTGTGGCAGCCATCTTTTTTTTTTTTTCTTTGTGCCTGCCTCACCTGTTTGAAAAGACCCACAGCTGCTGCTGGCCTCCTGGTTCTGCCATGTGGTGGGGCCTGATCTTCTCCCTACCACATCCACACTTCCCTAGAGGACTGAAATCCACATACACTGAGGGAGATATAAGGCCATCCAAAGTTAGTTTTGTGCATTTTCCTATTCATCTTTATTCCTTACCCTTGTAAGCCTTCCCTGTTACTGGTGCGTGTATTTTATATATATATGTTTTAAAAAATAAAATGAAATTTACTTCTCCTACTTCCAAACTGACTCCAGATTATTTTTTGGTAGATTACATTCCAGTTAAGGCGTAAACCACCACAAGTGTACAACATAGTTTCCAATTCCCTATAACAATCTAAACACCACAGACAACACTGTAAATAAAACATGCCAAAGGAAGGTAGTTCAAGCATATTAACAATAATTCTCTTAGCAGGACTTTGTTAAATTTTAGCTGAGCTGATGTACTAGAATCATGAAGGAGAAGGAAAAAGTTGGGGAAGAGAGGAGTATTTATTTTTACACCAAATCTGGTCATTAGTTTAATTCTGATTATATTAGAATAGATACCTGACAATTTCATGCCAAGGGGAGCTTGAAGCCTGCCTCTAGCTGCCATTTTCCAGTGAACAATGGAACAAAACAGGGGGAAAAAATTACAACTTGGATCCAAATTATCAGTCAGGAAAAAGGAAATCTTTTCACACCTGCAAACAGTGGAGTAGGCTCCCCAGGAAGATGGTTGAATCCCCATCCCTGGAGGTGTCTAAAAGATGCAAAGATGTGGTGTTAAGGGACATGGTCCTAAAACCCTGTCTAAACCTACTCTACCTCAGTTTAAAACCATTCCCCTTAATCCTGTTTCTAGATACCATTATGAAAATTCCCTTTGGTTTAAAATTCAGATTTATGTTCTGGGAACTATAGTTTCAATAGCATCACATCAGAGCTCAGTTCACCACCTAAGATAGCTACCAGCAGCTGCAAGGTCTGCACTGAGGTGTGGTATCTTTAAAAGAGTAGAAATTAGTAACTGCTTAGGTTAAGAACCGATCGTTTAAAAACAAGTCTTGTTTAATCAACAACATTAAGGACAGTCTGAAGGCTTTTTAAACCAGTTATGCAACATGCTCTCAGGACCTGCCTCCACCCTTCAATGCTCTTAGATGCATTTTTTAAAGTGAGTAAACAATTCTGTAGTGACTAAGTAGTATCAGCATCATTATAATCCCTCTGAAAGCAGCTGCAGACCTCCAAAATGCCAACAGAAACTCTGTGCTACTGTAATGCAGTTGCAACCACAAATGTTAAACTCAAGTGGAGGCAGTAATAGATAACTGCTCCCATTACAATGGCAAAATAAGACCTTACAAACTGAAGGACCAAACATTATAAAGCAAACCCACTGAGGCAGAGTTTGCACAGAAATCTGCATCTGGAGAGGCTTACCATCCAGTTGTGAACTGTTAAAGACAGAAGCCAGACTGTGCCAACAAGGTTGTAGCCAAATTGTATGACTAATTCAGAAAAACTCTGAAGCACCTTTTCATCACAGATTATAAATCTGCTTTCTTCCTGTTAATTTATAGTTTACACTATTTAAAATATAAAACATGCTAAGACATGACAAGTCTAACTCTCGGATACTCCCCACGGGTCCTGCAACACTCCATGGCAATAGTATCAGATAACAGTATATGTCAATATGTCTGTTACCTTTCAACAATCCCTAGGTACAGTGTTTCTATTCTACTATCAAATTCACAGTACACTTCAGGAGCTGTTTCACAAGAATGTGTAAAGATCAGTTGTTTTTATTTCTAAATCTCTATGCTATAATTTAGGGGCTTTTGTTTTACTTTTAAATTATTAGTACAAAGAATTTTCATCAGCCCAGACACCTAAATTTACAGCTCAAGGGTTTTAGTGCTGTTATACATTAAAGCAATAAATGTGAAACTATATATATAATAAAATAAAACCCACAACAACAAAAAAAAGCCCACAAACAAATCCATTAACCTGATATTAAGAAGTAATTTGTTGCATTTTTTAACAAAGTAGAGGGTTGTTCCATGTCAAGAAAATACAGAGACCACATATAACACTCATAACATCTATTTTACAATTACCTACACATATTACAGTGCTTCATAAAATTGTTAAAGAAGAATATTCTTTATAAGAAAGAAGCATGACTAGTTGTAAGTCTTGAGCCTTTTTTGGTGGGTATTTTAACTGAAGAATAAAATAGAAAGTTGTTGGTTTGTAATGCCTAGGGGTATGGCCAAAAAGAGCAACTTTTGTCATGATTGTTTCGAATTCGTCATGCTACAGGGATGACCACAATGAATACGCCTTAGACTTTGATCTTGCAAACAAATCCCAACTTAACTTTTAATCAATGGAGTAATTTGTCTGATTAAAGGTACAAACATGAGCAAATATTTGTAAAATCAGTTTTTGGATATGGTCTGTAAGACTACTTTCTGTGCAGTGGAAATAACTTAAACAGATTATATATACCCTCTGCTTATCACTGCTTCTTGACCAGAGAGTAACTGAGTTCTGGCAGGCAGCTGTGACAACTCACCTATTTCAATATGATAGTTCCATCAGCTAAGATTAAACTTTTCTGAAAGATACTTAACTTAATCAGCACATCATGCTCTAACTAAATCAGCATGTTGGGCTTAAACATATCGTGCACAGAAGCAGGTGTAGAACACATCTGAGTCATTACTATGTTCCAGAGAGAACTGTGTCTAGTAGTTATGACAGCTGCTTAAATTGCTCAAACCCACACTACTTAGTAATAATATCCTCACTTTTACCAAGGCAATAGTGTAACTCATTTTCAGTCAAAGGATTTTATCCTTGGATGTGTAACATCCTATATCTATCATCAGACATTCATGTGAAATACATCTCACCTTTAATCTGCCTCTGGTTTAAGCTGACTGTTACTCTCCTTCTATACTCTGAAGAGACAGACAACCAAATGGGTAACTTCTTTCAAGAAATGAAGTCAAGAACAAGGACTACCCAGTCAATTCTTTTGCCACGGAAGTTTGTGGGAGTTTTACTATTGTCCTTAGCAGCAGTGAATTAAGGCCTCTATTAGTAATAGAATTTAAGGACAGTGCGCTGTATTCAAAGATGATATTGGAGAACCATTCTTTACTGTAGCTGTTTATTTTATCTTCTAAATGGGAAACAATTTATTTACAAGGGTTCAAGTATTTTAGAAATTAAATAATCCTTTGCAGTGTTTGAGTCTTGATACACAGAAGTTGCAGCCACTCAAGATGAGATACAATGGAATCAGTAAAGAGTCTAGGACTGTTTACTGCCTGATTCTGAGTGATAAGTATTCAAACCGCTGGATACTTCAACACCTCCTCAATGGTGTATTTAGAAATTTCTACAATCCCAAGTGCTTGTGTAACCTGAAAATATGCAGAAGGACATGGCCATGTCTAAGATAAGGAGAGGAGATAAAATAATGACTTACTGCATGTAAACACAGGCACATAAACACCAGAAATTTTTTTCAGCAATCAGATTTGGAAGAACAAGATCTTTAAGACAGCTTACGTCTTTCTGGGCTCCTTGACAAAACATATTTTCAAGCTTTGCATCACACCAGTCTCAATCAACTGAGATGAAATATTTAATACATAAAGGAATGAGTTTATTTTCCTTACTGTTGGCTTTTACCACACCCCCATGGTAAAGCACTTAGCTTAATCATGAAGACTTGCAGAAGCTCATGGAATTAAGCAACACTTGCTAACCATTAGCTTTCTGGGTGAAAAATGACCTTCAGCGATGACCCTACTAGTGAATAGTGCTATCTGGAATAATTCTCTCACATCAAGTAACCTATTATTTTACTATTATTGAGTTTTAGTAACACTGCTGAGAGAAGCCATCTGTTAAAAGAGAAACAAGGTACTGACCCTTAGGTATTTGGGGACCGTTGTTTTCTACAATCAGTTTAAGGCACTTTTCATTCACTTTGTACAATTTCCTTTCCCCAGTGTCAGGAAGATCAGAATAAGAAAAGGCCAACATCCCTGCAATGTTTATTGCACATCAACAAATAAAAGATATATTTACAGCTGCATTCACCATTTTACTAGGCCTATTAAACAAATGTGTTGTAAGAAAAAGCCTATAAAGCAAACTTAGCAACACTAAAAAGACCATTGTTTGACTCCCCACAGAAGCTTCTATTGCTTCACAGTATGAAGTCAGGAATCCTTTAGATGAAAATAAACTCACAAAAAGTAGAGAGCAGATACATTAAGGATGTTAAGAGGAATGAGGTCTTTCATTGAATACACTGGCTCCTTGGTTTAGAGAATTATTTACAAATGGTTTGCCAAACAAAAAAAACAACCAACCAAAAAAATCCCCATCATCATACTTAAGGAATTCACTCCTTAATTTGTATGTAAATATATATTTTTAGAAACAGATGATACACTTCAAATGCTGCACTGAATAAGTGTATTTCCCAAAAACCTGAAATTCTTCACTACTGATGAAGCAGAAATAATTTCACAAGGATCATAAACATCTTTTTTCATAGCTGCTGCTCCAAATCGTAGTCTGAAGAGAACTATATATTGCCTGTCATCAAATTCCTATAAATAAGCAATGTCATCTTCTCAGGCCAAAGGGATATGAGAAGTTGACAGTGATAGATTTTTTTCTTTCTCTTGTTTTTGGCTAATAAGCTTTGTTTGGTTGAGGGTTAGGTTTTTGCGTTTTGTGGGGTTTTGTTGTTGTTGTTGTATTTTTGGCCTTTTATTTCTTCTTTATTTTGACACTTAATATTAATAAAGCTCCTTTGAGGTCTATTGTAATAGATCACCCGAAGCACAAAAACCTCATGCTTGTCATACAACCTTCCCTTGCTGGAAAGATACCCTTCACAACTAGGTTTCTACTATGAAAGCTCATGTCAAGTAAATTCAGCTAAGAATGGTAAGACATTTTTTTGAGGCTGGTTGTTGTATGTCTTTGGCAAACTAGTCTTTGCAGGGTCTCCTTTGCAATGCCTTTTTAACCTGCAGAAGCATTAAATATTTCATCTTTCAATCCATTTCTTGATACTGGAGATCTAAGTACCAAAAGTTAGTCAGCAACAGACAAGTGACTTACAGAAAGTTTTATGGCACCAAGTTTATCCAAGGAAAGCAAAGAGATAAGAATTGATGTTTCCTGGTAGACTTCACTGATTTTGTACTGTGAAGTGTACAAGGTATGTGGATGGTATTTCCCACAGGTAAATGAAATTTCAGTCTGAAATGTTGCACTGCATTAAAGAACAAATCTTAGATCATTATATAATAATAAAGCATACCAAGTACTATATTAAGACAGGATAGCAAGACACACCATTAACAACTACCAATTATGTGCTTGCACCTGAGACTAATAAAAAGTAATTTAAAGATGGGATTCAACATTTATTCCGTAATTTTTTTTCAGCTACATGAGTGATCCAAGTTTTGCAGCTATTGGCTACACACACAGTCTGTGTATCATGCCAGGGCCAAGAAGTTTGGCAGACATCACTTCGTTGACATCTATTTGGTTGCAGACCTTCTGTATGTACTTACACAGAAACTGTAAAAGGCACCTTTGACATGCCATTATATTCTGGAGATCCTGCAAATTACAGGTAAAAGGAGAATAAGGGTAGACTATAAATGAAAAAAAGGATTCATCACTAAGATGATATATTCTCCTAGAACAGCGCAACTAACAGATGACTGTAATGCACTGCAATTTACAAATCCTCTGAAAAGGTCTATCCTCAAGAAATGTCTCAGAGAAACCCTGAGAAAGAAATGGAGAAAGCCTTCCTTGTGTTTGTAATGATGTTTCTTAAAAACAAAACAAAACAAAAACAAAATAATTTTTGCTCATCACAAAGTAAGAAAAAAGATCACAAAGTGGTAAGATAATACCTTCCTTCTTTACATTGTTTTGAAAGGGAAAACAACAATCTTTAGATTGCAATAAAACAACTTGCCAAAGATATACAGCATGAGTGAAAGCATATCAATTTATAGCTTCATCAAAACTAAGAGAAGATGCTTAAAGAAGAAACACAGTGAAGTCAGCCTTCAACTAAGTAATTCCAAATTAAGAATTTATAACCTTAAGGAAAATCATAGGAACTGAGATCAAAGGAAAATGAGATGATGTAAGTGGGGAAACAATAGGTTGGTAACTTTTTTTTTTTATATGCTCTGATAGGTTCATGATGGTTTTATTTGTTGTATATTGCAAACTGACTCAGTTCATCAAACTGAATCTCAGTGTTGAAAATTCACAATTTTTGTCAATTTAATATGCAATTTTTTTGTTTGTTTCTTTGAAGTTACTTAGGTCCTTTCTTTACAGGAATTTGGTGTTACAGCTAAACTAGAGTTCAGATTTTTATAATGCAATAACTTCATTCTTTTTATCTTTTAACATTTTCTTTCGTGTTTAGTCATGAATCCCAAACTGACTATTTAAATGCCAAACATTAGCTAACCAAGAAAACGTTTTAAATAACATATACTAGTTAAGAGGGCTTGTTTATGTAAAATAAAGACTACTATCTTTATGCTTGCAGGCCATAAATTCCTTCAAGAAATGAAGATTTCTCTTCCTATTTAATAGTGGCCACATCGTATTCTCCTCCCTACAAGAAGAAAACCAGAATAGCAGTTTTAAAAATATTTAGTATTCCCTTTGCACATTTTGAGAATATTTATTGACCCAAGGTTTCTCAAAAGGCCTGAAACAGATGCTCACCCTTGCACAGCATCCTGTAAATCATACAAACAGCATTAATCCTGTCTTCATTCAAGTAAAATATAACACTTGTTTTCACTGAAATAATGATGAGTACAAAATCTGATGAAGACTTTAAAATAGCAGATGGTGTTATCACTTTGAAAGCAAGGATGTAACTGTGTAGAAGTAGCAGCATGCAGGATATTCTGGTCTTGCACCTTCAGATGGTACTTAGTTCTGTAAAGCAAAAGCAGGAAAATGATTGATGTTACGCAGCAAACAGTTTGCTTTTTGCATACCCGGTGGTGGTGCTTATCGTTTCAGAGTTCTGCTTTAGTGATACTTGCAGAAGCTTTTGTCAACAAAATGCACAGATTCTCTGCCAAAAAAATCTTGTATTGGTGAGTAAGTCCTTCTAGGATTACTTGGAAGCACTCCTGAACTTCCTGCCAGTCACCTCTTGTGATACGGATGAATAAGCTTGTCCTAAAGCTTGCCCTAATTTTTTCTAAAGAATCAGTTGCCCCTCCAGTGGGAAAAGAGATGTAAAACCTCTCCTCTCTGCCCTACAAGTGGCCCAGAGGTATTTGTGCATCTTTTCCCAAGACGTTTCTTGGCTAACATTGAGTTCTATGTGGCCTCAATAATTTGGGTGAGAAGAGTCTGCTTGTCACATGGTTTCCAAACACTTCTAATTCTGCTTATTACACAAACATATTTAGACCTGGAGCCACAATACTGCTTAGCACAGGTCTTTAGTTTCTAAACCTTTGGAATGATAGTGCTCTTTAATTAACTGCAAGAAAAAAATCATGCTTCATTTGGTTAAATATATTTATGCACACATAGCTTACAGATACATGTGTATATGGGTAAATGTGCATATTCATACACATAATCATCTGTCTCTTTCTTTATACAGACTTCTCTGGACTATATGTAATCGTAAATTCCTATTCCAGTTCAAATTCAAGCTGATTTGTATCTACCATGTGTTAATACCTTTCCTGAGTTTGAATTTGCCATGGTAAGAAAAGAAGCTGTAAAAATAGAAAATATTTTTCTGCTTGAAATTGAGTCAATCATTATTCAGTTATGGATTATGCAGCTAGTCATTAATTAGCCATGATTTATGTGGCCAGGTGGAAAATACTGTATTTGCATTACCTACTTCAGAATTTACAAATGCCTGTCAAAAGATTCCCAACATTTTTGTTATTCAAATCACTCATTAATCCCTGAGCAAATTTTGCTGCCACCCAGCTAGAGAAGCGACACATTAGGAAATCATAGATAAGCATGATGAAACTCATAGTGTTTGTTAAAATTAATTCTATTTTACAATTATCAGAAAAGTAGATATGCTGAAAGTCTAGGTCCTGCAAATGGTAATGAAACATTTTTTTTCTGCTGTAGCAGCCCTCAACAGCCTTCAAAGATGATTAACCAGTCCTTACAAACCTAAGTTCTTCTACATTAAATGTTTTATGTTACATTTTTTATTTTATACATTCTACATCCTATAACTTGTATATGAACATGATGTGTACCAGCTTTTTTTTCTGCAGCATTTCAGTTTCCCTTCCTTAGTTATCTGATACTATTGTTTAACATATTTATGCTTGGAGAACAAATTTTCTAATCCAGATTCTTTCCTTCTAAATTCAGCCTGCTATTTCTGCCTTCTGCAGCTTGAATTTTATAGAAGTTAGCAAGCAGCTCCCACAGCAGGTAAAAGAGAGATATTTGGATAGATAGGAGAGACACAGCTGCTATATATTCTTTTTCCACACAAGAACAGTATCCAGTGAATAGCTACACAATTGGAGATCAGGTGATTCCAAAATCTCTCATGTCACTCAAGAGTAATGTAAATGGGTAAAAGAGAAAACAGATCCCTCAAGATCTGCAAATTTCTGCACAAAACCAACCACACAAGATCCCACTGCAGCAACAAAATTGTATAGGTCCCTGTAAGGGCTAAACATACTTGTACTATGCTACCTTTTCTGTTTAGCAAGGTCACAAAGTGGGGAAAAAACTACAAACCAGTTAGAAATACACAGCAAACCATGCATAATGCTTGAATTATACAATTACATCCTTCATGGGCTTTTCAGGCCTATATGCTTCTAGTGTAGCTCTATTAGGCTTATACAAATATATCCCTCCTGTCCTCTGGAAACCCAATCCATTTCAGTCTGTAATGTAAATAGTTTCTTTTTAACATGCAGTGTGTGCTGATTTCACCTTAATTGCGTATTTCCCCATGCAAGAACTCAAACTGTGGGATACTGGGAAAGAATTTAACCAGCAGCCTATAAAGAATAGGGAGCTGAAGCTTGGCTTCTATTAACACCTTATTAGTCAAAGCCTGTACTGTATGCAAGATGAGCTAATGATTGTTAAATATAGTTGTCAGTTTATAACTTAATAATGTAGATTTTTTCTCTGTAGTACTGCACTAGCAGTAATACATTTTTATCTGTACAAATCAGCATGAAGTTATGAGAGTACATTGCAAGACCATTGTTGGTCATCATCAAACAGTGACCACACCACTAATAGCCATGCAACCATACCACTAATACCACAAGTAGTACTAATTGCAGTGTAAACTTTCTGATAGACATAAGTTGATGGGTTGAGGAAAACACCTTCAAGTCCTGGATATAAACATAGTTCAGCTCACTAGAAATGAAGAAGTATTAGATTACAGTCAGGTTGTTACAGTATTAATTCTAATCCTATACAAAGGAATGGAAAATTTCTCATATTTGAGTTTCCTGTGAATAAGACCATCTTCTACCTTACCAGAAATCACCATTACAGGTTGCATTAACTTGACAGGTTTAACAGTAATTCAAGAATGCAGGATTTTCATTAACTCCCATTGAAGCTAAGTAAATGGCCATAAAGTCAAGCAGGGGTTGCATAATATATCCCTTAACTGGCAAGGGATTTGTGGTATTCCTATCCATCAGATGACCCCTTTGCTCAAGGGTTAGGACCTGATCTTGTTGCTGTGGGTTTGGAAGCATATGTGTGCTGCAGGTGAAGCCTGATTTGTTGAGAGAGCAAAATGTTCTCATTCACTGTCAGCTCACTACACTTTCACTGAGAATCACTTCTAAAGCAAAAAAATATTTTTTGTGAATTTATAAAAATCAAAGAGTCTCTGTTTCTGATTTGTGGAAACCTTCTCTTGGCACTTTAACAAGATGCTGAACCAGACTAGTTTTAAATAATTCTTCCAGAAAAATAAAAAAATCTCATGTCCACAAAGCTCATCATATTAATCACAGAAGCTTTGAGCTTACCAGTCAGCACTAGCCTAGTTTACAACGACCTGAATCCCAATTAACCACCAGCATCCAGTTACAAAGGGAGGTAGTGAGTAGGCCTGCTTACCTTTATATTTGAGGTTATCTGCAGAGAATTTTTTTAAGGGGATTTACAGCTACTCCACACAAAATTTACAGATGCAGGTTTCATCATCTGCACCACACAGAACCTCACAGGACAGGCTGGAGCAGCTTTGTAAAGAGGGTGCATGACTGCCTGTTTATAACTACCCTGTGCCTAGCTGGTACCCAGAGCAGCTTTTCTCTGGAGTAAATGCAATTAAGATGAGGGACCCTCCTGCTGTTCCTGTTTGATTAGTGAATACAACAACGACATTTACTCATTGTCTTCATGCTTGGTTGCTACATTCTTTTAGCTGGGGGATTGCAATAGCTGTTCCCAGGGTGCAGACAGGTATGCCATTTCTAACCTTTGGCTCAGGACATGTGGTCAGACAGAGTCACTGACTGCAACACAGGTTGTAAAATCAGTCACATTTCATAAGTGAGAAAAATGTGACAGGGTCTTTTAAAAGGTGAAATTTAAGATGGTGACGTCTGTGTCCATGGTAGAGAATTTACTTGAAGCAGATCTTTCTGTGTCATTGAATCTCAACTGACACCAGGTAGGTTTGGCCCTTTGTGAGAAATGGATGTTTTAAAATCTCCTTGAAAATAATAGGGTTATGATGTGTTGTGGCCAAATTACTGACTCCCTGCTGAAAATGGAAGTAGTATGCAGTAAAATGTACACCAATTCCAACCAGCAGAAAAACAATTATTTCTATAAGTGAGCACAGAAGCAGTTAATAGTCACAGCATCTTAGTGGGGAGCTTGCCAAAACTGGTAGCTAAGCCAGAGTCCTGAACCAACATAACAGTAGATCTATTTTATTTAGTGTGCTTTTCTCACCTCCCTTACCCCATCACAAGTAAACAAATGTCAATAATATTGATAGCCTCAGTAATTACACCAAAAAATAATCCAACATTAAAATACACATTTTGACCCATAAGTAATTTGGAAAGGATTACATAATCAACATTTGTCACTTATCCCTGCTGTTCTCTGAAACCATAGGCTAAAAAAGAAGTGGTATAAATATTAAAAGGGGTCCTATAATTTACTTCATTGACAGCAAGTACTTGTTTTCTTACAAGACAGCTTTCCATAATAAATCTCTCTTCAAAACATGTTTCACTGCCCTGTGAAAGCAATCCCATTTCTTATAGCTTCCTAGCAAGACATTCAGACCAATTATCCTATTCAGCTTCTGCTTTCTTTATAATTGGTTATTTAGTTTGCTATGTAAAACACAATTAAACCTTGTTTAGACTGAAACTGTCTATATGTGGAGCTGTAGCTGATGGTAATTCTTAAATTTTAGCCTTACTTAAAATAGGTATTCTGATGTACTTCACACTGCTGCAGCTTAGTTATTACTTTTATAATGACAGAAATATTCTTGACTAAATTAGCATTTGCTCATTTCTAACTGTGTCAGCAAAAAGACATTTTCTTTTCATCTTTGCTTAAGAGGTAATATCAAAACATTACTGATTGGCCAATCATCAATTTTTCTGGGAGTTACATTTTTTTCACTCCTGCTGCAATAACTGCCTGTACTTTCTAAGTACATAATCTACAAATGCATGTACTGCTGCAGAGAAGAGAAATGTCATGGGTGTGCATAGGTATTTTTATAGAGATGCAGGATTAAAACCAAATCATAGGGAAGATTTTTAAATTATATGCAGTGCTGAACTGATCAAGGAGATACTCAGAAGAATCTAGGGAAAATGGTTCAGGCTTCAGTTAAACTGAAACTTACATAATTAAAAAAAAGACAAAAGCATACTCTATATATGACAGGGAAAAAAAATAACATTCTTTTTCTTTGGGTAACTCAGTTAAGCTGCAAGCTGACTTACATTGGCAGAAAGTCATTTTAATTATAGTGTGATGACACTTGCTAGTTTAGAAAATGAATCATATGGTTACACAGGAATTCAGTCTTTTTGCCTTAGCTATATTTGTAGATAGAAGTCTAAAAGTGAATCAGACATTTAGTTGTTTAAAGGCTGCTTGATGTACGGGAGTACATTTATTCTGCAATATTTTCAACTTATGTTCTCAATTTCTTTCCCTGTTATTAAAGATCAGACATTCTTCTTACAGCACAAAGAATAAGACAAAATGACAAGAAGGCAAATATAAAGGTAGAAGGATATTTCCATAGCCTAAAATCATCACTGTAAGTGCCTTAACTCTTCCTGGATTCAGTAAACTTAATTATGTATGCAGTTTATTTAAGGAAAAAAAAATAATCATGAGATCTCTGGACAGGCGTATTTTACTCTGTCAGAGGACCATAATTTAACCTCAATGCAATACTTTAAGCAAAATCAAAGAACTTGCATTAGCATAAAGGCTTTAAAAACCTGACACACTGACCTACCTTTATGTGACAGACGTAACCTTGGCTGTCTCGTATCTGTTGCATGACATCCAGTCGGTAACTCTAGTAACAAGCCATATAGTGCCAGGATTAAAAGGTCCTGGGCAGATGCCATCCTGCCCAAGATCAAATTCCTGTGCTCTTCACTTAACAGCTGCTGTTTGTTAATTGTTTTGGTGGGGTGTTTTAAGGCTCCAAGTTCCCCTTCTACTTTCCCAGTGCAGTTAGATCTCTCTGTCAGTTTGTGGGGTATCTCTATGGTAAATTCAGCGTTCATCAGAGAAGCACACGGATTCTGCTAGCCATTTGTCAAGCTGTGCAAATGTCATGTAAAAATATTCCCTCCCTAGGACAATTGTTTATGAAGTGCGAGGACGTTCCAAGGCGTTACTCTGCAGTGTTGTGTCTTGAGCTCTCTTTAGTAACTCTGCCAGTGGATTCAGGAAGAAGCTGTATTTTCAGTCCCTCCTGCAAGGCAATTCATTCAGAGAAGGAGGGAGGAAAAAAGGGGAAAGGAAAAAAAAAAAAAAAAAAAAAAAAAAAAAGGCAAGCACCCTCCTCCTCAGTGCTCTTCAGAACTCAGCCCCTTGCTCTGACTTGCCAAACAGCTAGTTTTAATTCACCTTTCACCTTTGCTAATTAAAAACAAGAAGTGCCATTCCCTCCTGGAGTTGCAGGATCCACCCAGCGGGAAGCCAGGCTGTCAGGCTGCTGGATTTACTGAGAAAGTTCAGGGAGGGTTGAGGCAATGCACAGTGCTGGCTGCTTCTAGGAAGCGTTTTAATCCACGTGCCGTGCACTGATTTCTCAATAGCTTCGCGGTTTTACGTTGTAAAGTATCAGAAGGGTCAGAATTCCTCCTGTCTCTCCCTTTCAAAAAGTCATTTCAGCTTTTGTTCCCAGCTCAGTTTCAGAGGAGGATTAGCCCTTGAATTAACTATTTAAGTACATTATCACTTCGAGTCATTAAACAGCATGCTACTAAGTGGATCAAAATAAAAAGATTCCAGTGTGTACACTTTCTTATTTTAAAGAAATTATTACTATTGTAATTATTTTTTTCTTTAATTTCCTTAATGTGGCTTCTTCCCCATCACGTTTTAAATGTCCACAAGTCTGAAATCTTGGGTCATCTATATATGTCAGTAGAATTATCTATCTAATTAAATGCTTGTCAGATTGAGTAGTATTTAAATGAAACAAAACAAAACAAAAAGAAAGCAAGCCTGAGCAGAGAATTGTGACACCATGATAAACAGCTTCACATTTGCAAATGTCAAGCAGCAACCTCTTACATTGCAACTAGCAAACACAGGAAAACATCATTTCTTTTTCACGTCATTTGTAACTTAAAAGTATAGCCATAGTAATAAATAAAAGTTTTACAAAACAATATTATAGATCTAAGTCTAGAATACATTAATTAAGGAAGAAATTTCTCTATGATTAAGATATGCATAGAATAATTTAGATTTTTGTGAAGTGCTTTTTAGTCATTAACAATTTATTTTTTTAATGGATTGGAGCATTAAAGACATGCTAAGTCTTTATACTTTTCATTGTTTTATACAGAAAAAGTATCACAAAGACAGTAAAATGAGTCCTAATGCATGCATTTGACAATAGTACACTCAAAGAAATTTGACAGCCAACAAAACATAATGATATCTTGAAAGAAAGATCTAATAAGAGATTTCTGTATGCCAGCAAACTGGAAAGAGCTCTGTATAATAATATGTTGAAGTGCTAGCAGTTCTAATAGCATGATACATGGATGGGAGAAGACAGCTCTGTTCAAGAAGAATAGAAAATAAGAACTACTAGGACAGAAAAAAAATCAATTTTGCTGAAAAGACAGAATTAAATCACAAGAGTGCCCAAGAACTCCTGGAGGCTGTATAATAAGGAGCAGGGAAGAGGTCATGTCTACCTGTTAGTTCTCCAATAGCAGGTCACATACACATACCTGGGTTGCTTTAAATCAGCTGGAAACTGTGCCAACAGCAGTTAAACCTCAGGAGCAAGAGTTAAATCACACAGCTATTTGCTCAATTTCTTGCACACAACTGTAGGTTGCACTGAATTTTATGCTGTTGTGCTGGCTGTCTGGCAGTAGCTCAGCGTGTGTAGTTGAGAAATTGTTAGTGAAGAAGGCAATGTTGGCTCTGCCTCCAAGCACTGACCTCAGCATGGGTGAGTTCATGATCTACCTGATGTGATCGTTGTTATTGGCATCTTTCTAAAACATACAAAGGTTTCATGTTTGACCATTAAAATCACCTGTAAATGAGCATGATCTGGTGTCTGCTGAGCTTGGTGAAGAGTGAAAATTTTCCTTTATCCTTGGATGTGATATTGTGAGTTCTTAGTGAAATATTTTCATTTTTCCTAGGAAAGAAAAAAAAAAAAAAAAAAAGACAACCAGTTAATAGAACTGTCAAGGACTTACTCTCTATCAACATAAGTCTGCAAATTTTAAACCTTTCTGATTCTGAGATAGTCCAAATGGAATTTTGGAGCTGATACAGAAAACTTAACTCTCCTTCTAATTAATGTATACATTTTCAAAAAGGACAAAAAAAAATTCCAAATGCAATTTCACAGTATGAAAACTGAAACACTATTCAGTGAATAAAACAGACATTAGTGCAAATCCTCAGGTCTTGCCTCTCTCCATAACTCTCCTCCATCTTGCAGTAGGGTGTTACACTTTAATTTTCCCAGGATGCAGATAATATTGTAGATGCTCAACAAACTGAATAGTTAGACTGCAGGTATCCTGAGGCGGTACCAAAAAGTTAGTGTGGCAAGATTAAAGAATTCCCAGAATTTATACTTCAAAATTCTGGTTTCATTTTCCAGTTTGCAAAAGGGAACTGGGGGTGGAATGGACAAGAGAGCTCCTGGAAGGTACAAGGAGCTGCTGGAAGGTAGAAGGGAGCTGCTGGAAACTCTAAACCCTGTTTTATATTCAGATAAGAGGTAGGGTGCAGCAGGTCTATTCAAACAAGACATACATACAAAAAAGGGCAATTCCCCACCAACGTGATCTTACAAGTACTCACATGCATTTCTAAACCCACACATCCCCAGACATTACACAGCTACTCGGCTCCTTACAAGCACAACCTGATGCAGGGCTGGCGCTTCAGCTCAGAAATAAACGAATGAGCTGATTTTTGTATTTATGCCCAAGGACAAGGCTTTTTTTGTCTGAAATCTGATTCTCAAGCAGGGTGGGCCATGCGGGTGCCTCAGGCTCCTTCCACTACTTTCTAAGGGAAGGGTCACAGAGCAAAGGTGCAGAAGTGGTAGCTGGAGATACTGCTCAATGTTAAGGCTTTGGCTGTCAGTAAGAGGTAATGGCATGGGAAATCTGGGAATGGCTAAGGAGCATGTGGAAAGATGTCAGCACTGGAAAGAGACGCAACAGAATGGAAGAGAAAGGGTAAATTCATGTATCAATATATGAAGCAGATTGATTTCTTTCCTAAGAAGGCAAACCTTACCCCCTTACACAACAATTTTTGGTTTCTTTCCTGAGAAGGCAAACCTTATGCCCGTACACAACAATTTTTAATGCAAATCAAGCAGTGGAAAGATACACAACAATTTCCAGTCAAGAGAAACTTGTGGCCTCAGGCAAGACAATCAAGCTCTTTGCCTCTTTTCAATTAAACAGGCATATGGTCTTGCCTCAAGGGGTGTTTTGAGAGACTTCTTCCTAAAAGATTCTAAAGAGCAAGTAGAAGCATGGCAAAAAAAGATGTTCAAATATTAGGATTTAGACTTAGATGAGTACAAACACAGGTGCCCCAGGGCAGTGGAGCCCATATGTAGTAGAGTGCTGGGTCTCTGGAGAGTAAACAAGGTGGCTTTACTGCTTATTTTCTGTTAATAAGGTAAATATAACACATCTCTGTTAAAACTGATCTTGTTTCAGTAGCAAAATCTCCAGATAAGTAGATGCTGACAGCTAAATGAAAAATAATTCCTGGAAATGTGTAAGTAAAGAACATCTGAAAATTGAACTGCAAACCTTGTATATGATTGCTCGTTTAGAGTCCATGTAATTACACTGTCCTAAAGAAGAAGACAAGTTTTCTTAATAAAAAGGAAAACAATGTGGCATTTGCATTCTTTATGTACAGCAAAGAAGTCCATTAAAGTAACTACAAATTAGTTGTAAACTGCAATGTAAAGTCTGTGAACCATAGCTTGATTTGCTACAGATGCTGCAAATTCAGAACAATTCTAATGAAGTCATTGAGCCTGTAAATCTAAACACTCCAACACAAAATGCTTCTGACACAGTGTGTGAACTGGTTTAACTGATAGAGTGAAATGTAAACTCAGGAGCAAGATGTAAATAAGTAGATCTGTAGCCACTAGCACCAGTAACAAATTCTAAACATTTTAACTATAAAGGAAAATGAAGTGTTTAGAAAATTTAAAGCTGGGGTGGTCCAAGAACTGACATAGCCATAACCTAAAACCAGGTTTGAAAGTTACAAGATTGCCTCCTTCTGACCATGATACACTGAGCCATAGCAGGAACTCTTTTATTGACCTATGCTTGAGGAGTAAAAGAAGGTGGGAAGATGGGAAACAACACCAGAAGCTATGTGGTATTCACTGAAGTCCTGCATCTACATTAGTGCTGTAAAATGTAGCAGCTGTACTGCACAGGTAATCATATCTTCATTAATTTAATAGTCAGAGTCTTAAACGACATTTAAAGAACTGCTCTTACACTATGTTGTCTTTAAAACTTTTTTATGTCCCTGCTTATCCAGTGAGCATTGCAGTTCTTCTTGATGCATCAGCTTTTAAAGTCCACTATACAGAACCCTTATAGCAGATGTAGGAGATGTAGGGAAGATCTATACAACATCTAATTGTTCTCTCTGTCTTATCTCTGCCTTTAAGATGGGAATTCATGTCTACTCCAGTCTCCATTACAAAGATGGAACTGGCTTTCTTACATCAGCAGTACTGGCATATATAGTAACACAAAACTGTTCATCATCACCTCAGTGCAGATACTGCAACCTTACAGCTCCAAATCAACCCATACAAAATTCTATGGATACATTAAGTAAGAACACTGACAAGACACAGCAAGAACTGAGAAAGCTGATCCAACAGGTGAGTAATCACTTAATAATATCTCCTAGGGTATCTCTCAACAAAATGAGCAGAACCACCACTTGGATGACCCCCACTGACCCTTGGGAGGATATAACTGATAGCAGAAGAATGTTGCCAGATTCTGTTTGATATAAGAAAATAGCAGGAAATAACAATAATAATAAATACCCCTATTTCTTCATAAAGAATTTTCTGATTAGAGATTTTCTTAGGTCTTTGGGTTTTTTTCTTCAAGAGTTGGATCCTAACCTTGTATGAAAGCAGATGTGTTTATATGTAATGTCTCCAGGATGAGGAAGTGTTATTTCTCTTGTTTTATAGATAGTGCATTCTCTCTTTGATCTAAGATCAAATTTAGACAATATTCATTAAGCAGAAAAGTTTGACTGAACATGAACCTGCACTTCAAACTAGCCACAAACTTACATGGTAAATTAATGCTCTGGAGGAAGTAAATGAGTTCTCAATTAAATTACATTCCTCTTAATTCCAGAAAGACCGGGTTTTGACAGGTAAACATTAAAACATATTGTCCTTGGAGCATTTTTGTTTCCAGTACTGTCATTTCTATGACTAACTACAGGTGAATGTCAGTACTGCTTGGGACACACCACATACTTTGGTTAACCTATAAAAAACAGGTGGAATAAACATTTCTTTCTTCAAATGCAGACCTCTTGAGGGATTTCTTTATAAGTTGCACTAAAAACACAGCATATCAGCATATCTTATTCCTGAAATCAACTCCATGTGCCTGACATACGGTTAGTACATGGGTCACAGCAATCTGTATGGTTAGCTCTGGATGAAAATCAAATTACTGATTTCTCAGGGGGAATGTATTTTTTATGACATTTTTATTACTAAATAATTGCTGAAATCTCTCAAAAGATGAAAAAAAATTAGTAAGAAACAGTTAGTTGTTTATTGAAGATCAAGATGCAATGTGGAATGTGACATTTCACCCTGATTGAGCAGGAAATAGAAATATATTATTGAGCAGGAAATTGAAATATAATGGTCAAGCATCTAATATTAACTGACTATCAGATATTTCCTATTAAGTCAGATTGAGGTATACATTTTATTAAGTTAATTGTGCCCTATTTAATCCTAAATGAACAACATTAATACTGTATAATTATCTCTTCAAATGATTTTTCTCCCAGTTGATTGTTTCTTGATTCTTCACTACTTAAAAAAGAAATGAAACAACAAACAAAACAGTAGTTATATAGGAAAAATATTTTATATGTAACAGATATAAATTTATCTACACAAGAATGAAGTAGTTTGGCCATCATCAGAGACAGCTCTAAACAGAAGTTTCATTTCGTTGATCAGACACATGAAGATATAACCTACAAATTTTCTGTCTGAAGCCTTTGGCCATCTTTTAATACCATTATCATCTCAAAGGTGAAATGGAAAGCATTTGGTAAAAATAAGCCATTCTGACCACAAATCAGTTGCAGGTTTTAAAACTGAAAATATATTTTGATGAAGATTTTCGAAAATTAGTTCCTGTTCTCTTGCCTGCTAATGGATTCCACATTCCTACTTGAAAAAGGTGATGGCATCATCAGTCTGGATGCAAGTCCCAGGCTGCACTTAGTTTGTATTTTTACTTACATATATTAGTGGAAGACATACATCATGATGGATCCCAAAGCAGACAGAAAGAAGTAGTATATGATGTGATTTGCATCAATGGGACATAATATTTTCAGGAATTAATTAGATTTCTTGTGACAGCAGTGTGGGTGCAAAAACTGAAGGAAATAATTAAGGAAACCTAAGACATAGTTTTGGGCACTTATGGAGCCTACTTGGAAGTGAGCTGTCTGTATTCTGCAAAACAGAAAGGAGCTTAGCTGATATGCTTCTGTGTCACAGTGGTTAAAGCATTAATTCTTTCCTTGGTTTAAAGATGTTCATAGGTATATATCCTGCTTTGAATCCCTTTACAGTTGTCAGGCAGCTAACATTTAGACGTTGTGATGCTGAGTACTGAGACGTGCACAAATCCCCAGTATTTTCTAGCAGCTCCTAGTGAGGAGTGGCTGATCTCACTGCAGCAATAGCCAGCTTTGGAAAGCACAGGAGATCTAAAAGCTTTCAAATTCTCTACAAAACATATCAAAGGAATGAGGCACTCAGTGTGGTGGGAGCTGAACAATCTTTTTCCCTTGAGGTCTCTAGAAACCCCAGAATTAGCAACATCGCCTTCAAAGAAGCAAAAGAGACATCAGCTTCTACATTTGTGTGTTAGGTTTGAGCTGGGTGGGGTTTGGTACCTGTGGAGGGGGCTACTGGTTTTTCTCCTATAAGAAGCTTCAAAAAGCTTCCCCAGCTCTAAATCAGACTTGTCACTAGACAAGGCTAAGTCAATCAGACCCTCTGCAATAATGTATTTAGGAGTGGGAAAAAACAGACAGATTGCTTTGGTTTAGAAATTCTTTTGTGTTAGAAATGAATGTGTTACGAGGGAGTCAACCATGCAAACACCCAGGTCAGTAGAGAAGGCATTCTGGAGCAGCCATCTGCTTCATCCCACAGTGAGATGTCAGGCTGAGCCCTTGCAGCTCTTAGAGATCAATGATGGGCCCATCTGCAGCCTATGGAGGACCCCATCCTGGAGCAAGGAACTGATCCCAAAGAATGTTATGACTCTGAGGGAAGCCTACCCTGGAGCGGTCTATCAGTGGGAGGACTACAAGCCATGGAAAGCCCACACTGGTAGGAGAATCCCATGGAAGACTGTCTCCTGTGGGAGGGACACCATGGTGTAGCAGGTTAGAACTGTGAGGAGTGTCTCTTTCAACCTGGTGTATTGTATTGTATTGTATTGTATTGTATTGTATTGTATTGTATTGTATTGTAGAAGGGAGTGACAGAGACAGCATGGAATAGACTCAGAATTACCATAATCCCCATTCCCTGTGCCCCTGAACTTCAGAAGGGAGGAAGTAACAGAGCTTAGCCTTGGAATAAGGAAGGACCAGAGGGAAGGCATATTTAAGAGTCAATTTTGTTAACTATTGTTCTACCCTAATTCCGTTGGTAATTTGGTGGCAATTTTCTTTAAATGAAATTGTTTTTTCTTCCTAAGTCAAATCTGCCTCATGACCATAACTAGTGAGGGAGCCCTCCCTGTCATTTATCTCAGCCTTCGAGCTTTTTGTTGTATTTTCTCCTCCCCATCCCACTGGATAGAGGTGTGAGTGAACCAGCAGCTGTGTGGTGCTTTATTGCTGGTCAGGTGGGCTTAAACCATGACAGTTTCTAACTTCTGTACCACATGCACAAGCATTCATGCTGCTGCATAGCAGAGAATATCTCTGTGTAAGAGAACTTCTTGTCTGATTGACTGCCCTTTGCTGTGTGGTAGTTGGAACAAAAAGACCTGGCTTTGCATTCAAATCTTGGGTGTTCCTTACACCATAAACACTTTCTTTTTGCTATCTGCTTTATTATTATCATGAAGAAAGTAATTATCATTGGTTTTCACTTTTGACATCCATCTAGACAGATATTTATTTGATCTACCAACAGATTCATTTAAAGAGTGAAAAAAGAAAGAAAGAAAGAAAACCAGGGGCTTTGATACATTTTCTTTATTAAAGGGCCAACAACTTCAGCTTTCAAGAAGTCTCTGGACCAGATATCAAACAGCATTAATTTAATACTTTAAATTATGACCTTGAGGTTGTAAAAATCCTTTAACTTATAACTAGATAAGCAAACACTTTTCTCAAGGGAATTTGTTATCTGCCTGTTAAGATCTTTTATATCATTATTAAGGATGGACAAGTATTTCCCTTATCTGCTAAGATACTGCTATCTTCATAGCCATTTGACATTATTCCAGTAAGAAAATCAATGGTTACAGTCATTAGAATGACTACTCGAAAATCCAGTTTTACAGTTGTGCAAGAAAACTGCAGTTAGTGCTGTCAGATTTGAGAAAAGCATCAAAAATCAAATCCTAAGGCTGTTGGCTGATACAGACATTTCACATACACAAATTTATCCAATTTGAAAGAGCAGAAGTATAAATAGGAGGCAAGCAATTGTCTGTACAAATCTGGAAAGCTATCCTCAGGCAAGGGTGGTTTACTCCCTCACTGTAGCTGAGCTGAATTCAAAGTAAGAAGTTGGAGATATGAAGCAGGGTATCATGAAAAATCAAGGAAAGCATTGTGGGAGCAGGATGAATTAGACAGTGGATTAGCTGGCTCAGGATGTGGTATAAGTCATATTATTTGGAACATTTTTAATGAGGCTACCCAGCCCTGCTGGGGTGTGTAGTCGATGATGTATTGGTTGTTCTCCATCCCTAGGTGTCATGATCTTATGAATGTTGTGGCTCAGGACCATGCCTATTTTTAATTTACAAAACCACTTTATATGTCATGGGCAAAGCAAGGACTAAAGGGATGATTAATTAAACCAGCACAAGACTATTTATATAGGGACTTATAGGCAAGTGAAAACCGCACTTCTCTGGTTAATCTCTCTGTGGGGATGCTCTGACTCATAATTTGTTTTTATGTAAGTGACCATCTTCCTCTAACACCAAAGGAGGGCATGACCCAAAAGAAAAAGTCACCATAGACTGTAGTTTAGTCTGCTGTGATTTCTTTGCTCTAACACAAAGCACATGTGTATTCCCTAAAATAGAAAAGTTGAAGTAGGCAAAACCAGAAGGACATACAAATTACGGTTGCCTAGCGAAAGCCCTGATTCACAATACAGTAAGTTATACAGTCTGGTGTTGCAGTGCTACTTGATGCTTAGCATAATTACCACAGCAGTTACTGTGACAATTTTTTTTTTTTTTTTTTTTAAATACCAATAATTAAAATATGAAGGAGTTGTTAAATCATCTGGACTGAAATACTAGCCATAAAGAATCCAGAACCCTCTTATTTTGGTTCCTGTGTACCAGTTCTGCAGCCTGTGTAGCTCTTACACTTTCTATTGTATTTTCCTATGGTTTCAAAGCTAAAATGGCCAGATACAGGATGACCTCATTTTCTTCTTGTGTAAAAAGACTCGATTCAATTTTTTATTTATAGGGACAGCTAGGAACATCACATAAACTGAAATTATTAATCTGTTGGTGAGAAACATTAATATGCTTAAAACATGTATTTAACAAAATCCCTATTTTATATATTCAATTCTCAACCCCGGATTTTTGGAGGTTACATGCAGTTAGTTGCAACACTATTTGTGAAAACTGAAAACACAATAAATAAAATACACTTCTGTTCCAGTAATCCAAGGCAATATTTCAGTCTTATACTTCAGACTACCAGCAGTCCCATTTGCTCGGTCAGAGTTCAAAATCCCAAATTTTTAGTACCAGCAAAGTAGGAAATAAAACCAAAACAATATTTACTCCCAGGAACCATATTAGAAAAGAACAAATTATTCCTTCATTTTAGGTTTGGTTTTGCCATTTAAGGAATTCCCCCAAGCCATGTGATAATTCCTGTGAAACTGATTCTACATAGAGGTCACATTTTCTACATCTGTACAGTAAAGAAAAAAATACAGTTTCACGATGGTGGAAAACACTTTATAGGATAAGTTGGGCAGAGCTGGTTCAGGAAAACATGAGGACAGGCAAGAGGAGCCAGAGATACAAATAAGACTGGAAGGTACCTACCTCTCTAGTACTAAAAAAACTGGGTGTGCTTTCTGGCTACAAGGGTGAGTAGCCACTTACACAAAGCATGGTCCAAAGGTTTTCCTGTGATCTCGAGGTGTGCTTACCATTCTTTGTGTTTTATTAGTCTAATAAAACCATCGGGGTTGTGTTGCAGTCTGCTAGTTTGACACTTTCATGAACTAAAATCAAAGTTCTGGGACTGCATGTTATCAGATGAGTTATAAAGGCTTTTAAGTTTTTCTGAGGATGCAAAGCCTACAAACATAGTGTTGAAGGACTGTGTAGGACAAAGACAGCTGCAACGTTTATGTGTCACCTTCAAGAAGCATTCCTGGAGTGATTTGTCTCCTGGACTGGAGGAATCTGATTGAAACAGTCCAGGGAGAAATTAAATATTGGTAAATCCTGAAATGACTCAATGAAAAGAGTCTGAGATGGAACCCCAAAGTATCTTAGACGTACATGTGTGCTTATTCTTTCTTTTCACTTGCGGCACAGGACACATTCCTTCCTAACCATCTCTGCAGACCTCTCTGCCTCCCCTGCTGCTGCAGTCTTCGGATGCACTCAGTGCTGTCACTGTAGAGTAAGTGCTTATTGTTTTTCTTGCCACTGACACTTCTCCTACACAGCTTCCCTTGTAACTTAGGCTGAAATGTGAAAAGAAAGCTTAGCTGCTTCTATCTGCAATGAGGGTGGATCCACATCCTCCTCTTCATGTCAGGGTCACCATGAGATCTAGAAATCTATGCTGCAGAAAAAGTGTTCCTTCCTCCTCCAGCCTGTGCAGGGACAGATACAAAACATTCCAGCTCAAAGATTCCTTCTCATCTCAGCTGCAGAAAAAGAGGATTGTCAATAACCTTTTGAAGGACACTTTTGTAGGCAATTCCTATCTGTTTATAGAATCATAATATCATAGAATGATCTGGGTTGGAAGGGACCTCCAAAGGTCTAGAACTTGTTCCTAACATCCAATGCTACACAAGATTTTAACAGTTGAATACTACTTTGTGAGAAGAAATTCTAATCAATGCCTATCATTTTTTTCACTTTTCTGGAAATGTATATTATTTAGGAGATTAGGTTAGCCACTTCTGTCATCACACAGCTCTAGCTCTTCTCAGTTTCTGACCAAATCTTTGTAAGCTGCACAGTTGGTTTCTTCTTACAAAGCTTTTGGAGTCTTCCTTTTTCAAGGGGCTCTTCTGTCCTTTTTCTAGCGGTGTCAAGAGAAGGAAAAAAACAACAACAACAACAACAAAAAACAGGCCTATATGTAACTGAAATTTTTTCTTTGGAATATTTGGGGCTTCATTCATGCCCCTTTTTATTTCATACTTAGCACTGTAACCAACAATCACTTCTGGTCTCAAGGTCAAAGTAGGTTCAAATTTGAGAAGATTCACCTGAAACCTACAGTAAGGTGATTGTTATGGATCCAGAGATAAGAGTGTTGTGAATCATTTGTTGTAGAAGAAAATGAAGTGAACGGTATAACCTACAGAACTTATACCCTCTTTTGTCTGCACTAAAACTTTTCTTGGGGAGAAATGGGATAGTAAAATAAGGGTATATCTGTCTACCTGAACACTTTTGATCTGAGTAAGACTATGACTTTAGAGTGAATTTTTGATTGACATACCCTTGATTCACATCACAGAGCAGTGGGAGAAGATGCAAAATTAATTCCTTTCCAATGTAACTAAACTGGAAGATAATATTTCAGGATTGCACCCAACATTCTCCTACTGTGACTAGGCACTGGTCCAGGGAATCAGACTCAAACTAATCCAAAATTAAACTCCTGGGACTCATATAGCATTGCTGTCAGGTCTTGTTAATGGTGTATGAACTGATCAAAATTACTCTTGTCTTCTGGCTCCTGACAAACTCACAATGAACTGATTTAAAAAATCCAACACAAGTACTTTTCATGGAAATAGCATGAACTCATAAAACTGTTAAAGTAAGTGTGTATCTTACCTGTGTTAATCCAGTAGAACAGTTTAGCTGTGAGAGATCCAACTTCAAGATGTGTCACAATTGTATTTGAACCCATTAGTCTAAGTTGATGTGTGTGTTTTTTTTTAATGAGGCAGTGCATAAAGTTGACTCATAGTCCAGTATTTTTGCATGTTTACCTCAGACAAGATTATAGCCTTTGGTAGAAAAGACAACTTTATAGCCTTTTATGAGAACATAACCAGGTGGATAGATGATGGTGGAGTGGTGGCTGTGGTCTATCTTGATTTCAGTAAGGCATTTGACACTGTCTCCCATAGCATCCTTGCAATTAAACTGAGGCAGTGTGGTCTCAATGATCAGGTAGTGAGGTAGATTGTGAACTGGTTGAAGGAAAGGAGTCAAAGGTCAATGGGATGGAGTCTAGTTGGAGGCCCGTGTCTAGTGGACTCCCTCAGGGATCAGTACTAGGACCAGTACTGTTCAATATATTCATTGATGACCTGGATGAGGGCACAGAGTGTGCTGTCAGCAAGTTTGCTGATGACACAAAGCTGGATGGAGTGGCTGACATGCCAGATGGTTGTGCTACCATTTGTGCTGCCATGTGTGAGATTTGGACAGGCTGGAGAGCTGGACAGGGAGAAATTTGATGAAGTTCAACAAGGGCAAGTATAGAGTCTTGCACCTGGGAAGGAACAACACCATGCACCAATATAGACTGGGGACAGACTTGCTGCAGAGCAGTAAAGGGGGAAGGGATCTGGGGATCCTGGTGGATGGAAGGATGACCATGAGCCAGCAATGTGCTCTTGTGGCCAGGAAGGCCAATGCCATTCTGGGGTGAATTAGAAGGGGTGTGACCAGTAAGTTGAGAGAGGTTCTCCTCCCCTCTACTCTGCACTGGTGAGGCTGCATCTGGAATATTGTGTCCAGTTCTGGGCCCCTCAGTTCAAGAAATACAGTGCGCTATTTGAAAGAGTCTGGCACAGAGCCACAAGGATGATTAAAGGAGTGGAACATCTTTCTTATGAGAGACTGAGGGAGCTGGGGCTGTTTAGCTTAGAGAAGAGGAGACTGAGAGGTGACCCCATTCATGTTTATAAATATGTAAAGGGTGAATCCTGAGAGAATGGAGTCAGGCTCTTCTCGGTGGTGCCCAATGACAGGACAAGGGCCAATGGGTGGAAATTGAGGCATAGGAAGTTTCACGTAAATATGAGGAATTTATTTTTTTTTCACTGTGAGGGTGACAGAACCCTGGAACAGGCTGCCCAGGGAGGTTGTGGAGTCTCCCTCTCTGGAGATATTCAAAACTCACCTGGATGTGTTCCTGTGTAATCTGGTGTAGGTGATCCTACTCTGGCAGTGGGGTTGGAATAGATGATCTTTCAAGGTCCCTTCCCGCTCCTGAAATTCTGTGATTCTGTGATTATCTGACACAGATAGGACCTTTCCTCTGAGGGTCATTGTTTCATTCAGCAGAAACACTATTTTTATTTTATTTTTTAAAACGAGAAGAAGATTTTCACATTCTATTCAACTTGAAACTTCGCTTTTCATTTTTGAAGTATTGAAACAAAATTATTCATATAGCACTGTTCACAGGACCTCAGCAAATCTGGCACTCGGTTCCCATGTTCAGATCACCAGACTAAAGCATTCAGCTGAATAGAAGCCTGTCTGAGAAAGATTACCATTACTTGTCACTTTTATGGAAACGTGCCATTTTCTTCTAAAATAAGGGGTGTGCTTGATCAAGAAGGCTTGACATTTAAAAGTATATATTTATAAATACATAAATCTTGATCAGCCATAGCTGGGAGCTTATTTGTCTGTGAGCTGAACACCCAACAAATGACCAATTGATTTCACTGTTTGAATAGCTGCAAGATGAGAGGAACTACTTTGTAGTGAAGGTCATATTTTATTTATTTCAGTTCAAAGGCCAGTGATTTTCCACAGCTAATATCCTGTTTTTAAAATATTTTAAAATTATCTCCCTAAAAATAAAATTGTATACTCACACATGTCTTTCACTGGCACTTAACTTTTGGAAAGACTTAATTCTAAGCTTGTATCATTGAACTGTTATTTTTTTCCACAGATATTCTTAGGCATTTGTCTCAGGATAAAGATTTCTTTGGATATTTTCCTCCAGAAGTTCATGCTTTCAGGATCTTATGATTATTCTCTTATAATTTATATAGAAGACCCACAACTTTGATGCCATCATCTGAAAAATGTACTACCCAACTATAGTTTCTGCATTCACTTGGCAATTATTCACCAGCATCACCTTTCTCAGGCATTTTTGTGGGAAATTAATAGCTACAAAGAGTGCTTTCCTGTTTGAAAGTAACAAGAAATACAAATGAAATTCACCAGAAATTGATCTACATTCTTTTAAACAAAGAAGGGAAAGAGAGTGCCTTGGTACCAAAAACTGTTTGCAAGGTGTATGTCAAAGAAGAGTCAATGCAGAGACAATGATAGATGCATAATGAAAATCAGAAATGTCATTTCATGTGTTTTTAGGATAGGGTGTGAGAAAACTAAGAGCAAAACTACAACAAGAGGTTTCAAAGGAGCTATAAAGAACATAGAAACTACCATAGTAGGACGGTCTCAATGGCAATGGCTATAGAAAGGACAGGCACAGATGTCTACAGACCACTTCAACTTTGCCTTCACAGCCACAGCAGTGAGAGAAGCTGACAGGTAAAGAAGGAGCTGCTTTGTCAGCATTTGGACCTAAATATCTTAATTTAATTTTAGAAGCAACACCACACAGAGACAGACAGTGTACTTTTTTGTGCTCAAGTGTACCTCAGTATTGAAGAGGGAAAAAAACACCATCAGCCTTATTCATTCTAGAGACATTCACATTTAACTGACCCTTTGGTAGCAAAAAGTTATTTTAAATTTTCTGTCCTTAGTCTACTGTAAAGTCTTGTAGGAGCATTTATGATGCTGTATTGACCAAAATGCTTGAAAATATGACTATTTTTCAGGATGAAATTCCTCAATTCTTTTATAAATAACAAATTTTTTCTCTGAGTTCCTTCTACTAAACCTCAAATTTTTATCACATCCGATAGTGAAATGTGATTCCAACCCTCACTGGGTATTTTAGATTAAATTGTCTCATAATCAATGCAGAATAAAAATAAAATGTGACATGTTCAGACTAATTAAAAATTATTTCCCTTTTATTGCAGATAACTTCCCTTTAGGCATGAATTTCAGTATCCCTGAGACCTTTCCCATCATTTTCTTCACTTTCTGTAATGTTTCTTCATATAGATAATTTCTACAGTTAACTAATTAAAATAATAAAATGGACAGGGATTTTTGTTATAGTTTGGTTATAGGAATCTTTGAATCTTTGGTGTGAGGATCATGAGATATTAGTACAATGTTTTCTTCTGTCAAAAGTTTACTGGCAGCAACACTGGGTCTCGATTTTATAAGGGCCACTACAAAAGCACTGTCTTCATATAGAACATGAGCCTGCAGTGTGCCCAGGTGGACAAGAGGGCCAATGGCATCCTGGCCTGCATCAGGAACAGTGTGGCCAGTAGGAACAGGGAGGTCATTCTCCCCCTGTACACTGCACTGGTTAGGCCACACCTCGAGTACTGTGTCCAGTTCTGGGCCCCTCAGTTTAGGAAGGATGTTGACTTGTTGGAACGTGTCCAGAGAAGGGCAACAAGGTTGGTGAGGGGCTTGGGACACAAGCCCTATGAGGAGAGGCTGAGGGAGCTGGGGTTGCTTAGCCTGGAGAGGAGGAGACTCAGGGGTGACCTTATCGCTCTCTACAACTACCTTAAGGGAGGTTGTAGCCAAGCAGAGGTTGGTCTCTTCTCCCAGGCAGCCAGCACCAGAACAACAGGACACAGTCTCAGGCTGCACCAGGGGAGGTTTGGGCTGGAGGTTAGGAGGAAGTTTTACACAGAGAGAGTGATTGCCCATTGGAATGGTGTGCCCGTGTAGGTGGTGGAGTTGCCATCACTGGAGGTGTTCAGGAGAAGACTTGATGGGGTGCTTGGTTGCATGGTTTAGTTGATTAGGTGGTGTTGGATGATAGGTTGGACACGATGATCTTGAAGGTCTCTTCCAACCTGGTTTATTCTGTTCTAATCTATTCTATTCTAGAAAGCTCCAGCATGTCCATATCTTTCCTGTAATAGGGGATCCCGAACTGGACACAGTACTCAAGGGGGGTCTCACCAGAGTGTAGCAGGGGTGGAGACTTACTTCTCTTGACCTTCTGGCCACACTTCTCTTGATGCAGCCCAGAGAAGGGCAACAAGGCTGGTGAGAGGCCTTGAACACAAGCCCTATGAGGAGAGGCTGAGGGAGCTGGGGCTGTTTAGCCTGGAGAAGAGGAGGCTCAGGGGCGACCTCATTGCTCTCTACAACTACCTGAAGGGTGGTTGTAGCCAGGAAGGGGTTGGCCTCTTCTCCCTAGCAACCAGCACCAGAACAAGGGGACACAGTCTCAAGCTGCACCAGGGGAAGTTTAGGCTCGAGGTGAGGAGAAAGTTCTTCACCGAGAGAGTGACTCGTCATTGGAATGGGCTGCCCAGGGAGGTGGTGGAGTCGCCGTCCCTGGAGGCGTTCAAGAGGGGACTGGATGTGGCACTTGGTGCCATGGTCTAGTTGTGAGGTTTGTGGTTACAGGTTGGACTCGATGATCTTCAAGGTCTCTTCCAACCTTGGTAATACTACTATACTACTACTATAATTTGCTTTCTGGGCTGCAAGTGCTCACTGATGACTCATGTTGAGCTTCTCGTCCACCAGCATCCCCAAGGCCTTTTCTTCAGGGCTGCTGTCAAGACAGTCACTGCCCAGCCTATATTAATGCTTGGGATTGCTCCAACCGAGATGCAGGACCTTGCACTTGGTCTTGTTGAACTTCATGAGACTGACATGGGCCCATCCCTCCAGCCTGTCAAGGTCCCTCTGGATGCTATCCCTTCCCTCCAGCATGCCTGCTGCATCACACAGCTTGGTGGTGTTGGCAAACTTGCTGAGGATACACTCTCCCTTCTGGATTTCTTGGGCTGTAACTGGTGTCTTGTTCATGAAGCTTAAATAGGCATTGTGTGAACACTAAGCACAGAGTTATTTTCACATTAATATTAGTCAACTGTTAAGTCTCAGAACTGTATCTTAGCCTATACTGCACTTACATCTCATTAGTGACTGTAGAGGACAATGAGATATCTATGCTCTGTAGCATAGTTCATATGTCTATACATATTTAAGCAGTAAAATTTTAATGAGCTAAAATTTATTTAATTGCTCAGGTTTATCAAGAATGCAGTCTCCCTAAAATACTGACAAAATACATAGCATTTTTTCAATAGAAAATGTGATTCCTAATTGCAAACCCATTTCTTCTAATTGACGGGAAGTACATAGCACCATGACTCATACATATCTCCTTTTCTTATTTCATCAGCTGCCTATAAAAGCTGGTTTCAAGGTCCAGCAAAACTGAATTTAATTGAATAACAACTAGTCAGCTGGTTATTTTCACAACTGCTGTTTTTCCTGTTTTCTAAACTACATGATGGTTTTACTAGGAACCAAAAGAACAACTGCAGGAATGTCAAATGAAAGATGTTGAACCACAACACATCATTTATTTCTTAAAGAGTTAATTCATCAAATAAAAACATAGAATTAACATTGAGGAAATTCACATTCAATTCCTGGCTCTCCTTTTGTAACATTTGCTCAGCCCATTTCTACATGTTTAGGGTTCCCCATAACTAAAAAGGGAGCTATTACTTTTCATCTCAAATGAAAAGAGCAAAGATATTTCTTTGAATATTTATGGAGTCTAAAGATATCAGGTCTGGAATACAAACACCTTTTGGGTAGACAATCATCTTATAAAAGTTTATATTAACTTCAGAATACTTTACACATCACATTGTAACACTAAATTTTCTGAATCATATATTCCCTAGTGAAGCAGCCACAGCAGAAACAAGTTGAATTTTAAACAAACTGTCTTCTTTCAGAGGCAAATGCTGAGATAATCTGCTTTCCCAGATTCTTGAAGTCCTTCAGAAAGTTTCACAAACATAAACATTTTAAAGCATATCCTAGAAGTCTCATGCAAAACTTGTGGTTATAAAACAACTCACATTTAAGAAACATCATTTGTCATGTAAGAGAGGCATATGTTACTAATTATTGAAGTAGAGATCACACTCAAATGACAAAATATCATAAAAGGCGTAAGTGAACCATAAAATTACAGTGTGTTATTTTTGCTAGAGGTTGTAAAACTAGCATCATATTAAGTAAGAAGGAATGTAGCTTTTTCTTTAAAAGAAAATGGTACAGGAAATATATCTGTATAACTACATGGGTCAGCTCTGTTAATCTGAAAACCTTCTTCTTTTGCAGTGATTTCTGCATTCTATAATGTTATAAAACAGATCAAGTTTGCACTAGAACTGAATGACAAATTATTGCCCAGTCCAACAAGTCAATGTGATGTGGTTCTGCTTCATTGGCTTCCTACGTGAATCTGAATGACCTGAAGAGGTCATTTACTTCTTCTTGCTTCCTATCTTTTTTCAGCTGTTTGACAGAACAATTTTTATTGGTCACCAGAGTATGGATTATAGCATATAAGTAGACAGAGGATATTTTTACTTATTTTCTTTTCACTTGTCTTCAGAATTCCCAATATATCAAATATACTGAAATAAAACTCTTTCTTCTCCCATCATCTGTTATAAACCAAGGATGTTACATTCCTCAGACCAACCTGTATTCCTTTACACTTGCAGTCCTTTACACATCATGTGATGAATTTGCCTTTGATGCTTTTGGGTTACATTTTGACCCTTAGTACAAAGATACGTCAAGGTTTACAATTCTGTAATTTTACCAGAAAAATAATAGTAATAATAATATTCCATGTAAACAAGCATCCAACTCGTGTGGTTTTATTTTACTGACTTCCATAGAAATCCGGAGCATTTTCTGATACATACAGGGAAATACACAAAAGCAGCTGAACACTGGAGTCAAAGTAATACAACTTTTTTACTGATGACATTGCTTTTGATTTGTCACAGAATGCACTTTCTGAAATTTCAAATTCTCACTCTTTAGCTGAGAGTTAGTTGTAATTGGCAGGAGTTATATCACCACATTTTAGTATTTCTTAATGATTCCTTCATAACTTAATGATCCTTCAATCTTAATGATTCCTTCATATGGTTGCTCAGAAAAAGGATTTTAAAAGTTTGTGCAGAATTAGCATAGTGAACAGTAAAGTATATGAAACTTGTAAGTAATAGGACCTGTACACTCAAAGTGACACTCAAAGTAAAAATTCATATTATTTTAATCAATGAAATGAAATATCATCAGAGTATGGTTGGATTACCTGAATACTCTGGACTGCCTCCTCCTCGGCATGGGCCAGGTTGGATGAGGCCTTGAGAAGCCATCTAACTGAGAGATATACCTGCCTGACATGGTGTGGAGGTTGTAGATGATCTCTAAGGTCTCTTCCAACCTAAGCTGTTCTATGATGATTGTCCTATTATATGTTTCAGGTATAAAAACAAGAAGTGAGTATTTAAGGAGAACTAGACAAATATGGAATCATATTGATGCCCCTCAAGGATACAGGGATGTGATTCTGGTCCATCTAGTTATAAAATGTTTCCAGTAAAATGACTGAGTAGCAGCCTCTGTTTACACAGAATAAATACTTTCTACATAGTGCAAGAGCAGGACTGTGCAAGATCACAAATATTTTTATTTACTGTTAATGACTGATATGCTTTCTAAAATACAACAACTATTGTTGTAGAGGGAGTAAGACTTTTCAAGTGTACATTTTTTCCCCTCTACAGTGGTGGGAACCAGATAATTTAGAGAAAGATGTAATAAAACTAGTGAGAAGCATGGAGTAAATTTTCATGGGACAATGTTCTTAGTTTCTTGCCTGATGAAAGTCACCAGCCAGAATAAAAAGATACTCAAAATCTATAATGCCATATCATGGAGGAATAGTTTGTCAGAAGCTGATAGTCCTATGTCACTTATGTCCAAAACATTAAAATTGCCTTTGCTTTGTAGTGCATTCTCTCATAGCTCAGATTCACTGGTATTTCCTTGTTCTGTCAAGATGAGGAAAGAGACATTTCAGAGGGCAGAAGACAACAAAAGATTAATCAATTCCTGAGAATAAAGATCTTTACATTCATTTTGATCACATTAGTAATTTTGCTTGACCGTGAGTTCCCATTCTTAGGCAATTTTGATTTGTTGATCAGATTTAAAAAAGACAATATTTGGGTGAAGACATCAAGAAATTTTTTGACTTTCCATAAAGCAGTCAAAAAATGTGCTGACTGCTAAAAGTGGCAAAGTAAGTATCAATCTAGGTCACCTCATACTGACCTAAATTAGACCCTTAGTTCACAAATAGTCCCATTTTTTTCCCTGAGACTATTCCTGGACAGAGGTGATGCTCAGTCTAATTGAAGTAATTAATCTGTTTTGAAGAAAACCCACATAAGGAGATGCTGAAATGGTATTCAATGATAACACACATCTTATGTAAGAAAGCACAAATCCTGAAAAGAATCCTGTTTACTTTAGTTCTTCAACCTATATATGAAAGTTGAATCAAATGTTATTAACCAGAGGAGAAAGACTTCCAGTGTTTGTTCTCACACTTCCAAAGCTGTCAGTAAGACTTACATATTTCTTTAATATCACCACAAGCAATGTAGGAAAACAGAAATATTAGACAGATTAACATAAATTTCCAGTGCTATTAAGTTTTTACAAGGTAAGAATTAAAATACCAAGGATACTTAAATCTTGTGGTGAAAGATACAATGAGAAGCCATGACAACAAATTTGGCAGGAAAAAATATGTATAAGTAAAACCAAGATCCCTATTTATTTTTTTAACACAGTCTTGTTACAGATGACAAGGGCATGTTAGATTCCACACATCTAAATCCTCAAAATAAAATTAAGTGCAATGTGCTTTAATCACATGAAATTATTAGCTGCCATATAGGAAAAACTAGACTATATTTTAAATTGAATTAGACCTGAATTATCTATACCATGAATTATGCAGCAGATCAGACTGTTTGAGTAAATGATACTTAAGGTATTTATGGATGACTTTCTCATCAGAGACCTGTAACAGTCTGATACAGCATCTGTGTTCTCTGTTAGGAGCATGTCAATACCGGAAGCAGAGTTTTATGCATAGAGGTTGCTCTCAGGCCTTCTATTCTCCAGGTATTTTCCAGAATGCAAAACATTTTTGGTGATATCCATGAGATATACATCAATATTTAAACCGACTTGTACTTTATTACAATCTACAGAGGAATTCAGCTAAGTCTTTTCTGTGTCTAACAATGACCATTATCCATTGTAATATTCCTAATGTTTGAAAAGACAGTTGACTTTGGCTTATCTGATGTATTCTTTCATTGCTATATCTACTTTCCAGGAGACTTGGTGCACTTGACAAACATCCTGCATTAAAACTATCAGATCCCCTGGAAATAGTTGCGGAAACACTGAGGACAGCATGGCACTTCCTTACACGTGGCTGGAAAAACCTATTTCCTTACAAATAACATACTTGCAAACAGAGCACAGTTATGATGGTTCTTTCATTAAGACTGATTTATGTAAAATCTGATTTATGCAATAGTCAGGCATCCTTCTGAAGCACTTAACTTCTGAAGGGATCGTGGAACACAAAGCCATTCTTTGGCTTTAAGGTTGCTACCAGAAGCATGTAATAATACAGAATACAGAATTAACCAGGTTGGAAAAGACCTTCGAGATGATCAAGTCCAGCCTAAATACACTGTATGTCAGATGGAAAATAAAATACCCAACCAACTACGTACTCATGGCACATCTCTACTGCAGAATAAATGTTTTGATGTTTTTATTCTAAATATGGATCTTATTTGGGTTTTTTACTGATATTAATCTTAATGAAGTTAAATCTATGAAATACATTAAAGTTGTAAAATCAGAACACAATATTCACTATCAGGATTTAAAAAACATTAACATGTACAGTGATATATATCCAAACAGACAGTATTCACAACGTGCATTTATTTTTTGGAACTATTTGTGTTGAACATCAATCACAGTTACCAGTGTTGTGGCAGTAGAAAACCAGAAGATTTTTTTTCCCTTGTACTTTCATTGCTATTTTGGATTTTTCTCATTTCATGTCTTATGCTCTTTGTTTCTCTAAAAGCTCCCTCAAAATCAAGAAACAGAAGTATTTTGTGACACTTGCAATTTTCTCTAAGTCACATCAAACTGGTGCATAACCGGTCTTTGTAGAAGTCTTCCCCAATGTCCCTGTTCAATGTCATTTAGATTACTTGTAACATGAAAAAAAGGTTGCAGGAGGAAAGCATAGAATGCCACATAGATTTGTTTTATTTAGATGACTTGGGTTTATCCCATTTAAATTCTCTACTGAAGTCATTAAGTAAAATCTTGATATGCTACCATTAACTCACAAACTAGTGCCAAATAAGTTGAGTGAGTGTCATAATTTTAGTCAAGGTTACTTATGTTTTACTCAGTATTTAAGACACTACCTGTTTATTCTAAGACTACAATATAAGCATTTAGACTGTGATTTACTGACTAAGTTAACTCAAGTTGTTCTTGACTGATAAAATGAATTAAAAACTAGCTAAAGTTCTTGGTATGTGAATATATTAACTGTGTCCTGTTATAATCTTTCAGTAATAACAAAAAAGAGTGAAAGCAAGTAGAGCCAAGATCCATAAGTATTATATAATAATGCCTGTTCATTTATTCTTGAAAAAACCTATTTCAAAAACAAATCTGAGAAGAAAATCCTTCATTGCATCAGACAAAATTAAAACCCGAAACTGTGTCCTTTGTTCCTGCTTAACCTGCACTGTCTTGTGTTTGGGCAGTGATTCCTGCTCATCAGTCATAATCCCTAATTGTTCCTACCATAAAAATTATCTGACTGAATTCATTTGTCAATTACTCTCTAACAATTGGATTGATTCAATATATATCCATTCAAAGAAGATGAGAGAAGACATGAGGAGAAATAATAAGTGTAGGTTTGTTGGTTTTTTGGTTTTGTTTTGGGGTTTTTTTGCTGTTTCAGAAAGACACAGTAAGTGATTTCAGATATTAAATGCAGGGCCTTTTGGGCAAAACAGATAACACCAGCCTCGCTATACTGCAATAAGTGAACTTGCAAAATATTTCCTACCTAAAATGTAACATCATCATTTCCATTTGACAGCTTTAGATATGATCACTTTTCTGCAGGGAATTTGGAATGGGTGAGGAGATTGGGAGAAATTATTACACTGAGATTGAGAGTAGCACTTTTGACAGATATAGTCTGAGGACCTTTTTTCTATGAATTCCATAGAAGGCACTGTATGCTATGTTGATAGTGAATAATGTGTATTTCACATTACCATATGACATTCCTATTAATCTATGCAAGAGGGGAATATGCAAAATCTTCTCAATTAACCCTGCTTTTGCTTGGTAAGCTAATATTACCAAAAAAAAAAAAAAAAAAAAAAAAAAAGTCCTGGAGTGTTTTTGCTAACAGGGCAATCTAAAGTATGCTACTAAAAGCTAGGTGGTGAGGATCCCCCTTTTTCACCTGTTCTAAAGAACACAAGGGGCTATGATGGACTAAAGAGTGGAGGCCGATTTTCCTACTCTGGAGGAGTCCATACACTTAGCTGTAGAGATCTCTAAATTTTATGTGACAGCCATAGTGGTAGCTATATAAATAATCAGTTATGTTGTGGTTGCCAGCTGCCAGAATGGAGTAATTTCATAGCTAAAGTTCAATAGGAATTGCAAAACCCATGCTCATTTTTATTACAAAACTAAGGCCAGACATCCTTTAAAGTTTGTCAAGTGTTCATAGACAAGGCAAAAACCAGGAAAATCTGCCTATATTTATCTTTTGTGAGAATGTTTGAAATGCAGTATGTTATTGCTCTAAAGAGGGTGGATGGGGAGAGAGAAAAGCAAGAGGGAAGGAATAAGTAGAACAGAATGAAGTATTGTCTCTTCTATAGTTATGGCATTTCATCTTGTCATGTAGGTGATTGTGAGTGTGCTGCAAAAAGCTCACTTAGACATGAAATGTGATCCTTTGGGGTACTGCACTGATGTTAAACTGAGATTAAGTTCTCTCCCACATAACTCTATTTCACGCTATAATTTAATATGAATGAAGTAGCTTTTATAAACCTTCCAACTGAAGAAGCATAGTAAGATTCTGACAACTTTACTAACAAGTGACACTTTGCAAATATATACATTTAGAAATTGTTTTTTTCTCTAGTCCTCTAGAACAAAGATGTAGCTGAGTATTCTAGGTGTTTGGGATCAGATCCATAATGGCATAAGAAATTAATGATACAGGCTCTTTTCTTGCTATCAGGTGGCAACAGGAATTACAGGCTAAGAAATACTTAGTGAAATATTGTCCCTGTAATGACTGAAATTTGCAAAGGATCTGAAAGAAGGAAAGTGTCATAAATTAAGAATTTACATATATGAATTTATTTATGGCTTGAACTCCCATGGAAAAAGACAAGCACAAAGCAGGGATGGATTTAGCAAAAGTAGAGCACGAGCAGCATTGCTGCAAACAGAAATTAGAGATTAATTTTATCTAATTATGTTGTCCCATGTAACAGACTTCTAATTTGAAATATCAAGGTGTGTATTGAATACTGATGAGTTTGAAAAAGACAACTTAAAAATCACAAAGGTTCAGCACTCAAAATGAGTAATTTCTTTTATTCGATTTTTTGTTAAGGTAAAAATATTTTTATTAGGAGTACTAAATATTGCTGCAATATGGGTCTGACATCTAACAGTTTCAAAAGATCACACTATGATTTTTCAGCACAATCCATTAATCTTATTGATGACACTTGTTTCAGAGATTTAAAAATATATTTTGTCGAACTCATAATTGAAAATATTCAGATTAGCTTTCAAGTTAAGGAAAAGAAAATATTTAAAGATGTATCTGACTTCTTGAATAAAACCAGTGAAACAGTTTCAGAAATTCAAATAATACTATTTAAACTTTGTGCATTTGAAAATTAGAATCTTTCTTTCACACTTGCATATAGCTTAAAGTTTTCTGAGGAAAAACAAAAAATATATCAAATTCAGAACCAGGTGGATCTGAGTGTGCCAGTTGCTCCCTGCTCTGAATTAACTTATGGAATCCAGTGGTACTAATTTCAGATCATGGGAGATAAATGTGCTATTCAAGACATATAGTAAGAATTACTTCCATGCTGTGCAATTCATATACAAAACATATACAAAGTGCTATTGCAATTTTTACTTCCCTCTTCCACATTTCTACTTTACTCTTAAACCTCAGGACATTTAAGTAATATCCAGTGAAATCACCACATCATACAAAGGCATAGGGTACACCAAACCTTCTTTTCTTTAAAGCATAATTCTGCTTGTAGGCAACAAGGACCAAAACTATTGCTTTCAGGCAACAAGTGATAAAACATGAGCTATGTTAATAGCTGAAACTGTACTGCTACTTAAGTTCTTTTTCCTTTGCTATAAAATCTATGACTTTTTTTTCCATATCCCTATAGACACAACTGCTGTGCTCTTAACACTGGTAAAAATATAAGCAGTTATTACTGTAGAAAGCCCTATTTGTTGAAGATCCAGTACAGTTCACTTTATTTATTTATTTATTTGTTTAAGTCTAACAGGGCTGGCTACTCTGGGCTAAGTGTTTATTGCCACCTCTTTTCACCCAAGCCAATTAGCACCTACCAGTGAACACAGAGACAGATGGTCATTGCCAGTGAGGGCTTTCTGACAAGAATTTCCCTTTCCTAAGTACTGGTGTGTGTTGGGGGATGGAGTGGTGTGTAGACAAGAGAAGTTGTATAAAACATGCTTTGTGTTTTTACAGAAAGGGACCCAGCAAGAAATTTTATGATGTGATCACAGCTATTTCTAAAATAAGAATTCTATATAAACAGAATAAGAGTTCTGTTCTTCATCTTATTTTCAAAACTTTGCATAGTATGAGTCCTAATCAATTTAGCTCAAAATTGTTTCTGGCTGCTTTCCTGTCATAAGAAGTTCACTAAAATTCCTAATTGTTTTTTTCATTTGTTTGTTTTGTTTTGGGTTGGGTTGTTTTGGGTTGGTTATTGGTTGGTTGTTGGCTTTTTTTTTAATTTAGAAATGAAACTATTAATCTTGAAAAACAATTCACAAATCACTGCATCACAAGCAAAACTGATCCACTCGTATTGGGGAATTTATTATTAGTGATTGGTTGTTATTAATGAGATTTAGAAACATAAAATATATTACATAAATGTACAATATTGTATTATTACATAAATTCTGAGAGGTAGTTTCCTTTGAGAAAGATGTAAGTGTAATACAGCTATATTTATGTAACAGAGCTAGAATTCTTTGATCTTAATTAATGGGCTGTACAGGGAGGTGGTGGCATCACCATCACTGGAGGTGTTTAAGAGAAGACTGGATGAGGCACTTGGTGCCATGGTTTAGTTGATTAGATGGTGTTGGATGACAGGTGGGACTCAATCTCAAAGGTCTTTTTCCAACCTGGTCTATTCTATTCTATTCTATTCTATTCTATTCTATTCTATTCTATTCTATTCTATTCTATTCTATTCTATTCTATTCTATTCTATTCTATTCTATTCATTCTATTCTATTCCATTCCGTTCCATTCCGTTTCATTCCGTTCTAAACTTCACTTAGATAATTTCTCTTGTAACAATATTTCTTAAACTAGTATGAAGATTCCTTATTATTCCCCTACCTGTTCACAAGGTTTTTCTATTTTTCCTTCAGTTGTAGCTGAATTTCAATAATGGATGCAGTGATTGAACACGTAGGCTCATTTAATGTATAGCTCTTGAGTCTTTGGATAAAAGCTGCCGTATGTAAGATTGTCAGCTAAATAAAACACCTCTTACTGTGCTCTCCAGCTCTGCATTCTTTCTTCCAAACATCTTATCTTACTTCTTTTACTTTGTCTGCAGGCACACATAATTGGTCAGAAAGCAGAAATCTATAGATTAGAAATTAACCTTTGTCAGGGGGTGGAGAGTAATGAAGCACAAAATGAAAATTATATGAAGGGTGGAATGAATATATACAATGTATATTATTTTAACATATTGATTTTAGAAACCTTTTCTTATAAAGGAGTCAATGTTGTAAAGAAAGTGATCTCATCAAGATGGAGGAGAAGGAATGTTCATTACTGTTTGTGTCTGATGTCATCTATGAGAAATGCAAATATTTAGAAGAACCTGACTTATGTACTGTTTGTTAAGAGAGTAAAGTCTTGTACTGTTTGCAGTTGAGTGAGTTTTTTCCACAGTGCCATCAAATACTTATTTAGAGTTAAAATAGTAGAACATAATTTTAAGTTTATAACATCTTTATACAACAAGGCACAGTTAGAGACAAGATCTAAAAGGTGTCTCAAATCCACATAACCCATTTTTTTAAGAGTGGCCCTCATTGAGACTTCCTCTAAACACTGAAATCCCTACTAAGATTAGAGCATAAACTCAAAAAATGAAAATGTTCTGTTCATTCTCAGGATGGTATGGGAGGGTGAATGCTATTGCCAGAACTGTGGTGATGTTGTAAGGTAGGAAGAAGCTATTTTGATCATCATATTTCTCACTGCAAGTCCTTGCAGATGTTTATGTATTCACATGGGTTGACACATACAAAATATTTTTCTCTCAAGTAAAGAATTTCAGGTGAGAGTTTATCCATAAACATCCCTTGAAAAACAGACTAACTTGTATGCTGCAGTTGCTTTTAAGCACTGCCACATAAGTAGTTCTGGAAACAAATGACATGTTCTGATATTCAGCATTTTATTCCCAGTTGTAGAGTGAAAGATGGAAATTCATTAATTTAGTTTATTTTGTATTCCTTCTCTTTATTTTATGTCTTTTAAACCTCTTTCATTGTTTTAAAAAACATCTTACAGAGCTTCTTATCCTTCATTGAAATATCTTGGAAATGTCTTGGAAATGTCTTGGAAATTTGAACTTTTTTGTGTGCATTGTAGAAAAGGGGTAGATTCATAGCTTTTGAGGCCAGAAGGCACTATTTGATCATCAAACCTGGCCTCCTGCATAATTCAGGTGAAAAAATTTCCTCTCTATTGAGTCCAATAACTTGTCTGTAAACTATCTAGTAACAGGATGCTATATTTTAAGAGTAGTTAAAAATTATACAGGCCCCGTTTTAATTTTTCACCAGTGGTTTCAGTTTATAATTCAATTAATATTTATATCAAATGGTATTTGTATGAATATATTTATATAAAAGAATATCTGTATAAATATTTCTGATATTTTATACAGATCTTTGGCTAAGTCTTACTTTAGTTAATTAATCCATTAGTGAAGCATATGTTGCTTTGCATTTCAGTGGTCACAAATCTGAGTCTTAAAATTCTCCAGATCAGAGATAGTGCTGCCGTTAAACTATAATCCCTTCATCTCACTCACAGGGACCCACATAAATTATTAAGTTTCAATTCAAGGCTTACATGTTAGTTGTGAACAGGGTATAGTTTCTGCCAGATTTGGCTTTCACAACCCTATACAGCAGGGGAAAATGAAAGGGTAATATTAAATGTTCAGTTTACATCTATTTATGTAACATATAACAGCTCTTACATACTACCTTTATCTCAGGTTTATTCAACTCTGACTCCTCATCTCCTTACAAGCTGATGTGAAAAATTACATTATGCAATAACTGAGAGGCATAAGAGACAAGTAATGAGAATCATGTTCAAATTATACAATTTGGGGAAAAAAAAACTTAAATGCATACTAAGTGCTCAATATATTAAGTTACAGTACAAAATGGCTACTGTGAGAAGAATCCCTTTCACAGAAAGGAAAAGTTTTTTTATTTTCACTGGAATAAGTAACACTCACACTCACCTACTGGTAAATGACTAATATAGAGCATGGAATGTGTAGCTGTATAGAGTCACTAATTTTTAATACCTCTCCACAGTTAAAGGAAGTCAATATCTACAAATACATTGAATAAAATATAAGAGTCAGAACAGATATTATAGGCAAGACATGACTCAGATTCCTCAAAGTTGACACAGTTATGTACTGCTAACATTACTCATCTGAATGCGATGTAAATCAGGGAAAGTCATCTCTGAACACACCTGCAGCTTTAAGTCATGAAACCACAACTGTGTGTTTTGTCAGAGATGGCTGAGACTTACTATATGTCAAGAAATAGCAGATAACTTCTGGGAAATGGCTGGGCATTGCCTGGAGACCAAACTAGCATGATAGGGATATTGAAATACACTGGAGTCAAAGTGTCCTGAGAAAAGGAAATGTAGATACATTATAGAAGATGATATTAAGAGCATGTGGGGTTTTGTTTGTTTGTTTGTTTGTTTGTTTGTTTTGGTGGGACTAGAAGAGCCAACAAATTTTAAATGGAAATCATTAAGTTAACTATCAGTAATATTGGCATATTGCATCACAGGCTGGCTACTGTCTTGAACAAAGAAGCAGAACAAGGACCAGGTTCATAAAGAATGTCTTAATATAGTCTTTAACAAGGAATCTGGGTGGCTGGCACATATACACAGCTAAAGGGTGAGACATAAGAGTGTAAGAGTGTAGCTAAATTCTCTGAAGCTTTACCTCTTGCATCCTGTCTCTTAGCTGTGAGATGGCTTGGAGCACAGGGAGGGACAGTCCCACAAGCAGAGCTTCCTTATTTCTGCATTTTAGAGGTAAATACCATCTAGATATGTGGGGCAAACATCTAAATGTATTTATTATGGCCTTTGAAGACACTGGAAAATTATGTTAGAAATGAAGATAAATAAAATCATGAAAGGAGAACAATTTTGAGAACTGATCAGCTAAAAATTGTTCCAGAGTATCTGCAAACCACATAGACCTCTGGGAGATGAAGAAACTCTTCATTAGGAAAAAGAAACAGAAGCTGACAAAACCATCCCTCTACAATTCAGTGATTAGCTCACAAATGGGAGAGAAATCTTCAATTTACAAATTACAAACAAGAAAACAAGATTATGGAACAAGGTAACATAGTTATGAAACTCATCAGGATTATACTGAAGGTTATAAAACAGACATAGTACTGGACTAACTTCTGTACTGTTTTTGGCTCAAGAGGTGTCTTTCGAGATCCTAATTAGAAGAAGAAAGAGTTGAATGAGAAGAAGAGTCAGGATGGACAGTAAGAACTACATATTTGAGTTAATTTTTTTTTTTATTTTGAACTTCAGTTTCTTCTGGATGCCAAATGGTTATCCAGTATTGAAAGTAAAATATATATACAGTGCTTGAGGGCCATTTCTGAACCACATAAAAAGTCTAGAGATACATGTTAAGGAAAAAGATAGTGAAAGGCTACTGAAATAGATGGCTACTGAAATAGATGGCAGACCCTTATGCATTATTTATATTATAGTAGAACAGAACAGATAAGAAAGAGACTGAAAATAAGGGGAAAAGGATTCAAGAAATCTTTGAGGAATTAATAAATTTGAAAGAATGCGTATGTAAACAACATAAATTACTTCTACTAAAAATACATACAAAAGCAAAACACAATTTTGATTAATAGCTATGCTATTAATGTTTAGGAGAAATGAACAGGAAGTGAATGCAGAAAATACTTTTCAGAATATAAGCAGTTATGATTTATATCTGCTGCCTCTCGCTGCAAAACTGCCTCCATAAGAGATGGAAACTCTGGGTCAGAGTTGAGAATACATGGGAGCCAGAGTTTAGGGAGCCACTCTAGGAACCATGACCTTATGAAGAGAAAAGAGCTAGCAAACTACATGTTTGCTGATGTTTTGCCTATTTTAGGGACAATTGTTCCCCAGCTAGCCTTCTCAGTAGACAATTTTTGGAGAAGCAAATCAATATTGAGACTTACAACACACCAATAAAATCAAAAAGGTCTTTGAGGTCTTATGCAAATCTGTATATAAAAAGATGGGTTGTCACCATCAACTTTATAGTTTAATTTTTAAAATTTTGTTTAGGCTTTCTGAGGTTTCATTGTATCTGTAATACTAATAATATTTTATGTGAATATAACCTTCAAATTCTTAGGGTACTTTTTTTAGACACATTGACATGCTCCTACTCTTGATCAGGACATGCACAGTTGTGTGCTGCCCAACACTTTTTACAATACAATACAATAATACAATACACCAGGTTGGAAGAGACCTTCAAGATCATCGCATCCAACCCATCAAACAGTCCAACCCACCCAACAACTAGACCACACAGCCAAGCACCCCATCAAGTCTTCTCCTGAACACCTCCAGTGAAGGTGACTCCACCACCTCCACGGGCAGCCGATTCCAATGGCCAATCACTCTCTCTGTGTAGAACTTCTTCCTAACATCCAGCCTAAACCTGCCCTGGCGCAGCCTGAGACTGTGAGACTTGTTTCCCTCTAGTATTTCCTTGAAGGAATAAAGTGTTGTCGTGGGTGGTGTATGAATAATGAATGTTGATAATGCCTAAAGATACACAAAGGATAAATAAGATAAGGAATATTCACAACTAATGAATTTACTGAGCAAAACCAAGGATTCATTCCTTTGAAACGTGATGGGGAATATGTAAGTGCAACATTTGTTCCTGGTGTTATCATCTCATCCATGTTTTACCCATAACTGCTTTCTTTGTAACTGCTCCAACAAATTGTTTGTACCACACAGTCATAGAAATATTGCATAAAAATAAGGATTTACTGAAAAGAAAAGAGTAAGGACTTTGTTGAATAAAAGGTGCTTAACTCTTCACAGGAAAGTGTTTTTGTGTAAAGCTGATATAGAAATATCTGGCACAGTGCCTACCCTAAAGCTGGACTGTTCACATTGGGATTTACCTTGAGATAACTAGTGTTCCATAAATTCACATCCTACCTTACTGAACACTAAATTTCCTTTTTAGACCAGACTGCAAAGTTTGAGATTTACTCGTAAAATAGGGTTTTGAAAATGCAGTTCCATCTGACGCTCTTGTACAAAGTAAATAAAACCTGCTATACAATTAACAGTGACTTATTCTTGGCAATTCCTTTTTAAACAAATTAATTACTAACAAGACATTGGGTAATGATATCTTGTCTGCAGAAATTTCTATTTTTATATTTTCCTAAGCGTAGTTTAATTCTTGGCTTTGTAATTCAAAAGATGGCATTTTGAGTTCAGTTTTCACGGAATCATCAGGCATTGCAGGCAGCTGGTAAAACAAGGCAAAGTTCTTTTACCTTTTCTTTGCAATTCTGTATTACTTTGTTCCCATATAAGACAGATTTCTACACAATCACAAAGTCAACAGAGCTCTGTACATTCATAAAAGGCTCACTGCAAAAATATTGTCCATTAACTATCTTCATTATTGCTCCTAAATAACCTCAGGCCATATTTTACAATATGCTTAACCAGCCCTATGTGGGACAACCATACTTTGCAATGGGCCACCAAGTTGTGCCCATTAGCAGATATGTTGTAATGAGTATTGCTTTATTGACTTTCTCTCATCTGAAGCGAAATGTGGGGATTCAGAGCCAGGCAACAGCCTGGGGACTCCCAGGATTTGACCTGGAGGCAGAGTGGAGCATTTCTACCTTTTAATATAGGTCTAGCCAGAAATTGCTGGTTGTATTATTTCTTTTTCTCCAAAGCAACAGTGTAGGGATGGACATCCCAAAGTCACAACTATGAATTCTGAAAGCTAATGAGTGTTTTGTTGTACTTTCTGCTACTGCTGTGATAGTAGTTATGACTCATGGCATACCTCACTGACTAGGAAAAATCTCCAAGGTGTGAAATGTTGAGGGTTTCTGCAGATAATCAGTGTAATTGTGTTGGGATAAGGTTCAGATGAAGACAAATTTTTAGTTGTTTGTTTGGTTTTGGTTTGGTTTGGTTGATTGGTTTTTGTTTGTTGGTTGGTTATTTTGTTATTGTTGGCTTTTTTTCTATTTGAGATGGATTTTTTTTTTTTTTAAACAGAAAGGTCCTGTACACACGTCAATCAGGGCTCCTTTGGCCCATTCAATGTTGCTAAGGAAGTCTATTTTCTATTAAATAACAAAAATACTTTATGTAGGTCTTATAAGTGTGTGCATTAATTTTTGTCAGGTCTTGAAGAATCAGAATTAAAGAGGTCAAAGTGCTGGAACACTTCTCCTGTGAAGAAAATTAATTACAGGTAAGCCATTTAGATTTTTTTTTCTAATTTTATCAGGAAATTAATGATAAAATATTTTTGTTTTGAAGTAGTCATACTAGGATTATTTATTTTTTAAGTTTTTTTCCCCCAAAAGCCATTGTAGCTTGAAGGACAACTCTTTATTTTCTAGGATATTGATGTTTTTAGCTAATATTATGTGCTACACTTTTATATTCAAATCTGTATTCTAGAAATATCCAGCTGACACAGAAAAAGAACCACTTCCCAGCAGGAGTTCTTATAAGTCTTTTGTGAAATGGGATTTGTATTGTCTTGCTTGATACTAATAAGACATAATGAGTAGAATTTCTGAAAGAGCTATTGTAATCTGCCTGCCAAGTGGAAAACTGTACATCCAAAACACAGACTGTTATCACAACTTACACAAATAGTGAATCTAAACTGAAGGAATCTTCTAGACTAGTAGACTACTCCTGGTATGCTATTTGAGTAAATTTAAACCTAATGACTATGTTAACAGAACTCATTTGCTGAAATACATGTGCAGCTTTAACATCAGAACATACCTCCAAAAGCCAGGGTGAAATGGTGGGAGAGAAATTCTATACATTGCAACTGGGATCAGTTAACTGGCTTTGTTCTCGCCAGAGCAGTATGACATGCACTTACACGTGAAATGGATTTTCAAGAACATTTTGCAAACAAATCAATTAAAATACTATTTCCTTAGGCAACTTTCTGTTGAGTTAAGTAATAGATGTACTTGAGAGTACACATATCTCTCTTCATATATGTTTATATATGCCTGTGTATTTACATGCATACAAATATACAGTTGCACTTGGAGGAGAAATATATGTGTGCATAGAGTAACACACACACAGAAAGGCAGAGAAAAAGTGCACAGACTTCAGATGAGAGCTTTTTCTTTGTAAAGTATGGATAGCATTCCAAGTTAACTGTTACTTTGAAGTAGACCCAGACCTTTTCCTTATAATGAAATCCCTGAAGAAGACATAAGGTTTTTAAAATCAATAAAAATTACATTTTTATAAGAAATAAAATTAGGATTTGTGATTTTTTTTTTTATACAAAGGAATATTTTAGAACTTCTTTATCCAAGCAGTAAAGGAAATAAATAAGAAATGTGTATTCACCAACTTTCCTTTTCCCCAAGTGTGCTTGGATGTGGAACTTTGCTTTCACACAATGATGTAACTAATATTTGAAAGATGGTCAGCTTTGTGCATGCTCTGAATGTCTTGGGAGTTTCTCATTTTGTTTCATCTAAACAATGCCTCATCAGTCCTTGTTTTTCACAGTAGTTTCATCATCTCTGTGACACATTTTCTCTCTCCCCTATTTACAAGCTTTTTGCCTTTCACCCCCTCAAGTTCAGGTAATGTCTCTCTTTGTACCCAGGTGATTCCATCTGGCCTAATTTCTTGAAAGACAAAAATACAAGACCATGAACAAATATGACATCACTCTCACCCACCATAAAGACTAAAAAAGTATAAAAGAATGTGATTTGGAGGATAGAGTTTGGGGAAGGTCAGGACCTTAAATAAGTCAAGAAATTTCTGAATCAAAACCAGAACATGCTGAAATAAATAATTGTACTCACCCAAAAGAATATTATATTTTCTCTTACACATTACCAAACCTTCCAGAGAATTTTTTTGAAGATTGTTAAATGAAGCTATTTCCAGGCACAGAGTTCACTTTAAATTAGATAATGTGGTGAAGAGATTGCACAGTAAACTTTCTGTAGTCAGAGAACTGTCTGTTTTGATTCCTCTTCACTGCTCATGAGGAACTGTACTGCTGTTACTTATATCAGCATAAAATGGACCACAGGTTGGTCCAGGATTCACAGACATTATGGATTTTGACAGCCCTCTATTTTTTAAGCAAAAGACCAGACTGCAAGTTTTTCACAGAGACAGTCATTTGTGAAGAGTAAATACATTATTAACTTACTTTCACCAAAGTTTGGTTATTACATTTTTGTAATAACCCACTCTTTTCTGAAACACATATCTTACCTACAAAATGCTACAGAAATCAACAGGTCATGACCTCTATATCTTCAGCCAAAAAAACTGACAGTGTGTTGGAAGAAAAATTCTAATTGTTTATGCTGGGTTTCTGACTGAGCATTAACAATTGCAGTTTCACTTCCCAGTGTCAAATTATGTTCTCATATTTTATGAACCCCTTCAACTAACCAAAACCCTTTATGAATAATGATTTCTAAATCACAGCAAGAAGAGTAAAACTGAGCAGCTGCTGCAGATGCATTACTAGAATTTTCCTCTTGTCCTCAAGATACATTATTGGGTTGAATTATAATCTTGTTATTTAACTGATTGCTGTTTGGAATGACAACATGTCAATAATAATGAAGAACAGGCTAAACTTCAAAAGTTTCAACTTCACTTTCACTAATATTATTCCAAATCTTAGTTGCTTGTATGAATATTCAAGCTTCCTGACTTGAGAAATGATAGTCAGAAATCTCATTCTTCCAGTACATTTGTAATCTCTTTTCCCCCCATCACACCATCCATACCTTAGGGCTAGGCTTTCATGACTTACTGTTGTTATTGTGGTTGGCACAAAAGAAATATAAAAGCAATATTGATTTCATCTTCAGATTAGACATTGGAGAAAGGCTCAAGAAGTGTAGGTTCAGTATTCGTCACAAAAAAAGCCAATCTACATCTCAGACCAGAGACATGAAGAAGGTCACGGTGCCATGAGTTACCCAATATAGCTGATTTGCAATAACATTTATCATCAATCTTTTAGCCTGTGAAAAGTGTGAAATGATTTACAGTTCTTTCATCCTCAACAAATATGTGATGACAGAGAAGAAGGATTATTTGAATTTGTGGTGGTTTGGACCTGGGTGGGGGCCAAATGCCCACCAAAGCCACTCTATCCTTTCTTAGATGGGCAGGGGAAAGGGGAAAATAGAATAGAATAGAACAGAATCAACCAGGTTGGAAGAGACTTTCAAGATCATCGTGTCCAACCCATCAACCAACACCACCTAATCAACTAAATCATGCAACCAAGCACCCCATCAAGTCTCCTCCTGAACACCTCCAGTGACAGCGTCTCCACCACCTCCCCAGGCAGCCCATTCCAATGGGCAATGAGCCCATTCCAATGGGCAATAAATGAAATATAACAAATATAACAAATGCCAGCTCTAAGATAGAAACAATTTTATAATAATGGTAAGCAAAGCAATAGACCATGCAGAACCAAAAGCAGAGAGAGATGGTCATCTCTACTTCCCATCAGCAGACAGTGGTTGGTCTCAGGAGACAGGGCTCTCTATGCTTAATGGTTCATGTGAAGGACAGGTGCCATGGGCAAATATCCCACACTTCCTTCTTTCGCTTTGTTCTTGTATCTGAGCTGATGTTGTATGGCATGGAATATCCCTTTGGCCAGTTTGGGTCGGCTGGCTTGGCTGTGTCCCCTCCCAAGATCTTACCCACCCCTCAGTGTATTCTTGGGGCAGGGAAATGTTGGAAAAACACAGCCTGGATGCTTGATCAGCAGCAGCCAAAACACTGGTGTGTTATCAGCTACAGCACTGCAAAACACAGCACTAGAAGGATGCTTTGAGGAGAATTAACTCCATCTCGGCCAAACCAAATATAGAATTATGTCACGTTTGCCACAAACCAAGAGAACACAAAAGGACAGTTATAACACACTAGTTGCTTTTCACTAATCTTTTATCTCTGTGGAAACTTGTCCATGTGTCTCAGCTCATAACTCCTCCTCTTGAAAGTAGATAACAGTGCTTTTTCCTCTTCCCTTTTCATCTTAGATGACTGTAAATTCATCAGGCCTAAGGGCCTTGGTAATAAGTGACTTTTGTTTTGTTGAAACTGCTTCTTCTATGTGAATAAAGGAAGTTCAATAAATAACACCTAGTTTTCTTGGCTGACTCACACAGATAAAAACTCAGGACTTTTGCCAGCGAAAGATGTTTCCATTTACAAATTTTATTATATGATAAATAAACCACACACTGAACATGGGATACACCATCTACAGCACTCAAATATCACAGTTCGACCATTCAACATCATAAAATTTCGTTTAAAGATCTAAATTCTTCTGTGTGACTAGAAAGAGAAATTAAAGCACAGGAATGGAAAATTTCTTCTCTCAAGTTATCTAGCAACCCAAAGGTAGAGTAGAAACTAGGCATTTTCAGCCCAGTTCTCTGTCTTGCTCTATGTTAGGTGTGTACAAAGAACTGCAGCAATTTCTGTGAAAGTGACCTATTTGTTCTCTGAATAGATTTTAAAAGCATAACAGTTTTGTGACTTACCAAATTAAAATTTCACAACTTGCTTATTGACTTATCAAGCATATCAAGAGCACATTGGAAGTATAAGTGTATTTTTTCTTGCATAAAACAGTCTCTTTATGCTATTTTTGTAAGCCCCAGTTGGCAATAAACTGTTCAGAATGGAACAAGTTTTTTTCAGATTGAAGGCAAAGGAAAATGGAAGTAAAACAAAAGACAACTTATGAGCAGAACCTTTCTGCAGCAGGCTCTTATGTCAATCCAAAATGGCAAAAGCAGTCAGACCAGGCAGGAAGTTTGCCTCATACCATGTTCTACTTTAAAAAAAAAATGCATTCCTGGTTTTAGTGTCAAAATCTCACAGCAGTAAATCTCAACCTGTGTGAGGGCAGAGAGTCCTGGCTGTAAGAACACTTTGTTTTGGGAAGTCAGGTGAAAGGGAAGCATGGATACTGTTAATCTGTCAGGGCAATTTCAGCATCAAAGAAAGGAGACTTGGGCCAAATTACCTAAGAACAGATTTTTAATTTTTTTTAATTATTATTTTTCTGTTTGTTTTTACAGCTACTTCAGGAAGTGTATTTGGAATGCATAAGTGTAATTCACATACTTTCACATTTAGGTGTGGTTTAACACTTTTCCTTATTAAGAGCACTCAACAATTTCCATCATAAAACCTTGCATTAACTTGTTCACAGTTTTGACAAAACTAGTACTTTAGGGTGAACATTCACAAGTCTACCATAGCCATAGCTTGTACCTTATATCTAAAAGCCTCAGTCTCACCAGAATGTCCAAATTAATAAAATACAAAAAAAATATTTTGTAACAGGGTGAAAATAGGTCTGAGAGTTACACTACGTGACTATGTTAAATTCTTCTCATCCCTTTCTTTGAGGTGGTCTTGCTTTGAACATTCAAAGTGGCAGGAACAAAAATGGAATATGACTTGTGATGCAGAGATAGCTGTAGGAATAAAGCCGCCACATCTACACGCAGGGGAAATCTGACCGAAAGAGGTAAGAGTGTCTCAGATGAGAAGAATCATAGAATCATAGAATTATAGAGAAATAAAATCATAGAATCACAAAATCATAGAGTCATAGATGGCTCAGGTTGGAAGGAACCTTAGAGATCATCTAGTCCACCCTCACAACTACATTCAACTGCTCAAGGCCTCATCCACGCTGGCCTTGAACACCCTCACCCACAACCTCTCTGGGCAACCTATTCCAGAGTCCCTCCACCCTTGTACTGCAGAACTTCTTCCTAAGATGGAGACTAAACCTACTCTCCTTCAGCTTCAGACCATTTCCCCTTGTCCTATTGCTAGATATCTTTATGAAAAGTCCCTCTCTAGCAACTTGTGAGAAGATAAAACTGGAATTAGTACAACTTGAAAGATGTCACTTGAAACTTAATGAAAATAAAAAGGTTGAACTAGGAACAAGCAGCACGGTTTAAGTCTGCTACATAGATGTAATCGAAGCACTAAAGGCTTATCGATCTTCTGTAACCAGACATTTTGTACGTTTGAAGATTTGTTCTTGAGGTACATTTCTCATGTAAACAAAATTCTTCTCTGTAATAGTAACTTTCATATATGTGTTTTTCCAATTTTGTTCTTTGCTGTCTCCTTTTAATAAGGAAATTTTGGCTACCAAATATCAACACAGGTATTGTTAATACTTTTATTTAAATGTGTAATTTTAATGTATCATTTCTCAGATGAGAATTATTAATTACTTGGGATGGGAAAAATCACACAGAAACATTGAAAAACTTTCTTCTCCAAAACTCTGTTATTTTCTGCAGAGAAAAGAGAAATAAAACTAACTCCACTATAGTGTGGATCCCAATACATTATTTTTTTCCTGTCATACCCTGCATAATTTTGGCTGCTGATTCGATTTTCACAACTTGAAACTCTTTGACCAACAGTATTTTAAGTCTATTCTGTTTGTTCTACACACCTCTCTGCAGCTTTCCAACTAAGCCTGGGCAAGCCTGTCTCTTTTTAACAGTTTTGCCAACAAAGGTAATTAGGAATATTGTTCTTGCCAGCTCTCCAGGCGAAATATTAAGGAAATAATAAAGAATTTTAAAAAATATTAAAAATATCCACTTGAAAAAATTCCACAAGAGGCACCTGCACAGCAATTCATTTCTTCCCTTTCCAAATGACCTATGTTGAAAAGTCTAACGCTTACTAACTGTGTAGTGGGTGCTGACATACAAAGCGAAAACTAATGAACCAATATTACTGGATTTCATTGTACAGGCTGATGGCCCAAACATGGTGCCTTCATCACAGGACAGTGAACTTACCTTCAGGCTTATGGAAGAGTACTATATTGTGTAACTAATTAAAAAAAGAAAACAAATCAGAGATTTTAAGGCCAATATGGTGTCCTTAAACACATCTATCAGAAAAAAATACATTTTATTATGAAAAAAAAAACCACAAAAACCCCCAACCAAACAAAAAAAACCCCAACAACCTGCCTTCTCCAACCCCCAAAAAAGGCACATTCAAAGCTATATTGTCTTGTAAAGGTTAATATTATATTCTTCATTCTTACACAAAATCAAGCCCTCTGCCTTGTATTTTATTAATACTAACTTCATTGTATTCTATTCTCTTAATTTTATGGAGTGAAAGATATTTCTCTGAGGGAAATTAACTCCTTACTGCAGAATGCATGGTTTGTGTTTAGAAGATTTGTCTGTAGTTGTAAAAAAGACTCTAGGGGAAGTAAGTCCCCTGTGAAACCCATTTGCCTTACTACCAAGTTCTATCTTCTGTTGGACTAGAGGGAAAGTTCTTAAAAAAACAATTCAGATAAATATTCTGAAGTATTGAAATGAGTTTAAACCTTGCATTTGTTTCTGAAACTCAAGGTTCAGAATTACTCTGCATGAACTATAAATGTAAACATCTTAAGTGTTCAGTTTCTTACACTAGCCTTCCGAGCTGTAGCCAATACAAAATTGTTCTCTGCTTCACTCAGTGAATATGAATCTCCTAACAAAGGTATCCAACATGGTATCAATACAGGCTGGAGGATGATGAGATTGAGAGCAGCCCTGCAGTAAGGATTTAAGAGTGCTGGTGGATGAGAAGATGGACATGCTGGCCAAGTTCACAGCCTGTAGCTTGGACAGCAGCACTCTGCGCTGGATTAGGAACTGGCTGGAGGGCCATGACTAGAGAATGGTGGTGAATGGTGCCAGAGCCAGCTGGCAGCCAATCACTAGTGGTGTCCCCCAGGGATCAGTGCTGGGCCCCATCCTGTTCAATAGCTTTATCAATGATCTGGATGAGGGGATTGAGTCCATCATCAGTAAATTTGCAGATGACACCAAGTTGGGAGCAGATGTTGATTCGTTAGAGGGTAGGAGGGCTCTCCAGAGGGACCTTGACAGGCTGGACAGATGGGCAGAGTCCAACATGATGGCATTCAACAAGTCCAAATGCCGGGTGCTGCACCAGAGAGCAGCCAGGCAGAAAGGGACCAGGGAGTACTGGTTGATAGTAGGCTGAATGTGAGCCAACATTGTGCCCAGGTGGCCAAGAAGGCCACTGGCGTCCTGGTCTGTATCAGGAATAGTGTGGCCAGCAGGAGCAGAAGTCATTCTGCCCCTGTACTCAGCACTGGTTAGGCCACACCTTGAATCACCATCCCTGGAGGTGTTTCAGAGGGGATTGGACGTGGCACTTGGTGCCATGGTTTAGTAGTCATGAGGTCTTGGGTGACAGGTTGGACTTGATGATCTTTGAGGTGTTTTCCAACCAAACAAAAACAAACAAACCAACCAACAAAGAAACAAACTGAAACAACAACCCCCAAAACCAACCAACCCACCAAAACCCAAAACTGACCAACCAAACCAAACCAACCAACCAAACAAACAACACAGAGGTCTTGCAGTCTGGGAATGTAAATATTTTCTGCTTCTTTTAAGGCTTTTTATGGAAAGAATCTTGTAAATGTAGAATGCTCAGTTTAAAACCCTGATTTTATCACAATTTCATGCCTTTACCAGGTATTTTTAATTAAATTATGACGCATTCAATGCTCCATTCATTTTTAAAATTTAGAAAAATTAACAGTAAAATCTAGATACCTTGTCTTTTTTATGACTACAAAAAATGCAATCTCACAGGTACATGTTCAAAAAGTATTCTTTAAGAGATTATTCTGATGGTCATCTATCCATAAATTATGTTTCACATTATGATGCACACTCCACGTATATTTACAGATAATTAAATTGCAGAATCACAGAATCACCAAGGTTGGAAGAGACCTCAAAGATCATCAAGTCCAAATCAGCCAGTATTTCACAGAAAACCAAATCTGAGCAAGATTTTTGTTTGCAACAATACTTTGAAGTTAAACTGCTAAATATAACATGCCTAAAAGGATCCAGGTGAGAGAAAACTGACATACATATACTTGCTAGTTCTAGTAAATTGTACAGCATGTGGTTCAGCTGCTGTAAAACACGCTTAAAATAGCAGCTTTGCAACTCTGGAAGGCAAAGAAGGTGAAAACAATAAATGGGCTACCAAAGGTCTATGCCAATATGTCAGTATATCTCAGTTCTTGCTAAGTATATTGTCTTTCATAAAATATTTATCACATATAAAAATAGATTGATGTTCTAAATGCAAATGTGCTCAATGGAGATTTTGGCAATGACTTGAAATAGACCAGGATTTAGACCTAACAATTTTAAGATGAGGAATATGAAAGGATTGGAAAATTAAATAAAATGGCACTTTTAGGAAACCTTCAGGGGTCTGAAGTATTAAGTATATTTTGGGTATATATAAACAAAAAAAGAACTAGGATCATTAAAAGTATGAGGGAATTTAAACCATTCTTCTTTAAAGGATGGAAAGTACGGAGGATATCCAAAGCCTGGAAAAATGACATTACCCTATGCGCTACGCCTCTGTCTTCATCTGTCACAGCCTGGTCAGGATCTGTATCCTGACACCCTGGCAAGCCCATACATGTCTGTTGAAACTGCACAAAATTGTTGTGCCAGGATTCACAGTAAGGGAAGAAGATATGAAAGAATGATGTGGAGTTTTTTAAACAAACAACTTGTAGATATTTGGGTTAGAAACAAGAATAAAGAAAACAAATATGAATGCTTACCAAGTGATTTAATTATTTTATAGAATGAAAAAAACCTGATGAATTATATTATTTCAAGAAATAGACAACATTCAAATTTCCTACATTGGGGTTAAAGTAACACCAGCTTTCAAACACTGTTTGTTTTTTCACTACTCTTTACATATTTTTAAAGCATAATGACTATTATTGGAAGGAACTGACATGATCTTTCCATATTTGTAAAGGCAAGCTCTCCCACTGACTCTTTTACAGGCTATTTGTAGAGAAATTATGCTGGGTTGGGCCCACAACAACTTGGCTTTAACTAAGCTATGATTTTCATTGCTTGTCCATCATCCAAGTTCATGCTTGTCATCTTCTAGGGAGTAGTTTGTTCTCTAATATTTAGGATATAGCTGTTCCGTGTCTTGTATGTGTAGTGAAATATAACTAAAATCACGTCTAACTGAATTTATCATATGCCTAGAACATGGAATATTATGCCCTTAGACCTACAGTATTTGTTCAGTCACTCAATGCTTTTGCCCTTTCATACTGCTTTTTAGGATCATGGCTTTGAGTACATGGGACAGCTGGCTTTTACCAGTCCAAACACACCTTCATGTCCTGAAATTACACCTTTGACTATACAGCAGACAGGCTGTGTATTGGGTTTGGCTGAACTGGAGTTGTCCTCAAAGCATCTTTCTAGTGTTGTGTTTTGCAGTGCTGCAGCTGAGTGTTACCACACCAGTGTTTTGGCTACTGCTGAACAATCATCCAGGCTGTGCTTTTCCAACATTTCTCTGTCCCCAAGAGTATGCTGAGGGGTAAGAAACATTTTGGGAGGGGACACAGCCAAGCCAGCTGACCCAAACTGGCAAAAGGGGTATTCCATGCCATATGAGGTCAGCAAAGATATAATAATAATAATAATAATAACAATACACCAGGTTGGAAGAGACCTTCAAGATCATCGCGTCCAACCCATCAAACAATCCAACCCACCCAACAACTAGACCATACAGCCAAGCACCCCATCAAGTCTTCTCCTGAACACCTCCAGTGAAGGTGACTCCACCACCTCCATGGGCAGCCGATTCCAATGGCCAATCACTCTCTCCGTGTAGAACTTCCTAACATCCAGCCTAATGCTGCCCTGGCGCAGCCTGAGACTGTGTCCTCTTGTTCTGGTGCTGGATGCCTGGGAGAAGAGGCCAACCTCTGTCTGGCTACAACCTCCCTTCAGGTAGTTGTAGAGAGCAATAAGGTCACCCCTCAGTCTCCTCTTCTCCAGGCTAAGCAACCCCAGCTCCCTCAGCCTTTCCTCATAGGGCTTGTGTTCCAAACCCCTCACCAGCTTTGTTGCCCTTCTCTGGACATGCTCCAGCAAGTCAACATCCTTCCTAAACTGAGGGGCCCAGAACTGGACACAGTACTCAAGGTGCGGCCTAACCAGTGCAGTGTACAGGGGGAGAATGACCTCCCTGCTCCTGCTGGCCACACTGTTCCTGATGCAAGCCAGGATGCCATTGGCCTTCTTGGCTGCCTGGGCATAAGAACCAAGTGAAAGAAGGAAGTGTGAGATATTCATTTGTGGTGTCTGTCCTCCAGTGAAACCACTATGCATGGAGCCCTGCTTCCCGAGGTTGACCATTGTCTGCTGATGGGAAATAGATATTAGCATCTCTGTTTGCTTTTGCTTTCTGTGTGCAGCCTTTTACTTGTGCTTATTATTATTATTTAATTGCTTCTATCTTATAACTAGCTTTTGTTATATGTTTGCCTCTCCCCTGTCCGTCTAAGAAGGGGAGTGATAGGGCAGCTTTGGTGGACATTTGGCCCCCAGACAGAGCCAAACCACCACAGGCTGAAAGGAAAGTGCTGAGAGTTGGCTCAAACTGGTGATTATAATGGTAGTGATCCCCTAGATGAAACCACTGAGGGGTGGAAGGAAGACCTTGGATGAAGTAGAAAGTGTTAATTGTCTATCTATTTGGCACCTGATGCAGCTGGTGCAGAATGTTGGACAGAGGTTTACCAGCACTACAGCAAAGAAACTGAGATCTTATATTGTGTGTCTTAACTGAAGGATATGTCTCATCATGCTACCTGATTATCTGCTTAAAATTCAACAAAATTTAGGATTTTGATTAAGCGCTTTGATGACTTGAAGACTAGAGAATAAAGATAAATTACAGCATTAAAGTCAAAACAATCTCACTAATATATTTTTTCTAATTTATTGACACATGAAAAGAAAAAAAAATTGTCATATTTTGAAGCTTCTCAGGATTTCATGAGACAAAGTTATACAGTAGAAAGTTAAAAGTGTGTTTTCCAGATCATGCATAATTCTTATATTGATTTTCCTTAGTTTCTTAATCTTGAATCTTCCCACTATGTCAACATGCATTAAGAACTGCCATTAAATGGCTTTTATTTACTTAACTTCAGCTTGAGAGGTGAAAGGGCTTGCTTTTCTAAAGACTTTCTTACCAAGAATGTTAAAGAAAATTTAAACATGTTGCACCTGCTGCAGACAAAGGCATCTGTCTAGGGCTGATACACAGCATAAAACTTTTTTGCTTTGCTTTGTTTATACGAAGTAGTAGTATTTTTAGTCAGTGTTGGTCTGCATACTGAAGCTGTCTCTTTTTCCCCCTCTGTTCCACAATCCTGACTGTAATATCTGAGATTACTTTCATCTTTTCAGGATGACATAAAACATGATCAAAAACAAAGTGAAAGAACTAAAGACAATAGGCCAGGAGGACACTAAGTGAAAACAGATCAGGGTATGCAGAATCTTACAGAGCAAAAGAAGCCACCTGTTTATATCATCCTTTCATCCACAGCTAGCTGTGAATGATTTCACTTGGAATTGCTTACTGAAGAACACTTAACGGGAAGATAGGAAGTCAAGCATTATAGCTTTGTTTCCTTTTAGTCAAATAAATAGCTGTGTGTTTAATTGACAAAAGATATAATAAACACAAGCAGCTTTCGTTTAAGATTTTTTTTTCAGCCTTCCATCTTCACAATTCCTTTTATTGCTTGGGAGAACTGAGCAGGAATTTCTGAGTGGGGATGGAAAAACAATCTTGTGGGTGGGTGGATTAATTTCTTTTATACTTGGTTTCCCCCAGCCTTTCTGCTTTAACAGGTTGAGCTTTTTAGCCAACACAGAAAAGATAGTTACACAAATGAGCTCAGTGGTCTGGATTTTGAGAATTATTTCAGTTCTTCATACTCAGTTTCAAAGATTTCAGAATTCCAGTCTGCAACACGTGAAATCTACTTGAGGTAATGACGCATTATTTGCTGAAGTATCCTTTGTGGATTTCAATACAAGAATATTAGAGAAATCCTACTAATTGGTTGCACAAAGGTATCAAATTCATTAGTTGAATGGTTGTGTACAGTACTTTTTGTGATGGGCTGCCCAGTCCAAATAATTATCTAAAGAGTAAAGGAATAACAGACAAAGAAACAAAAAAACTGAAACAAACAAACCAACCCAAACCAGACATATACCCCCCCCCAGATTCAAAAGCTAACACTTGGGTATTCTTGCCCCGGACAGCAAAGTGGTGAAACATGCACTCCTTTAAGGTGTGGGAGAACTCCCTGGGAAATAGAGGGACTGCACTGTTTGCCTTAAATTACAGAATTATTGAAGTGTTTGTGGGTTTTTTTTGTTGTTGTTTGGGGTTTTGTGGGGGGGGGGTTGTGTTTTTGTGGGGTTTTTTGGTATTTTTAGTCCTTGCCATGATACTAGACAGGGCTTGTTCATCAAGAAACTGCTTTTCAGGGAGCACTTGTCCCTCTAATAATAGTCTGTTTGGAGATACTGACACGTGACAAATATAATCCACTGCAAGAACATGTGTTTCAGGATGAAGACTGACTTTGGTGACACTTGAATACACCAACATCTCAATTCTCCTCTATTACACTCCCATTAGCATGCACAAGTGTTGCAACCCACCCTTAGAAGAACAGTTTATGGGAGGTTCTTTAGGGATACCTAAGGAGTGAGGTAAGGTAAACTGACACTGAAATAGCTAGAATGATTATAGATTTATTAATTACATTCTCATTCACATCACTTTAATTTTACAGTGGTTCTTAAAGCAGTCAAGAAGATTACCTAGCACACACCAGGGACAGAGGAAGAGAGAAAGATAAATGAGATAAGACCAGAGGTAAGAGGAGAAAATTATTACCACTCCAAGTTCCGGCTTCCTGAATGGTTGATGTCTTTTTGGCGGTGGATACAGACCAACAGTTTGTGGGGCTGCCTTTTATTCCTAAATTCCCCTTCATTCCCCACCTAGGGCTGGTTGGTAGGAGGTGGTCCCATATCAGGGCAGGTCATGTGCCATTCATGTGATGGCACTGGGATCTCACTTTAGCTGAGTCATTTTGGGAGTGCTTGTGCATAGCATTGTGGTGATTGCAAAATGTCAAGTGCCCCAAATATTTTGGGTGGCTGCTGCTTCACCTTCGTTTGCACAGACTCAGTTGTGAAGGCAGCAACATCTGCCTTGAGTTGGCACAGGTGTGAGCACCCAAGTGGTATCTAAACTGCAATGTCCTGTTCCAGGAGCAGCTTGCCAGAGTTGCTTGAATGCATAGAAAGGGGAACAGGGAAGCAGTCTATTTGAGACAATTTTTTATGGCTACATATCTTCTACAAGTTATTCTGATAAGAATTATCCTCAGCCACATATGTTTAACATTGCAGTCTTTGACTTTTATCATAGGATAAATTCATTCATGAGTCCAAACAAAGTAAGTTGAGTAAGTTGAACCACATATACAGTCAAAGTAAACCCTGTACTAAAGCTACTGTGATTAAATTGTAACAGATTCCTGAAGAAAGTTTTACTAGCTCATAAAAACCTTTTTATCCATGTGTTCATGGAGAGCTATGCAATTTATGCCTGCTCAAAATCTTCACCAAATAATTTCTGTTTTTCACCTTCTGACTAAACTTTGGCATGACTACAGGAAAAAAAAAATCAAAATAATTTCATTTGTGCTTGACAGTCCATGTAAGAAACTTAATCTCCTTATCACCACTGGTATGCACATTGCATTGTATACATCATTCCAGCTATAAAGCAGTTCTCTCATTCCAGGTCGACTTTTTTTATGTGTCTGAGTAATGAACAGAACATGTATAAACCAAATGACAGATGTTCTGTATAAATCATTGAAAGGCTCGCATTAAAAATTAGCCACCTGCATATTTATCTGTTCAATCAATAAATTATTTATAACACTGAAATGTCTGTTCTAGTTTATCAGTATATTCTTGTTTGTAGGTATTTCTGTTCTAGTTTCCAAGAATCAAAAAAGAAAGGAGTATCCTTTAATTCTAATTGTTAATTTATAGCAAACAGTATAATCTCTAACTGCAGTAACATATTTTATGTTCCAAAAAACCCTCTCCAACCACTCCAAAGAAGTGAAATATTCGAGTTTCATCAGTTTCATTTCTTCAAAATAAAATATGTCATCTGTTGAATATACATGTACAAAACAGTCCTAATGTACTCTTTCATTTTGGAGACAGGCAGAAATTTGCTACCAGCAAATGCTAATAGGTTCAGTTTTTCTTTCAAAAGTGGTTCAGTGGCAATAGCAACACAAAATCTCCTCTTTGTTATTTGTGCTAAGCTGTAGTTAAATATTATGTAACCAGCTTCTACTGCTGAAAATCTTGTTTGACAACTGCAATTACTGAAATTCAGTAACATTCAAATCTATATCTACTACATCTTTTGTCCTTCTGATTCTTGTCACAATGACACATTTTAGCTAACTGGAAGCTATGTGAGTTTTTGGCCCCTGCTGAAGCTTTATGAGATAGTTAGAAACCATGAAATTAACAATTTCCAAATATGCACACATCTGGATATCAAACAAATCATCAGAGTCCTGGCACTTAGTTGAAGTTTGCCTTTAGGTTCTATAAATGGTGGGAGTTAGTTCTTAAAGTTTTAAAAATTTCAACCAGCTCCATCTGCAGCTAATCAGCTGCCTCTCAATTGTACATGTAAGATGAAGGATCAAATAATAGCTTGAAGATCACCTGGTGCTCATAAAGAACTGCTAGAAGTTTGGTAGAGAGGGAGTGGTGAATAGGCACACTGGCTCTGGCAAGAGAGTTTAGATTGACAAGAAAACGCATGATTGTTAGCTTGAGCTTCTGTTGAATTACTTTGTTCTGAAAGAGCTGTGTCTGAGGGAAAAGGACTAAATTTTTGTACCAGGAAGTATTTCACCTGAGTATTTTTTGATAGAGCATTGGTATTATGGTTGTGGGTTTTTTCAGGAGATTGTTTTTTCTCATAATCAACAAATAACTTGGTCAATGTGTAACCAGGTTCTTGCTCTGATTCATCCTGCCACTTTTTCATAGAAAAAGATACTTAGGGATGTTAGTGAAGTTAGATGATAAAAATAACATACAAAAGAGCCTGTTCCTTTCCTTCTATAAAAAGGCTTTCAGCCTTAGCTTCACCATCAGAAGGTCCCATAAATACTTAGTACAACTAAGAAAATTTGATCTTGTCAAGTATTTGATCTTCAGGTTTTTTCCTTTTAGAAAATAAAGCTTTGAGAGCTTTCATAGCTTTAAATTCTGACTTGAGGCTGGTACCTGCCAAATTGTCAGAAGGATAAATGTTAAACCACCATATGCTTCTTTAACATTTCTGACGGTTCAGCTTCTTGAGCATGGACCTACCTAGAAACTTTCCTCTGTAGTGCTAATGAGACCTGATGTACCTTGAATACAAAAGTGTTCAGGGAGTGGGATACCCAAAAATTAGGCTGAGACTTTGCTATTATCGTGTTCTGTGTCTTAATACTCATACATAACTTGGTAGCTCTGCTCCACTGCTAAGGTTAGGAGAGGATAATGCATTCACATGAAAAGGGAACCTGAATACAAATAAAGTGCAACTCTAAAAATCATATTATTCTTGACTGATGTTACTGAAAGAAGTTACACAAGAGTGTTGTGAAGAGTGAAATGAAGATGTTGAGATTTAGATATAAAATAAACAAATTAAACCATGATGTTTGGAATCAGATGAAGTCACACATGATGACCTGGTCAGACCAACAACATTAGTTAATAAAAGCAGAAATTCCATCAAAACCAGATGCTACATCAGGATTTAACTATCATAAGCAAAATACATTTGGAAGTGAGTACTATGAACATGGTACTGTGAATACACCCTCTATTTTCAATACAAGCACAATACCCTGAAGGAAGCATGCAACTTAAACCACAGTTAAAAAATATGAATAGAACTCTATCAAGGGGTTGGGGGTGTGTGGGGGGGAAGTAAAATCCAACCCTTGTTGCTATGTTACTAGTCTTTGGAGCAAGATCATGCACACATGGAAATCAATGTCAGTTCTGCTTTTTTAGTTTTCCTCCTGTGTCGTAACTCTCATAGTTCCTGGCTGGGAAACAGACGATAACAGAGCCAAGACTTAATAAACTCTGAGTGGGGTACTCCAGCTGAACAGAGCATATTTTGAGCAAAGAGATTCAGTAATTGCTCATAGCAGGAATTGTAGACTTTTGTTAATTGTATGCTGAGGCTGGGAAGTGTGTTAAGGCACATGGAATGTGTGGCATGGAAGCCAGGAGAGTTTCAGGAGACATCATGGCTGAGAGGACAGATTTCTGAGGCATTACTTGTTTTACCTTTGCAACAAGGGATGAGGGGAGGGAAAGCAGTGCCACAGTATCAAGATCAGTATTGTAAGAGCTTGGCTGAACCAAAAGAGTTGCAGACCAAATTAAAACAAACAAACAAACAAACAAACAAACAAACAAACAAAACAACACCAAAACCCCAAGCAATACCTGAAATCACAAAGAGCAATATGTAAGGAAATATGGTTTTGTTCAGATTAGCTGGCAGGAATTTTGACTGATGTGATATTTTAACTGCTTGCTCACTTCTCATAGAAGCACTGAAATCTCCAGCAAGAGAAAGAGTAAATATATTGAAATTAAAATCCATGTTATTAAGAATTTTCCCCCAAGTTTACATCTAAGAAAGAGTGAAATCAGTAAATTAATCTGTTTGTTCTTGCTTTCACTTGAGCAAGTATAGGTGATCAAGGCCACCAAGCTAATAAGACCTGAAGCATTTTATGTGAGCAGAAGCACAGAGAACTGCACTTGTTCATCTTTAGAAAAAGAATGCAGAGAGACCATCTTATTGCCACCCTGAATTACCTAGCACTGGAACAGGCTGCTCAGAGAGGTTGTGGAGTCTCCTTCTCTGGAGATATTCAGAAACCATCTGGACATGATCCTGTGCAACCTGATCTATGAATACCTCTATCAGTAGAGGGTTTGAACGAGATGATCTCCAGAGGTCCCTTTCAACCTCTACCCTTCTGTGATTCTGTGCAGGATATCCACTAGGAAGTAAATCGTCCTCCACAAAGTCTTTCAGTTGAATGTCTTTTAATAAGGGAGATTTCAGCAAGTTGTAGGAGGAAAGGAAACCTCTCTTTCTCTACTTGATTAGACTGTAGAAAGGCAACTGAAGCACTCTGTCATCTCTACCTAAATATTTATTATTACTTTGGGTAGATATCTTGGATTTAATTTGCATAATTCCATATTTTATGATGAATTATATCTTCTTACAGGCCTGCTGTCTATAAACAGAACAACAACTAGATCACACACCTACAAAATGACATCTACATTTATTAATTGAATCCAGACATTTTTTTCCTTGAAAAGTCTAAAAAAGCTATATCAATATGGCTTTGTTGTATTTTGGCCATAATCTAGTTGGACAATGACATTCTTCCCACTCAAACTCAAGGAAGTAGTGCAAGGATACCTAAAGGCCTGATTTGGTCCTGAAATGTTTGCTGTGCTGCCATTTTTCATCAGTATCTTCTGCACATAAACAAGCACTGATGTTTTTTCCCCTCTTCAACTGTAATCAGATAAAATTCATTACTTTATTGTCAACTATTTATTTAATCCAAACTTCTGACAGCTTTTGTTTGAAAAAAGGACCACATGATGCTTAACACTTTCCCTCAAATTTCATTTTTCAGAGCAGTTTTATTAACCATGTATTTGTTTATGAATCAGCAAATAGTTTTGTATGAGAATTTGTTCACTACATTGACATCCAGAATTCTACTCTCTATACATTTTAGTGGGGTTACTTTTCAATTTTAAAGAAATTCTAGAAAGAGTAATGCATTTTAACACCATGTTTGTCTTACTAAAAGAATATATTTTGAAAGAGATGGCTTTTAATTAATTAACAAAGTCTGTCTTCTATTTTTAAGGAAAAGCCTAGTTCAGCAACTTCAATGCTAATGCAGATAGTAAGAGAAGTCTGCTTACCCATATAGGTGCAACTCCTGTAAAGCAGCAGAGATCTTATGAGGGAATACACTTTTTTAAGTCCTCTGAGGCAATTTAAATAAAATTCATTAATGACTTCTCCATGGATTAGCCCCTAACCTTTAACTTTTGTCACATTAGTCACATCTCATCTTGACATCTATAATGGAATATTCTAGTATTAAATTGCTTTAAAAATGTTTAGTTTGACTTCCGACTGACCTCTCATGAGAGCTGATTGCTTTAAAAAGGTTTAACAGTTGTAGATTCATTCATCTTTCTGTAAGGAAATAATTACAGATGGAAATTATTTCTATAAAGTAGAAAAATAGAGCAGAAAATATTTCCTGAGATTAAAAACAATTAAATAAATTGTGCTGGGCTTGCTTCCTTCCTTTAAATCTGCAAAAGTATTTTATTCCAAGCAACCATAAGAAATAATTCTTAGATGTTCCTCCAATCTACTAAAAGGCCCCTTTAGTACAGGGAAAACTCCAATAAATTTAAAGCAGGAATACATTTGAACTGAGAAGCACACTGATAACAAGATATATGATATCTCTCACCCAAAAAATATCAGAAATGGTATTGCAAAATACCACTCAGCAATCTTAGTAAGTAAATTTAGAAGAGTATCTTAAATGTCGTAAAAACATAGCTGGTAAATGGTCACACTAGAACCTGGAATAGAAAATTAATAAAACCTTTTGCACCAAGATTTTATATAGACTTCCTCGTGAAGCCTGTCAGTGAGATTCTGGATTCAGAAATACAAATGAGATGTACAGCTGGATCCACAGAAGTTTATCCGGTATGATGAGCTAAGATGAGCTAAGCCCTTAAATGTTGACCCTACATTGTCTCTTAGAAAACTTCTCTCTATCATGTAATGGAACATATAATGGTTTACATAGAGGATTTATTATTATTCTCCTGTTTTCCTTTGCCAGCTGGTTGGATTCATCAAAATTCAGTTACATTAAAATACAAGGACATTGCAAAACTTCTGATAGAGATGCTTTATTAAGAAGTCAAATATAAATACAAATTAAAAGCCACATATATAATATAGGTGAGAGAGGTTGAGCTTATTCTTATTGATTCTTGAGTCCAATGAGTGAACACCACTGGCACACATCATAAGGGTCAAAATTCAGCTGGCCACATACTATTTCTGTATGATGGGAACACAGGGTTTCTGAACTGATTACAGGTGGATATTTATATTTATTTATAGCAAAGATTTTTTATGTCTTTGGTTTTGGGTGTCAAATATGATACCATCTCTTAGGGCGGAAGCCATATACTTACAAGACAAGCAGGATGCTAAACCGTGGTCAGTTTTTCAAAAGATCAGTATTTAGGAATAAGTTAACCATCAGTTAGAAACTAGCCTGTCTTTAGTTGTTAACCACCTTATCAAAGACAGGGAAATGGTGGGTGTGCTGGTTTGGGCTGGGTGCCCTCCGCTACGTGGTGTGCTTCCTGTGTCCAGAAGTCCAGCCCAGTGGGCAGACACAGGAAACCAGGTATTTTCCTACCATAATCCTCTGCACAGCTGTAAAATCCAGCGTGGGGTCTAGCACTTCCTCTTTCTTCCCCTTGCCTGCACCTGGTAACTGGGGGAGACATCTCCCGGCCTTGGGCCCTCAGGTGGGGATGGGATGTTTCTGGGTCTGCTTTGGGGTTTCTTTTGTCACTGCTTCTGGTTCTCTGTACCCATCCACTGCTTTCTATTTAAACTTTCCATCACTTTTGCAATCCGTGTGTCAGAGTCGTTATTTCTGCCTGTGGTGAGGAGGGGGTCTGCCTCAACCCACTACAGTGGGTTTACCATTCCTGGAAGGATTTAGAAGTCTTGTGAATGTGGTGCTGAGTGACATGGTTTAGTGGTGGACTTGGAAGTGCATGGTTAATGGTTGGACTTGATCTTAAAGCTCTTTCCCAACCTAAATGATTCTATGGTTCTATATACGGCAACTGATTTTGATCTCCTGTGTGCTTCTGTAATACGGAAAATGAGCTTTGGAAAGCAACTAACTTCTCAGGGTCTTTGTCTGTGTAGCCATCTTTCCAATATGGTTTGCCATGAAGTCTACTCTGGAGAGTCAGAATTTCTGTCTTCCTCAGAATGGATTTTTTTTAAGGTAATGGCAAAGAATGTACAGAAGAACCACTTCCTCTGGGTATGAAAACTCTTTGGATTTTGACATGAAAAAATTTCAGTATTTCCTTTTCATTCTCTTCTCTCTAGAAAAGTCTTATGAAGTAACCACTGCCTTAGTGAGTGATCAGAACTAGTATGTGTAGCATCAATATTTACTACCAATCTTCAGATGGTATGAATCACAATAACTTTCTTAATATTAATTGAACTGTGTCAATTTAGATCAAGAAAGAACACAGAATGAAATGTAACATTCCAAATAAATCCAAAAAGCCTGTTAGGATTATCACAGACAATCACAGAGAATTAGAGACTGGCTTGGGTTGAAAGGGACCTCTAAAGGTGATCTCTTCCACCATCCCTGTGTGAGCAGGGATATCTGCAGTGATTAGGAATAACTAGATCAGGTTGCTCAGAATCCCATCCAACCTGGCCTTGAATGTTTCCAGGGATGGGACATCTACTACCTCTCTTCCTTATACCTACTTTGAACCTATCCCTTTTAGTTTAAAACTAAAACTTGTCCTATTACTACAGGCCCTGTAAAATACTCTCTCCCTATTTTTCTTATGAGTCCCTTTCCAGTATTGAAAAGCCATAATAAGGTTTTCCCAGAGCCTTCCCTTTTCTCTCAGGATGTCCTCACAGAGGAGGTGTTCCATCCCTCAGAAGTAAGAATGTGATTGAATGTGATATAGCTTAACAAAATTCAAGCATTTTGAATTTGAACTAAAGAGCACCTGTCAAAGCTATTTTTCATAGAATGACCACATGGTAAGGGTTGGAATGCACCATTTGGTACAACACCCCTGATAAAGCATGTTCTCCTGGAGCAGGTAACTCAGGATGGTGTCCAGGTAGATTTCTAAGATCTCCAGAGAAGGAGACTCCACATTGTGCCTAGACAACCTATTCCAGTGCTCCATCATCCACAAAATACAGAAGTTTTTCTTCATGTTTGGATGGAACTTCCTGTGTAACTCACCCTAGGTGACCCTGATTCAGCAGGGCAGTTGGACTTCAGAGATCTCTTCCAACCCCTACCATCCTATGATTCTATGTGGTGATAAGGGATGTGGTTTAGCACCAGGCTTGGCAGAGTGAGATAATAGTTGGGCTTGATGATCTTAAAGGTCTTTTACAGCTGAAACAATTCTATGGTTCTATGCTCAGCATATAAAGCTGGGGGTAGAGAAAGGAAAGGAAGGATATTTGATTGAAGATTTTTTTCTTCATAAGTAACTACTAGGCATGACAGAGCCCTGCTTTCCTGGAGATGGCTGAACACCTACCAGTGGGAAGTGGTGAATCCCTTGTTTTGCTTTGCTTGCTTATACAACTTTTGCTTTACTCATAAAATTGTCTTTATCTCAGCCCTTGAGTTTTCTTACTTTTACTCTTCCAGTTCCCTCTCTCATCCCACTGATGGGGATTGAGTGAGCAGCTGTGTGGGGCTTAGTTTCTGGCCTGGGTTAATACTATTCTAGGAACATTTTGATTCTATGTTCTGCAATCTCCTCTTATTTCCCAACCATCTTTAGGTGGTTGTCTTGCTAACTGCCCACTGGGACACAAAGTACATGTTTGTAATGTGAGGTAGACTAGTTTAGGTATTTCTCTTATCTTATTAATGACTGACAATTCTGGTGTCATCACAAAGCTGCTGCTGCTATTTCCTCTGATGTGTGCACTTGCACTAGCTGCCTTCCTATCCATGTGTTTATTTGTCTCCCTGCATTCTCTTCCTAATCACCTTTGAACATTTCAAATAATTTTTGAAAGACAAACTGTAAAAACCCACTAAATTTCTACAAGTTTCATGAAAATAGTCACCTGCCTATAGGAAAGAGCTGTGAATTACCAGTCCTGTTGTGGGAAAAGCAGATCAAATTCAGACAGATAAGACTCAGAGATCAGACAGAACTATATATTGCACTCAGGCAGATGGCTGGCCTGCCAATATGGCAACAAAGAGCCTGTGTACTTCTGGATTATCAGCAGCACATGTCAAATCTTTCTCAATTGTTGCCTGTGTCTTGCCATGGTTACTGCTGAAGGAAGGTTTGGGTACTAAAAAGAATACAAATCCATAAGGGATCAGCCTTCATGAGCTACACAGAACATTGAACATTGCATCTTTTCTTTCTTCCCTCCCGACCCCCTTCCTCTTTATTTTTTGTATTGAAGATTTACAATATCAAATCAGAATAAGTTTGCATCATTTTTTTCCTCTCCTGTGTCAAACCACTGCATCAGTGTTCAAGATGTGAAAGCACCTGGAAGCTAACTAGATGTGTTCTTCTTTATTTGAATCAAAGTCAGACAAAAAGGCAAACGTATTTCCAGAAATGTGTCAGCTAAGAATGTCAGTTGTAACCCCTTTGGGAAAAAAAAAAAAAAAAAAAAAAAAAAAAAAAAAGACATGTGATGAAGGTGTTGTTGATAAGACATGAATTGTGTATCTAAATGTGATAATTAACTTCCTAAACTACTTTAACTTCTTTTATAAGAAACTTCCAATCACATTTTCTCTTTACCTAATAACAAGATAACAGTCTTCAAGAACATTGCACAGCTGTAGAGATAATTATGTTTAGAAGCTTATCTTCTGTTATTTATCATTACAAATTGATATAGCTACAATACTTAGAAGCCATTGTACGACAAGTGAAGACATAGAAATTCTACTCCGTAGTAGAGAAATCTGAGGTGGAACAGAAGGAGGAACAAACCTGACTACCAAGATCTGCTCAGACACCTCTTCTTATTCCTTCCATTAGATATTTCCATTTCACTGGGAGAGGAGAGAACCAAATCAGCCTGTGCTTACTGTACCACACAGAAGGAATCACCACCATCATCCTGAAGACATATTTTCATCCCATTTTGCTTCAGAGAGTGGAACAGACAACTTCACATCGATCAGACTCTAGCTGATACCATTACTGGAACCTGCTCTGACACTTAGAGATGATGCCCAGACCTGCAATAACATGAATCATGGCCTATGGTTGTAGTACATGCAGGATATAATGAGTGGTTAGAGTATACTGTGCATAATGAGTAGCAAAACTACATGAAGTGTTCATTCAACAGGACCTTATGAAATTATGAAATCTTTTGATGAAAATATTAATGCTTTATAAGCTGTTTAAACAGCTTAACTTTCCTATCATTTAAAATGATGCACTGTGGTTACAAAATAGATAAAAATAAAAAAGAAAATAAAAAAAAATCAAGATCCTCCTTTAGTTTTCAGCTCTGCCACCAATTTCCTGAGTCTGTACAAATCACTTTTGTTTTGTGTGCTAGCACCCACCTCTAAACTTCCAGGTCTTTTTAAAGAGTACATTCATTACTGTTTGTAGGGTGCCAGAGATTCCTTCCTGTTCCCAGGGGAATTAATTATACCTACAAAGACTGAAATAGTGTCAGGAAATTAACCTACTGAAAAATATCAGAAGTGTTAGTTCATTACTTATACTATATGGAGTTTATACCAGAGTAATTATTGGACTTCTTTTCCTACTGCTCATTATATAAATCACACCACTGTACTCACAGAATCACAGTTTCATTCCAAACTAATCCTAAACTGTAGAGATATAAAGTCCTGGGCCATAAACAAACAATTAACAAAAGTGTAGTTTATTAAGGAGACTTAAGAATTAAAATAAAATGGAGTTTTATTCAGTCTTTGGCTTCTTACAGAAAAATAAGAGAGTGTTATGCAATGGGGTAATTTTGCTTTGTATCCTGTGCGGTCTGCTCCAGGATAAAAACCTACTGCTTCTACATGACCTAGGTGAGGTGTGGGGTAACAAATATGTCATTTGAATTCATTTGAATACAGTCCAACAAGCCAAGTCTCCTACCCAGCACTTAGAAATGTCATAATGATTTTGATACTTACACCTTTGATGAAAGTACAGGGATGAAAAGTCCTTTTTATTATTTACTTCCAAGTTTTACTATGTTTCTTCAACTAAAAGCTTACATTTAATTCTTATGGAAATTCTGTTCTAGGTCTAGTGCAGATAAAATGTTTCTTTTTCCATGGAGGGGAATCACAGCAATTCAGCATGCAGGCTGGCGTATGAAGAGAAAAGGTGAATTAGGGAAATCATTGTTGCCTAAATTATGTACAGAGAGCCCTCTGGCTGCAAGGTGCTGTGTGACTAACACAGTGAAGAGATTGTAGGAGGCTGTTTGAAAGATGGAAGAAAGGAGCTATGGTTTTCATTAATCACAAAGAGAAAATACAACTCAAAAGCAACAACACAACTAGGAAAAATGTTTATCTTCAGATCTAGCTCTGCCAAATGTTAAATTACTGGGAAGATCTAGGATTGGAAAAATGAAAAAAACCCAACAAATAAACAAACAAACAAATAATTTGTTGTGAGGTATAATGAGAACACATCACTGTACTTCCAGTTCTGTTATTTTATTGCCATCAATATTGGGAAAAAAAAAAAGAAAAGGAGGTAAAAACCTACAACAATAACTTCTTCTTGGAGAATTGAAAAGCTTCTCTGAAAAAAACAATGCAAATTATTGTGAATCCCTTAAGACTACAGCTATTGTTAAAATCTCTTGTCAGGTTTTATTATCGCATTTCTTAGATTTCATAGCTGTCCATTCTGGACCATTAAAGTTTGCCTCACAGAGCAAGACCAAAGGAATCTCAATCAGATCTTGACAATGAATTGTGAACAAATCAAAATGAGGACTGTTGAAAACCTGAGGTGTGACTGAAATGGGAATGCATTGCTTTGACCTCTGCACTTGTTAAATTCTGAACTTCAAAAAAAGAGTCCAAAGTGGGAGGACACAGCACAAAACATATAAAATATTTCTAAAATAGACAAACATCTATGAAATAGTTTAACAAATCCATTTATGCTATCTGCCCTAAATGTTGCAATGAATGACCTGCTGTTGTATTCTAAACTATGTGTGAATCAAAATAAGATTTTGAATTGCCTTGAGATGTTTTTCTGAGTCTTTTCATGTCCGTTGCTCCCACTCTAACTTCTCTTTACACCACCTCATATCTATGTGCAAATTATTACCATTGCTTTCAAGGATATCTAGTAAGAATTGCATAATGTGATCTGCTATATTGAGGAATTAATCAAAGATTTTTTATCAAAATTTCCAAAAAGTCCACCACAATAGGTTATCTAAGTAGAAACTGCAAGGTTAGGTCCAAAAGAATCTCATTGTCCTGCCAGTCACTCACAAATAGATGGCTTCTAGCTGTGCTTTGATCCCTATTATCCTTAGCTTTCTTTCAAATAAGTTCTTCTATTTAGAAGAGATCTTCCTGGGGAAAAAACAGGGAAAAGGGGCTATAAAGAAACTGAGAGAAGAAAACTATACAGAATATGTGGGTTTTCTTTAAAAAAAAAAAAACAACCAAACAACCACCCCAGAAACCCCCACCAACAGTCTTTGCTTATACCAGTGAAAAAGTAAAAGAGATCACATATATTATGACTGAAGTCCAAAATGAAATAGGATTGTTTATGTCTGCATTTCTGAATCGGTGAAAACAGTAACACTGGATTTTTGAAGTAATTCTATTCCTTCCTGTGATACTTTTCCAACTGAAGGTATTTTACCCTAAAACCTTTTCTGCAGCTATTTAATTATACAAAAAGGACAGGACTGTCTTGAGATGTTGAAGAAATGGCTGGATTGCACAGAAGCTCTACAGGTGAGGTGGAATTTATGGAAACTTGCATAATTCAAATGTTAGTAATTGTCCTTAAAGCTCTGGGCTTTTCCATTGAACCTAAATACACATGCATCTAGAAGGAACATCTGTTACCAATTCTGCATAGCTGCTTCCCATACCCTTAAGCATCAGATATTTGAGTGCTTACCATATGCTTTTACCTTTCAGACTTGACAGCATACATCTAATGCCAAGTCTGCAATGCCAAGTTTTCAATGCCAAGTTTCAACAATTTGCCACAGACTTCAAAGAGTTGAGGATGTATACACTTCCAAGAGTTGAAGGCCTCTAGTCATTGCTGTCCACCAATGCTGCAATCTTCTCTATTGCCTTTTCCAGTGGAAAAACACTGTTGTGCAATGCCACCATCAGTCAGCTGCTGTGCAATGCCACCATCAGTCAACTGCCTTTAAAGTGTGTGCACTTCACCTTGTGACAGATGTTGGTTTGGCTGGGTATGTTGTGAAGGTAATGAACCAAAATTGACAGTGAATTTTGGATAAAATGCTAAAATGTTAAAAGGAGACATTTTCTCCACTGGTTTCAGCCAGTTGTGAGACCAGATGTTTCACTGTTGTGCAGTCATTACAAATGTTTGCTCCTTGGATCAAGTTCACACATAACTAGTAACTGCATGGCAATATCTGAATAATTCTATTTTAAATAGACAGCAGACATTCTCTGGTGTTACAAGCCACATCATTTGGTTCATGTAAGCAATGGTTAATACACTTCAAAGTGATGGTTAATAGAGTTCAAAGAGACAAAAATACTTCTGTGACATTGCATTTTACTGGTAAATTTAGCTGCATGAATGTTTACTTCCACTTAACAGCTAGAAATTCTAAAATCATATTTATTGTTTGATTGTAAAGTCACATTTACTGATTCTTGAGGTTATTTTTTCCCTGAAATGCAATTTGTTCTCACCAAATAATATCTTATCTCAGCTTCAATCAAAATCATATCTTCAAATATATTATAAAATGGTCACAGGTCAGACTGTGACAGTTAAGGAAGTGGCTGGCTGTTCCCAAACATCTCCAGAGAACAAATTAGGCTCATAACACCAATTATTGGCATGAATATTTTAAGATTCTTGAAAGGTTCTTGACTTAAGCCTAAATTGGGATTACAAGTCTGACATAAACACATAACTTAGGTACCACTTCCTAAACAAAGAGAGGCAGTGAGCCTTCAAACAGAGGCATAGAAATACGAACACAAGAATGATTCTGTTCAAATTTTCCTGTGTTCAGAGGATCAGAACAGTGTGTTCATTCTTTGCAGAATAAAGTATCAGATCTAACAGACTCTATTATTAGCTCTTTTTTTTACTATTTCTTCTTTTTCTTGGTCTTTTCTGTTATTTCATATTTTTTCTCCATCCTCCAAATGGTTTTCTCAGTAGCCATTACGAATTAGTGACATTCAAAACTAGAAATGTGTCAAAGTCTTACACACTGGAAGCTGATCAATCCAAACAGCATTTTTCTTGTTGCATTATTCAAACACTCACAGAATAAAAAGTTAGGTTATAAAACCTTCTACAATTAACTGTTTATTTTATCAAATCTAAATAACTTGTAAAAAATTTACTCCCAGCTTCTTGGTACTTGATGTATTTTATCTGGGATTTCTAAAAACATGTGCTTAAATATCCTGTTGGAACAGATTAGGGATGCAAGAAGCAGCAGGAGTATATTCCTGTAAAACAACAGGTATTTGAATTCACTGTATGCCTAAAAGCAAAAATATTAAAAGCAAATACAACCTGGTAATTGTTTTTGTCCTAAAGATTTCTTGAGTGGATAGAAAGGCAAAACTCCAGTGCCAAAAACAAGGACAATTGATTTCAGGAAATATGAAATTAAGTAAAATAAGAAAATATTCTGGAAAACAGTGAAATAGGAAAGCTTTTATTTTCTGGATGAAGATACAACATGTCTGTTGCACTCTGTTGGTATTTCTGCTAGTTACCTCAGTGTACTAGATGAATTCCACTAAGCAAAAATCCTTGAAATGTATGCAATGTTTCTTGAGTGTGTTTTAAGAATTCCTGCCTTAAATTGTCTTCTACTCTATCGTTTGTTTTTCTAGAGTGTTTGGAAGGCTTTTTGCAGTTAATATGTAAAGTCTTAACACTACAACTATTTAGGATAATGTTTACCTTCATAGATAAGAACAAAGTTTAGTGAATACCTTAGTTTGCAGGCTTGCAAGAGGGACTATTTGGAATAACTAACTGAAAAAAACATGCACTTACTCTGCATCTCAAACTTATTTACTCAACAAGCTTTCTTCACTTCTTCATCTTTAGGAACATATGAAAGTATCATCAAATATAAATACTGCTTTTTAACTCAGTTGCAAAGATTACTGTTCCTGTAATTTTTTATTATTGTCTATGAGTGGAAATTTCTATTTTGCCAACTGAAAACTTTGAAGTCGAATGTGAGGAAAGTTTCATTCTGGAGTGGAAGTTTGGTTCTAAAATAGAGTTAAGGTAAAATGAGGTCTATAAGCAATATCTCCACTGAATAATATCTATTTATAGTTCATTTTTGAAGGCAGTGTAGCAGATTAAGTAATGTAATCACTTTCACATTTGTATATAATAAAAAGATTAATAAGCACAGAATGCTTTATAATAGAGATACAAAATTCTCTAGTAAAGAAGAAATTAACATGTTAAAAAATATGTTTAAACTCTTTTCTACAAGTCTGCTTGATAAGTCAGCAGAGACCCCAGTGATCTGTGTAAAGTTTACTCTGGGCACAAACCATTATTCCCTTGTTTCATTAAGTTCCAATTCTTAAAGCTCTATAAACAATTTATCCTTAAGCTACTGCAGTATAAACTACATCAAGTAATATTCTATTCTGTATTTCCTGGCTCTTCAGTATAATTAATGACCATTTGCCAAATTGTGGAAAATGGTTCCCACTTGTTTTCCTAAAAGAGAACATGATTCTTTCTAATGGTTCTGAAGTTGTTATATCCCATTACCAATTATTTCAGAAGGTATTTCTTACTCCTTCCAGATCTCTTTTTTTTTTTTTCATTATTACTTGGGCTATTCTCAAGTCTTTTGCTTTAATAACAGTTCAGTTATCTCCCTAACCTCTAAGTTAATTAATGAGCCACAGGGGATACTCTATATTGCACAACCATAATTATCACTTGAGACCAACATCTGAGACTGCTAGGTTAATAGTGTTTTCAGACCATATGGCAAAAGGCTTAGCCTTCCAATGTACATTCAGACATAGAGTTCAGGTCTATTCTAATTTATCTGTATGAATAATCAAAGTTTATTCTGGTCAGTCTACCCATGTTATTCTTTACATCTTCAGTGGACCATATGTTTAAAGAGCGATAACCTCAGATTATTAAACTCCTCTCCTAGTTGCTATGAGGACCAAAGCTTTTCAATCTTCATAAAACTGTGCAATTCAACACCTTTCATACATTGGCTTCTTTATTTTAAACAGGATTGCTAGTTCTCAATATACATATAGTGATGATATTGCAGAAGGGACCAACTACTATTCATAAGATATCCTATGGCTCTCTACTAACATTCACCCATATTCACTTGAATAAATATGTTAATAATCATTACTTTTTATCATTGGAAATTGCAACAAACTTTAGATAGAAGGTTGCTTGCTTATAGTAACACATCAAGTGATTTTATTCTAGCATGCCTTTGTTTCTTGAACGTCACTCTGCTGCTGATTTGCCAAATCATAAAGATTTTTTTCTGATTTTAATAATATGTTTCAAAGCAACACAGCCTATTGAAAATAAATAAATATTATCTCATGAGTCCCAGGAGAAGAAGACAAAAGGGATGTGGCAGAGAGAATTATTCATGCAATTAAAAGCATTAACACTACATTAAATCCTAGACAATTAGCTTGACAGTACTGGTATGCCTAGCTCTTCTTGAAGTGGGAATGGTTCCTGGTAAACAAGAACTTTCTTTTAAATTAAATACCAAAAGGATTCAGAATTATTTGGGGGGGGAGAAAATGAAAAAGATAAATAAAAAGGAAAAGGTAAAAGGAAAAGGAAAAGAAAAAACAAGGGAAAGAGAAACAAAGAGAAAAAAGAGAGAAGAGAAAGAAAGAGAGAGAAAAAAAGAGAAAGAGAAAGAGAGAAAGAGAAAGAGAAAGAGAAAGAGAAAGAGAAAGAGAAAGAGAAAGAGAAAGAGAAAGAGAAAGAGAAAGAGAAAGAGAAAGAGAAAGAGAAAGAGAAAGAGAAAGAGAAAGAGAAAGAGAAAGAGAAAGAGAAAGAGAAAGAGAAAGAGAAAGAGAGTTGGGAAATCAAGTTTCTGCTACAGATTTACAAGAAACAGCAGCTGACACTTTCAGGCTATATTCATGTTATGATACTTCCTGTCAACATCTGTCAGGAACTTAAGATTTTACTGATGGAAGTATAACATAGGGAGACTAATCACAGAGTTTCATGAAGAACTGCAGTCAAGACAAAACTGAAAAATACAGTAATTGGTTTTCCTAGTCCCAAATGATTAAGGTTTTCCAGAGAGCAAATATCTGTTCTGCTACTTAGATTTAACCATTTTGCCAATGCTCTTCTTTCACATCACAATATATAGTACATGGAGTCAAGACCTGAAGAGGGACAGAAAGAGGCAGAATTTACCTCCATAGAAAACATTTGCAAAACCAAGCCAAACCAACCAAAGAAACAAAAACCAACCAATCAACCAAGCAAACAAACAAAACAAAACAAAACAAACCTAACAAACCAAAACTACAACTATGGCTACAAAGGAAACCTTCTGAATATCCTAAAAATTAGAAATCATGTATAAGTAAACATCATCACAATTTTAAGAAGTATATGAGCAAACTGTACTTTACTCACATTCACAATCTCTGCTTGTTTAGAGCAAGATTTTTATCTAGCATCATCAACCTACCTAACCCACTCAAGTGAGTGCACAATTTACATATTGTGTGATTTTCTCATTTTCCAAAGAAATTTTACTCCTTTTTGCTAGGAAGTGAGATACAAGAGGCAGTTGACCACATGTTGCAGTGGATAGACCTCAAAGCTGGAATTCAGAAGACCTGGATTTATGTCAACATCCCTGCTACTGACTGTTGTGTCCTTGGAAATGGATCTCAAGATTCTGTACTACAGTCTCCCCTTCTCCAAAGTGGGAACAGTCTAGCTGTCTTCCTTGAAAAGCGCTCTCACATGCACTGATGACAAGTGCTGTAGAAGAGTAATTTATTGATTTCTACAAGGTGTTGGAAGTCACATTCATATTGATCAAAGTGTTTTAAGCTGGCTTCAAAGTCAGCTATGGTTTAAATTAAATAAAATCAAGACTGAAACATAATGAGTAAGAGTGTGCATACATTCTCTCAGATTATTTAACTCCACATGTTTAAAATCATGTAGCTGCCTCCATTCCTGAGCTGTGGTAGTTTGCTAAGCACTGAGACTCCTTCATGAAATCTGGCTCATTATCTCCTTTCCCATGCGGATGCAGGCTGCCAGAAATTACATATGGAAGTTATGTCTTTATACATCAAATCAAAGGGAAAAAAATCTATTCCCTGACATATCAAAAGATCATCTGGGGGATTTTTAAAGAAGTCTTTGGGGGCCACAGAGGAATGGAGTCTGGCCTGAAATCACAAGGTTGTTCCAGAGCTACAGGGTGGCACAGCAAAAAAAGGTGCAAAATGTTCAGTGGATTAAGACAAAGAAAGCAGTCAGAAGAGCTGGCAGGCTGCAGAGAGCAGGAAAAGGTGCAGAGGGCAGTGATGCAACCAGGAGTGACTTGTGAAGTATTTTGAAAGTGAAGAAAACCTTAAACTTCATATGTACGGAAACAAGGAAAATGCATGATAGAAAATCTTTGCAGCTGTATACTGGACAGAATGAAAGGATGCCAAAAACCTGAGAGCAATGGATGCCGCTCATCCAGATTTGGAATGTTATCTCTATGATTTCACAGGATAGCCCACCATCCTTTGATCTTTATCTTTTCAAGTATTCCCCTTTGATCAAATCTCATAAGAGCACTGTTGCTGTTGAATTGAAATTGCATTCCATTGCCAGATATTGGAAGTAACTTTCCTCCACTCAGTCTAGTCACATGGTCATATCACCATTTAAAACATCAGCTCACCATTCTGATCTGAAAATTACATAAAGGTGCTTTTTCCATTACTGTGAAACTCCACTGTGCATCATGAAGGATAAGGTGTAGGATCTCATGTCAGAGCTGCATCTAGAGAGCTCTCACACAGATATTTTCTTTACACGATTCAATAACCTAGGTGAATTTTAGAGCTTTCACCAACTGTATCCTTTTATCTTTATATATAAATACTTAACCTAGAGCATGGTATCACATAGATATCCTCCACTACCTTTGCTAAACATAAGGTCCTAAATGTATTTTACAAAATTTGGAACATTTTCAATCATATTAAACCTGGTGCATTGATTTTCCTTTAAGCTTTTCTAATCAAGAATTGGAGTATGCATGCTTGAATTTGACCTCTTATATTTATGTGTTTGCACCCAACAAAATAATAACTTTTCAATATAATAATTGTACAGGATTTTAATGCTATGTATCACATAATGCCACTCAAATTAATAAAAGTATTATTGCATGTATTGATCATAGGAATAAGTATTTGAAAATCTGGGGATTAGTTTGACAACACTGGGAGAGGGAGAGTTAATAAAATATATTTGCTTACAATCACATCTTCCAGGCTGCCCTATTCAGTTACAGAGACATGTAGGAACATATTGTGTTAGATTCCTTTCTTCCCACCATGACATTTAAAATGAAGGCTGTGAAAGCAGATCTGAACTTCTTGGTAACACCAGAGCACCAGACTTCCACTACTAAATCCTTGATATATAATGGTGATAGAGCACATTACTGGAACATGCCTGCTACTAGTTAGTATTATGTTTGTTTAGAATTAGACATCTGAGCCTTCTTTTTTTTTTTTTTTTTTTTTTTTTATTTACTCTCATTCTTTCCAGATAAAACAGCTCTTTCATGTCAGTCACATCTAAGGTCCACCTCCACTTCTCTATCGTACCTAAAAGATCTGCAAGACAAGATTTTCATGCAACAAAATTCTCAGTCTTAGACAGGAATCCACTTTCTCATTCTTTGTACAACCAGTTTCAAGTTCTTGTTTCAGTAGTGATAAGAAAAGAAGTTGAAAGATTGATAAGCTGCTGTGAATAGTTCCTTTGATATCTAATGATCATAATACAGCATAATTTGAAGGGGTCTTGGAATTTGTTCCTTATCCTCAAAGGGTCACAAATTTCATCAGAGGTTCAGCTTTTGTGGATCTCTCGATCAGTAGATAAATAATTAAGCCAAAAGGAGCATCTTGATCTCTAGGATCCTGGAGGATACATAACAGTGCAGTAAAACTTTAGTATTCAAACAGATAACTCCCCAACACAAATAAATACTCTATTTCTATTTAATCATAGCTTTTAGAATATCTGATATTTTGCCTACCATTCAGCTCCTAGAGTAATATTTGTATAAATGAATCTCAGCTTTCATATTAAAAAAAACCCCAAAACAAAACAACACCACCTTCACCCTCACAGTTACAACACTAACTGTAAAGTTTCATGTAAAACTGCAGAGGGCAAATAAAATGTATAAACATGATCATGCAAATATGTATTTTTTTAAACCAAGTTCATTGCTATGCAGGGGCCAGCACATTCCTTTTGAGTGTCTGAGGTCAGCAATACTGTAAATGACACTATTTTTAACCTAGCAACATAGAAGACTAACATAAATCAAGGATAGGAAATAGTAAGGAGAGGGTGGAGAACCTGGAAGGTAAAACAGTGATACTATTATGTACCATTTCCACAGATTTGTGTGTGGTATAGCTGAGGAAGGGAAGCAGTTGGAGACATTAGACTTGACAGCAGCTTTTGTGGATGTGTTTGCAGAGCACAGTGTACAGGAGCTAACGTTAAAGAAAGTGGAAAAGCAGATAAACGGGCTTTTGAGGAGGGAGAAAATTAGAAGCTACATATTAGTTTATCTTTTTCAGGTCTAGCTAAAGCTGGCACAGATGAAAGCTCTCTGTTTTAGGCAAAATATATAGGCAATATACAGACATAAAACATTTTTTGTTTTAACATTTGAATTCCATGTAATACACATATTTTACCTATGATGAAAAGTGTTATGTAAAGCTTCCATGTAACAAGTTTATGATTTTGATAGTTTCATTCTGTAAAGATATTATGCATGAATCTATAAGTGATAAAGGAGCAATAAGAATATATCTGCACTATAATGCTAGTTTACATGTTAGTTTACAGCTCAGATTCAAGTACAAATTCCTCTTTACTCCATTGCACATCTATTGGTTTACATGTTTACTCTGGGAATCTCAAGCATGTTCCCTGTTAAGCCTTTGCAGTATAGACTCTATAGTTAGATAATAGAGCCACTTGGCTTTAAAACCTCAAATCAAACCCTGAGTGCAAGCAAATCTAATTTAAAGGCAGTGTATCTATATCTTGTTACCATGGGAAGAATGACTTTTTAATGATGGCCTTGTAATGTGGAAAGAGTATGAGAAGAGAGGAATCCTTTAGGACATATAGGCAAGTGAAATGCAGTTAGCATCTCATGATTGCTTTACTATATCTCAAATGAGAGAAAGTCATGCAAGCAATGAAGCATTACAGCCCCATCCAAAAGCAGCACACCTTGATACCATAATCAATGGATCTGTCACGGACAGTGCCTGAACTGTGTGCAGAGCCTGAGGGCAGTGCATAACATCCACAGCTCAAGGTGGCTTCTCTGCAAAACCTAGTCGTTGGCTTTTCCAAGTCTCTATGGAGTAATGCTTGCCATAAGTAAGCTCCCCATTTTTAAATCCTTTTTAAATCCTTTATTGAAACTTTCCTTTAAGTAGTTCAGTAGTCTCTAAAAGTGAAATACAAAGCTCTTGAACTGTTAAGGCCAAAGGTTTGAAGCCCAGTAAATAAAAAGTGTTTGTTTAAGTTCTGTTCCTTACTGGTAATATTCTGGATTTATTACCACCTTACTACATGATTCATGTCTTATATTTCTTACTCAAATAATTTCATTCTTCAGAAAGTAATCCTATTTCTGCTTGTTTGCAATAGAGCATACTCTCAGTGGACCCTCTATTTATTTCTTCATTAAATAATAATTTCTGTGCACTTAATTTTAGCTGGGTTTTCATTCTCTACCTTCTTTTTAGCACTGTCAGCTAAAACAAGGAGTCAAGTCACAACAATATATTCTTTTGTATCTGTGCCTACACATGTAATATCAAGGAAAAAAATAATCAGAATGTAGCCTGCAGCATCAAATTCTGCTACGCAATGTACTGAGAACTGAATAGAACAATTCAGCAATGCCTCAGCCCAACTGGCAGCACTGAAATCTGCTTGCCCTTGTAACCAAGACAACTTTTCAGAAACATGTTCCATATCCATGTCACTGAAAGCACACTCATTGACTGAGAACATACCCTCTACCAGCTTTTTAAGACACCATGCAATGGAAAAGGAATATAATTTAGTCTGGAAAATAAACACTGCCATGTCAGCATCCTGATGATTTAGAAATGGTTGAATGCATGTACACACATTTTAAATGTTTCAATGTAAAGGGTGCTGCTTCATGATGGAAAGCCAGACACAGAGCTTAAAAAAACAGGTTCTGTAATTCTGAATTTTCCAGTGGTCTGTTTGCTATCATTAGGAAACATTCTGATGCTTTCTGTTTTCCATCTGCCTAATGTGAAGATGATACTGCTTTCTTTTATACTGCTTTAAGATCTGTGAATGAAGTTAATATGGGATGAGAAGTCAAAATCCCCCAACTTAATGAGAGTAATTACAACAGCATAGTGTTACTAAATTATGAAAAGAGGTAGCAAATGGCTAGACTGCTCTTTGATAGTCTTCACAAGCAGTTCTGTGAAAAGGCTTTGTGGCTTTCCCTAAGATTACCCGTCACATCACAAAGCTCTACAAACATATATTGCATCTATACTGTCTAGGCTTTCATATCTAACTTGGCTAAATTTTCACAAAATCATCCTTGCATTCTGCAGATTGAAATGCCATAAAATTTAGGTCAGCCACAAAACCCTGGATTTATCCTGTGACAAAATATGTGTTTGGATAATGTTTTATCCTGAGTTCACATGTACATCTCATGAAGTACACAATTAATGAATGTGACATCATGACTAGCCAGAAGTAGAAATATTAAATGTGACTTAAGGTATCTCTGCTCTCTCTTGATCTTAGTGCCAGTTTGGCTGCTGACATATCAGAACAACTTCACCAAATGCCTAGTTTTATATATATAACCCTAGAGGGTGTATATAAAACACTGAGGATATTTCATTATTCTGAAATTATCCAACTCTACCTCTAGCTATGTGCTCTACATTAGGTAGTGTATTGGAATCATTTGCCCATATGTAACTGTCTACAGAAGTAGCTATTTAGACTTTTTTATAGTCAATGGAGTGAAGTAGGTACTTGAGGGCATAGTTCATCTTAGTCTGAAGACATCTAAAACAGATCAGATAAAATGCACACCAGAAATGCCAGAATATGCTTCCAAGCCAAATTTGTGTAGACAAGAATTTAATTTAGGCAGCTCTGGAGTGTAATTTAACTGGTTAATTTTACATGTCTAATTAAGGATAAAAGTTGTATCCCTCCTGGAGATCTTCACTACTCTCTTTCAACTAATATGACATCCAGGCATGTCAGTCTTGGGTAATAATATACATGTGTAGAATTATAAGATATAAGGGTGAATCTCACTCTGGAACAGGTTAGGCCAAATTTGGCCAAATCTACAGGCCTTATAGACACTTAAATTGACCAAGCTATTCATCAAAGTTTTGTTGTTGAGATGCACTAGTGATTAAAAGTCAAGCAACAATACAAATGATAACATTATTTCAGGAGTACATTCTAAATGCTGTCTAATTAGATATCTCTTATTTAAGTTTTTGTTACATCAAAATGAAGAATGTATTTATTCCTTCTTGTGCTGTGTTTTTTTGAATCTAGTCCTTAATTCTTCTAAAGCTTAACATAGTGCCATAACTTCCAATTATTCCAATCAGTTTAGGTATAGAGTCACTAAAGTACTATAAATTCAAATGGCTGATTTGATGTATATATTTTTAAAAGGGATTATTTCATATATAGAAAAGACAGAACATATATCAGTTTTTTAATAATAAAGGCAAAAGGGCTGGTGAAGGAACAGGAAAATAAGTCTTATGAGGAGTGATTGAAGGAGCTGGGGCTATTTAGTTTGGAAAAGAGGAGGCTGAGGGGAGACCTTATTGCTTTCTACAACTACCTGAAAGGACGTTGTGGAGAGGCCGGTGCTGATCTCTTCTCACAGGTAATTAGTGGCAGAACAAGAGGGAACAGCCTCACTATGACTGGGTAGGTTTAGACTGGACATTAGGGAAAAAAAGTTCACAGAAAGAGTGGTCAGGCATTGGAACATGCTTCCCAGGATTGGAAGGATCCTCCAGACATCATCTAATCTAATCCCCTTCTCAAAGCAGTGCCAGCAGTGATTCAGTCACTGAAGTTTCTGAGTAACTGATACCAATCACAGATATTTTTTCATTGAGGTTATTGTAGAAGCTTAAGTAGTGTTAGTAAGTATGGAACACAAAAGTTACGTGATTACTGCAGCTGTTAACACAGTAGCCTGAAGATAGAATAGAATAGAATAGAATAGAATAGAATAGAATTACCAAGGTTGGAAGAGACCTTGAAGATCATCGAGTCCAACCTGTAACCATAACCTCACAACTAGACCATGGCACCAAGTGCCACATCCAGTCCCCTCCTGAACGCCTCCAGGGACGGAGACTCCACCACCTCCCCAGGCAGCCCATTCCAATGACGAATCACTCTCTCGGTGAAGAACTTTCTCCTCACCTCCAGCCTAAACTTCCCCTGTTGCAGCGTGAGACTGTGTCCCCTTGTTCTGGTGCTGGTTGCTAGGGAGAAGAGGCCAACCCCTTCCTGGCTACAACCACCCTTCAGGTAGTTGTAGAGAGCAATGAGGTCGCCCCTGAGCCTCCTCTTCTCCAGGCTAAACAGCCCAATTAGCAGCCCAACAGATTTTAATAGAAATTATGTCTGACTTTGCACATCTTTGTGTAACAAGTTTCTATCAGGATTTTAGGTCAATTGTAATTAGTAGACATCCCTATGAAATGTCTCTTCAGTTGATGCACAAAGTAGCAGCCAGAACTGATAAGAAAAACATTACTTATACTGCTTTGCTGGAATGGATTTAGTGACAATCACTGCGAAACAAAATTAATTAGCACATGAAAAAGCAGTGTATACCTGTTGGGATTCAAAACAAATGTATAAAACCCAATTAAAGAAAACTGCTATTTAATCCATTAAAAATATTCATAGCATTATGAGATAAGAGAAATGAGACATTTACAGAGCGTCTTTACAGAAGGTTTTGTTGCAGAAAACTTCAAAGAGCTCATTGTGAATTAAAGACTGCTGAAGGGATAGCATATAAAGGAGGAGGATGTTTACTTCCCTTATTAATTTCTTTGAAGCCCTGACATGAATTTGTGTACAGAACAAATTACTTTGGTTCTCATATGTTGACAGTTACAATTTTGGAGGCTGGCATTGCCTAGGGTAGTTTAAAAGAGTTTAACTTCCAGAATAAGAAGACATTTTTATCCAAAACATTTTTCTCCTGCAGAATGTTGAGATTACATTTTCAAATGAAACGTGACCAACTGGATAATTTTCTTTTGCAGGGCCCTTATATATCTTAGGAGCTATTACAGAATGTAAGAATAGGATCAACATTCAAATTAGTCACTTTGTGGATGACCAAATGTTTCTACAATTCAGATATGAAGAAAAAAATACCTTGCACTGGCACGACACATCCATCCTTTCAACCAATTAAAGAGAACTATGGTTGAAAATTATATTCAGATGAAGGCCAACACAGAGGTGCTTGACAAGCTTACTAGCCAGAATGAAATTATTTAACTGGCTATAGACAATATTCTTGTCTTTCAGAAACTGATTCTGAGTTACACATTCTGTTGAGGCTCTATGGAAAACTTTTTCCCCATGAGATCAAGAAATAATGTCACAGTTATATGCATACATAGAATTCTATAACTTGGTTTCATTTTAAAGATAGATAGGGTAAGAAAATATCCATCCAGTTCTGATGCATTGCATGCATTTCATTTATGTTGTAGGAAATAAAGTACAGTTTCAGTCTAACAATAAATGCTGAAGTCTAAAAGCCGAATTAATTTTGGAGAACAGAGGAGAGCTGCTCTGTTAAACAGAAAACAGAAAAAAGCTGTGCAGAGAGCACCTGGGAATGATAGTGGACAAGTTCACCATGAGCCAGACATCTGCCCTCATGGCCAAGAAGGCAAATGGTATTCTAGGATGCATTAAGTGTCACCTGCAGGTGGAGGAGGGAGGTTCTCTTGATCTCCTATTCTGCCCTGGTGAGACTACACCTGGAGTATTGTGTCCAGGTCTGAGCTCCCTAGAGGGACAGGGAGCTACTGCAGAGAGGGCAGTGGAGGCTCCAAAGATGATTAGGGGACTGGAGCATCTCTCTTAGGAGGAAAGTCTGAGATACCTGGGGTTCTTCAACCTGAAGTACAGAAGACTGAGAGATCTTTTAAATTCATATAAATTCTGTGATTCTATGAATCTTTCAGAAAAGTTTCTCTTCACAAGGAGAAGTTATGTTTTGAACATGTTAGTGGAATACCTGTCTGCATGGCAAACCCATCCCAACATATCCCTGCAGTTCTATAGCAGCCTGGCACTGATTCCAGTGAAAACAGAATTAAGCAGCAGTATGTTTTTCATTGAGGGATCCTTCTGAGGGTTTGTGTCTCCAGAACCACTAATGATTTCTTTGTCTGAAAATGAGTGAAAAAGAGTTGCAGAGACTACTGATGAAGTCATTAGTTACTAAAAACATACCCCTTTCTCTCTTTCAATTTTACCCACACTACCTGACAAGCTACTTCTTCCAACCTGTTCCTGCTTGTTTGTTTCTCCAGCCCTGTATCAATTTTATAGAAATGCCAACTAAACTAACTCATTTTGGACAAAATAAGGACCCTTAACATTAGCAAAGATATGCTATTTAAACTGTTGAACCTATTTGGTCAAAACCAGAGTGATTAAATGAAATTTCACTTTATAGAGCAGCCTCCATTTTCAACAGTAAGACAGGAGGACTTCAGGATAATTGGCCTCCTGAACCGGTAGATGGGGTCAGGGAGCAGTATAATCCCCTTGAAATCCAGGAGGAAATAGTTAGGGACTTGCTGAGCCACTTGGATACTCACAAGTCCATGGGACCAGAGGGGATCCATCCTAGGGTGCTGAGAGAGATAGCAGATGAGATGGCCAAGCTGTTCTCCATCATTTTTCAGCAGACCTGGCTCACCAGAGAGGTCCCAGACGACTGGAAACTGGCCAGTGTGATGCCCATTCACAAGAAGGGCTGGATGGAGGAACCTGCAAACTACAGGGCTGTCAGTCTGACCTCAGTGCCGGGCAAGATTATGGAGCAGATCATACTGGGGGCAATCACAGCACACCTGCAGGATGGCCAAGGGATCAGGCCCAGCCAACATGGATTTAGGAAGGGCAGGTCCTGTCTCACCAACCTGATCTCCTTCTATGATCAGGTGACTGCCTGGTGGATGTGGGAAAGGCTGTGGCTGTAGTCTACCTGAACTTCAGCAAGGCCTTTGACACCATCCCCCATAGCAAACTCCTGGCCAAGGGAGGTTTTAGCCAGGTGGGGGTTGGTCTCTTCACAGAGAGATTTGTTGGCCGTTGGAATGTGCTGCCCAGGGAGGTAGTGGAGCCACTGTACATGGTGGTGTCCAAAAAAGGATTGGATGTGGCACTTGGTGCCATGGTTCAGTAGTCAAGAGGTCTTGGGTGACAGGTTGGACTTGATGATCTCTGAGGTCTTTTCCAACCTTATTGATTCTATGATTCTATTATATGCCTGCAGTTGGTCAAAGATCTGGATAAAGTCTGAAAGGATGCAGGCTGGCATGTTAGAGGAAGTTCTATACCTCTTCTAATGGTTTTGAGATTAATGGAATTCGTTTGCTTCTCACCTTTGCAGTCTTTTACCTGGAACCTGCACATATATTCTGTTGGAGTGAGACATAAAGGAGAAGATGCGTGAGACCACTCCAGCTACCTAGTAGGTTTTTCTGTGATGCAGCAGTGATTTTAAATGCATAATGCTTGAGATAAAATAGGAAGAGATGTTCTCAGTCCCAATGAACTGAATACATTGTCACAAAGTATTATGATAGCCTAAAATAGATTCTACAGGAGTTACAACACTGACTTATCACGCAATGTTGTAATGAGATACACAGGAGGCAGCAGATAGCATTTTCAGAGCCATTTTTTTGCTGATGTTCTCTAGTTACATCCCTGCCATTTAAAGTATCCCAAAGGCATCAGTTAAAGCATCTGCAAATCTTTACTTGATGCTTCACTAGTTCAAGTACACAAACCACAGCTTTTGTCAACTCTATCCAGGACAATTACAAACAGTTGGTGATAAGCTCCAGTTGTAGTTTCCTGATCTGCAGTGAAGGAGAGCATGGGATTTAATTAATTTCATTTTAGTCATCAGGCTTTGTTTCTGAGCCTGAGATTGTACCTAAAACACAGCAGAAAGAAAAAGGCCTAGAAGATACAGGAAACTATTTCTCTTGGGAGAGGCACTAACAACTCAAAACTGTTTTACCACTACCCTCTTTTCCCCTTCCCCATTACAGGGTCCAGGGTGAGATGAAGCAGCAGAAAATAGGCAGACACTGTAAAGTCTGGCTTGGGGGAGTGAGAGCTAAATCCCATGCTTCAATTGTTTCACATAGCCTCTGACACGTGCAATTGCCTGTTCAAGAATGTGTGCGCAGTTTGCGTGCTGTACAGCATTTTGAATTGATTGGCTAAATTTTAATAGGTAATCTGCCATTGGGCCATTTAGTTTTCAAAAGGGCAATTTACAGGGGAGAATTTGAAAAGTCTGCACCTGTCGTTAGTGGATTCTGGAGAGTGTCAAGGACGTCTATTCCTGTGTTCCTGTCTTCAGGGCAAACAGCTCTTGGTTCCAGTGGCAACGCGTTCCAGCTACAAAGCTCTTTATGATGGCAGCTCGTGTGCTCACAGTTCCTCTGCTTTGGGATTTACCATTTTGGAATTTCCTTGCCTTTTAGATTACAAATCACAACTCCTGGTAGCGCTTTATCCAGCAGACAATGCTGACTAGCAGCCCAGCGTTTTTGTGAGTAATGTTGGCCAATTTACCTAATTGTTTACGAAGATTTTGAAGCTTAGCTTTACCTATTGCTTGGCTCTGTTTCTAAGCCAAGGGGTCCATCTCATGACCCAAGCTGGCATTGCAGGTTGTTATTGCGTTTATAAGATTTTTACTGTTTGCTCCTATTAATTCCAATTTTCTGATTTTCCTGCTGTCCCACTGTGTTATTAACACCTTTTGTGTATAATTACCTGCCATTGACCAAACAAACGATCCCAATTAAATTAGTTTGGGATAATTATTTTTTTTATATTTAATAAATCATAATTCACTGCAGCATAAAACCAGCACCAGAACAAGAGGACACAGTCTCAAGCTGCACCAGGGGAGGTTTAGGCTTGAGGTGAGGAGAAAGTTCTTCACAGAAAGAGTTTTTGGCCATTGGAATGGGCTGCCCAGGGAGGTAGTGGGGTCACCGTCCCTGGAGGTGTTCAAAAAAGGATTGGATGGGGCACTTAGTTGCATGGTTTAGTTGATTAGGTGGTGTTGCATGATAGGTTGGACTTTATGATCTCTGAGGTCTTTTCCAACCCATTTTTTTCTCTCTTCTCTTCTCTTCTCTTCTCTTCTCTTCTCTTCTCTTCTCTTCTCTTCTCTTCTCTTCTCTTCTCTTCTCTTCTCTTCTCTTCTCTTCTCTTCTCTTCTCTTCTCTTCTCTTCTCTTCTCTTCTCTTCTCTTCTCTTCTCTTCTCTTCTCTTCTCTTCTCTTCTCTTCTCTTCTCTTCTCTTTCTTCTCTTCTCTTCTCTTCTCTTCTCTTCTCTTCTCTTCTCTTCTCTTCTCTTCTCTTCTCTTCTCTTCTTCCCTTCCCTTCCCTTCCCTTCCCCTTCCCTTCCCTTCCCTTCCCTTCCCTTCCCTTCCCTTCCCTTCCCTTCCCTTCCTTCCTTCCCTTCCCTTCCCTTCCCTTCCCTTCCCTTCCCTTCCTTCCTTCCCTTCCTTCCTTCCCTTCCTCCCTTCCCTTCCCTTCTTCCTTCCTTCCCTTCCCTTCCCTTCCCTTCCCTTCCTTCCCTTCCCTTCCCTTCCCTTCCCTTCCCTTCCTTCCTTCCTTCCCTTCCCTTCCCTTCCCTTCCCTTCCCTTCCCTTCCCTTCCCTTCCCTTCCCTTCCCTTCCCTTCCCATGCCATTGACCACACAAACAATTCTGATTAAATTATTTTAGGATTTTTAAAAAATATATTTAATAAATATAAATTCATGTTTTATAATATTCCTGTCATATTTATTTTCATAAATTATGTCACTATTATACCATGAAAGAGAAGTGATTATGTCTTTTCACTAACTACAAGAGGGCTTAGCAGGACTAACTCAAGAAGGGATATCTACATCTGGAGAGATTAATTCTATCCTTCTACAGGAGATACCAGTCTTTCACATGTATTCAAACTCTCTGGCAGTGTTCAGTAGTCTAGTCATTATTGTCCCAATGAACGACTCTCTCATTGTCTGTAGTCTGCCCTATCAGATCATTTGACAATTTGAAACCATAATTAAACAGAAATATCAACAATGCTAGGCCAACCAGTTTTCACAGTGCAGTCTCACACTGACTACCTTTAAAATTTTGAACAGGTAGTAAAGACAACAATTCAAACTACCAAGTACAATGCAGCTTCAAGAAGAACTCCATTGGTTTGGATACATTTAATCAGAAAAGGTGTAACTTGCTTGATTATCAGTAATATTTTTAGAGATTAGTACTGAAAGAGCTTTCCAGTGATAAACTTTTTTTTTTTCCTTATAGTATAGTCTTTAATATGGTATGATATATATTGGTAATTACCACTGCATTATTGTGATAAATACATTGCAATATTTGATATAATTATATATAATTATTCTCACATAATTTTATTTCTTTTATATTCTTTTAGCTTTATATATATAATTGTCCTGAAGGGTCAAACCCCAAAACATGCTCTAACCCAGACAATGGGTTAAGCACCTGTGAATGTGCTAACCTGGTCAGTTCCTGGGGTCCAGGTGGTCCAGGCAAATGTATAGGACGTGTAATTAACCTTGTAAGCACCTGTGAATGTGCAAACCTGGACACTTTCTGGGATCCAGATGGTCCAGATAAACATGTAGCACATGTAATTAACTTTGTGACACAGCTATGAACTGTGTGTGCCCCTGGCCATGTTTAGATATGCCCTATTCTTATAGGTTCAGTTACCAGGTTTCTCTGTTACCAAAGGGCATTAATTGTCTTGGGACAGTATTTAAACCAGACAAGAAGGTAGGCAGCTTGCCTTGTTCTCACCCAGACAGCAAGAGCCAAATGCTGCTGGAGTAGCAGCTGAAGAACTTGTCCTACAGACACCAACTACACACAGGCCTTGCACCTGGACCCAGGCAGAAAGGGGAAAAGCTCCAAGAGAACTGAATCCCAGGAGAGCCTCAGAAAGGCTGCAGCCCGGCAACAGAAAACACAGAGAGGCCCCCTAGCCCTCTCTGAGACAAGGGAAAACTCCAGACTGTGAACTGGACATGAGAGGAGAGAGTGCCCTAGCCCTCTCCGAGCCAAGGGCAACTAGAATTGTAGACACAGCATCTGAGAAGATACCAGACAGGGGAGCAAGTCGTGAGTCCCCAGCTAATCTGCTACAGAATCCCATTTGTGGGAAACCACAGATAACAGCACCTTTATTTCCAGTTTGGATCGCTGTATTGGAAATTCTTAGATCTGTGCTTAAATCATTTGACTTTATATGTGGCATATAATACTCACAACTGAATAATAGAACCTGTAAATAAATTACGGCGGTGTCTGAAGATACCACCACCAGGAAATATTAAATACAAAATATACAAAAATATACATTTTATTACACTAATTGTAGATTCATTTTTTTACCATAGTTAAAATTCCATTTTTTATCATGCAAAAATTTCTGCAGCAAAGCAGAGAACTGGACTTGCACCTTTCAAATCATAAATAAAGCATCTAAGCACCTACCAGTTCAGGGGAAAAAAGTGTGAAGAACACATTCTTCTGTATTGGATGTCTTTTGAAAGTATTTAGACTTTGTCTGGAACCATCAGAATTTCATTACAAACATAATAATTAAGAGAAACAGAACACCATCCCTCTTTTGAATTTTATTTTGTAGAATTTTTTTTTTAAAGGATAATATCCCCAAAGAGTTAAGCACAATACAGAAATAGTAGAATTGTGTCTGAATTTTGAGACTGGGGTGTGTGGGAAGGCTGAGCCATTCATACTAACCAGTGTTGGTCAATGTGGATACACTGAACCACTTGAAAACTAAATGCTTCAATGACTACTCTGTTGTGCTGAAGGGTAGAACAGCCAATAACCGCATGATCCCATCCTGTGCTCTTGGCAGTCTGAAACTTTAGTTCCTGCATAGAGCAAAGTATAAATATAATTCATTCAATAAAAAAATAACTGAAAGGTTTCTTTTTTTTTTTTATTAATGAAAGTATTTTGGATTTAGTTCTTTTTTATGGAAATCTTCAAGTCATGTTCTATCTTTTAAATGAATCAGTCAGTATCCTCAAGCTGAATGAATATTTTGTTCTCTTGTCTATGGCCTTTGGAATATGATATAAGAATTTACCAGGAAAAAAAAGTTTTCATACAAAATTGTGTTTCTCTTCATTTTAAGGCAGAAGTGTCTGAATCAATAAAAATTCACTACCTCCCTCATTTGGCACTGATGTTGGTTAACTGGATACTTGCAAAGCTGCAATCACATAGATCAGAAAAGCCTAGTGAGCTAAACCTTGTACACAGTCCTCTGTAGTTATAGTTGAATGGTAAAACTATATTAAACCTGAAACGCTGCCTACTGCTTGACAAAGCTGTTGAAATTTGAGGCAGATAAAAATAATTGAAGTGAATGGGAGAAATAAAACATAAAGGGATCAGAGATGAAGACTGAGTTTTCATGTGGAACTTTCTTCACTGAGCTGTGAATTGATATGGTAAATTACTTTAACATGACATAGACACACATTAGGTTGGTGGCAAGATTAAATCCATATGCAGTTACCATTGTACTATACAAGCAATTTAGATCTGTCTGAGTCAGGTCTTTCCAATAAGAAGGCTTCCCACTCTTGGGATACCTGTTGTAATCTTTTTGTTGGCCTGACAAAGGCAATGACTTCATTTAATTTCATTTCATTCCTATTCTCTGTGATACTCCAGTTTTTGGAAGCAGTTTCTACTTTCCTGTTCTTTTCATCAAAGATTTTTAAAAGTGACTCTAAATTTTTGGGCAATTTTTAACAATCTCTGAAAATATGACTCATAATATTAATGTTACCAAAATCCCTGGAATTATTAGGCCTCGTATCACAAGTAATAGCATAAACTGAAGTGGACCAGCTGATGACATAAGAAGCACAATCAGGTCACAAGACATATTTGTTAGCCTAGTGAACTTCTTAGGGGAGGTGAGTTACAGCAAGCATTCAACCAAAAATCCAGTATGGTAAAGTAACAGGAGATTCTACATAAATGTCATCTAGTCTTAGAATGCTGATGTTGGTGATGCTGAGAGGAGTAGCCCAGCAAATCCCACAGCTACTTCTGCCCCCATATCCTGCAAGATCTAGTCCCTAATGTAGAGCTCTGCAGCTGGCAGGTACCTAGACAGGATTTTCTGAAGGTCTGGGCAATCCATTTTACTTAGACATTATCAAGAGTTTTGTGCCATTACCATGTATGCATACATTCTCTGCATAATAAAACCCCTCCTTCCTACTCCCTTCTTGCAGTTCACCTCCTCTATGTTGTGGTTCTTGCTTACATCTGGTTCTGCTGAGTGGAAAGACACTCACTCCAGAAAGCAAAGGTGCCAGTCCAGCGCTGTTTCAGGCCCTACGCTCTGAAAACCATTTATTGCTCTGATAGCAATGATGCAGCCATTTTCAGGACAGTTTTTTTTTGCTTGTTTTCATATCCCATAGGAAGAAGTCAACTTTAGCTCTCGACATGAGATGCATGAGTCGAGTAGAAAATAACCTTTCCCTAATGGACTTGTGATGCTTTCCCTCTTCAGTGACCCCAGCTCAGTGACAATGAGTACCACATTGAGTACCCTGTCTTACCCTGTCTCATTCAAAATGCCTGTATCCCCACTCAATGTGGTTCTGAAGACAGAAGCTGAGTATCTTCACCAGCACATTGCTGCTGGTCAGTCTGCCTTTTCAGCTAGGCTTCTAATAGCACAGATATTTTATTACAGTAATAAGATTAAATAATATCTGGACAGAAACAGACTCAGCCTTGTCATCATGGAGTATTGAGTTTGAGTGTATTTAGGTCCAGTGATAGAGCCATACAGCCAGCTGTGCTACATACACTATGTGAGAAGGACATTGCTTTCAGAAAGGTTGATTACCTTGACCTGTCACACCTTCTCTGCAGCAAACATAAAGTTTTTTTACAGACCCCAGAGGTCTGCTTTTTAGGTGAATAACCCTTTTTTCCCTATTCTTACAGCTGGCAAGTGTTCTTTAATAAAAGACTATTTCAGGGCCCTTTGCTTGATATGAATCAGATGGTATATCCCCGAAGAAAATTACTGTTAGACAAAAGAGGCTTTTTACAGGAGCGGAAGCTCAGGACTGCAGACCAGTAGCAACCTTATTGCAGTGTAAATAAGATTGTCCTCATGCTGAGAAATTCTCATAAAGATATTTTGAATAACAATAATCATACTAAGAAAAAGCATTATCCTTTCCATATCACAGAACAATAGGAAACTTACAAAGCAAATAGGAAGAAAAAAAAGAAACAAACCCAAAAATAACTTCTAATAGGAACAAAAACCATTTCTAATAAAAATGAGGCCTCAAGCTACAGCAGAATACTTCTCAGATACCTCTCCAAAATCTTAACATTTGCATTGTTTTTTCTAAGTTACGATGGAACAAATCCAACTCATAGAGTCAAAACATACTGTACAAATATTTATTTATTTAAAAGAGATAATGTGAAAGCCAAGTCAATGAAGGAATGGGCTACCAGGGAGAAAATTTCTTCTTAGTCAAGTTATTAAATACTCTCCACTGTGGAGCTTTTTTCATAGAACCTGAAAAAACACCTAGCAGTGGTCACTATCTCTGACAGTCATGCAGACAACTGTTATGATTATTTATAATACACAGTGAGTGCACACTTAAGGGCTCTACTTCTCCTTGTAGATCCAAAACAAAGTACAAACACAAAAAGATATCACAGAACTATGTTCCCAAATATCTTTTCTTGTTTGTAAATCAGAAGACTCATCTTATAATTGTTTAGATGTGGCAGAATATGTTACTAATATTTGGTGTGATCAGTGCAACACTTTTCGCAAGAAAAGATACACACACAATATACACTCAGGGGCGACCTCATTGCTCTCACAACTACCTGAAAGGTGGTTGTAGCCAGGAAGGGGTTGGCCTCTTCTCCCTGGCAACCAGCACCAGAACAAGGGGGCACAGTCTCACGCTGCAACAGGGGAAGTTTAGGCTCGAGGTGAGGAGAAAGTTCTTCACCGAGAGAGTGATTCGTCATTGCAATGGGCTGCCCGGGGAGGTGGTTGAGTCGCCGTCCCTGGAGGCGTTCAAGAGGGGACTGGATGTGGCACTTGGTGCCATGGTCTAGTTGTGAGGTTTGTGGTTACAGGTTGGACTCGATGATCTTCGAGGTCTCTTCCAACCTTGGTAATACTGTGATACAACTTTTACAAAGATAAAGTGCAGAAGTTGTTCTATGAAGTATCGAGTTAAAAATCCATTGTTGTATCTTACCTAAAATCAATATGACTTAATCCTTGGCAGGAAATAGACTGGAGTTATGCATGCCCTATCTACTTTATCACAAACCATCAAATGCTGCTGAATTATTGTAGTTGAATGTCTTTCTTACTTCTGGATGTCCAGAAATGGCATTCCCAGGCTAGCCAAGATCTAACAGTTGAAAAGTGACATCATTCCTGAAAGTTACATATTGTGAGAATCATATCAAACCAAAATACCTTATTTTTATTACATACCTTTCACTTTAAAGAATCACAAATCACTTTGCAAGTTATTTATGTATCTCTCCACATGCATAGGGATAGTGAATGCAACATCTACAGGCTGGGGTCAGAGTGGCTGGAGAGCGGCCAGGCAGAAAGGGACCTGGGGGTATCGGTTGATAGTAGGCTGAACATGAGCTTGCAGTGTGCCTAGGCAGCCAGGAGGGCCAATGGCATCCTGGCCTGTATCAGGAGCAGTGTGGCCAGCAGGAGCAGGGAGGTCATTCTGCCCCTGTACTCAGTACTGGTTAGGCCACACCTTGAGTACTGTGTCCAGTTCTGGGCTCCTCAGTTTAGGAAAGATGTTGAGTTACTGAAATATGTCCAGAGAAGGGCAACAAAGCTGGGGAGGGGTTTGGAGCACAAGCCCTATGAGGAGAGGCTGAGGGAGCTGGCATTGCTTAGCCTGGAAAAGAGGAGGCTGAGAGGAGACCTTATTGCTCTCTACAACTACCTGAAGGGAGGTTGTAGCCAGGCAGAGGTTGGTCTCTTCTCCCAGGCAGCCAGTACCAGAACAAGAGGACACAGTCTCAAGCTGCACCAGGGGAGGTTTAGACTGGATGTCAGAAAGAAATTCTTCATAGAGAGAGTGATTGCCCATTGGAATGGGCTGCCTGGGGAGGTGGTGGAGTTGCCATCATTGGAGGTGTTTAGGAGGAGACTTGATGGGGTGCTTGGCTGCAGGGTTTAGTTGATTAAGTGGTGTTGGATGATGGGTTGGACGCAATGATCTTGAAGGTCTCTTCCAACCTGGTCTATTCCATTCCATTCCATTCCATTCCATTCCATTCCATTCCATTCCATTCCATTCCATTCCATTCCATTCCATTCCATTCCATTCCATTCTATTCTATTCTATTCCATTCCATTCCATTCCATTCCATTCCATTCCATTCCATTCTAATCTTCTCCTTGCCATCACCAAGGGTAATTTTGTATATGAAGAATGTGATCACTCAAAGAGAATTCAGCTAGGTCATCAAGGAAAAGACGGAAAATATTTCCCAGGAAATCTTTTCTGCTATTCAGTCAAGATCTATTGTTTCTGAAAGATGATATATGAGAAGCAGTATTTTCTTACTATCTACTGCTAAGTTTTCTTCTGACATGCTTGGATATTAGAAATCTCCACATACAGATTTTATGAAAGGCACCTTTGTGGTATTTGAAATTAGCATGAATGCAAAGTTTGTCTTTTTTGTCTATCCAGGCTTTCTGAAGTTTTTCTGGATACGTTTCGTTTTTACAACTGCACAAAGTGTTTTCAAACAGAACTTTACAATACTCAGAAGGATGTTTCCTAAGCAGTGGAGTACTTGGGTTCTAAGGTTAAAAATGTGTCTTTTTGAATTGCTGGATATAAAATTCAGTATCTCTAGCAGAAATGTAGCTTTTGTGGTCATGTCAAGGTCATTGCTGTGAATTTAATGAGTACTCTCCAAATATTTTGTTGTTACATTTCTCTTGAAAAACACAGCTGGTAGCAGCAGATAAGCACACTAACAAGTTTAATAGCTTACGGTATTTCGCCTCAGCTTGAGGCAGAACTGTTAAGCAATTTTTTTATTTTTTTTTAAAGGTCTTTATCAAACCTGTGTAAGAATCCCCTACTGTATCCAAATAAACCTGAATTACCAGTCCTTCCAGCTCTCTGGACAGAAAGATATTAAAAATGATTGACTAATACCTTCCAGGTGCCCTGTTTCTTGCCTTAGAGCTGTATGATAGAGTAGATGTCAGTAGTTCCCAAGAGTGATGAGGCATGAGTGGGCTTGCATTGAGCTCCTGGGAGCTCTGGTAACAGCTGCTGCAATACTGGAGTGATCCTGGGAAAATAAGGAATTACTAACCAAGGTGCTGTAGCAAGGTCCTACAGGCACCTTCTGAGGTCCTGCGACAGGGAAGGGTGTCTGCAAATCTGCAGTGTGCTGAAAGGAGTTACTCATTTGGTCTATCAGAATGGATGGAGGCAATGAAATCAGGGCTGCAGCAGCTGCTAGTTTTCTCTCCTCTCTTGTCAAGATCTCACAAGAGCCAGGTTCATTCAGCAACATGCTTTTACTGTCATCAGCCCTTTCCACAGACTCAACAAAGGGGAGATAGGAGACAGATAGCAGAGCTACAGGATATATTCAGGGTATCAAGGAAAATGGGCCAATGGTATCCTGGCCTGCATCAGAAATAGTGTTGCCACCAGGAGTAGGGAAGTCATTGTGCCCCTGTACTCAGCACTAGTTAGGCCACACCTTGAGTACTGTGTCCAATTCTGGGCCCCTCAGTTTAAGAAGGACATTGAGACTCTTTGAATGTGTCCAGAGAAGGACAATGAGGCTGGTGAGAGGTCTTGAGCACAAGCCCTATGAGGAGAGGCTGAGGGAGTTGGGGTTGTTTAGCCTGGAGAAGAGGAGGCTCAGGGGAGACCTTATTACCCTCTACAGCTATCTGAAGGGAGGCTGTAGCCAGCTGGGGGTTGGTCTCTTCTCCCAGGCAACCAGCACCAGAACAAGAGGACACAGTCTCAAACTGTGCCAAGGGAAGTTTAGGCTTGAGGTGAGGAGAAAGTTCATCACAGAGAGAGAGTTGTTGGCCATTGGAATGTGCTGCCCAGGGAGGTAGTGGAGTAACCGTCCCTGGAGGTGTTCAAAAAAGGATTGGATGTGGCACTTGGTGCCATGGTTTAGTAGTCATGAGATGTTGGGTGACAGGTTGGATTGATGATCTTTGAGGTCTTTTCCAACCTTATTGATTCTATGATTCTATGACATGTGGCTAAGTTGGTAGCACGTAAGACTCTTACTGGGAAGGTCGTGAGTTCAAGCCTGCAGTGGGCAGGAGAGTTCTCTCTGGGCAGCAATGTCCTCCCTCCTCAAGAGGGCACTGGACTTGGTGCTATGGTCTAGTCATGGGGTCTGTGGTGACAGGTTGGACTCGATGATCTTTGAGGTCTCTTCCAACCTTGGTGATACTGTGATACTGTGATACTGTGATACTGTGACTGTTCTGTGAACCTGTTAGAAAGTGGTGAGACTCCTCGCTTTTGTGCCCGTGTATAAGTTCACTTCAACCCCGAGCAGCATGGCAGCTTCTTACAAACTGCTTATTGTAACTAGTCTCTAGTGAAAGCTATAGTCTAGATTGCATCTGGACATTGTCTTGGAGAGTGCCTTTTGGCATGCTGACAAGGACACGAATGCCAAATTTCTCTTGTTCTTTCATCTCCTCCTGGAAGTGAGTCCCACCAGTCAGGAAAGCTTTTTGTAACTGAGTCTTTTATGCATTCTGTGAACTAACATTGCACAGATTTTCAGGTTACTTTAGATTTTAGTGAGGACTTGCTTTAAAATGAGTACTATACCCTTCTTTTCTGATAACAACACAAATGTCATACAGCTTCTGGCACCAATCAATTTAAGAATTTTCAACTCAAGTAAATCTTACGTAGCTAATTAAAACACCGTCCCCTAGGCTTAATTAAATCCTCTACATAAAATTACTGCACAGAGGGCTTTCTAACTGTCAGATTAACCTTGTCTGATATAATTAAGGTGGAAAATGAATTTGTAATAAAATAAAAAATAGATTTCATGTGGTTTAAAAACAGTACCTGGACGCTGAAGAATCTGCAGCAGCAGGTAAGCTATAATTAGTTCAGGACTCAGGGTTGACTAACTCATTACTTTAAGACATCTTAATCAGTTTTGAATTTTAAATTACTAATGCGAAATGAAATATTTTCTGCTTTAAATCTCCTTTAAGCCTTGCTTAATATTGCTGGAGTATGATAAGTACATGACAGTGTCTAAGTAAAATTCTCCTTGAGTTAAATGAACCTGTTATCACAATTTGCAAGGCAGAATTAAAGTCACTGGGACAGAGTCTCTGGTGTGTTTGTGTCAGTGTGTGCTACACAGCCTAACTAGTTTAGTAACTTCATAGCTCTACTGACACAGTGCTGCAAAATTCTAATCTTGATGTATTCCTATCTTGTGAGGTGGGAAGTACTACTGACTCCATTCTTTGTATGGAATTAGGCACAAAGAAACTACTGCTTGGTCCTTCAAATTGTTAACCAGCTACTTTTGTCTGAAATTATAGAAACAATGTTCTTAAATGTCTTTATGGACCAATGCTTAAATAATTTCTTAGAAAAGATGTGACTGGGTATATCATCCTAATGCTAAACCAATGCTTACCCACCCACTTTAGTTCAGAAATAATGCAGAATGCTTTAAAATAGACAAAACAAGGGACTTCTGTCTTGAAACTAGACTCTGCTATTCTTTGTCAGCTTATATTGGACACTGTTAAGCTGCTCCAGTTTCAGTCACCCTGTATGTGAAAGCCTAAATCTAAAGAGGGGATGGTAGGCCATAACAGACAAGTGTGGCCTGTAAATTTAAAAACATAAGTGCCTGCTCCAAAACTTTAATTTACTGAGTTGCTTTTGTAACTGATTTCTGGTTTTTTAACATTTTCATTCACATAATTTTGCAATACGTGTTACTGTCTGCAAAGCTGGCTATAAATCCCTAATATAAAATATATTCATGTTTTTAAGGAGAATGGAAATATAACGGTATGGCCATACAGCCTCTTGCACTCACTAAGGTGAATGGTGTATAATTGTTTAAACCTTCAGGTCAGTCTATACATGAGATGTACAGGAACCACACAGGTTACTGGAAAGAACAAAACTTCATATTACAACATTCTTGCCCCACTCTTTGAAGGAGAGTTGAGACACCCTCAGTGTCTGGTGGTGTTTATATAATTTTCCATTTCATCAAAATTCATGTCACATAGCTAAGTAGTTCAGCTCTTGTTCTAAACTTTAATGAACCATGTTCCTACTCTTGGTGATAATGACTACCTTTCCAGGCTTAATGACAAGAAAGTCCTGATAAATTACCAAGCCTATCTCCCAAAACTGTTCCCTATAGCATCTTTTAATTTAAAAGTCCCAAGTAACAGTTTCTACAGCTTCCCCTGTGAGGCTTTTCTGATTATTTGGTTTTCTCTCAGGATATTTACTCAGATATTTGTGTCCCTAAATTAACCCAATTACTTGTTTATATCAACCAGAGCTTTTACTGTGGAGGTGACAATCAAAAAAGGAGAAGAAAGAGAACGGACATAAAATGTTTAGCAGGAAAATGAATACTGTATGCAGACAGTTTTGTCAGCCATTTCTACATCTAGGTATGTCTGCAGTCCTCATTTCTACACCATTTATGAACAGTTTCTTCTTAATAAAATATCCTCTCAGTCTTCTCTTTTCCAGAGAAACAGTGCCAAGTCTCTAAACCTTTCCTCATAAGATGTTCCAATCCTTTAATCATCCTTGTAGCCCTCCATTGGATGCTCTATCCTTGTAGCCCTCCATTGGATGCTCTCTAGTGTATTCCTGTCCTTCTTGTATGGGAGAACTGGAACTGGACACAATACTCCAGATGTTGTCTCACCAGGGCAGAGCAGATGGGGAGGAAAACCACTCGAGCTGCTGACCACATTCTTTTTAACGCACCCCAGGCTAATATTTGCCTTCTGGGCTACAAGGGCACATTGCTGTCACATGGATAACTTCTAACATTTTTTAGAGAAATCACTCTTATTTCTTGTGCTTTGTATAGCAATGTCTACCTCTGTTTTAAATCATGTAATATTTTGTCCTCAGTAATATTTTGTAACAAAAAAAATCACAGACACCTTGTCATGTGCATCAATGGAGCTTGTTCTTTTGCAATTTTCTTCCAGGAATCCAGCAAATGGATAAAAATACTTTGAGAAAGCTTGAAAATGAAGAATCCCAACCTCACATCACTGATTCAGTTATCTATCCAAGCTTTTTGATTCTTACCTCAATCAAAGCCAAATGCTAACAGTTTTGAAGTTCACTATTTCCTACTGCGCCTAAGATATGTTAGAACATCTGATGCCCTCTCTAGTGCAAACATCTAGAGTTTTCTGAGATATCAAGCTGAGCAACCCTACAGAGAAAGCTTTTGCAAGAAGAAAAATCACAGTATTTGAAGTAAGGTATGAGATAAATCAATGTGACTGCTATGTGGACTGACAGGAATCCAAACACATATTTGAGTCGTGAAGTCCGTTGATCATGTATCTTCCTCTATGTGATATTAAATTAAATTGCAGTGTGTCGGTAACTTGGAAAAGTGCCTCAACATCCTTGATGTGCAACACAGTTCTTTTGGAGTGACAGCTGCAGCAACAAATAGCTGATTTGTACCAAAGGAGAGCTGATGAAGATGTAAATCAGTATTAGGAGACAGGAAAGAATGATAATGGAAGGGAACATTAACTGCATCAAAACACTTCAAAGAGCTTTCTAATTAAAAAACAACAACTTCATTCTTTCCTAAACTTAAGAGTTCTATCATAGCTTAACTTCATAATGTTGTTGAACTTCTCCCAGGCACTTGCACAAATTTTAGTTAACCCATTTTAATTAACACCGGAGATGTATAATAACTATTATATATGGATTGCATATTGCATATGAATGAAATTGTAGCTGTGTATGGGTACAGCTATGCAATTTGTACTTACATGATATGAACTAGTACATTTGGGAAGAACATTTGCAAAGATGGTGAAAAAGACATAGTAAATCTGTTAGTTCACATGTGGCACTGTTGTATGGTAATTGCAACATATTATTAGTGCAACATGTAATTAGTGCTTCGTATTATTGACAGTTAAGAGCTGTATGGAAAAATATAAGAAGTTTTTTGCAAAGGTTCAAACAAGAGCTATGCACCTTGCACTCACTGTGAAACAAAACAAAACACAACACCTTATTATTTGCATAATATCAATCTGGTTTTGCTTAAAATAGCATAAGAAATGTGAGTCTAGGTTATCTAAAATTGATCAGAAAGAAAGACAGGGAGGAACAAATATGAAATTATTGTTCTCCTCACTAAAAAGAAAAAGGTATTTTGAAGGTCCTCTATGTTAAGGAAAGCCATTTAAGATGAAACATGAAAGATTATCTTTTTGAGTTACCTTTTCTTGGTCATGAATTGTCCTTTATGGCACATATGTTTCTGATTACTATTATTCAGGACATACATCTCAAAGTCATTGGTGAAGAGGTAGATTAATATTTCCTACTGTTCCCTTATTTTCAATAACAGATTAATGCAACCTATGAGCAACCATCTAAGCTGGAATTTTAAATTACATCAACACTTTGCACACTGCATTGAATATTTAATTCACTGAGGGTTAGCTGTAAGAATAATAAAAGTAACATCACCTCCTGACTTCTGCTTAGGAGTCTTTGCGTCAGCTTCTTTCTAAGTAGAAATAATCTATCATTTTTCACTTTTATGCTTTCAGAATGCAAATTTCAGTTCATAGGAAGCTGTTACTGAATTGTAAAAAAAAAAAAAAAAATCAATCATAGGAAAAAGCTTTCAATACCAAATATTACACAATGACATATTTTTGGTGTTAACATTTTTACAACGCTGCAGAAGTCAGTCAGAATCAAGAAAAGAGATCAGCTAGGTGGAAGACGTGAGAGACAAAATGTTGTCTCTCTTGATGTGACTCAACAAAGATAAAATCACCTTTGCTGCTTGCCCTGACAATAGCTGATGTGTATAGGCCTGATGCCACTGGAACAACTCTCTGGAAGGTGCATAGATAAAGACTGCTCACCAGACTGCAGCTGCCCTGGAAATAATGAGCAGAGGCCACTGCTATCGGTACTCTCTGGAATATGCATATTCACCACCTAGACTCATGCCTAAAAACTGCAGTTGTCAAAACTCCAGTTTTGGCAAACTAGGTAATCCTCTTTGTTAGTCTGATAAAAATAGATTCAGGACAATATACTGCATGTTATAATCACGGATGTGTGCAGAAATATATTATATGAAAAGATAATATTTTTTTCAATCAGTACATCTATCTATCTATCTATCTATCTATCTATCTATCTATCTATCTATCTATGAGCGATTGGCTCTTATACAAATTAGAATGCCAAAGCAGCCACATTGAATTTCCCTACACATTTCAGAAAGATTTAGGACTGCACAAGTAGGGATTTAAACATATACTCAGGAAAAGAAATTGTTACTTCTAGAATAACAGGAATTAATTTTTAAGGTTAAAAAAAAAAACATTCAGAAACTGAATTTTAATGTCATTGGTATGGAATGGGTATTGGTATATTTAATTTATTTGAAACTGTGCCAAAGATGAAGTTAAATGAAGTAACATAAACTTCAGGAAAAGAGAGTTAAGTTACAATTTCATATAGTTCATTTGCAACAGTTAAAGAAAACGTGTATAGTAATTACTATTTCTGTAGCAATCAAAGGGCCCTATCTTCATTATTTACCTGAACCTTTGACTATAAGGCACAGAACCTAGTATAGAGATGTCCTAATTGCTAACTCATGTTGTAACAGCTGAAAAATTAACTAATAACAAAATAGATTAAAAGTTCTTCTGCACTTGAGAGGCAGAATTAATAAAATATAAATTGTTGTGTTAACTGAAGCCTATTCATTGACTACATATATCTTACTCCTGCCAAGCAGATAACGCAGTACTCAATCACTCCATACATTATTTGGATTCACTGGTTTGTTTACTTGAAGCTCTTATGTACAATGGTGTTTCTGAAAACTATAAGTATATAAACCATAGAATCATAGGTGGCTTAGGTTGGAAGGGACATTAGAGATCATCTACTCCAAGCTCCCTGCCCCTGCAGGGACACCTCTCAACTAGACTCAGCTGCTCAAGGCCTCACCCAATCTAGCACCAAACTCTCCCAGGGAAGAGGCATACACAACCTCCATGAGCAACCTATTCCAGAGGCTCACTACCCTTGTACGGAAGACGTTCTTCCTAAGATCCAGTCTAAACCTACTCTCCCTCAACTTCAAGCCATTCCCCCTTGTGCTATTGCTAGATATCCTTATGAAAAATGCCATCCTTCTTGTGGGATCCCTTCAGGCACTGGAAGGCAGCTCTAAGGTCCCCCCAGTGTGATTCACTAGCCTCGCAATCATGTTTCTTCCTTTGTTCAGCTTTCATTATCAAAACACCCCCAGCCTGGCTGTGTTTCAGAAAGCAAAGGAATGGAATGAAAAATACACAAATCACCGAGTTACAAAATCTGATGTCTCAGAGCAAATCCACATTTTCAGGGTTTGATGATAATCATTAATTAGCTCCTGCATAATCTTTCAGCAGTTGTTCGTATATGAAATACTTTGTTCAAAGGTAGATTTATTGAGTAACATAATGTGTTAATTAATCTACCCAGGTAAACTACAGGCAAATATGAATTCTTCCTTCTTCAACTATCAGCTTCATAGGCTGTTCTGATGATTATTATTTTCTCTGGACAATTTTCTTTTCCAATTTTTTTAATAGGATGTTCAGCTTCTTTACTCACTGCAGTACAGAGTTTGCCATCTTCATGTCTTCACATCTTGTTCATTCTTCCATGAAAGTCTCGAAGATATAATGTTATATCTCAAAGATGCAATTTACTGTAATTTTTGAGTTCATTACATATTTTACTAGCAAATCCAATATGAAGCCTATATGATCTCAACGATCCCCACAGAGATGTAAATGCACCAGCATTATTAAAATATGATTAATGATAGCTAGTCAGATGGTAGTTAATGATGGTTAATTGTTTTTTAAATGTGCAGATCTCTCTTCTAGTCCAGCTTGATATGATTCTGCTTTCCTACCAGCTGTTGGCCCCAGTCTGCCACTAAACATGCCTCACAACCGTGAGAGGTAGCTGGATCTTATGCTGATTGTATACATTCCCATATAGTTGCACTGAGAGGCCTTCTTTAAATTTTTAATACATTCTTCATGTACATTTGGTCACAATGAAAATTGAATTTATGCTATCTCTGTTTCCCTTTATGAGACAATCCTTCCACCTCCTGGGCTTACTTTACAGGTCATGATGGTCCTTTGCATTGGCAGCAATTTGAGCTGAACAAACACTGCTTCCTTGTATCTTTTTCAAGTGGGAATCGATACAGTGCAGTTGGCTGTTTTCCTGCTGCATCAATAGCATCCATATGCTGACTTTTTTCTGCTCTATTTAATATCTTCTTTATTCTGGGATCTTTTCCAGTTTAGCTGTGTAAGAGGTAACCTTCTTTAGATTGTTGCTGTAGCTAACACTTAAAAAACACAGCTTTTAATAATGGGAAGTGTGGAACTTGAATGAAGAAAAGTCTGAGGAATAAGAAATGTAACACAGAAAACACATACTGCTGCACAAGAAAAATCAACGGAAAGAAAAACTGCCTAGACAGAATCAATCATAAATGGGAGATATAAAATAATTACATAGAAGGCTCAGACACATGTTTAAATTACCACTGCTCAACAAGTTTCTGAGTATACACTGAACCAGTCTAATTGTCTGTTTTCTTAGCCTATGGCAAGAAAACTTCTAGCAAAGGCTTAAGCCGCTTTCATTTCATGTTCAATCAAATTGCATTATTTTACTTTTGTTGTGTGGTAAAGGCTTGCACATTAAAGGGATTAAAACTGTCAGACATTTCCCTATTAATCTATGGGAACATATTTTGTTTTCTGATATGTTAAATAGGGACTTTTTCTTATTAACTGTAGCGTACTGCTTTACCATTTATTGCTTTACTCCTAACACCCGCTGACTGCATATAAAGCTGAGCTGACAAAACACAGACATTAAAACCCAAACTTGAGTGGCAATTTGGGTTATTGTACTGCCCCAACAACCACTGGATTTCTGTAGGTGAATGTTGTGACTGTGTGCTGGTAGAAAATTATATTAGAATTCTCATTTCCAAGTAGAAAAAGGTGAGATATTATGATTTGTTCACTTTTACAGAGAGAGGACATATATGTCTTGTCAATGAATGCAAAGCTGAGGTTCAATCCAGACTGATCTTTTTCAGAGGATGCCATGTGCTTAATTCTGGTTTTCATACATATTAATAGCCCTATAATATAAAATGTGTCTGTCACTGAAAGACTCAGCAAATGATAACAAAAAATAATAAACTGAAAACAAAACAAAAACCCAAACAAACCCAAACTGAGTCCTCGAAATGTAAGCATTGAAACAGACCTCTTGTAAAATTGCAAAATTGTATTACTTAAGCTAGTTACAGTCACATTAGTCTTTTTCCTGAAAAATGATAGTTCTTTCAATGTGTTTATCTAATTTCTGTACTGGAAGCTGAAGAAATAGAGTATTTGAGTAAATTGCATCAATAACTTATGTATCTCAGTGGTCACATTATGGTGGGTTGAAATTTCCCCCCCAGCATTAACTTTGCCCGACCAACTCAGTTAGAAGCAAATGGAAGCTGTATTTACAAACAAAAACTACACTCTACAATGGAATGCAATGAATATGTACAAAATATACAGTATTTACAGTATTTACAATATTAGACAGATATTTACAATTAGCAAACAACGCAAAAATTCCACTGGTCAGAGACCAGGGAAGCCGTTCCACTGCCCCCCCTCCTCCTCGTGTCTCACAACACAGAAAGGAACAGAGAGCAAGGAATGGATTAGTTTTAACTAAAAAACATAGCCAAGGTCATCCAAAAAAAAAAAAAAAGGCAGGTTAATCTCTCCCAAGCAAAACAAACAGAGAAATCAGAAAACAGAAAGAATTGTTTTGGCACAACCAATCTTATATCTGACATTCCTCCAATGAATTTGCTTAGAATAATCTTTTGGTTTCCTTTTTACACCCAACAGTGATTTATTTATATTTTTCTACTTTTCTGCTCAAAATCTGCAACTGAAATTTAAAGGCATAGCCTAAACCCACCACATTACATAGAGGACACTAAGGAGAGAACACCTTCTAGTGGAAATCAGAGGTCAGGGAACTTCATCAAGCTCATCATGATCAAAGACATGACTCAATCTTACTGAAAGCATGGAAAATGTGCTTTGGAATTGTGGGGTGGAATAATAACAGTCATACCATCTACTCCTTAATCTTATAAGTGGAAAGTATCCCTTTTGCCCACCCTGGGTTTTGTTTTGGTTTTTATTTTCCTAGCAGTTTCTGTTCATTATAATAAGTTCATTCATTTTATGAGGGTAAAAGCTAGACACAGTTGGCTGACAAAAAAAACCCAAACAAACCCACAAATGAGTACATTAAGGTAATGAAACCCAATTTTAGCTGACTGAAATAACAAATCGGACTATTCTTTTGAACTGGAATTGTGTCTGAGCTGCTGTTTTGATATTTTTCTTTTTTTCACTTCACTTTCAATAGCTTGTGAATACAGAAAAAAAGAAAAAAGAAGAGCAACCAGAACCCAACTGTATATCTTCATTAAGACTTCAAATAGTACTTCCATAATTAAGATACAGTTAATCTGGAAATGTAGAAAGGAAAATAAAGCTGAGGTTAAAGAAAGTTACGGTGCCAGGGAGGCCACATACCAGCATGAGAAATTTGCATGGTAAAGTAAAAATTGCGTAGGGATCTCCAGAAGGGCGTAGATCAGATCTCCAGAATAAACCTCTACATTGCTCACAAAATTGGCTAATTGGCATGTGCGGTAAATACGAAGCATTAAGGATGTGATGGACTCATAATACAGAATAGTTGTGCATATGCAATACTTTTGACATGGTTTAATTTTGACAAGGTTTAACAATTGCCATATTAGTCAGTGTTGGCAAGTATAAATAGGGCATAGTCAGGCTGAGAAAAAGATCAGTATGTGGGACACAACAGATTTTATTTTTATCATGCTAAAACTGAAATATTGTCTTCCATATCAATTTAATCCAAAAGTTATTTTTATTTATTTTTTATGACAAGGAAAAAAAAAAGGCCAAGAACAAAAATGCACAAACAAAAACCCAGAAAAAACAGACAAAACCACAAAAACAAAAAAAGAAAAAGAAACCAACCAACCAAAAAAAACCACACCCACAAACAAAAAACACCAAAACACCCAACAAGATAGAAATGCTTGGGATTGGGTCAGTCCTCAGAGTGTGAATGAAAAGCTCTGGTTTGTTTTGCTTAAACTTCAAGAAGCAAGTACATAAAACTTTCCCTCAATGGAGGCAGTTTGGACACCTCAGATCTGATAGGACATATGAATGAGTGCTGAAGCAGCTGACTGATGCTGTTGCAATGAACTCTCCATCATCTTTGAAAGGTCGTGGATAACAGGAGAGGTGCCTGAAGATCAGAGGAAAGCCAATGTCACTCCAGTCTTCAAAACAGGCAAGAGACAGAGCTTACTCTCAGCAAATTTGCTGATGATACAAAACTGGGAGGAGTGGCTGACACCCCAGAAGGCTGAGCTGACATTCAGCAAGACTTAGACAGACTGGACAGCTGTGCATAGACAAACCTAATGAAGTTCAACAAGAATAAGTGTGGAGTCCTGCATATGGGAAGGAATAACACCATGCACCAGTACAGGTTAGTAGTTGACCTGGTGGAGAGTAGCACTGTAGAGAAGGACCTTGGAGTCCTAGTTAATAATAAGTTGTCCATGGGACAGCAATATGCCCTCATGGCCAAGAAGGCTGATAGCTTTCTTGTGTTCATTAAGAAGTGTGTGCCCAGCAGATCAAGGGGAGTTCTTTCCCCCTCTACTCAGCCCTAGTGATAGCACATATGGAATATTGTGTACAGTTCTGGGTTCCCCATTTCAAGAGGGATAGGGAACTACTGGAAAGATTTCAGCAAAGAGCTATGAGGATGATTAAGGGACTGGAGCATCTCTCTTACAAGGAAGGAAAGACTGAGAGACCTGGGGCTATTTAGTCTGGAGAAGGAAAGGTTGAGAGGGGACCTTATCAATATCTACAAATACCCAAAGGGTGGTTGTCAGGAGGGTAAAGCCTGTCTTTTCTCAGTGATACCCAGTGATAAGCTGAGGGGCCATGGACATAAACTCTATCACAAGAAATTGCATGTCCACAGGAGAATTTTTATTTTTTTTTTTTTTTTTTTTTTTACTGTAAGTGTGACAGAGCACTGCAATAGGCTGTCCAGAGAGGTTCTGGAGTCTCTTCCTCTGGAGACTTTCAAAACCTATCTGGATGCAATTCTGGACTACCTGCTGTTGGTGAACATGTTTTAGCAGGGGTGTTTGACTAGATGATCTCCAGAGGCATCTTCCAAGCCCTAACATTCTGTGATTCTCTGATTCTTCAGTCAACCAATAGTCTCCTCCTATCTCAGTAAAAGTTGATGAAGAATGAATCTATTTACATTGACATTCAAAACTCCATTTCTATATATGGATATTTACATAATAATGGCCTGTGTGTAATATCAATTTTCAGAAAATGATGCAATTCAACAGAAAGAATTAAAAACAACTGTTAGAAAAAGCAAAATTTGTCTGATTCTTACTGTACCATTATACACACACACACACACACACACACACACACACACACACACACACACACACATACACACACATACTTGCAAAGTTTTCAATGTTATCCAAGCTACATGACTGGAAACTCAACACCACATATTTAAACCTTTTTGTGAGAATGTTGGTTTTTTTTTGCTTTTGTTAGTGTGAGGGATTTAGTGGATTTTTTCCCCACCACCACTTTATTTAAAATTTGCTTTTGAATTTAAGGTTCTTTTAAAATGCATAGTAGAATAATTAGATGCACCATGAAGCAGCTTAAGCTAATTGACGTGGCCACAAAAAACTGTCAATGCAAATTGAGCCATCTGGATGAACAGATAAAAGCTCTGGAGACATTCAAAAGACAGGTGGCATTCGGTTACTTTCTATCTCTTCTTCACAGTATGGTTAGAAAACCATGAGAAAGAAAAGTAAAGTTCAGGCCATTGATATAAAATCTTATGTCAATAGGATATTTCTGAAAAGAACACAATGGGTTGCCTGCAGTGTGCTAAGGAAAGTTAATGTGGCACCACATAGTAATAAAAAAGGATAAACTCAAGTACATAAAACCAAAGCAGCAAAAAGCTACTACTCAGTGAACAAGACAGGATGAGTGCGAACTGCAAAATAAATCACTGCCTTTATAGAGTAATGATCTTTTTTTATTTAGGATACTTGGCAGGATGCAGAGTACTGACATAAGTTTCAACTCAGTCATATATTTTGTGAAGGACTAGGCAAATGCCCTAAGTGCTAATTTTCAAAAAACACAAGCATCTGCTTTTCTGTTTCACATCCGTGAGAATTACGTGTGCTCAAAGGTTGTGCACAGTCAGGCTGGAGGGATTTTGAAGTCTCATTTGAAAATGAGAGTGTCATTTCTTCTTTTCTTCTGTATTACATATCATACCTAATCAGAATTCCAGTGATTTTTTTTTTTTCCTTGCATTATTGGGTGGGTTGTTTCTTTTTTGTGGGCTTTTGTTTGTTTGTTTTTAAAAAGGATGATAATAACTGTAAAATGGTGGGGGATGGATTGTTTGTTTGTTTGCTTGTTTTTCTTTACAGTTCAGTTTTCAGCCAGTATACTGTACAGGAAGATACCAGAGTGGGGCAAAGTTGTTCAATAATACAATACAATACACCAGGTTGGAAGAGACCTTCAAGATCATTGCGTCCAACCTATCAACCAATCCAACCCACCTAAACAACTAGATCATGGCACCAAGCACCCCATCAAGTCTCCTCCTGAACACCTCCAGTGATGGTGACTCCACCACCTCCCTGGGCAGTCCATTGCAATGGGCAATCACTCTCTCCGTGTAGAACTTCTTCCTAACATCCAGTCCAAACCTCCCCTGGCACAGCTTGAGACTGTGTCCTCTTGTTCTGGTGCTGCCTGCCTGGGAAAAGAGACCAACCTCCACCTGTCCACAACCACCCTTCAGGTAGTTGTAGAGAGCAATAAGGTTACCCCTGAGTCTCCTCTTCTCCAGCCTAAGCAACCCCAGCTCCCTCAGCCTCTCCTCATAGGGCTTGTGTTCCAAACTCCTCACCAACCTCGTTGCCCTTCTCTGGACACGCTCCAGCAAGACAACATCCTTCCTAAACTGAGGTGCCCAGAACTGGACACAGTACTCAAGGTGTGGCCTAGCCAGTGCAGTGTACAGGGGCAGAATGACCTCCCTGCTCCTGCTGGCCACACTGTTCCTGACGCAGGCCAGGATGCCATTGGCCCTCTTGGCAAGACTCTGGTTCCATGCAAATGAGCTTTATGTAAAAGGAAAGTACCTGGAGGGAATGTCAGCTTCATAAAACTTGTCTTTTATATACAAGTAGATTGCACTATAGGTTATTTTTTAAAAGATTCATAGAAATAGTTCCATGACATTTTCCTAGCATTTCTTCCTAAGATACTTTGCATTATATTTTACCAAAATATACAACGCCTGAATGAGTTTGACTTTTTAGGTTATTATAAGTCTAAAATTTTCAGCCTTAAAAAAAAAAATTAAAACATTTTAAAATATAATTAGGCCTAACAATAATAGATCATAATCACAGGAATTACTTGGTAGGTCTCGAACAAATAAATGTTCAGTTCTGATGTGCTTATGGATAATATTTGAGCACACCTGGAAAAAGTCCCTGTTGAGAAGAGCCAGTGTTTTTACAGCTGCTGTTTTTACTCAAAGATAAATAGTTCTTTTGTTGCCACTTATGTGTATTGAAATAACTACATTTCAAACAAATTTGGTTGCTTCACAAGTACTACTACACACATTTTTTTCTATGAACTGTTTTTTCATACGTGGAATTTCCTTCCAAGTCATATCTGACCACTATAGAACCATCAGACTGTTAAATACCCTAACCCTTGGAAATCCAATAAGAAAGGAACATCCTCTCAGGTCTTCATACTCTTTTGCACATATATCATGGGTCTCTTTTGGGAAGCATTCTACCAGATGGCCTCTGAGGCTGTATTGAGATTTACAACAGAAATAGATGGGCCTTCAGATTCTGTATTTGATGTCTTCACTGGGCTAATGCAGCAGGTCTGGGAAGATTCAACACCTGTAATTGGTTTTGACCAGCAAGATCCCAAGATCTTGTGCATGCCTTAGCCTTCTGTTGCCGGGAGCGGGGCGAGGTGAGGGCAAGGGGGAGAAGTATTGGGAAAGCACAGCCTTGGTCTGTGTGAGCATTGCTCAGCAATAGCCAAAACACTGCTGTGTTATCAAGACCATTCCAGCTCCCACTACAAAACACAGCACTACAAAAGATTTTATAGGAGAACTTACTCCATCTCTGCCAAACCAAATATAAGTGGATAAAAAGGCATAGTTCTGGGATGCAAAGGGGACAGGCAGCTTTCAGACAGCTACTAGGCAGTGTACTTCCAAGCTGTGGGAGGATATATCACAGGGTGCCGTTTGCCTTATGGCCCTAGTTAGAAGGCATATGAAGAGAAGTCTGGGTTGTGCTAAATGCATGAGATATACTAGACATAGACTAGACATGGACATAGATAGACTAGAGATGTACTAGATGCCACAGAGCAGAGGCACAGGCTGTTGTATGAGTTTACAAAGGTAAGATACAACAGCTCTCTACCTGTAAATAACCAAGGGCTCCCTTGTGTTAACTTGAGAAAGAAAGTTTCATTGAGACAGACTGAAAAACAAGTACAAGTCTATCTGTGGTTATAAATTGCCACTAGAGGGTATTCTTGCACTCTGTAATAATTTCTAGCTGAGACTATCTCCGATCATGCACTCAAGGCATGAGACAATAAAGAACAATCAGTGAAGAAAAAGTATTATCAAAGTGTGACTACATCTGTCAACAGTCTTGCTATTGAAAAGCTTCCCCAAGTCAGCTTTTTAACAGAAAAGATTCCATTCAGCTAAAAATCTGCATACTATTAAACCAGGGTCTGCTTTAGGGCATCTGTCCTTACTCAGGTGCACATTCTTTTTTCCAGAGCTCACCTGGAATAGATAGCTGTAACAATTGCACCACCCCTATACTGAAGAGATCAGGATGGATTCTGGGTGTGTTTGGAGTTTTTTTGTTGGATTTTTTTTTTCCTGGTTGTTGGTTTGTTGTTTGTGTGTTTGTTTGGGGTTTATTGTTATTGTTTTTTGTCTAGTTGGTTGGGGATTTGGTTTTGTTTGGTTTGCGTATTTTTTTTATCATCCCCACAACTTTTTTACTGTGAGGGTGATGGAACACTGGAACAGGATGCCCAGACGGTTGTGAAGTCTCCTTCTCAAGAGATCATCAAAATCTGCGTAGACTCATTCCCATGTGTCCTGCTCCAAGTGGTCCTGCTTTGTGGTGGGGTTGCACTTGATCTCTGGTGGCTGCTTCCAACTCCTACCATTCTATGGTCTGTGGTTCTGTCATTCATTAACTAAGTTCTATCTCCCAACAAGGAGATGCTGTAGTAAAAATATCTCTCTGCTTTCTTTTGGTGAAACTAAAGACATTAATTCATGCTTACTAGAAAGTTTATTGAAACAAGAGTACTTGAACTTAAAGGACAATCCCTCACTTTCATTAGTGTCCTGGGATTGACAGGACCTGTCAGGGCTCTGGGCAACCTGGTCTAGTTGAGGCTGTCCCTTCTGACTGCAGGGGGGCTGGACTATATGACCTTTGGAGGTCCCTTCCAACCCAAACTATTCTATGATTTTACTATTCTTAGGAGCAGCTAAGAAGTATTATCTGGGGAGAGGATGAGTGAAAGAAGTCAGTCAATGTAGTCTTCTTCAAGTCTGTGATAGATTTATGTCTTGTATAAACAGTATCAAGAAGTATACACATATCCGTGTTTCAGAGGAGCTCAAAATCCCTTGCAACTCACAGTGTATTGAATCTCACTTCTTTCCTCCAAACTAGATGAGCATTATCCCTGGTTTATGTAGAGGGAAATGGAGGCAAAGAGAAGTTTTATGATTTGCCTCAGGAGAAGATTACTCTTCTGCCTTATTCAACAACCTAAGCTTCAGCTGTTTTGTGGATAAAAACATTTATATTTGAGTGGGATCTGCAAGGGGATCAACATCAGGAAATTTCCTTTTAATGTAGCCTATCGATCCGTCAGTTCCTAGAGATGAATGTTTGCAATATGCATGGTAGTTTTTCTCCAGACTGCATAACTTTGTATTTCCTTTTTATTCAAATGTGGTCTGATTCTGTGCCTGTTGAAACATTAAATAGTTGAATTTGGGTTTTTTTTTTCAGTATTAGTTTTAGTTTTGTGGGGTTTTTTAGTATTTTATTCTTACCTACAGTGTAATGTAAGAAGAATGCTTATCAAGTTATACGTATAAAATCCAAGTCAACAAGAACAAAAAGCTAGTGATGATTTAAAACAAGTTAATAACCTTTATTTATTTTCTCAGTTTGGCTTGCAGCATGTTCTCTACGTTAAGGTTAAATGAACAACAACAACAAAATAATAAAAACTAAAATAAGAAAAAAGGAATAAATTAACAAAATTAATCAAGACTTTATGAATGTTTTCTCCAAACTGATGCTATTAAATTGAATTTTGTACTAGAGAAAAGCCGCTAGATGGCAGCCTTGCTCCTTACAAACGGGTGGATAAAGTCCGTTAACCTAGCTTGCTTAGACACCCACATCCCAGCCGTGTCCTTTGCATGTGCTCTAGTAGCTGAGGTGCCTTTGCCTGATTGTTCAGAGGGATAGGGATTCTTCACGTGCAGGTGCACTTAATCTTTTCAAGATGTAACCAAGCCCCATAAAGCCGCACTCTGCTGTGTAAAACGTAATATGTCTGCTGATCTTTTATGTTTATTCAGCTTTTTTGAGGGGAGGGAGAGGGTGCCACAACAAAAGAGAGGTAAAGGGGAAAGTATGCAGCTTGAATGTTTAAGCAATAAGGAGATTGCTTCATTGTCTAGCGTAAACCCCACCAGTGTGCAATTTCCTTTTTCCTGTTTCTCAAATTAGTTGGTAGGACCAAGTTCCCCCAGGTGGGAATAAGTTCTGCAGATTTGTTGGAAAAAGTTGAGAAAAGGTTCCCTGTACAATTCCACTTTCTCCTCAAAACAGCTAAGGAGTTTTGCCAAGATACCCTGTATCCTAAAGCTGCTGACATCAAAGTGGAATTTTACCTCACTGAGATTGAATCTTTTGTTTCTGATAAATATGCTTCAAAACAGTAATAATCTTCTGCTGCTACAATAGTCAGATTTACTCATGCTTCTCAGGGATGTTTTTTCACCAGGTGAATAAATGGAGACAAAGAGTATGTCAGAGCAGGTAGATTAACATACTGAAACTACAAAACTTTTGTAGGATCCAGGTGCCCCAGTACTAAATGTGATCTTGGTACAGTTCTCAGCATGTCAGTAAGACGATAGTGGAAGAAATCTCATATTTCCTGCAGTGAACACATAGCAGATTCAGTTACCACTCCCTAGTTCTTTTCCTCTGCCATGACCCTCCTAAGACCCAAGGTATCCCTGCTCAGTGATCTGCTCCTGCCAGCTGGCACAGAATCATTGAATTATAGAAGCTTTTCCTGTTGTGTCTGTCACCCTGTAAGTAGCAATATTATCACTGTCTGTGATTTAGCACGCTGCTGCCTGCTGCCCTTTTGTTGGTGGGCATTTCAGCCTCAAGGAAGTAGAGACTACTCTGAAACCTTCTCATCTCTGAAATACTACAACAAATCTATGATCAGTAAAGATTTCTATTGTCACAGTGTGGCTTAACATTTCTATTTAGAGCTTAATGGAAGAACTTTTTAACAACAATAAGGCTCCTGCTTAATCATTGAGGATTAATAAGGAGACTTCTTCCCTGTGTCCCCATCCATCTCCCACTGAAGGAATAAGTAAGCTGCATGTGAATGGGCTCTTGACCCACCTTTGTTTGCATGTGGCATGTTAGGGAAATTCATTAGATGTTTTGTTACCAGTTGTAATTCCAGAGCTGATACCTGCATAACAAGGCCAGTACACACCACTTAGGCAATCTCATGAAAAATCACAAGAAAAACTCACTGATCGTTTACACATTCCTGAAAAAGCAGTGCTCCAAAAGCATCATTCTCTCCTGTTTCAAGTAAAAGAGAACCTGCATCAAAGAATGGGCATGCAAGTATCCAAGCCTCAGCCTAGGTTAAAAACTGCTGCATACATACCTGTTTCTGTTTACAGCGACCCAGCGTCACAGAAGCATAATTCTTGGCAAGATAATATTTTCACAAAACAGTGTGTGTGTACTGCACAAGTATGTTCCACTCTCACTTAGGTTTGTCAAATAAAACTGGGAGAGAAACATTGCAATTTAAAAAACATATTTCTCATCCTGTGTTTCATACTTCTTGTACAGAGTGAAGGCCTGAGACAATGTAAAGAATTCACACCATTTCAGCTGAGCTATGTAGATGAGGTGCTTGAAGTGGTGAACTGGTGACCAGGAGCTCTGCTTAGTGGAGAAGAGCACCTAGGGTATCATTTAGTTACCTAAATTAGATGTCAAAAGCCACAGTGTGAAGAATATTTCCCTTTTCACATATTTCATTAGGATTTCAAGATCTGAGTGTTTATACCAAAGTATACTGCATATTTCTGTGATATTTACTGATTTTCTTGTTCCTCGACATTTGTTTTGCACATGGTAAAGTATTGTACTACACTGCAGATGCAACATGTTCAAAACTTCAAGCCCTGCCAGGTGGCTGCCCCCTAAGAGCTTTAGATTTGCTTGCAGAGTATGCATCTATCACCTCTGTTACTCCAGAGGGAGCCTCAGTAGAAAACACAACTGGATGAAGATAAAATCCTTCACAACAAGTTACTATAACACTTCTACACAGCTGACACTGAGAGCAAACAATCCTCTTGTGTGTTATCAATACATTCTGAACACAAGACACCCTGGAGCCTAACTCTACATTAGCAAAGCGCAAAAATACACTTCTCAGAGAGTAGTTACCATATTTTAAATACCTCCCCAGACAGCAAAACCATCCATTGAAGCACGGTCAAAACACATGCCAACTTCTTTCCAAGTATTTAGCACACCAGAAAGGTGCACAAGAAGTGCTAAAGGAAATTTGAGTCACCATCACTGTTTTAGACTCATGCTGATCATGCCTGGTGAAAGATGTCCATATTCTTAGCAACTTTGTTGATAGACTTTGTCAACACCATATTTAAAGAGGTAAATCTATCACCCACCCTGCAGCCTATCTAAGGCTAAAAAAATCTCAGCAGATTTTATGCACCATTGCCTTGTGGCAAACCATCTATTTATAAATATGATAGGTGATAAACTCTTAAAGAAATAACAGCAAGACTCTCTTTATACCTTTAATATCCTAGCTTGCTCTAAACATTGACTGGGGCAAGCCAAAAAGAGAGGAAGCTTGGGAAGTGATAGGAGACAACTTTTTCTTCAAAATAGTTATAAAAGTGGTTCCAATGTTTACATAACGACAGCAAATAACATAACCATTCAGGACAGCGACTATAAAGGACACATAACTGAGAGAACAAGTATTTATATGATAGATTTTCATAGTAGTCAAATAGGATTCAAATAATTAGAAACAACACCACAGCCATCAAAAAAAAAAAAAAAATTAATTGAATTACATATTCTGCTTATTTCTGGGCAGCATGAAAACCCATTAATATTTCCATAACATTTCTGAACCACCTTCTGAGCACTTATTTGAAACACAATTTTCAGTTTTTTTTTTTTTTTTCTACTTGTGCTGTTCTATTTATTTGTTTTTCCCTTGATTATTCCTCATTTGCACTTGAAAAAAAAAATCAGAGTCTGGAATGTAAGGTGTCATTAATATGTCATTTGTTTGGGCAAAGGCATACACCTTTACTTTGTCTGTGTGAGAGTTTATTATTATTTCCACTATTTAACTAAGTGAGCTGATTTACCTGCAATTTATTTTCAGAAGTGAAATATACTTACTATGTGTATCCTGTAACAAAATGTGGAACTGAAAAACTATCCTAAAATTGAAAATACTTCTTTTTTGTTTTGAGTCCTTCCATCAAAAAGACCCTTACAGGGAACTGGTTGCCAGCTACTTCTGGTTTGTAGTTGAAAGTATTTTTTAACCAGGTGCTATACTTCCATTCATAGCCATTCCAGACTGCGTAACAGCAGAGCTTCTTAACAGGCAGTGTAAATTACATGTATGTACAGCTAATAAAAGTGCAGTATCTTGCTGTGTCTTATACCCTTGACCTTCTCCCTCTTCCCAACAGTGTCCCTGCCTGTGATTTCTCACATCTCAGTTGATTTGAAATATGGATTATCTGCGCATTTTGCTTTCAATGGGCAATGCTTCTGAGGGGATGTATGTTATCTGATTATATGTGATAAAAATATATTCCCTATTCCTCCCCTCAACCAATATTTTCTATAAAACTCTGGATGCAGGCTTCCCAAACACTAAATATGAAAATATCAGACTCCCAAATGCAGTGCTGCTGAGTGGGCTATCTGAAAACCACTGTGCACCTGTATAGAGTTCTTAATATATTACCTCTATGAATCCAGAAAGTAGTAATATTTACAATGCTCAATAAACATAGCAACACCAGTATTCATTAATCTTCACAAGCTTTTCCAAGTCTGATGTGTTAAGTATGAGAAATAGCACTAGTAAAATGATCAAACAAGGTGATTTTATTTGTCACTCAGACAGCTCCCCATAGTTACTGCATTCTCTTTTTTTGGAAACAGTCCTTAATTGAAGGGAGTTGAGGACACCAGAAGGTGAAGGATAATTTACAAAGAAAATTCAAGGTGGAAGAAAATGCCAAGCAGTTTCTTCTTTTGAATCACAACCAAAATTGAGTTGCATAAACACAAAAAAAGGTAAGACAGAATAAAACACAAATGACAAAGATCAACCAACTCATCTGGATGGAAGCCACCACTTTGTGGAAAATTAAAAGCAGAAGTGACCCAAAAGTATTCCATTTATAATGGGCTGACATCACTCGGTTCTCTGCTGGACAGGGATATCAAATTGTCTGTGCTCCCATAGGGCTTCAAATTGTCTGTGGTCCCAATTAAGGACAGTGGGAAAAGTCATACCTGGCTGCAAATTTTACTACCATTATATTTTTGTTCTCTGGAGATTCTAGTCTGACAGCAGGAAGACCAATATTGATACTTCAATGACTGAATATTCCTCTGGGTGATGACCTTTGTGAATACTCTTGTTCTGTCCTAATAAATGGTAATCCAGAAAACTGTTGTTATTCAAACTGCTTCTGACAAGCAAAATGGGGAAAAAAAGAAGGGAGAAAAAAAAAAAAAAACCCAGAAAAAAAAACCCCAAACACCCAGCCCTTACTTCCTGAGTCACTGGATTATCAAGAGCAGTAGGAGGTTAGTATATTGGGAAAGAAAGGAATAGCTTTATGAGGATTTGGAAATCTCTGAGACCTCATCACTACCAATGACCTTCAAGACCTTCCTATGTGAAAATCCAGCTGGACACCTGCTTCTCCCAGTCTGTGGTTCACAACTCTTTACCTATTATGTTTGTCCGAGCATATTATGTTTTCCATAGAAACACTAAACTCCCTTATGTGCAAACTAACCCATAGGGAAAAATTGTATTTCCCAAATAGCTGATCAAATATATTTCATAGGTTTGAAACATTCTGTGTGCTTTAAATGGAGCTGTCTTGAACTCATACCACATAAAACCTCAGCTATGGAACAAGATATGTTTCAAAATTAACGGGAATATGGCTATATCATATACCCTAAAAAAAAAGGCAGTTAGTTTTGTATCAGACAGAAATTGTGGTAAGGGATTTGGATTATTTTGTAGTTGTCACGTATCTGTGAATGATTCTGGGGCAGTACAAGCATGATTCATGTGGAAATACATATTGCAGGACCATTTATTTTAAAAGGATGGGTAGTCTTAGACTTTCAGACTTGGACAAGCTGCATTCATTTTGTGATTGGGGCACTTATGGAATGCTACTCAGCTACTTATCCTTGGCCTGAGTTCTCAGCTGTGGAGCCAGTGCTAAAGCACTACTTCTTACACGTGTCATGAGGAAAAAAGAAATCTGTTAATGAAGATGTGACAATATCCCTACATCTAAGTACCTTTATAGATCAAGTCTTATTCTGATTATACAACTGAAAATTCTGCTATGATTGCTTATAATTAATAAAAAAATCAGCTTTGTTAACTCTGTTAAGATGTGATAACTCTAAAATAAGACATACTTATTATTTCTGGGGAAAATCTATGTCATTTAAGAAGTGATGTTTTTACTTGATTACTCTTTTCCTACAAAGAGCGGTCGTTTCTTGTAATAGTCAAATGAGCCCACTGAATGAAAGACAATTCATAAGAGTAAGAAAAATAGATATGTTTTTTATGTAAATATTGGAGACACTTTGGCTGTCTCTATAATACATTAGAAAGACTCATGTTTGATAAAGATCTAATAAATAACCATTCAATTTAGTTTATAAAATTAGTTGACATTTTATAGAAGAGGTACTTTTAATCTAATAATTAGGAACACATACCATGATAAATAATCACTGTGATTTCAAATATATACAGATATCTTTCCTCTTCTAGTTATGTACTCTTCCACTCCAACACTGAATTCTGATTGTGGGCAATGTACTAAAAGTTCACATATGGACACTGACATCCACTGTATACTCCTCCTCTGTCATGGAAGACACAGAAGCACATACACTAAGCAAAAGGTCTGAAGGCATTTTGAAAGTCACTTAGGCAGGAAAAGCAATGCACATAACAAACTACATAAAATAATCCTGTTCTTTCTGTGCATTCATTTCTAGAAGCAAAGTTGTTTCTTATCAGTATAGTTTCATTTAATTATCCACTGAATTCAGTTGTTTTAAGGAGCTGTTGGAGTGAATTAGCACGACACTAGGCTGCATTGTGCATGTAGAATCAGGTTTATTTTTCTTTCGAGTTATTTCTCATATGGGTAATCTGAAACAAGTGATAATCAGTACATTTTTTAACGAAGACTTATCGCAGCTGTCATCATAATTGGTTTCCCATGATGCTTACAAAAATAAAATGGATAATAATAGAAGTCTACTCCTATTTTTTTGCATTGTTCTTCAGAGTTCAGCTGCACAGTTGGTTTTCTCATGCAGTCATTGGTGAAAATGTGTTTTTTTCACTTCTCATTTTGCATGACAGTTCTCAGCAATAGCTGTTGTACTGAAGCAATTGCTTATTAGACTAATCAGTAGTATCTCAGTATTGTCTGCTACTTCTTCCCAGATGACTGCTATATTGACCCATTCTTTCTTGCTTTAGGCTGTAATCACACTTTTGGTACAGGTTATTTTTCATTTGTGCATTATATGGTTAAATGTAATTAAATTTTATGACCTTACAGCATAAACTAGTCATTATAAAACAGTATTGAATTCTACATATAGCTTTTAAATACATCTTTAGAGAGTACTGACTTTTTATTACCTGATATTTTATTTATGCAGATTTTTTTTTTTTTGGTCATTTACAAATTACTATCTTTATTATCTAACTAGAATCCCCATGAAAGAATATTTATATTAGTCTGATCTGTTTACCTGCAAAATAGAGACCTTAGAACCTTATATTCAAGAATGAAATGATTCACTTTGAAACATCTATGCAGTTACAAAAACACTATTAATGCTAAAATGAGAATCAAACTATCATTCAATCGGAGCAGAAATACATAGAGAGTATCAGGCAGACAGAATGTAATTAGCAGCCTTCAAAAGCAATTAGATTTTGAAACTACCATGTGTGTGGAAAAAAAAAAAAAGACTGAGTGAATCTTCTACTGTAATTATTTAAATAAGGCAAACAGAGGGTGACTACAGACTGATCATTCAATGACTGCCCTAGCACAAATTTGGGGTGTGCCATTAAAGGAATTTAGCAGATAAGTTCAGAAAATGCAAAAATAATGTATTATGCTTTACACAGTAAGTTAAAGATGTAACACTGCTTATAAGTTACTATATTTGGGAAATTTTGTAGGGATTGAAATGAAGTTGGACAAGTTCATGGAACAGAGGATTGTATCGACAGACTTACAGAGAAAATTCTGGACAGTGAAGTTCCTGGGCTGCACACTATTGAAAGCTAGAAGGTTATTCTGCAGATGCTTCTTTATTATAGCCTTATGTGGACATTGACTTTTGTCTAGTGGGCAAGGAGGACTCTGGTCTGACTCAGCATACTTGTTCATTATGCTCTTATGTTATGAAGAATTAATAATGATTGGATGCACTCAGATGGATCTTGTAAAGTACCTAAGAGACTTAAGAGAATAGATCTCCTTAAAACAGTATGAAGCCTATTCTTCAAGGGTCAATAAGAAAACTAATAAGAACCCTCAGGTTTAATTTAGCTAAGAAATTCCTGTCTTAGATATTACCAGGAATTAATCAAATTCCTGTGTCTTCAAAATAACAGTTTCATAAGAAAAACAGAATTCTTGTGATAGTAGTGTTATTTTACTGATGGTCTTTCAGCTACACATAACAAGAATATTTTCCCATGTCATATTTGGGGAAATATGTTTTTTATTTGCAAGCATAAAATTTGGGCCCTCATGGGAAAGGAATTGAGTAAGGTTTGACTACAGTTTAGAATTCATGAAACTCATAAAATCATAGAATTGTTTAGGTTGGAAAAGACCTTTCAGATTATCAAATCCAATCATAAATGTAGCACTGACAAGACCATCACTAAACTATGTCCCTAAGTGCCACATCTACATGTCTTTTAAGTACCAACAAGGATGGTGACTCCACCACTTCCTCTGGGCAGCCTTCTCCAGTGGCCGATAAACCTTTCAGCAGAGTGACTGGAGTATAATATGACAGACTTTATTCAGGATCATTGACTTGCTAGGAGTCACTGGAACACTAGATAACACATCAGGAATTAATTTCCTTGGCACAGCTATATGAAACACCACTTTGGGAAAGCAGACTAAGAAGGGAAATTCTAGGACACTGCCTTGCCTTGGGAGAATGATTAAGTATTCCTCAATAGGTCACATTACCTCTTTGTGATAAATGTGCTTGTTCTAGAGTGTAAATCTTACTGACCCAAGTAGTCTAAGAGCCAAAGTTTAGCAATTATACAGTCCATTTTATGGCCTTAATAAACAGTACTCTTCTTAGTGGTGAACATTTTCAACTGGCTTATTCCATCTGGCTTGCAGGGAGCTCAGAAGTCTTCAATGTCTGTAACAGAAGTCACTTTCATACTAGTGATAAAACAAGAAAGAATATGTTTAAACACATGGATTTGAAAATAAAACAAATCAAAATTATAGAAGACAGTGAGACTTGAAAAGAGACTACCATTTTGTGATCTTATTACCTATTAATATTAAAATAATATTTGTTCAGGTTTTCTTACTAAAATGCAATCCAGATATTATGTTCTGATATTCATGACCCCTAAACCTTTTAAGTGGCCATAGAAAGATGCAATGCGATTTAAAATTTGCGAGGACACCATGTCTAGGAATATTCCTGGAGCCTTATTTAATGTTTCATCTTCTTCCAGATTCAACAGCTAAAAAAAAAAAAAAAAAAAAAAAAAAGAAAATGGAAAAAAAGAGGATTTAGTGTTAACAATAGCTCCAAATATTTGCAGAAATGTTTTTTTTATCAGGCAACAGTATCTATAGCTGCCAAGATATTGTTGAAGCATAGTGAATGCCAAACAGGAGAACTTCTTGGCAATAAAGAACCATTATTTGCTGAGCATGCATGTGTTCCGCTCACTGTCCAGATATTTTTTTTTCAGCTGCATTTTGACATGCAACAGGGAACCTAAGTTTAAATAGTTTAATTCTTCTTTCAACCATTTCTCCCCCTCAAGCTAGTGAAGATCACAGAGATGTGAAATATTTACCATAGTTTGAAGTCCTGTTATATATTCCATTGCTTTGCACTGACATTGAACTGCTCAACTTTCATAACTAACATTTTGAGTTCTAGTGAACAGTACAAAGATTGAAATTAATAACTTTCAGTACCCTATTTGATAGATTCCAGTCAATAAAAAGGCTGGTGAAACACACAGTTTTATTTATCTGGTTTTTGATCTAGCTCATTATACTGCTTAGTATTTAGGACAAAATATGCAACATGATTTCTAGAACCTGTGGCATGTTTAGAACAGCAGCATCTGCATATAGTTGATAATTAAGGGAAATAAAGTGAAAATTCCACACTGCTCTAAAAGACCTCTAAATTTCCAAAAGATCCTCTAAATTTCAATTACCACAGAACAAAAAAGATCACTTCTCCTTAATTATCTGGGATGGAATACAGCACAAAAAGTCTTTCTTCTGTACTGGACACCTAGACAGTGATTAAAATGGGATATGAGTTGAGTCAACATTATCTTTACACAGACTAATAATTAAAAATCAAGTTGCATGAAAAGACTCAGAATTGAAGCAAGAAAAATTCTGCTCCAGAGCATACCATAGAAGCAGCAACATGTGAGTAAGTCATGAATAATTGTATGGGAATGTGCTTAAGCAGGTGTCTGATTCAGGGCGTCTGTTGAGCATGCAGAAGGTTCAAAAGCAACACAAAGTCCAGTGTGGTGGGGAGCTTTTCATTATGCTCACTAAGATTTACTCAACTGGTGTTTTTTTGGGTTTTGTTTATTTGTTTGTTTAGTACAGATACTAGAACAACCACCTGACATGGCTGAAGCTGTAAATACTTTTTTTTTAAACTGAATTAAGCACTTTCTTTAAGCGATTTTCTTCAGCGGTTTTCTTTTAGGAACTGCTAAAACATTTCTTGGATAAAAGCTGATTTTTAAAACGTTCAACGTGTAGCAAATTCCCTTAGGCAAACAGGGCTTTATAAGAGAAATGCTGACAAAGCCCTAACAAAAAGAGGACCAGTGGCTCTACTATAATAACAAAATAACAAACAAAAGAGACAAGTTTAGCTTTATTCAGAGGAACTTGTGCAGCCTATCTGTTTGCTCTGGTTTATTGAGCTATTAAAAGTGGTACTGTTCAGTGAAAGCTGAGTTTATAGGAATAATTTATTTTTTTTTATATAGTGACACAAAACCAAAAAAAATGTGATGTGAATATAAAGGGCCTAAGGGGACTGGTCATTGCAAAACATAGCTGAAATGTCTGATTTTCTTTTGTCTGCTCTTTTCCTCTCCTTCCCCAGCTATAGCAAGAAATTAAAAGTTCAAGTCATATTTGATCTTGACTTGATGCACTGCATCAAGCAGAATTACTATAGTCTCTGTATCCTTTTCCCATGCAAAATCATCTATCTTCATTTGTCTCTTCATAAACAATTACAATTCTTGCTAACACACTTACAAGAAAAAAAAAAGGTGTGAAACTCTCACAGAAATAAGAACAATAGAATTGTTTGAAGTATAAAGGTAATAGAAGCTGCATGGTTACCCTGTGTTGTTGAAGGATGTAAAAAGGAATTTTGTTGCCAGAGCAGATAATCAGATTTGAAATACAACACAGTTGTAATGTTGGGGTATGGTTTATTATTGTAGGCTTTCAGAAACCTGAATACTATCTCTAAATCTGAAAGAAAAAACGTTCTTAGACAATCAAGAGCAACTCAGGAAGGACTGGGCAAGACTCTTTAGTTACAAATGTTAGGACTGAGAGCCTTGTAGATCTATAGAGCAGTATAGAGCAGGACCTCCCTCACACCTAAAATAGAGGGTTCTTTAATGTTAGCCTGCACCACCAGTGAAGGTGAACCATTATATTAACGGTGCCTGTATTGCTTGCTAAGACCTCGTGCCTCAAAGCGGTGGTCTGACATAACCCCACTTTCCTCAGTCTCCACAGAGGAAGTGAGACTTAAAAGGGTATTTGTTGAGATACTGTCAGTGCCTAAGTGCATTTGGGCGCACTAATGTCCCTTTGCAACCACGGGCCTTCCCCACCCTGCCCATGACCCAGAACTCCATTCCAACCTCTAGAGCCATCAGTGCCTAATTGAGGCCACAGGATGGCATCGCCAGTCCCACCACAGCCCTGCCCATGGCTGTGCCAAGATTGGTCCACCTCTGGATTCATCTTCATTGCCCATCCTCAGGGAGCTAGCTGATGCCCACGGCTGGTGCTGCCCCAGCTGACACCAGCCTGTCCTGCTCCACACTGAGGAGGATGGAACATGACTGCCAGGACCTTCCCTGCCACCCCTGGGAAGTCCTCACTGACCCCAGCCCAGGAAACTCTCATCCCTTGTGATTCCCTGACAGATATTGTGTTGTACCTTTAAGTTCAACTATAATGAAGACATGCTTTCAACTTCCCACCAAGGCCCGATTTTAGACTTCTTGATGAGAAAAGAACATTTTTAGATCTAGTAGTAACAGATATGGTAAGAATAGACTGCATGCTGGTTTGTCTGGAGTGCCTGGATACAGAGCACTCAGTGAGTTCTGGTCACCTGAAACTGGGTTCTTCATGTCTGTGGAAGAAGAAATTACTGTAGAAACTATGTAATGGCCTTCCTGGCTTATTATTAAGGCAAGAAGAAATGCATTTTTTAACAGGGTGAAAAACTGCTGTGAAAGAAAGGGAAGTTGTTCTCTTAACCTAAGAGAAAGTTTTTTCAGTGTGGAAATTTCTTCACTAGAGCTTAGGGATTTAGCTCAGACCATACCGAAGTTCTCTAAAATGTCAAGCTGATAAACTCCAGGACAAAAATGTCTCAACCAAGTTTCTAGCTTTTTTTTCTATGAATCTCCTCCAACCTTTCATGTTTTATGGGGAGTAAAGAAGCTGGTAGGTTCACTAATACTCTGGTCTACTTATATGCTGTTACTGAGCACTATGGGAAGAATGGTCCTTTTGTTTTAGGCTTTGGAAAAAGCCATCCTAATTTTGCCTCCCTTTAAATATATGCCTGATGGAGAGCTCAGTGAATGTAACCTGTAAGGAAACAGAATAGTGCATTTCAGTATTTGCAAAGGAAACATTTATTACAATATATAGCTGAAGCTGCCAATAGTGCTCTTCAGAGATGCACTAGAATTACATGTAGAGCCTTAAATACTTCAGAAGATTTAATATCAGTGAATCCTAGCTGTTTAAATATATATGTATATGTATACATATATATGCATATATATAGATATGTATGAACAGACAAACATGAAACTCCAAATGTATCCTCTTTCTTCCTACTCAGTGTCAGTAAAGGTTGCCCCTAGACATTGTACATTCCTAGCAATCCAGCAAAGTAGTAACAGAGGGCAACCAGTTTAGCTGTGCTCTGCAGGCAGTTCTCTGCAGGCAGTTCTAGCAAAGGACATAAAGTGGTTAAATCCAGAAACAAATGTTTTTCTTTATGAGCACTTATAATCCATGCACTGGACAGGAAAAAAAAATTAGTAATAGAAATACTTAGTATGGATTTGTGGCTTGCCAAATCCATTCTTTCCTTGTGTCTGCAGGTATTTTTGCATCCCACAGAGTTGCCTGGGTGCTGATGAGGGCTGATTTTCATTCTCAGAAGACAGTAGTAACCATAAAATATCCCTATAACATTCTTTTCTTTCAAACTGGATATCTCTACCCTTGCTTTACAGGAAGGAACACAAGCAAGGCTGAGATGATTAAGTACTGATGGTCGTTTCCTCAATTCTGTATGTGCTAAATGAAAATAATGATACGTTCTTTCTTCCATTTCTTGTCTGGTATATGTAAAAATCCATGCTTTCCAGGGCAACATTCGTCTCAGTAGCTGTTTTCACAGTGCCTAGTGCCATGGCATAATACTTTCAGATAGAGCCTTTAGGCGCTTACAAACAGCTGCTAAGTTTACCTAAGGATACAAGGGCATATCGATAACAGACAGAACCTGATTTATTCTACTTGCTGCCTGTGCAAGCCAGTTCCCAAAAGGAAGCAGCTGTATGAAACCATTAGGGTGAGTTTCATCAAGTACAGCAACTTACTGTAATTCACACGGCTTTGAAGCTGATGTACAATTTGGTTAATGGGCGGTGTATGGGGGAGGGGGAGATGTATATGTGGCTTCATCTGCACAAGCACATGCAATTGTGTCAAAAGATAGGCTGAAGTTAAGTTTATAGCTTTCATTCCAGGCACTTTCAGCTTGTAGTCCTCAAAAAAAGAAGCAATGAATAACATTAATAAAATAGCAACCCATCTGGAAGAGCAAACATAGTTTGTATACATACATAGCACTATATTAGCAGCAAGGAACTCCATACACTCACAAAGGTTACAGGGAACATTTCCATGTAAATAGTCATGACAGTGAACTTCAAATATTTGGAAGAAATGTTTATTTAACAACTGAATGCATGCTAAAAGAAATAATTTACAGCAGCAGTTTCATTACATTGTTTTATTCCCTCTCCAGTTTTCTAGTTCCCATCTGAATTGAAGTGATAAATACAGAAGTAGAATTATTTACTGCCCAGTGAGGAATGTGCTTAAAGAACAAGCACATAACTTTGGCACTGATATAGCAAATAAACCACCTTATCACCCGTGTGGCAAAATCTTGCAGCTTAGTATTATGTTGAACACACTGGAGTACCTCTAGATAGCAGTACTTTACACTGCACCTCCTTAGCTAGTCCAAAATATTTACATCCCTTTTGGCTAATGCGTAGGTAGCAAAAACTGAACTATTAAACACATACCATTGATATTCACTAAATAATACATAAAAAGGATCGGTAAATGCGCATTCACATGCATTTGATTTAATTTTTTTAACTTTTTTTTTTTTTTTAAACATAGTGATTCTATTCAGTCATGAAGATTAACTCTGTTTCTGTGAAGATGCACGATTTTCTTAGTGTGATGTTCTCGTTTAACATAACCATACAGTTTATAGGAGCCTTCCGACAAATTCCCATCTTGAGTGATCCACGCAAGTGCAAAATTTGGAGGAGTAAGAATAAGATTCAATGTATTTCTGTTCTTTGCAAATGGATATCTTAAATCAAAATCGATTTTTCTGGTTATAAATGAAACCCTTTGTTTTTCTCCAGCTTAAATAGAAAATTTCTACTTACTCTTTTTTCTGAGGTTTGAACTAGAGGTTTAGAGCAGTTTATTGATGATTTAGAGAAATACCATTTTTACCTTTACCTTCAAACCTTAAGTTGCTTTGTACAATGAGTTTAATAGGAGCATGAATCTTATTGAAGCTGCAGGACAATCTTCTGTACATGAATTCATTAAGGCCTATGTTAATTGGAAAAAAGTTCATTTCACATCAGTATTAAATGCTGTTTTAACTTGACCAAAATATAAACTTTAAAAAAAAAAATCTACTTCTGGCTTCATCTTCTGCCCTCTAATTTATATAAGCAAATACAAAGACATCTAGCAAGACTGCTTATGTCAGTGAGCACTGGATTGAAGTTTGTATTCTCCAGTTAGACTGTAGGGTTATGGTGAAAACATTGCAACTTCTGTAATTTTGTTCCCACAGGTTATCCTTCTCTGCGTAGTAAAGCATATCTTTGAATCCTGACTTCATCTGTTTCTTCTTCAGAGGTGGTGAAAGAGGTTGGTTTTGGTTTGACTTTTTGCATCAAGCTGCTATAGAATCTATTGCTATGAGCATAGTAGAAAAAAAAATAAGTTAGATAGCAATTCTATTAATATGCAAAAAAAGGAAACAAAGTCATTTAGGATCTATTGAAATCAACATGCATTTTTCCCACTGTGTGCTCTGAAGATCATTTTGAAACTGCTTCTTTTTGTAGCAAGGATTCTCATGATTTAATGGTACACAATAGCCCTAGACAAAAGGCCAGAGAGTGTTCTGTGATTACAATTAAATAATTCAGCTGACAACAATGCTCAGAAATCAATCATTACAATGATCTTAAAAACTGATGCTTCTGTACAGGAAAGCACATAGTTCAACTTATGCTTTAATTCATCCCTATTCAGCACACCATGACAGCACAGAATATATTGGCATATTAAATTCTTAGGAGTCAAGTTGAACATGAGAGACTTAATGATGCTTTAAAACTAAATTCCCAAGTGCTTTCCTAAATCATGGCCTCGCAGAATTGTGTTGGGTCTATTCAGAGAATTTTTTGCTGAAGAATTAAATGACAAAACCTCTTGCAAGTTCATCCCCTTGCAAAAGATTCAAAGAGGACTAAAGTGACTGAGCCATTAGTGGCTATGTACTATGGAGGCAAGAAGCCAAGCTTTCACTAACCAGAAGGAGACTTGAATTAGTGAGCTGCAAGGAGACTGGGACATATTGTGAGAGAAGCTGTCACAGCAGTTGTGTTATACTGTGTCTGATAAGGCTGACAGTGTAGTGGTTGATAAATAATCTGGAGCGAATAACAACAAAACAGACCAGTCATCAATACAGACACACTTTTATATAAAAGCTCCTTTAACAAACTAAGAACTTTGTTCTCATAATTTTCCCCACAATGACATTACCTGAAATTATGTCATTTACAGATTCTACTAAGATAAAATATGGGAGGCTGGAGAAAGACGATCTCAAAAGAACCGGACACCATAGAACTGGGGACCAAAGGCACGTCTGCTGAAGTGAATAAATCCACTACTTATAACCCTAAACTGACACTTATGGTGCAAGTATATTGTCTGGTTTACCCTGTTGCTGTCCTCTATATAGAATAAGACAGAAGGACAGGACTAAATTATCCCTTATTATAAACTAGTCTTAAGATGAATTTCACCAATTTACTACTGTAGCAGACTTCTCCCATATGTAAAAGTATCCCTTAGATCTTAAAACAGAGAGCTGGCTTTGAGTTATGAGTTACTAGTTATGTGGCCTAGTGCTGTTTTTTTGCATTTTGGGTGATCTGGTCCACACTGAGAATCTGTAGTGTGGACATGTTTCTACCACCAAGCTGGGAACAAAACTCCTTAAACTGGTATCTGACAGTCTATGAGCCATAGTATTTAAATATCAGCATTTGCAAATATTTACGAACGCAGAAAGCAAGAGTGTAATTAGTAGAGGGTACTTTAATGCTATTTAATTTTTTTCCCTTTAATTAAAAGAAAATATACAACTGAAAATCAATGCTCTCCTCTTCATTGGTCAGATCAATAGCAAGGTATTATACAGGTTGAATAATTTCAAATACCATACTTAGAAGAAAGAATGCAGACAACATTCATGCTATACAACAACTTTCATGTTAAAATAGCTTAGTTTTAGAATTGTTTTACAGTTACATGTCATATACATTATTGAGAGGGGAGGAAGTTAACTTCAGTGTGACTATTTGCCCTGGAAGATATTCCAAACAAAAGAGTAAAGCAGCTCATAATTGGGAGTTGTATTTTTTGTCCTCTAAACCAATAATTATAAAGTACAATATATCTAACACAAAAGGTCTAATCTATTTTAGAAAAGAGCTAATGTTTGCTGCATATTTTTCATGGTACATTTAAATTAGTTTTAATAAAATACATCTTTAGATCAAAGCTGAAAGAAGTCATCAGTAGTAGGCCAGTGTACTCCACATTTCTTGTTCTTCCAGATGATGGATAGCTTATGTTGTTCAGATTTCCACAATCTCATTCAGTACTGGTTTTCCTCTTCTAGTACATCTAAACAGAAGAACTGGTAGACAAAACAAGACCCAAATCCTTGTGTCCAATCATGTGTTTAGACGTTCATCAGCTTAATGAGTTCATGCAGTTTCGTACATAAGTCTAGAAATGGAAGTGCTGATGGTGAAAAGTGGGTTTCATTTATCTTTTCTTTAAGATGACAGCACAAAATACATCTTTTTGTTTATATCTCAGGCAAAAGAGAAAGCAAAAGTTGCCTGCTGAACACTTACAGAACTTCTTGAGCAGTAACCTAGGTCCAGATGAGTTGTCATCCATGAAACCATGGTCCTTCTGGTCTTAGAATCAGAGTAGAGAGGAAGGATTTACTAGGAAAGTTAGAAATGGATTTTATTTAAACCCGGTGGAAATTGTTTGAACTTTCCACTCTTGTAAACATCCACATAATGCCATGAAAAGTTAATGAATATTGCATTTTTTCCAGTTATCTGTCTATATAAGTTTCTACTTGGATGAGGTTCCTAGAGGTAATGTAGCTCAGACACTCCGTGGTGCCCTCTCAAATTCATGGGTCCTCCTGTTCCTACCTTTTTTATTCTCTTGTAGGTGCTTCCACTTATTTGTGTTCACCTGTGCATTGGCAGGCCTTTGCCGGCGTTGCTTGCGGTCTCTTTTCCAAACCTGCTCACAGAACTCATCCATTGTGTTGAGATTGGGGTGATTGATTAACTGCATGAAGTCTCTATACCAGATCTTTTGACTGGGAGTCATGCTGCTGGTAGCATCCTTGATCTTGGAGGCATCACCATCTTCTTCTTTATGGAGCAACTCTTCCAGGTGGTCAGTATCAATCACTTCCAGGGTCACTTTGAGCAAAGTTTGAATGAAGCCATGTTCCACAGCATGACAAAAATAAGTACCAGAGTCTCTCCGTTGAAGGCTTCGCAGAAGTAGGCCCTGTTCTGTCCGGATCATGCGATCATCTGTTTTTATCTGGATTTGAAACAAGTGGTAATTTCAATAGTTATCTTTCATATACATGCAACATTACCCTCTAATTGTACTAGCTCCTTAGGACTGCTCCTTTGAGGTGGTAAAACGGCCAAAAATTCCCAAAATCACATGAATGGAAAACCCCTCACCAGTCATCTGTCTTTATGGAAAATCCGGTACTCTGGCAAAACTCCTGATGTACTGCACAGACTGTGAGGGGTTGAGAGTTTACTCCTGAGTCACTATTGACGCTGAACAATGATCTGTATCAACCCTGCCAGATGAACTTGTTGGAAAGACTGTAGAAGATGCAAGCCTATAAATCAGCAGAATCAACGTGGAAGCATTTAACTATATTACCAAGGTCACATTATCATTACTTTTTAGTCAAGCCCAGATACATTGCTAAGAAAGGTTCTCTGTCCTTCTACTATTCCTAACTACAAAAACCCTTATGCACAGAAGTGGGTTCTGCATAGCTGGAGAATTTCCAAAGAAATAATAAGGATTCAGTCTCAAAATCTTGATACACAAAAAGCTGCTGTCCAAAACACTGTATTTTTCTGAACTAATTAATAACTATAATATAACTTAATTATTTCAATGCACATGTTGCTGCAAAGAAGGCACAAACCTATATGCTGCTCTCTCCACCAAGAATAAATTCTAAATAATTTACTACCTATGCAAACAAAGCAAATAGTAAAAATATCTAAATATGATAACACAACCAAGTATTTAGTACATGCTCTAAAAAACACAAGAGTAGTTTTGGAATACTCACAAATAATTTAATGCAACAAACAAATATTTGTTTCCCAGCTTCATCTACCTACCTACCAGAGTAGTTTATTCTCTTAAGATATGTATGACCTAGCTTGATAGTAACATCACTTGGGAATCTCTGTGAGTAATAACATAAGAATGTTGGTGACAAGAGGAGGAGAAAAATAAAGTATCAGCTTAGCGTAATGTCAGCAGGGAAACTCAGTGGGTTTACCTCTATGAATATTACTTTTGATGAAAAAAAGGTATACATTTTCATATTCTTGTGTCCATTTCAGTTCCCAGTTCTTCTTTCTGTCTCTGCCTTATCCCCAGTAAAATCTAAGAGCATACAGTATATAGGAAGAGCTTCTGTTAGACTTCATTCCAGTCAAACAGTAGACTGCTTTTCAGAGGTAGATTTAAGGTCTTTTAAGTATTTTATTCAAGATTCAGGTGGTACTTAGATAGCATGCCAACTTTTTTGTATTTTTCATATATCTAATGGAAAATCAGTGTGTTTTGTAGAGATCTGGCTAGGAAGAGTGATTGAGTTTTTCTAATGTAATGGTCTGTTAAAATCTATTACAGAACTTACAGGATTTTATGGTGAACAACAACAACAACAAAAATTATAAGATTCCTGAGAAATTCTGCTAAACTAAAATAATGATGGATGTTATTCTGGGAACAGCTTAGGTTCAAATATGTACCTTCATAGGAAAAATTAGTTACACCTCTTTATTTTTCTACTGTACCTCTTCTTTGCGGTCATCATTTTGTTTCTGGAATTGCCAGTAGACTACAGCACGCTGAGATTTTGGACTGCACTCAAGAAAAGTACTGCTGTTTTCTACTCCATAGATAATCTTTTCCTCCAAGGTCTGACCTGTTGGATTATCTGTAAAACAAGACCCCAAAAAATAAAATAAAAAATAAAATTAAAAAAAGAAAATAAAAGAAAAATCTTAATTGCTAAGTGGATTTGTTTAGAAACTGAGTTCCCTTAAGGTGTTTAAAGAAAAAAAAAAAGCTTTCAAATAAAATTTTCCCCATACCTTAAGTCATTTAGAAAATCTCTATCAACATAGAACCATAGAAACAATAAGGTTGGAAAAGACCTCCGAGATCATTGAGTCCAACCTATCACTCAACACCTCATGACTAAGCCATAGCTTCAAGTGCCACGTCCAGTCCCCTCTTGAGCATCTCCAGGGATGGTGACTCCACCACCTCCCTGGGCAGCCCATTCCAATGGCCAACAACTCTTTCTGTGAAGAACTTTCCCTTCACCTCAAGCCTAAACTTCCCCTGGTGCAGCACTAAAGGTGTGGCCTAACTAGTGCTGAGTACAGGGGCAGAATGACCTCCCTGCTCCTGCTGGCCACACTATTCCTGATACAGGCCAGGATGCCATTGGCCTTCTTGGCTGCCTGGGCACACTGCTGGCTCATGTTCAGCCAGCTGTCAACCAGTACCAGCAGGTCCCTTTCTGCCTGACTGCTCTCCAGCCGCTCTGACCCCATCCTGTAGCACTGCATGGGGTTGTTGTGGCCAATGTGCAGCACCCGGCACTTGGACTTGTTGAACACCATCATGTTGGACTCTGCCCATCTGTCCAGCCTCTCAAGGTCCCTCTGCAGAGCTCTCCTACCCTCTAACAGATCAACACCTGCTCCCAACATGGTGTTGTCTGCAAATTTACTGATGATGGACTCAATCCCCTCATCCAGATCATCAATAAAGATACTGAACAGGATGGGGCCCAGCACTGATCCCCTGGGGGACACTACTAGTGACTGGCCTCCATCTTCTATCTTTGTAAGAATCCCTCTTGGTTTTTTAAAAATTTTATTTTTGTATGTTAAATCCTAACAGTTTTTAACATATCCATATGTGAAGTTAATGAATTTCATTGTGAAATTTTGTGTAAACCTCATTATTGTTCATCAAGGAAATCATCTAGGACACAACAAGAATTTTTAATAGCAAACTGCATGCAGTGAGAAAACTCAGGGCATAGTTGCAGAATGTCTGTAACGATGCCTCCTGGGCTCTATGATCATAATACTTTAGAGTAAAGTAATAAAACATGAGGCTATTTAAAAGTAGTATAATGTGTTTAGCTTATATGGCACTGCAGCTTGCTGAAGCTGTTAATGACCAGGAAAAATGTTTTTGAGGAAACAATCTTCAATTAATCATTTCCTCTCATACTGCTATAATTTATGGAAATGTAATGAGGTTAATAAACCAGACATTATGGGAGGGAAAATAGAAAGTTAAATAAATTAGTTCCTTTTGTAATAACAATGTTTCAAGATATTCATCAACTTGCTGGAAATATCATACAGCCATAGGACTATGGCATTTGATTCTTCTCCAATACCACAGGGGCTATAAGGCATCATATTTCAACTCTCCACTTCAGCTCTTTAAAATGCTGTTATGGACTTAAGTTGCAACAGTACAATAATCCTGGAGAGCAAATGGGCAGGAAAGGGTTGGTAAACTATTTAACACTGTGTTAATCCCATGGGGTTTCCTGACTCTATACTATTATTTGTTGTTCTTTCCATTTTCTGGTTTTGATCTTTAGCAATTGAAGTCTTTACAAAACTTCTTTTGATATATTTTAATGGGAAAATTATGTTCAATTACCATCTTCTCCAAGAAATCCTTTGTCAAGTTTTGTTTGTTCCTTTATCATATTGGCCATGTTGTTTAGCAAACATAGACTGTTTGCTAGATGACTGAGCCAAAGGTAAAAACAAAATTGAGCTCCTGGTTTATGTTGATATAGCAATCATATGTCTTTCCATAATGACTTGCAGCCCTGAGAGAGGATGAGAGAAAGGATACAGGACAGAATAGGAACTGGTGCTTGCCCAGTTCTCAGTAAGGAAACATCAAATGGCCTGTTAACACTAAACAAATAGGAATGGGATTGCTTGCTTTCCTCTGCTGGATTATGAACCTTTCCAGCAAGTAAGTGGGGTGCTATATAAACAACTCAGTGAAACAAATTTTATGATATCTCTGAGAAACCACATCCCCATAAAGAACATCAGTGAAGTATTGGGCCACGAAGATGGGGAGCAATGGAGTGTTGAACTAGAGAGCATAGCAGCAACAAAAAGGGTAACACTGGTCTAATTTGATGCAAGGAAACAGTCTTCTAGATCCTAAATATTGGTACAAAGGGCAGAAAGAGATCTTTCTTTTCCAAGGGTCCTACTGCTTATGAGCAGAAACATATTTTTAAATATATAGAAAAGTTTCTACTGGAAAATGTAGATACCTGGAATATCCTTAGAATCAAAGAATCACAGAATATTTCTATTTGGAAGAAAGCTTTACAAGTCATCTAGTTCAACCTCCCTGCAATAAGCAGGTACCTATTCCATTAGTTTGCTCAGAGCCCTGGCCAATCTGCCCTTGAATATTTCTGAGAATAAGACATCTACCACCTCTCTGGGCAACCTGTCCCAGTGTTTCACCACACTCACTGTGAAAAAATTCTTCTTTAGAGCTAGTCTAAGTCAACCTTCCTTTGGTTTAAAATTGTTACTCCTTGCCTTATCACAGTAGGCCCTGCTAAAAAGGTTGTTCCTATCTTTTTTACAATCCCCTTTAAGCACTGAAAGGTTACAATGAGGTCTCACTCAAAGCCATCTCTTCTCTAGGCTGAATAATCCCAATTGTCTCAGGCTTTCCTCACAGAAGAGGTGTTACATCCATTTGAGCATTTTTAGTTTCTAAGTATTCTATTATTACTATATAATAAGCTAGATACAAGTTTTAATGAAGCTACCTTGATGGTGAGCACGCTGATGTAATTTCAAAATTTGGAATTTTCTCCTGTATCTGTGTATGGCATTCTAGAGTATTAGAGATGACCACAGAAAGTGGAGGGAAAGGCCTTTAAATTTCTTTACAGCTCTAGAAAATATAGTATGAATGACAGTCATGTGATGAGAGAGGAAGGATTTAATAGATTTCTGTTATTTAACGGAGCAGAGAACAGATCCAGAAATGTCTGTAAAGTTTATGTAATATTAAGCATGTGAAGTGTAAGAAAGTAAGCAGAGTGATGGAATAATCACAGGATCAGAGTGCAGCTCTGGGACTGAGGGAAAAACTGAAGAGACTAGGAGGAAGAATGAAAGTCTGTGAAGTTCAGAAGAGCAGCTGGAGGAATTAGAAAATTCTAAGTCATGAAGTTGCTTATGAAATCCAACCCCAAATCCTGTCTGAGAGCTGTAGTTCCCAAAATGAACCCAGCCACAGTATCAGTTTACTAACCTGATAAATTTCCTTTAAATATATAATTTCTGACATAATTGAAGAAGTATGAAATGCTAAATACTTCGACCAAGACTGCTTTGCAGAGGAATGAATCTCTCTACACAGTTAAATTCAAATTAATTTTTGAACTTCCTTTGGGATAAATCATGTGAAAGAAAGAGGTGCTTCTTGATATACAAATTCTTATAAATAAAAAACAATTAAAAAACAAAAAAGAACTTGATTAATTTTGTTGATAGTGTGAGTATAAAACACTTAAAAAAAAAAAAAGTTCTTTAGCTAACACAAAGATGGTCATGCTTTTGGCTTTAAGCATTAATACCCGGCCAAACATCTGTACAATTAAGGATCCTCAGCTCCCTCTAATGTTCCTGCCTAGACATTTTCTACTACTTACACATTTACATAGAAAGGCAACAGAAAGAGCTATGAAAACCTTATTAAAAGTGTTATTGTTTCACACTGATATCAAAGCAAGATTCTGCAAAGTCTTCAAAAGTGAGATATACACTAAAAGATTTTTGCTTTCTTTTATTTTTCTTGCTTGTGCTGCTTCACATGAAAATCAACTGACAGTTACTGCAAAGGAATGTGTAGACTAGTGGCAAATGATTGCTGGAGCTTATTTTCAGCTACAGACAAACCCAATTCTTCATCCCTTTTCATGAAACTACTTGTCAGAACCAAGTTAAAACTCAGAATAATTTGGCACAGAAACTTTATGGGCTGTGCAACTGCCTGTAAAATAAACAATTTTATGTAAATTACAAATATATATATATATATATATGAGATAACTTTATACATTTACAATTAATTTAAAGTAAACTTCACTCAATAACAATCTAAAACATTCATGAAGTATTTTTACAGTGCATCCTTAAAGTCTAGGATCCAGAACTTCATTCCATCAGTAATGGTTTAAGTTATGGATTCTTTTAACCACTTGGCCTTCATTTTGTCATTATCTCCTATTTGCTCTACTCATTTTGACAAAGCTGTACTAAAGCTCCTTGTGATCAGTGTATTAACACTCCTTGTGATCAGGTGTGCTGTATAATAGCTTTTTCCTGACTTTGCGTTCTTATGATGTCACCAAAAAATTGTGCTTGATTACACTCTTGCCTGTGGACAGAAGATATCTTTTAAGACAAATAAGTTTATCAAATGTGGGAAGATATGAAAAACAAATCATTTGCTTGTCTATGAAGGTAAAGAACAGACCTACAGTTGTATTAAAGCACAGCCAGCAAAGTCAAGAGAAGGTTAAAAAAAATGGGACATGTGGTAGCCCAGATCATACTTTTACTCATGAATGTCCTGATAGCAAAAAGGTAAAGCTAAGAGCTGAATTTTTGCCAGCAATAAAAATCTGTGATTAATAGCTGGTGGAATTTTCCTCCTGGTGAAACTGGGGACCTGAAAATATAATCTGAAATCCAATATATGGATGGTGTCACCTGCACTGTAGAAGCATGGCATCATGCAACTGGGAATTTGTCAGCTTTCTAGCAGTCCACATTGACTACTTCCAGCTTAAACTAGTTGGGCATTCATGAGTTGTCAAAACATGACATAATCATAAGCTATTCATGCACTTTCCAAACTTTTTCCCCTGTGAGTAAATTGGGCTGACTTGGGCAATCAAGAACTAACAAGAAAAACTGTACTAACATTAGATGAGAGTTTTAAATTATTAAAAAGTAAGACAGAGAAAAGTATTACAGAAATGTAGCAGTGGTGATTTACAGTTGAGACAAAAGAGCAACTTTGGACTATTTATCACTCTTGCAATTACAAAAATTTGAAGGACATAAGGGTTCTGAGGTATCTTCAGTTTCATCCACCCTTTATTTATCCCAGAAATTTGTCCAGTGATTTAACTGTACCAGAATCATGAGTAATCATTTTTTTCCAGCAGAGGGAAGTATTGCCTAAGTGTTCTCTTTACTTATGGCAAAAAGAGTGAAGGATGGAAGAGTTTGTTAACAAATCAGTAACTGTGAGAAGTTTATCAGTCACACAGTTCAAGAAAGGGAGTTCTGTTCAATGCACGGAGAAAATGAAGCAACCCACTAATAACAAACCCAAAATATGTCAAAGAAAACACACGCTGAAAGCACACAGGATGAGCCTACTGTAAGAAACATCTTGATCTTAAGAACTACGAGTGTGGCATCTCCAACAAAAAGCATTTAATATTTAGGCAAGGTAGTTAGTTAATTAGGTGTTTGATTATCAACCTATGTAAACTGTATGAAACAATGTGTACATACTTTTTGGTGTTCTGAAGGAGATGTCCCTGACAGAATGCACGTAAAGAAAAACATTTTCACTGTGAGGGTGACAAAGCACTGGAAGGGCCACCCAGAGAGGTTGTGGAATCTTCTTCTCTGGAGACATTCAAAACCTGCCTGGACACATTCCTGTGTGACCTACTCTAGGTGATCCTGCTCTGGCAGGGGGGTTGGACTGGATGATCCTTTGAGGTCATTCCAGCCCCTAACGCTCTGTGACAATGTGCCTAGCCTGACTGTATGGCATTACCTGAGGTAAGCAAGGCAGAAAAGTTGACATGCTTAAAACAGTTAACTTGAGGGAAGAAAAAAACAAACCAAACAACAGAATCAAACAACAAACCAAACCAAAGCTTCAGTGTCTGATCCAGGCCATTGTAAGCAATTTAAATTGGGATACTGATGCATTATATTCATCTTTCCCAGATGTTCAAGATAATTTCACCAACAAATCATACATGCGCTTCCTGCTCTTCTCATGCACAGTCTGTAAATTACATACAAATTAATTGTACTTCAGTCATACCCATAACTCACCATGATGCTGCAGATCTGAGCAGTGGGTAAGTGGGTCTCCATTTCGGATGTCTTGTCGTCTAGTACGTCTGCAAATACCATACATGAAAATTGTTAGTGACCTTCTCAGTGGTTGGTGTTCATATTTACATATAATTACATAGGTTACAAGTATACCTGTGCAACGGTATGAAGGAAATCATATTGTTACTACTATGCTCTATGCAGAATTACAGTTTGTAGAGTCAGCTTTTACTGTTACAGCTTAAAGTCCTCGAAAAGGTCAAATACATTTCTCTCACACTGAGCCTATAGTTTATTTTAACTGTGTTGGCAGTACTGATCACAGACAAATTCATTACTTGATTCATAGATACAGAGACCGCTAAAGAATCAAAAGATATACAGTACAGGTTAATATGCACCAAAGAAAACATAAAGAAGCTATAGCTTTTCTGCAAGTACTGTATTTTCTACAAAATCTAAATAAAATAAACAGTTCATTTCAGCCACCACAGATACCACCAAGACGTATCTTACAAAACCTTTTTCAAAACGGTTGGAATGGCTTTAGAATAAACAATAAAACACTTGGACAGGAAGATTCTGAAATGTCATTTCTTCCATCCTTTATAGCTTTAGTCTGGGTTTTATCTTTTATTGCATATCCATTTAACATAGTATATTCTTTCCTCTGCTAGACTTCCACTGGAAAACATACTAATCTGTGTTAAAAATTGTTGTAGCCAACATTAGGAAGCTTTGTGCTACAATTTTATTTTGCATTTGCTTTTCTCTCTTTGTCTGCTCCTATTTTTATGTAAATAGGTGTGACACAATTCAACTGAGCGAGAGAAAAGTTTTTCATATAAAAAAAAAACAAGGCAAACAAAGACGTGTTTCAAGTGTGAGCACTTCACTCTAGGAATTACCGAAAGCCTGAGGGCTTGCAAAATTAGAGGAGAACAAAGAGGATTAGGCTGCTGAACAATGCTGTGATTTCAGATTATGGCATCCAGTGACGGATATGCAAAAGTCAAGTAGCCTTGTAAAAAGCACTTTTGGTCACTCTCTGGTGACAACAGCCCACATTTAAAAAACCCCATTGTTCTGCAGTACTGACAGCACCTCTCTCCTCTTCATTATCCCTGTTTTGCAGGCTCTCACTAACAGCCCAGCATCAGCATATACTGAGAGTTCTCACAGAGGCACAGCTGATTCCTCTTGGCTGGAAGATTTTTACCTTTTTGTTTGTTTGTTTGTTTCCCCACTGAAAACTGCTGAAATTTGCTACAACTAGCTGCATTTTTTTTATGTGAAGTGTGTCAACAGCTGAAAGGCTTTTTAAAAAGAAACACAACTTGGGGTTTTTATATATTTTTGAATAAAATCTTCTTTAAAATTATCCTAGCATGCTTTAATAAGAAAGAATCTTCTGTTAATTGATATACGATTTAAAAAAAATCTTAATTTCAGATATCTTCATATCCGCCCTTACAAATAAACACACATACGCCCAAGAATAAAGAACAATAACATTTTGTTGCTCCTTCCTAAATTTTGAAATGCAGCATATTTGTAGGATAGTACTTCTGGAAAAGAAATCCGTGGAACAACTCCTTACTGTCAATCGAGTTTGGATCATGCTCAGCTTGAAGATGTTCAGCTAAAATATCAGGAAAATGTGCATGTATCAACACGATGATTTATGAAATGTGAACCAGAACACATCTGCATGGGGTAAAGTTCAGTGGTCACACTACAGGAGCTCTGAACTGTCACTTAGACTTATAAAATACACCAAAAAAAATATTCAAAAAAAAAAAGTAAATTAAAATCAGGGTTAATAAAAACTCCTTTATAACAAAGAAGGGAAAAAAATTCAACAAAACAGAAAAAACCCCACAACCCCCAAACTTGTAAAACATCTGTGCAATTGCCTCAGGACTCAACTTTCCCAATATTTAAAGAGCCTAACATTACAAAGATTCATTATTAGGAAAATGTTGGCATTTAAGCTGTTTCCAGCAATGTTGATTTTGTCATACATGCGTTCAAAGCTGTCTTGTCACAGTGGGCACAGCAGGTACCAGGTAAACAAAGGAACCTCTCCCCCAGTAACTCATACTTTTACTCTGCTGGTGCTGCTGCTTGGGGAAAAATATAAGAAGTGGAGACTGTGGCTTTTTCTGAATACATTGTCAAGATCAGCCTTCCAGGACTTAGTTTTTCTTTCATAGCGGCCTCAAGAGGAGTGAATTCTGCACTCCAGTGATTTCCTGTAGCCATGCAACCCAGTTTAGTCCCAGTAACCATGCCCCTTAATCCCTGTAAGAAGAGGTCCCAGTCCCTTTACCCCGATAGCAACAAAGACAGATAAAGATAAAAAGCCCTATTTCTTCCATCACTGTAGGCAGATAAATGACAGGCTGATGTGCTCCATGGTTCTGGAGATCAGCTGGGAGTAAAAATGGGTGCTAGTGAATGATAAGTAGAGATGAGGTTCAGGGGTAAAGATAAGTAGGGAGGCAGCTAAGAAGAGTGATTCAGTGATTTCTGACCTCACTGCCTCCTTCAACATAAATGCAGTGCTAACCACACTGACTTTGAACTCTTAAAACTTCCAGATCAAATCAATCTTTCAGACTCCTTGAAGACCTCACTGTTCGCTCTCCTCTCTTTCCTCCTCCAAAGAAATTGCCATTGCCATAACACAAATTTGAATTTGGCCCAGGCAGCTGAGAAAATCTGACCAGCTCTTCTTTCAGGATGGGTTTCTTCTTTTTAATTATTTTTCTGAAGAATTTAGCAAAAGGTTTGTCTCAGATTAACTGTGTTTCCTGTTGGAAAACAGAACCTGATGTTTCATAAGCAGCTTTTTCTTCTGTCATCAGTATTTGTTTAGGATACATCCCAATGAAAACTTTGAAATTTTAATCCTCTCCATCTGAAACATCTTTGATAAAGATGCTGCTTTCTACCCTTTACCACATTTCGCCTCATACAACAACAAATACAAATCTGGAATTTGGCATTCCCATGTTCTCAACTAAGTATTCGCCCTTAATTAAAAATAAATAAATAATGATAAAAGCTTCCTTATGCATATTAACCCTTGAATTCCTTCTTTTCATACTGGGTTTAATGCAAACACTTCATTATCATTTTAGCCAATTTAACATGGCAATCTCAACACTACACCAATATATGTTCTTATTTGCATGTGCATTCCTAACTTCTAGTTCAGTACCTAAGAGCTGTTCAGCTTATGTACTTTAAAAGTTTCAGAGATAAAGGCAGGCAAAGAAAATATTACTTTAAATCTTCAGATCAGGCAACTGAGACTTGTAAATTTTTGATTAAAATATTTTTTCACATGCAGAGTATGTTTTCCCTTAACCTTTGCATTGCAAAGCTTTAGCATCAGTGCAGAGTGAATGTGAAATGATGATTCTGATCTGGTAGCATTTAGACATTTATCAGCACGTACAAAATACAATTTGAATAATAACTGTAACATTCTGTATCACTAAAAAACAACTTACCCTTCATGACCAAATACTTTATAAATATTTGCTTTGAATCAGAGTTCAGGAAAATGCAGGGTAATTTACTTGGACAAGTAATTTTTTTTGTCTTAATATCAAGCTCCCTTGTCATATTAGAGAAAAGGATTTTCTATTTGCTGTGTATTACTGAATATAAAGTTATGAATCCATATCAGAAACAACTCTTTTCTGAATATTTTCTTACAACAGCTTTTTAAGCCACCCAAAGAAGTAGCAGTGTTCACTTTAAATCAACCAAGACTTCATATTGCTTGTAACTCCCACAATTGTGTTTTCCTTGGAAAAGAAAGGGCTCCAGTTAACCATCCCATGAAAAATCTCCAAAGCCCTCTGGTCATATTGAGACCATCAGTTAAAACAAATAGCAAACCATGCAGACATCTGAAACTGTCCCTACCTCTTAGCAGTGGGGAAGTAACGTGAGCAAGAGGAACCATCCCAGGCACAGTAAGGGTCTCTTGCAAGGCAACACTCAGCACATGCTTTTCCATACACATCACAGCGGTGCAAAGGAAGCTGTGAAACTCCAGTGGCTGAGCCAATGTAGAGCTGTTGCTGTTACGGAAGTCAAAAAAAAACCAAAAACCAACACCTGAATTAAGAGGGTTTTTCCTAGGAAAGTATTTATACATATATATATATATATAAAATAACAAGTTAGGGCCATTGCAACCACAATAAAGGATCATGATCCTGATATACACTAAAGGAATGAGAAGAGAATTGTCCTTAGGATAAAAAAAAATCAAATAGGAGGAACATGATTTTTATGTGAAGCTCTCAGTGGTTCCCTGAACAGCAAATTAGGTTATTCTTCCATTTATTCTTTTCTGTTCAGATACTTGCACTGAGAAAGCACTAGAATCAGGAACAGGACCCAATGGAGAGTATGCTTTTTAGTTAAAAGAAAAATAAGAACAACTTGAACATGACTTTCATTTGTGTATGTTGGGAGGGGATATAAAGTAAATTATTTCATGCCAATGCTAAGATATTTCAGTTTGGAAGTACTACCATGCACATACTTCTCTGCAGGTTTGATTACTTTTAACCCTTCGTACTGTTTTCTATAGGTAACATACTTTACTTGAAACATATCTTTAATGAGGGAAGATGATTTACTTTATTTTGGATGAAAAGCAGTGTTGAGAGGAATATGGAGCTCAAATGCAGAGAGAAGCCATGAAGTGAATAAAAAATGCATACAAAATGAACTACAGCTTTGCATGGTATCACAATAGAATATCTTGTCTCTCTCAATTTCCTCTCTGATATCAAATTCATGTGGTTCATTAGGGAAGTTGGTCCCCAGAGGGATATAAGGAAACTGAACTACTGATCCCACGTCAAAGTCCAGAGATATTTCAGCTTAGCACTAATTCACAAAGAAAAGAAAGTATGACTGCAGTAAGTAAATACAGTTCCTTCTGAGATACAAAACTACAGGAAAAAATACATAAATAGATAATAAAAAATTAAATGGTGTAACCCTTCTGACACTGTTGTATCAAAAAGTTAAACTTGGTCACCCATGGTGGAGCATTTAGCATGTTTCTCTTTAAGGTCTCGCTTCAAGCAGTCCCACCAAGAAAATAAAAGCTTGGGGGGTTTGGTTTTGTAGTCTGTTTGTTTGGGTTGTTTTTTTAGGAAACATAGAGCTAGTGAGGAAAACAGGATTTCAAGAAATGCAAAAAGTCTTTATCTCCTGCATTGTCATATCCCAGAGGTTCCATTTCCAAGGAATTCAAGGATGGAAGGTGAATGAGGTCACCTACAAATTGGAAATGATGAGTACTAGATACCAAGAGACCGCAAAACAATAAAACCCATAAAAGGTGTTAACTTCTTTCAGAGACAGCAGCTTGGCAGTTTATGCAGACATATTAGTGGTAACAGAAACATGCCATGCTTTTATATGAACACCAGTATTTTCTCAAGGAAATATGACAAGGATAGCACTTAAAGGAAAATTCACAGGTAAACTGAAAACTAAGGGCTTCCCGAGCAGCTGCTGCAAGTCTCTTACAGTGCCATAGCTGGGTTATAAACCCACAATCTCTGGGCCAGAATCTCTGACTGCAGAGGGCTCTTTGCCTTAACCATACACACTGGTCCCAAGTTAGTGTTGTATTCTTGAGAAGCAGATGAGAGGCAGCAGGCACGATAAGCTGATTCTCTTTAACTTAAGTCACTTAACCAAGTGCTCAGCTTAGGGGTACATTCTGCAGTAAAAAGAGCAGCAATTCAAGCCTTAGGTGACCTAACCATTTCTCAAGAGATGCCTTTTCTCTTTACTGATTATGAAGGCAGCATAGGTCAAATTAGAGCTTCAGTTAAGTATCTTAAATGTCCAGATGGTATTGATCTGAGTCCCATGTAATTGAGGCATTAATACCCATATAAGCATGTAGTAATGTGTGGTGCAACTAATATAAAAATCAACCCAGAGAAGGCACATAGGAAAATAAATAGTTTCCTATATACCTCTGTAACCAATGTAATTTTGTCAAAAGTCTTTCCCCGATTTCTAAAACCAAATATATTTGGAATTAAAGAATGACTGGAACAAAAAATAATAAAAAATAATTTTATACAAAGGCCAAAATAGGGTTACCTAAAGATTCAGTTCCTTGTAGGTAAGTTCAGAGTTCAGTCACTGAACTACAGCATGTGTTTCAGATGCTGCACAGCCTGAAGGCTGCTGCCGTGTTTGCCGCTCTTTTGATCGTGGTTTTAGACTTCAGCCAGTGATCATTTATTCTGGACACTAGCAATACATAAATCCACGCAATATGCAATCCAGAAAATAGTAATAGAATGATTTGCATCAATGGTCTGACCTTACTTTGCTCTACACAGTCAAACTGCCTTTTGGGCAAAGAGTTTCTCTGAAGAGATTGTTAATCTAATAAATCAGTTGATTATCAGATCAGAATGGGGGAGGGAGGAGGGGGGCGGAGTTTGCCCTCTAAAATTCTTGCAGGACTATCAAAACTCCAAAAATGCTGAAGAGATTACTGTTTTAAGCAATACAGTGGTTTCTGCTTGCCCTGTAATGGTGTCCAAAATGAAACCATTCCCTAGAAGTCAGAGATCGCAGAGAATTTTCTGTTTACAGATAAAAAAAAAAGATAAAAAAAAAAAAAAAAAAAAATATTGCTTAAGAGGAACCTAGGCAGATTTTTGAAAGGAATTTTAGGGAGCATGAATTTCAAATCCCACTCAGTTTAATTCTATGTGTTGAAAAATAACATATGCACAATAGTTCAGTGAGCTGTTTAGTGACATAGCTTTTTGTAGCTGATTCTTTCTATGTGTGCTCACTGTGAACAGAAATTGTGATCTCTGAATAAAATTCACTACTTTATGAAAAATGTTACAAAAAGTCATCACTTAAAGACTTTGTGAAAGTCTTCACCTTGCCTTTGATTGAGAGTCTTATTGAGGAGGAACAAAAGCTCTTCATAGCAGTTCACCAGACAAGGAGATGGCATCTATCAGCTAACAATCTACTTGTTTTTTTCCACCTTATCAAAAATGCAATGGTATTTTGAAAGAGAGAACCACAAACCTGACCCTGAGAACAATATGAGAGCTTGCCACAAAAAAGTCACCTTTGATTGAAAGCCAGGCCTGGCTTTTGGCTTGCTTCCACATTTGTAAATCGAGGGAAAAATTATGGAGGCCCACCTAACAAGTTCAGGGCTCAAAGTCACTCTTGCACAAGGTACTCATAGAGAGAGGCATGGGGGCCTTAGAGTATTGTATAATTCAAAGCTTAAGCTAAGTTCTGCTCCTGAAGAGTTTGTAGATTTTGGTGTTTAGGATGAAATGATTCCTTTGAAGTTACTCAGTGGGATGTGCTGGTTTTACTGTTTACGTTCTGTGCTCCTGATTTCTACAATGCATAGAATTATCATGTGGTTTATATGAAAATTTCTCTCCTTATCAAGATGCAATGAGTAAAGTGTTTGAGTTATACAATTACAGCCTTTTTAAATCATAAGCATAAAATGGAAACATGTTGCCATATACTTGTTTGATACAGAAACATAAGTGCCAAAAGCTTGTCAAACTGCATCAAGTTTCTGTCAATTTTAGCCTGAGGCTGGTTGATTTTACATGAGCTAAGCTCTGCCTGCATAACTTGTGTCTTATGCTCTTTTTAAGCTTTAGACAATTTTAGCAGTGTAAACTTGTTTTCAGAAGACTCAGGGTAAATTGTAATCTTTCCTGAATAACTAAAAAGGCTTTGAAGAAGTGTATGAAAATGTGTGGTCCATTATCAGGTAAGATTGGCTGCTTTAAGGGAATGTACTTATAAAATGTACTTATAAAGTACAGAGCAGAGATTTTTGGTATGATATGAACACACACACACACTCAACCTTCCAGACTGTTTTTATTTGTATGTTTGTTTTAATATCTCAGTATTCGATACTACAGGGTTGGGGTTTTTTTGCCTGACATTTTTGTTTGTCTCATGTAGCAAACTATGTTAGAACAGTGTCTCCAAACAAAATGTTTTATGTCAAATACATGAACGGTTTCAGACAGATTTCCTAAATATAGTGAATTATAAATTAAATACGAGTTAAATATGCAGCACTTCAAACATAATACTGGGTTCTGTCTATTACAGAACAAATTAAATTTGTTTAAAAATACATAGAGTGAGGTGGAAGAGTTAATCTGCTTTATCACACTAATTTTTTAGTGCACCCCATCCTAGAAGTAATGCCAAGTCATGAAAATGACATTAGTAGAAAAGTTAATGAGTGTGAACAATTTGCTTGTATTTACTGAATGAGACTTCCGAGACAGGAAATGACAGTGGCTGGGATCCATCTACCTAATTCCAGGAAGAACTATATGATACACCTCTAACATTCACCTCAGTCCTAGACTACAACCCAATGTTTCTTGCGCTACTACATAATTCATCATCTGCTTCACAAAGAATGGGCTGCCCAGGGAGGTGGTGGAGTCACCATCCCTGGAGGTGCTCAAGAGGGGATTGGACATGGTACTTGGTGCCATGGTTTAGTCATGAGGTCTGTGGTGATGGGTTGGACTTCATGATCTTTGATATCTCTTCCAACCTTGGTGATTCTGTGATTCTGTGTGATTTGCCTGTATTTGCTCAGAAATACAGGTATCCCCTTTATTGTAAATCAGACAAAATTTTACCCCCATCCATCAAGAAACCCAACTCATTTTAGGTATAGTTTGGTCTACAACACAGGCTATAATTCATCTATTTTCTTAAAGAATTTAGTTATTAGTTCCTCACCAGAAAGTAAGAAATATAAATTCTGGTGTCTGGAAACCATATCCTAACCATATCACAGTACCAGAAGGCCATGGAAAATTTGCAGTAAATAAGATCTAGTCTCCAGACAGCTGGTTAGCTTGTGTTTAGTTTCCACTCTATGAGTACATAACACAAACTAGACCTTTCTTTATCCTTTGCATGAGAAACTACTGCTGTTTATGTACAGGAATGGGATGATGCTGCTGTAATTAATATGTCTCTACTGACTGCCAAGTTAGTGTACCTAAAAGACAGACACCAATAAATATTGAAAAGTGATTTAAAGTTTGTGCACATACCTGTTTTGTGGAAATCTTCATTGCTGAAATAACAGTGGGTTCCTAAGGAAAAAAGAGAGTTAAAATATAAAATAAGTTCTATAAATATAAATGTTCTGCTAGGAGACTATTTGCCCAACCTGAAATTCTGACATTTAACAAGACACTCCTTGGAAATAGTGTTTCCTGTTGTCTTTTGCAGTGGAATAGTTTCCAGCTGTAAATGAATCAGAATTCATATCAGATTGTATCTTTGATTGATATGTTGATTGCAGATGTATCATCATTTTCTATTATTTTTACAGTTTGTGATCACTTTGTTAGTAGTCGCACATCTTGAAATTACTTTATACACTTAGTATTAAAACTACATGTAATGAATGTCACAGGTAATAGTAAAAACAATGACTGTATCAAAATACATAGATACTATACATTAAAGGTGCTAATACTGAAAGAAGAAATGTTTTAACCATATCAGGATGATAAACCCATTCCTGTAAATTTTTTATATAATAACAGACCTTAATACTAAGCATAATCTTGTTGACTGTACCATGCAACTGTACCACATGCAAAGAAGTTAACTCATACTTGCAGAACATGGAACTGGAGGGGTTTTGCACCCTGGAAGACCCATTATTTAATAAGCCAAATGTGCTGCTAGAAAAGTTACTGTTCTCCTACTCATAATTATACTTATCTGTATCAAGCAGATGTCAAACCAATATCTATCTTCTTACAAGACAGACTGTAAGAAATATTTAACAGAGTATGTTTAGCTCTGATCAAAACCTGTTACATGTCTTAGGCCTAGCTGTTTGAATGAATTTTAATCCTGGGAGTAAAGGTGACATAATACAGCTACAAAATGTGCAAGTCAATTCTGTATGAATTTGATTCCATCTAAAAATCTGCTGTTGATTCCATGCATCATACTTTTGGTTATATACATTAATAAAGTCCTTTTTAAGACTTGTGTAGCTTTCAACTTGCTTCTCCTGAGAGTTTGATATGGGTCAGTGGAGGTGCACTCGCCTTGATAAATGGATTAATAGAACTTATATTAGTAAGTATCAATTAAATGTAACATTTGAATGAAAATTAAACTCATTAATTTGTTTGATCAGCTGTTCAGATAAGTATTTCATAAATGGGGTCAAAACATGCATTTGTTATAAATGTAACAGATATGGAAAACTTTCAGTTTCATGGAATTATAAATGAAAAGCCTGTATTCAGGCTTTAAGCATCAAGATACATACGGTCTTCAGTAACCAAAGAAAACTTACATCTGGTTAAGGTACATGTAAGATCTGTTGCAAATTCTCTACTGAAGATCTACATTTATGCATACAAATTCTGCTTATTCCATTGAAGTACATTTATGCCTCTTTAAACCTTAAATACATGCCAAAGGAGATCAATGAGCTTTCAAGTAAACCGGAACACCAAAATCCTTTCGTGTAATGAATAGATACACACGTAAAGTAAAATACCAGATCTGAAATTGCCATTAACCATCCTACTTCTGTAAATCCTTTCTGAAATAAAACTTAACTCCATTCATTTTCTTTCTTTCACTACCATATTTCTCTGATCTCCTTTACCTTGGCACTTCTATTTGATTTAGGGAAGAAATTCCTACATTATCAACAATTGCCAAATTACCCTGTGTTAATGTAATGACTTTTGCATGTATAATAATAGGAAAAAACCTAAGAGCCACACATTACTCATCCCATTTTCTCCTTGCAGTTTCTTCTTTAATGTTCTGTCAAAAAAAAAAAAAAAAAAAAAAAAAAAAAAAAAAAGTTCCCCATTTCATGTGCTCATGAAAGTGAATTCTCTGCAAGATTGGTATCAGCAAAGATAAGATTGCTCATAGGGAAAAAAATTAAAATTGAAAATATTAATCAAAATATATACAAGCTCCATTTAGATACGCTGCTTCTGTTCAGAAACCAAAGATAAAGGCATGGCAACTGAGTATGATGAGGTCATGTCACTGGGCCATTGTGGCAAGCCTGACCCTGTGGTCAGTATATCTGGCATGATGTAATATGGGGTTCTGTGAGCACACAAACATTATCTTCATGCTGACCTCACGCTTCCAGCTAGGTATCAACCCACAAAAGTCTGGAGCCTGTGAAGTGGGGCTGCAAAAGAGTACTAACAAAAGGAATAACACGGGGAATGCAAATGACTCTTTGTTGTGTACAAAACAAAACATTCCTTGGTTTTGTCTACAAAGTGTTTGAAAGGTTTACTCAACCTTGACTTGAACACTCACCCTCAAGTGCCAATGGAATGCTTTATGTTTTAGGTGGCTCAGACAGAAAAAATGGAAGAGATTAATTTTTGCCAAAAAAGTACTAAAGACAAGGGCATGTTTATGGTGTCTCTTGTGAAACCATGAAAATGTGATTCTATAGTCACCTTTGAAAATATAAATACTTTCTTTGTTTCTCAGATTATTAGGCAGACCACTGTTTTTCCTTAAGTATCTTCCCAGTTATATTATTGCTGACAGTCTGAATAGTGTGAAGAGGTGATGCAAGTATAAAATTTGTGTATTGCATATCTCTGTGGGAGAAAACAAATAAGCATTGTTCTCAGACTTGCATAGATACATACAGCATGTAATGGGTCAAATATTCAGAGATACTAATTTACTTTTTAAACCACAAAATGAGCCCAGAATGTAATTTCTTTTATCATTAACCTCCAGCTAGCATTGAAAGTTTCAAGGTTTATTTTGACTAGTGTCTGAGTCTCCAAATGACAAGCTAATTAGAGGAGAATGCTAGACCATTCCTTCACCAGACTGCAAGAAGTTTAGTTTGCAGCTGTCCACAGAGTAATCTACAACCCGACACTTGAAATTTAGCTGCACTTACCCGAAAGACTGTCATTTCTTCCAGCAAGACTTCCTCTAATTCATGCCAAGTCTCCTTAGGAATTGAAACCACTTTAAGAACAGTTCCGATATCTTGAAAAAAGGGGGGGAGTGGGATATAAATAAATAAATATACATACAAATAAACAAACTTTTCAGGTGCTTAAGATGCATTCTTCAGCCTCAGAACAGAGTTTCTTTGAGTATGCAATTATTCCACACATAGAGATTGTTAAGCTACATATGTCTGAGCACTCATTCTTCAAAATACCAACCACATTTTAAATAACTTAGGCATTTCAATAGGACATTTCACTAGAAGTCTTTCATTTATGAAAATTCAACAATTATTATTTGATTGAAATATTTCATTAAAATATTTTAGAAATCCTAGAGTACCCTGCAGCATTAAGATTTTTATTTTCCCAGCTGCTTTCCTTTAAGATTTTGATTTCTAAGTATGTATTAAGTTTAGAAAGAAATTGCTTTCTTTTTCCCATAAAATATGAACATCACTGTTTTCTTTCATCAGTCACAAATTCATAGATTAGTGAAAGAAAAAAGAGAAAAAGAAAAAATAAGTTCTTTCTTCAACAACTTCAATATAGCAAAGCATAACTTTTATTTAGGCAGTTATATGTACAAATTAATACTATATAAGTTGTTTTGGAAGTGGATTTAGATATGCTACAGAATGAATATTCAAGAAATATTGAGGAAAAATGTGGAAAAAATGCAATATAGGATTTAAAGCATCAGAAAAAAAAACCTTATTTCTACAACAGGGTAATTCAGAACATCAGATAATTTAATATTAGTTACATTTAGAATGTAATGAATTAGTTAAATTCCTTAATTATCCTAATAAACTGATGACTGCAGTTTTGAGGAACATACATCGTATGGGAGTAGGAGAACTCTGATCTAATAAATATAACAGTGTAGCAATGTGTGCTGGACTATGACTATCCTCAGTGAAAATCTACCAAATGCCATATTCTAGAAATAAAGCGGGAGCTTTGATAAAGCAGCGGAAAGGAAACTGTGGGTACTGAGCAGATATGAGTTCCCCACATAAGGTTTCACACAAAAGGACTTGCTTTTAAGTGGATCTTGCAACAATTACAATTGCTTGTTGCTGGAGAAAATCTCTGAGGTCAAAGATACACTGTGTTAATCACTAAGGCGACGCTGGTCAGGCCACAGGTACTGAAGTGGGGCTTTATCTGAGTTCTAGATCAAGTTTTACGGAGTAGTATTTCAAACAATTTCACACAAATGGAATCAGGCTTTTCCTGGGCTCAGCTCAGTAAGATAAGATTACTGTTATTAATTTGCTTTACTGACAGATGTACCTTGACTGTGCCAAATGATCCCAAACATCAGACACTCAGGATATACATTAAGCGCCTATCTTAAATCCTGTGTTTTTCTGATATAATTTCAAACATACCGATATGATTTTATTTCCATTGTGAAACACACTGGTACAATCACAGTGGGAAAGAAACTGCTCTGCTTAAGATTTCACCCACAGGAAAGGAAAATGTGACTACACTGCATGGCTATTAATTACAATGTGTTCAATTATCATCAGTTATTCAATGAAAAGGGAAAAAAAAAGCACTTCTTCAACATACTGATGCTCAGCAGTATGTGGGAATAATGTAGATTGCTGCAACATTAATGGGAAAATACAGAGAAATGTATCTAATCTGATGGGACAGACTTGCCAGAAAAATCGAGTCATATCCCTGAGAGTTTAATTCTGGCTTTGACATAGGTTCAGATCATCAAATGGGAAACTGGAATGTGACTAAAGCCTGTAATCTGCTTCCCCATTTGTTCATTGCTTGGGGAAGACATAGTATGTACTGATTGTGCTTCTGTTTCTGGTTCCTTTGACCTGCAAGAAGAGTGCAGCTTTCTGTCAGAAGGCAGGCAGGGCCTCAGTTCTGCCTCTTTTCCTTTCCTTCTGTGTGGGGGATGCCCCTTCCTAATTTTGAAAACAGCAATAAGGATAGTGAGCTCAGAAGAGCATGCAGCATCATTTGTGCCTGAGGTTCAAGCACAGTTGTAATGCCTCTTATTGTCCCATAAGGGTATAACCTCCTGCTGGAAAGAGACCGGTTTATATGGACAAAAGTAATATTTCAAGAAATAATAACACTCAATAATAAATCTCATTTGGCAAGTGCAAGTAATAGTCTTTCAATGCTTTCCTTGGGCACAACTCTCAGCAATGTTGGATGGGATCCAGCACACTTACCACATACCTGAATATTAGTGGTTTGAGGACCTGAGTGCCTAAATTCTGAACTCAAAGGTAAGGGCTAAATATCATTGAGGGTCTTTCAGGGGAAGACTTTGCCTGATTAATTTAGATAAGAAGCACCATATCTGATGATCACTATCTAGAAGGTACAGCTCAGGTTTAACCAAGTCCTCCTGTGCTGTCTGAAAAAGTGATAGAAACCACTGTAAAACTATTCATCTAATAGAGGTCTTGAAGAAAGTACAATGAATCTTTCTCTGGAAGTACTTATCTCTCTTCATTGCAAAAGCCAAGGCATCTTTCTTAGACTGAATGCCAAACTTTGGTGAAATAAATGGCACCTCTTGTGCTCAAGAAATAGACATAAATCAGCTCCTTATGTTTGTTCAGCATCATGCTCTGGGTGCTGAAGGGCTTGTTCCCTTGCATCTCAGCCAAAGGGAGTACTGCCATTAATTTTATTTCTCAATCAGGTCACAGAAGCCTTGTTGAAAGGAACAAAATACTGCCAATTTTGGATGGCATTGAAGTCTCTAATGTGCAATGGAAAATATATGTGTTGAGTAAAATCATATGAAACCATTTCTCAAGGTTTTATGCAAGAACATATTGTAGTAGTGGTATCTAATAACTCAGTTCACAGCTTTAAAGACCTAGAATATTTTCTTCAGAGCTGCATTTCCTGCAGAAAATGTTACGAATCACTGTGTATACACTGTGTTTAGTACACAAAGCTTCATCAGCTCTCAGTTTACTCCTAGTTTATTTCAAGCATCAACATGAAAGAGACATTGAGATTTATTGCTTTGGACATCTGACTTCAGGGCTGGTGCATCAGAGTCTTGTGCATCACAAGCCTAAAACTGGACTGTTATCAGACAGACAGATATTTTTTGGTCCAAAGCTGAAAATAAACAGTGGGGTTTTGGTTTGATTTGTTTTGACTTCATGATGTCAATGTCTAATTACTAAAAACTAGGTTCAATAGAAGTTGAAAATACTTTTATTCAATAGAACCAAAACCAGTCAACATATGGAAAATCTTCAAAGGTGAAGATAAAGTTCCACCAACTAGTAATCAGTATAGTTCTGAAGGCCTGAACCTGGGCAAATGTTAAATAAAACACTTTTCTGATTACAGATTTCCATTTCTATAAAATTCCCAAGCTGTAATAACTCTGGAAATGCTTTTGAAAGGATATACATTTCTGTTTGAATACCAAAAAATCTTAAAATGCTGTATGTGCCAGATATCTTCATCTTAAGTAAAACAATGCACTTTTCTGGCTAAAGAGCTGAGCATCTTAAGGCAATACTTAAAAGGCACACAAGACATTTCCCATACCTGGATACATGCTTCATTCATGTTAATACTTCTCATGCTGCATTCCAAAACAGGTACCTCAAAATACTAAATTATAATAAGACAAGATATTTCTAATAAAATTTCCTAAACACAGTAGTTGAAAAGAAAGTGGTTTGATCTTAACCCAGTTGGAAGAGACCCTAAGGAATTAAGTTATGCAGGCCACGGCTTGAATCACTTACAGTGAATGTATGTAACAAAGTCTTCCCCACATGCACAGTTTTGACCATTGCCACAAATTTTTACAGGTATACACTGGGACATAAATCAGAGTATCAACTTTTATCTGATCTATGTCTCCATAATTCCTGGAGGAGCATAGACTCAGGACTTCTCACCTGTGCCAATGAACATCACATCATATTGGCCATCTTCTGCATCTGCTCGATCTACTACTATCTGTGTGAACTGGTAATCCACATCTGTTTTGATCATGATTGGACGGTGGTTGATGGGGTATACTGGGTTGTACATGGCTGGATGACTTCTTGCAAATGTTATAACTTCGTCAGGAAGGTCTTTGGTGGAATCAAACCCTCCAAATGTTTTACTGGGACACTGAAAATAAAGTGGAAAATTATTTTCATTTTATTATTGACCACTAGAATCATATTATAAATCCGTTTCATCAAAATCATCCCAATTAGTGCAGTCTATACGTATGGCAGAAGACCTCAGAGTGTTTCATGACAGACAACAAAAGTTAATTCTGTTACTAAAAGCCTCTCTTTTTTTACTATTATGCAGTGCAAATCCTGAATTATCTAAAATATTTCAACATGAGACAAGCAGTTTTAGTGTTTGTTTAGGTATACAATGGAAAATTAATTAAGATGCCACCATCTTAGTTTCAAAGTATCGTCCTCAGAAGTTGACTGGAAATCAATTCCTCTCCTAGGAATCAAAACCTTCAATGCTGGGATAATTCTCTGTCCTACTCACTTTTCAAACTCTTACTTGCCTCAACAAGCCTGTGTCATCCAAGTAGTCCCAGTAACATGGATCCTGTTACACTAAATCAAATCAAATGTCATGCCTGAAATGTATCTCTTCTCTCTCCCATGATTCTAAAGAAAGCCACTTGTGAATGTTGCTGCTCATACTGTCAGTGTGAACAGTTCGATGAGTCTTGCTAAAGAACTGAAAAGACTTCTTGCTGTTGTGTGCTGTATAATGGAAAAGTTACAGTCCTTTTGGGATTAAGCTGGCAACCATAACACAGTAAGAGTCTCTTTGCCCCCTTATACTGCCATGAGTAGGCCTGATAGTTTTGCTTCTAGCCATGAGTAGACCTGATAGTTTTGCTTCTAATCTGTGAGAAGCAGAGAATTTTCTGCTCACATCCTCCCAATATGAGTAAATTGTAGAGGCTGAAAAAAGGAGGTTAGACCATGGCTTTGTTATTCACAAAAATATTCCTCCACTTTCACCTACTGCATGTCCCCATGGGCAGACTCAAGGACTTTGGCTAATCACCATTGCTTGCCCTCAACTCTTCTGATGAATTGGTAAGTATTTTCTTAACAAGCAGGGGTTACTTTAAAGTAAGCATGAGTTGAATGGATAAAGGAATGAGCCACAATGGCATTATATCAGCAGTTCAAAGGTATTTGGCAAAGAACTTGGTGTTTCCATCCTTAATCTGTTCAGCTACCTACTGAAGGTATATAAAACTCTCAAAATCAGTTGACAATAATTGTTTGCGGCATTCAAACTGAAATATAAAAAGCTGGTGTTAAAATACCCTAGATAATTTGCCCTTTACATCCACATACATAGCATCTTCCAATTAAATTGAAAATCTGGAGGACAACATCTTATTAACCAAGAATACAGACCTTGCAGTATGCTCTGCAGAAGAAATCAATTGCCTTTGCTATCACCTTGATCCAAATTATTAATAATTCATCAGAAATGAAATTAAAAAATCAATGTTGTCAAAAAGAATAGTTATACTCAGCAAAGGGTTGCTTCCAGCATGGATATAAAGTGTAAATTGTCCCTTTTTGGCATATTTGTTAGTAAGCAAATTCCTGTATTTTATTCCATCACATGGTATGGAAGGGAGAAAGGGAATGAGGAAGACTTTTTGAGAAATGCATGTGGTGCAGACTAAGCAAAAAGTATATTATCTACTTTATTGTGGCAACATTATTCAGCCTTTTTATTATGATACCTTCTTGCTCTCTTATACAGAAATACTGCAGAGATAATCAGGTAAGCTTTCTATAACCATGGGCCAAACTCAAAAATTATGTTACAAATTCTGCACTTCAATTTCAAGTTTGCTTTCCATCTCAATTAATATGATAACCACTGTTCAATACTATTTACTCAGATTAATTAGACAATATATGTAAAGTGCTTTAGTATAAAAATCACTACACAAGAACTAAGTATTGTTACTTTCAGCTGGGCAAACAGTATAAAAAACATCACTGTTTAACTGCAGTGAGATCTAGAACTGAACCACTGTAAGAAGCTCAGGTTTTGTTTCTCATTTCCCTTTCTGTCTCTTGGAAAAGGAAGCCACACATCTGACAACTAAAGAAACTTCAAATCCTTTATTCTGTCTCTCAACAGTTCTTCAAAACATTTAAAATACATCCAGCTTTATCACTTTAGAAGTAAAAGGCTTCTTTTTAGTCAGAAATGCCTTTCATTTTAAAATTCAGTTTTATCCCACAAATACAATAGAATGAGTTTAGCAACTGTGAAGGGAAAAAAATCTTTTTCAAAGTGGTGGACACCAGGATGAGAGACACTGTCAGTGGGCTAGGAGAAACTGATGGCTTCAGCCACTCTTTAACTCATATCACTTACAGTGGCATGGCCTATTGCACTACATGATGCCATTGCAGGGCTACGAAGAATTGTATAATTTGCCCCTAGGCAAGAATATGATTTACAATGAAATCTACACAACCGTGCACTTTCTTTGTGAATCTTAGGATGTTACAGTGAAATTGTAAGGGTCAAATCCATTGTTAGAGAGTAGTCAGAAAAGAAAGTGTGTGTAACTTAACTTTATTTCCCTGCTTTGAAAAAGGTCACTTAGCCACGGAGGGGCTGGATTTGGGTTCCTGCTTTTCTGCTTGTTCTTGAGAATTTGATCAAGTTATTCTTCTGCTTTATGGATCTCAGTTCAAGACCCTCAAACAAGTCTTGGAATAACCAACAGGCTCTGAGCTGTGTTGTCAGTCCCAAGGGCAAATATTTGATTTGTGCATTCAGAATACCAATAGAGCTGTTTCAGATCTCTGCTAAGGAATGAATGTAACAGAGCCACTCTATAGCAGCTAGTTCTTAATCTCAGGCTATTTCTGTAACAGAAACATGTAACAGTCTTCTTTGTTTGAATTTTTCCATAGTATCTATTATTTGATTTTGTTTAGAAAGGTTAATCAATACTGGGATCAAAGAGGAATATAAATTAAAAAAATAAAGAACATTAACTTCTTTAGTCTGTCAAACTGAAAATAAGATGACATTAGCTACACAAGACATACCAAATTTATCTACCCATTCACATTTTCCTCAGGGATGTAAAACAATACAACTTCAAAAAAATCCTCTGGCATATCAGCATTAATTAGAGCAATTAAAAAAAGGAAAAAAAAAGAAGAGAAAAAAATGTTCAGCATCAAGAAAGAAATTATACCTCTTCTATGCTGTCCTATGCTGCAGAGCTTGTATTTAAACTCTGGAAAAAATTAGGAATCCCTTTAGCAGTCATAATGAGGAAGTGAAGAGTGCTGAGGAATCTGGCTGTCAGGGGGCCACTGTTTTCTTTTACTTAGATGAAGTAATTTTCATTAGTCTGAGAACACATATTGTCTTAACTGCTGGATATCAGTTGAAAGATCATGTTTGAAAGAACAATTTCAAAACATACCAGAGAAAAATAAAAATCTGATGATTTAAAAGAAAGGATCATTGTTATTCCTAGTTTGTTTTATGCCTTATATTTAAGGAGGCCTTTAAAAGACTATTATAGACACATATATTATGTTTATATGTATACAAATGTACATATATATTTAATCTTTAGCAATGATATTTCAGAACTTAAATGGGCCAAACTGATTCATACTAGCTAAGGAGCTACACCAATGTATACAATTAATGTAGTTCTTTTTTTTTCATAAATGTCCCATCTTGGGACTATTGGTAATTTCAGAGGCTATTAAATGTTTCTAGAACATGATGACATCCCTTGGGAATTGTAAATATCCATGTCTTATATACATTGGTATTTTAGTCATTCATAAACCAGAAGCAAAGAAACAGGTAGAAGCATAAATTTTAAAAATTGCCAGTGGAATTTAGAAATTATCAGAGTCACTCTATCATGCATTGAAGAAGTATCTGTCTTACTGTACTAGAGAGTGATCGAAAGTTTCTTAACAGTCAGGCAGATGCTCTGTTTTCTGTCCATTCTCACTAAGAATGGCTCAGCCAATATTTGGAACAAAGACAAATCCCAATGCAAGGATAATGCAGAGCAATTTATTAAACATTTGACATTCAGTAAAGTTCTCCAGCAACTGCTCAAACTTCTGCTGAAGTAGTTATTATGAACACCAAAATTAAAATCCAAATTAAATTACTGTTACAGCTTCATACTTTACAACAAAATCAGCACATTTGGGATCTGGAGGAATTGTTAGTTTTCCCTTCTGCCACTCTACCAACTTCATTATCTTGTTCAGTTTCTTTCCTGGGTTTCAGATCATAGATCAGGTAAGCTGTGAAAATATTTTCCATAGCTTTCCCTTTTTAGATTACTTTATTTCTTAGAGTACTTACTGTTCCTGGCCGTGGATATGGCACTCGCCCTTGGTAGGGAACCCACTGGTAGTTTGGGCCATCTCGGTGGGCATAGGGACCAAGAAATACCCTCCTCACATCAGTCATGCTGTACATACACACTGCTGATCCCTTGAAGATATTACTAAAAATGAGGGGAGAAGAAATCAAATCAGGTTTTTTAATAGTTGGTTTAACTGAACAGAAGAGCAATGGGAATAGCAGCTTGTTGTTTTCCAATTTATTGCATGTGTTGATTATCAAAACCCTGACATGCTCTCAGAGCAATCCTAACTCACCTCCTGGAAAAATTCAGCGTACAATCTCTCAGACATTTTCCTTAGCAGATGGCTGCTATTCCACAGTTTCAAACACATTGTCCCCAGAAAGGCAAAGCCCCAATTTGTGTAAACATCTAGAGAGCTGTCCCTAGAGGACTATTCAATTCTTTCTTACACTTCACATTTTTTTCTGTTGTTTTTTTTTTTTTTCCAGCAGTCTCTTCTGTTATTTGGGCAGCACGCAGAAAAATCTCAGTGCTGCTTTTACCTTGAGATTTCTTACAGAAGACAGTACAGACTTGTAAATCCCCTCTCTATGCCCTGTTATCACCAGGGACATTCTTTCTGTTTAGAAACTAAATCTTTTGTTCATCATAGAAAAATGTGGCAATGCAGCAAGTACTGCAAACCTTCCTCAGGCCAAAGCTGCAAGTATCATTTTTGTTCTTGATGAAAGTACAATGAAACCAAATCACTCACATCACAGTTATATGTGATTCAATAACAGAACTTTTGAAAGACAGCTAAATTTTCCAGACTTTTGCAATATTTCTCAGTAATATCTTCTTGAGTAGCAAATTTCTCACACTATGGATTTTCTATTTTACTCTGTCTCTCAAGCAAGCATATTTATGCTTGTGTTATTGTTCCAGGTCTGTGTGGAAAGGGATACACATTTTGATCTCCACAATAAAAAGTCAATTCAACAGCAAGAACAGCCTAAGAAACTGGCAGTCTTTGTTATTACTAGCTTTAGAGTGATGATGTACATTGCTCATAACGAACCTAATTCATTACTTCTCACTGCCACTGACTTCTCAGTTCAAAGGTTAAGAAACTTTTGTGTGTCTTAAAAACATTTGTAACAAAGAGACCTCTTTAAAACAAGCAGCCACCCAAGTGTCCATGCAAGTAAAATGATACGTTCTGTACCTGGAAGTTGTAAACACTCCATAGACTATTGGATTTTTAGGGTCTTTGGAGTTCATTAGGAACACATCCTCTGTAACAATAACAAGAGACAGAAAAGAAAAATAAGTTAAATTCATATGGATAATACCCAAAAACATTTCTGCATTCAAAGCCATTTCTGCCACTTACGCAGTTCATCAAAGTGTGTGTCAATACCATTGGGTCCTGGCACAGAACAAATCAGACGTGCTTTGAGGAACGTTGTCCATTTGTTAACAAGGCTCCTGTGTCCACCAAAGTCGTTCTAATAACAAAAGCGTTTTGCATTAATATCTAGTTACAATTTTTTGTTTGCAGTATCAAGCAAAGAGAAAAATACAGTAAAGAACCACAGGATGCTACTTACAGAAAACAGAAAAAAGAATTCACCATTTACGTGCAACAGCATTATTATGTTGCCAAAGACACTAATTCTGAATTAGTGTCTTTGAATTTTTTTACATTGAATTAAAACATGTTTTATAGTAGCATATCATTAAAAAAAAAAACAAACCAAAAAAATACCCACAAAATATAACAAAATCAACAAAAAACCCCAAAGCTTTTTATATATTGTAATAATAAATAACACTGGAGAAAGATAAACAGGTAGAATATTTTGCTCCTGAGCTCCCAGGCGGCTATGTCCTGGTAAAGCCAGAGGGTTTTATTCTTAACTGGGTAGCACCAAAGATATAAAACATATAAATGAAGTGCACCAAGGACTTAGTGGGTAATTGGTTTTCAAGCAGCTACCTCTGGATTTAAGGTGACAAATTGAAATTGTATTTATAGATTAACATGAAATTTCATTTGAAACATCATAATTGTGAAATCTGCAACTTTTATTCATACAATTCAATTTATAGAAATATTTTTTAAAGTCTGTCAGAGAAATGTTTGGACATTAGGACTGGAGAGGTTTTTTTGCCTTAAAAGATGCACAGATACAGAAAAGAGGGACATAGCAGAGTTAGATAATGGCTGGACTTGATCTTAAAGGTGAAAATGATTCTGTGACTCTATTGTTTATCACTGTGGATGAATGATTCAATCTGCAGTCATTAAGGGTCTTCTGAATGCCTATTTCTAGAGCTATGCTTAACCAACTGTTTTGTTAAATCCTCCTTCTCCTCTCTTTTAAAGATTTTCACTAATGTGGGAATTGAGAGGTATTAACATTCCTTTAAAAAGTCAATTCTTCAAATGTTTTTGGTCTACCTTGAAGTATCACATTTCCTGTAAATGATTCTCTCTTTTGCAGACATTCTAAGCCTTGTAACGTTTTAAACAAAACAACACAGTTTGTGAAGGTTCCCCAAACAGAGAAGAACTGAATAGTAAACTTTGGAGTATGTTATCCCCTAACTATTTTTCACTGCTTCAGCATAGTGCCAGTGTTATTACTGAGTAGTTTTCAGGCAAGATAATAGAGTTTCTAAAATGACTAACAAAGTATCCTGTGAGTGTATTCAATCTCACATGAAGAAGTCATCATCTTACCTTGCAGATCTGCCCTATTCTGGCATGAGTGGCTTTTCCAGTGTGCTCTCCATCAATTGCATTTTCACGGAAGAAGAAATAGATTTTGTCATCTTCGGGATTGTCGCTCTCTGGTATCAGGTGAGCACTAATAAATCTAGGATCTAAGGAGACAATGCCATTGTGCGTATTAATACCCCATGAACTGAATGATTCATCTTTTTTATATGAATGAGTTGTGATTTTGCTTCCCAAAAATCAACCCTTGCATCAAATGGCAAATATATCCACATTAGGTACATCAGCAGCATTAACATCTGACAGGTATTTACATTTCTCTTGTGAAAAGATACAGAGAGGTGTTTGCTACAGATATTTAATGAACAGATCTTAATTTTATTATTGAAGCAATGAAATATTTATGAAATCACTTTGTAAATGATTATGTAACACTACAGCATGACTTCCTAATTCCATATATTTATTACTGGCAATGTTTTATTTCTTTACATATTTTGACTTCGGTCAATAATCTTTCTCTACGTTTCGCAAATAAAGTAAGAGAATTATTGAGACAAATGCAATATTCCTAATTTTAGCAACGAGGAAGAATATATAAAGGAAGCATTTTACATGTAGAAAAGTATTAATGTGATATTGTAAAAAAAAAAAAAAAGGGCTAAAAATTACACATTTTATAGATATTATCTACTTCTGCACTATGATAATCCAAGCCCAAACAATTTTGTCTTTGTTTTTGTGATTGTTTTTGTTCAAGCTGTTGAAATACTTTGTCCTGTTGATGGGGGTTTTTTTTGGTTGGTTGCTTTTGGTTTTTTTTATTGGAAACAATTATTTCTCAATAATTAGAGTAACATCATTGTTTGGTGATAAACAACATCCATCAACAAATGAAAACACATAAAATGCAGACATCCTGATTAGTTATGCAAAAAAAAAAAAAATAATGGTGGAAAAGAAGTTCTGGGAGAGAATTTTGTAGAAATCACAACAGTAAATTTCTACCAGTGGTGAATCTGGCTCCTCACTGTATTATACAGGGATACTTCAGCTGGTACATTTCACTATATTTGGGGAAAAAAAAAAGGCGGCACATCCAACAGATTTACCAATCTGTTTTCTAACCATTTTACATTCTGCTGGGATAATTAATTGTGAACTATATTTAACTACTCAGAGTCCTGTTCCTATGTGAAATCATAAGCTAGTGTGATGCATTTCAGTGTATGTTTATTGCTATATAGTCATGGAAATAATGAATTGTACTTTGTTTTGTCAGTTTGAACTAACTGTCCTGTGAAACTCATTGCCTTATTAAGGGTGGCAGTGTTTATAAGTAACATATTTTGCTGTATTTAAGATGTTTATATTATATGAGTACATATCCCAAAATTTTGTGCGCTTGTGTGCATATATTCTGAGGTAAGCTATGTATGGTCCTGTATCTGGGTTGGGCACAAACATATGCTGGGTGTAGAGTGAGTTAAGAGTAGCCCTGAAGAAAGAGACTTGGGGACGTCAATTGATGAGAAGTTCAATGTGAGCCTGCAGTGCGCTCATGCAGCCCAAAAGGCAAATGGTATCCTAGGCTGCATCCAGAAGAGTGTGGCCAGCAGGTCAAGAGAGATGATTCCGCTCCTTTACTCTGCTCTTGTGAGACCCCACCTCGAATACTGTGTCCAGTTCTGGTGTCCCCATCATAAGAAAGACTCAGAGCTGAGTCCAGAGTTGGGCCACAAAGATGATCCAAGGGTTGGAACACCTCTGCTATTGACGATAGGCTGAGGGAGCTGGGGCTGTTCAGCCTAGAGAAGACTCCAGGGGGACCTTAGAGCTGCATTCCAATACCTGAAGGGATCCTACAGGAAAGCTGGAGAGGGATTTCTCTTAAGGTGTCTAGCAGTAGAACAAGGGGGAATGGTCTTAAATGGAAGGAGAGTAGATTTAGACTGGATTTTAGGAACAAGTTCTTCAGTGTGAGGGTGGTAGGACTCCGGAACAGGGTGCCCAGGGAGGTTGTGGATGCTTCCTCCCTGGGTGTGTTCAAGGCCAGGCTGGAGGAGGCCTTCAGCAGCCATCTATTTCATCCAGTTATCTCTCTAGAGGCTCGAACCCATGCAAATTTCAAGCATTCACAGTATCATTCTAGAATTTGTCTCTCACAAAGATACTACTAGCCTCATTTGATGCCTCTTATTTTCTGTCTAGGAAATATCCACAATATTAAGATGTGGATGAATTGTGCTCTTATACAAGGATGATAGAAATGCTCTTTATTGAATTCTCTGTTCTTTTTTCTATTGATTCCTAGCATTTAATATGGATTTGTCAGTTCCTAAGTAGTAATCTGAATTTTTTATGGAACTTTATGCGTCAGAAGCCCTGAATCTCACTCTCCATTGGTGAGGCTCAATCCACAGCCTATCATTTTATATGTGAAGATAGGCATGTTTTCCTCATGGTTTTCCCCATGGTTTATCACAGCATCATTCATCAAGAATAATTTAATTCATCATTTGATTGCTTAGCTACCCAGTTGCATAAGATTCTTTTGTAATTCTTCACAGTCTTCCTTTGTCTCACTATGCTGAATAACTTTGTATCATGTGAAAAAGTTTCTCATCCTGCTGCTCAATCACTTTTTCAGGTTATTTATAGACACATTATTGAACATCACAGGCCACAGAACGCACCTCTGTGGAACTATTTCTATTACCTGTTTTCTACTAAAAGAAATCTTTTTAGACATCTGTAAACATCAAAAATCTGTAATCACCTTAATCTTTCCAACCCAAAAACCCATAGAGTAAACTACTAAATTAATGTAATTTCTTTATAGCATGCATTTACAATAATAATACAATACACCAGGTTGGAAGAGACCTTCAAGATCATCGCGTCCAACCCATCAAACAATCCAACCCACCCAACAACTAGACCATACAGCCAAGCACCCCATCAAGTCTTCTCCTGAACACCTCCAGTGAAGGTGACTCCACCACCTCCACGGGTAGCCGATTCCAATGGGCAATCACTCTCTCCGTGTAGAACTTCTTCCTAACATCCAGCCTAAACCTGCCCTGGCGCAGCCTGAGACTGTGTCCTCTTGTTCTGGTGCTGGATGCCTGGGAGAAGAGGCCAACCTCTGCCTGGCTACAACCTCCCTTCAGGTAGTTGTAGAGAGCAATAAGGTCACCCCTCAGTCTCCTCTTCTCCAGGCTAAGCAACCCCAGCTCCCTCAGCCTTTCCTCATAGGGCTTGTGTTCCAAACCCCTCACCAGCTTTGTTGCCCTTCTCTGGACACGTTCCAGCAAGTCAACATCCTTCCTAAACTGAGGGGCCCAGAACTGGACACAGGACTCAAGGTGTGGCCTAACCAGTGCAGTGTACAGGGGCACAATGACCTCCCTGCTCCTGCTGGCCACACTGTTCCTGATGCAAGCCAGGATGCCATTGGCCTTCTTGGCCACCTGGGCACACTGCTGGTTCATGTTCAGCCAGCTGTCAACCAGTACCAGCAGGTCCCTTTCTGCCTGGCTGCTCTCCAGCCGCTCTGACCCCAGCCTGTAGCAATACCTTTAATACCTTTCAAGATACACTGACATGAGGCTCAAGCTAAATGGTATCTAGACTACACTGTACCATGATAAATATCTATTATTTTATATATGGTCTAACAGGGCTTTCAGTGGAATTTGTATCAGATGAGACATAAGCTACAGCTGGAAAAAATCTGCATCACAGCCTGTGGAAGGACATATCAGAGAAAGAAAATATTCTATACTATTCTGGGCTACTGGATCTGAAGAACCTCTTGTCTGAATATACACTTTTTACAGTCTTAAAGTCTTAATTGAAAGGCAAAGAAAAATAAAAATCATTCAACCCAAACATTCCCAAATGGCTGAATGATTTGTTTCTAGCACAATGGGCTTTGTAAATCACAAGGTATCAAATTCTAAAATAAATCACCATATTACCAGGCATCAAAAACCTAACTTTACATTGGTTTACAAAAATACTACTGTGGGGAGTTCCATTTGAGTCAATAATATTGCTGATAAAGTACAGGTTATATAAACTTGCCCTCAGCAAGCATATTATTATTCTTTTCTTTCCCTTTCAGGACTGTTGCAACAGTGACAGCAAAATAGTTCAAGAATAGGTAAAAAAGAAATACATTTTTCAACTAATTCTGTCAGACTGGTCAGAGGAGAGAGGTGTGAAGAAGGCAAACATAACTAACACGATAGCCAGAGTGATTGTGAATATGCTTTCTGTATATTTCTTACTAGTGCTCATCTGGGATTAATTCAATTTCTCAATTAGTAATTAATAATCCTAACTACATGCCTCAAATTAAAGTTGTCACACAGACTCATATTAAAATATGTTCATTGTACACCATAAAAGAGTTTTGTTGAGTAACACTGGTGTTTGTTACTGAGCAAACCTCAGACTGTTTCACTATTCAGTTAAATAGATATGCTTCAGACAATAAAAAAGTGGTTCTTAATGTTAACAAGTCCCTTCTCTTGCCACCTGGTAGTGTTTGGGTTTTCCCTCTTGTCCATATAGCTGATCTATGCTTATACAATGAAGCAAATAAAGGAAAAACAGACTACATGTGGGTTTTTTGCATACAGAAATATAAATTTCTGTTCAAAATTAATAGAATGACCATTAAAGCAACATCATAATTATGTGTGTGTGCAGAGAGAGAGAAAGAAATGTGGTTAATAATTTCATAGGTTATAGAGCTAAGAAGTAGGTGGTGTGAACTAGGGATCTGTAGTATGTTCTTTGTTGTTTCCTTAGCGGAGGAACTGTTTGACTTGCCTGAGGCTTGATGCACACTTGCATTTAACTCCAGGGCTTCAGACCATGCTTACAACTATCTGTTTAGGGTCATGATGAATCAATCATCCAGATGGCCAGCAGTCACGCAACATAGCCCTCTCCACGGACTATGCAGCAAGTTTTTTTTATAGCTCTTCTTTGAAAAAGGGAATGGAGATGTCCATAGACGAAGTACTCCTCCTTGACTCTCCTAATTGCTCACTCAAGCAGCAGAAGAAAGAATGTCATCCATGAATGTGTATGTTCAAGTATTGAGACTGCTCTGCCTTACCCTGCAAAATTAAACAGGTTCGGTATCAAGGGATCCCCATGGGAAGTTTAAAATAATTCAGTCAGGGTTGACCTATTTCATACATTCAACACAACCATAAAAGACATGCTGGGATGAACTTCAAGCAAGTTTTGCTGAATGAAAAGTAGGGTTTCAATCCAAACCCAGGGGTGACAACCGGAAAAGTTGGTGCACTACAGCTATTGTGGATAGATAGGATGACTTCAAATTTCTGCATATGAATTATTCGGTATTCTGCTCCCCTAAAACTGTCTGCAATCTCGGAAGCACTCAGAAACGCTGCTACAACAGTTCAACACTTTCTTGTTTAAAAGCAGTCTCATGTTTTGAGAAAATTAATTTAAGAAATAATTTGACAGCAAATATTTTGCAATGATTCACTGCTTTATAAAAACACAAGCAGACAATGTGGAAGAGTGCTTTAAAAAAACAGCATACAGCAAACAAACATGTCTGAAGCAGGCTTAAGCATGATCAAAGGAGAAACAAAGCCACAGCATAAACATGATCAAAATAAAATTATAGCTAAAAACATTTCTCTGATCTTGCAGCCAACGTGAACAGGCTAAAAATAAAAACTTAGATTTTTATTTAAAACAATCAGACTCAAGATACAAATTATTAAAGCACACACCTTTTTCAGTCTCCTTTTTCCAGTTGTCTTGGCTGTGGGGCTATTTCTCAGATCTCATGTGACACCTTTGTAGTACCACTTTTTGTGTGCCCTCCTGCAATTACCAGCTCTGCAGATATTTCACTGACAGCAGCCTATTAAACAGTCCTTCATGAGAAATCTGGCTCTTTATGAAAATGACACCTTGGTCCAGCTGCCATTATGATTTATATACCATTGTTTGCTTAGTTAAGTAATGGAAATATGTTTTGCTTGCCTCAGCACTTTAGGTTGAGAAAAAGCTATGGAAAAATCGATCCATATTTGTTCTTTTACAAATGCTACTCTTTTGCAGCAACAACCACACAAACACACACCCACCCCAGTAGCAAGAAACAATAAAAGTCAGAAATTGGATTTCTAACTGAATTGTATTAGCATTTAAATGAAGAACTATAAACTTGAAGGCACTGAAATTACTTTTAGCTGTCAAGACTGAGCAAGCTGAGGGATCAGAAGCTGGGGTCATTTCTTCATTACTTGACAGGAGCCAAAGGGCAGCTCTCTCCAGAAATGTTTTGTAAAGAGTTTAAACTGGATTATTGCATATTTATGGCCAAAATGACTAATTTATCAGTTCACAGTAAGAAAATTCTAGGAAACTAGGGAAATTTTATGCTCAGTAAAACTGCAATTGCTATAATTTAATGAAAAGTACTGAAGGGTAACTGGGGCCCCAAGGAAAGGAAAAAGACTAGGGAAACTGAAATTAAAAATTTAACAACAACAAAAATAGACAGCTATTCAGGAGTCCTGGTGGACAAGATGTAAACAATAGGACAGCAATGTGCCTTGTGGCCAAGAAGGCAAATGGTATCCTGGGGTGCAGTAAGAGGAGTGTGTCCAGCAGATCAAAGGAGGCTCTCCTCCCCCTCTACTCTGCCCTAGTGAGGCCTCACCTGGAATATTGCTTCTAGTTTTGGGCTCCCCAGTTCAAGAGGGGCAGAGATACAAGGATGATTAAGGGATTGGAGCACATGCCTTATGAGGAAAGGCTGAGAAACCTGGGGCTTTTTAGTCTGGAGAGGAGAAGAGTGAAAGGGGATCTAATGAATGTATATAAATATATGAGGGCTGGGAGTCAAGGAGGAAGGCTGTTCTCAGTTGCACCCTGTGACAGGACAAGGGGCAATGTATGTAAACTACATCGCAGGAAGTTCCACATCAACATGAGGAAGAACTTCACTGCAAGGGTCATAGAGCACTGGACAGGTTTCCCAGAGGAGTTGTGGAGTCTCCTCTTCTGGAAACTTTCAAGACCTGTCTCAATGCATTCCTGCGCAACCTATGCTAGATTCTATGGTCCTGCTCTGGCAGGAGGATTGGAGTCGAAGATCTCCGGAGGTCCCTTCCAACCCCTAACATCCTGTGATCCTGTGATATCATAACTCCTCCAGTGTCCATCCACTGAGATCCAGCACAAAGAACCAAGCACTGTCCTCAAAAAATCTGACCTTGCAATCACAGTTAACTCTACTACCCACAGAGAGGAGGACTTGCAGCACCAGTCACAGATGTGCACAGTAGATCTGTCTGCCATGGGTACACTTGGCAATGCCACCAGAGGACATGCTCTTAATATGAAGTGATGAGAGAGCTAAGCTGGTTTGTGCTTTTACACACTTGAAAGTAGTTTACAAAATAACAGAGAGTTTAGTGGTGTCCTTCCAAAGTCCCTTAATTTTAATTCTTCAGCTGCCACATTCCTCTTGTTGCCAATGTCTCAGGCAAACGAAGTGGAGTTCTGATGCACTCACTGCTTACAGTGAAGCTCCTCAGCAACACTGAATTACAGAATGTTAGGGGTTGGATGGGACCTCTGGAGATCATCTAGTCCCAACACCCCTGTTAACACAGGTACACCTAGATCATGTAGCCCAGAAACATGTCCAAATGGATTCTGAAAGTCTCCAGAGAGGGAGACTTCACCATCTCTCTGGGGAGCCTGTTCCAGTGTTCTGTCACCCTCAAAGATGACATTTTAAAGAGATTTTCAAGGAGTAAATATATTAAAAATAATAATATATCACTCTTCCATCATTTTCAGGTGCAACAAATGCCACATCATAGATGACATAGATGCATAGATATAGATGCACAGATGTTTATACAGAGGCAACAGCAACATAACAAGCAAAAAGACATACACAAAGAAGATGCACAATGTTTTCACACATGTAAGTTCCTCCACATCTCAGTGCTGTTCTGATATACACAGTAATAGAAATCTAGTCATTGTGGCTTTTCAGTAATTTGGCCTTTAGTGTCACCTATGGATCAGTCTCAGTGGGAAAGACATTAAATCTGAAATAAATGAAGTGGTTTTTAAGGAAATACTAATTTATGGCTGGGGCAAAAGCAAAGAAAGGCAAGTGTAGTCTGGAGTGTTAATAGCATATAATTATAAATATTATTAATATAACAAATAATAAAGGGGAACATAACCTTAATCTGCAGTACTTAACACCTCTGAAGTACTGTAAATGAGCCTGTGAGTACCAGCCAAGGCTTAAATCTCCAGTCAGTGCCAGTACCCGAGATCTCCCTCCTCCCCTGCCTTAGAAGTACAATTTGATGTATTTCTTGGGAGTAACATTTTAACTCGTTCAAGAAGAAAGAAAATGTTGATCTCTGATGCTATTATCAGTTTCTTAAGCCTTTGTTCTAAAAAGACAACAATAATTTTGATTCCCTGTAATGGCTAATTATATGGTGAAGAAAAGTGAATACTGAAGTTCAGTAAAATTAGAGCTTAATTCCCAATGTAAATTAAATTTATCACAAAACAGTGCTTATGATCTACCCACCCTATTTAATTTAAGAGAGGTGATTATTATCTCTTTACAGAACAACAACCAAAATTAATACCTCTTTTCCATTACTGACAATGTTTTAAGGGATTGTATATCTATCAACACTGTTGATTTTAAACTGATATACCTGTCCTGGGCAACTGAGGAAACTAGTGCCCTTAACAGAACAGAAAGGGAGGCTTGCAGCATATTTTCTCCATTTAGGAATGCTTTAATCTCATTTTTCTGTATTTCATGACCTCTGTGCATAAAAAAGCTAGTAAGAGTTCCAGCTGCGAGTCTGTTCCTCTCTCACTCATTTATCTAAAGTTTTTGACATTGATGCCTGGAAATAAAAACAATGGAAACCCTGAGCCTTAACTGTGTCACCTACATATTCAGAATTTTAGATAAGTGACAAAAACTAAATATCACAGTCTTTATGTTAAAAAGTGATCTATAAGGGAGGAAATGGTACACGGAGACACTGAAGACAAAATATATTTCTGATTTGGGGTGTTACACGCTTTTGGCAATGAAAGTTGTGCTCTGGGTCTGCCTTTTATAAGATCTGAATATTCACAAGTGGAGCACAAGTCCATGGAGATGCCCAAGCTGATCCAAAACTCAGGAACCAAACCTGTTCCTCTTCACTAATGTGATTTTCTCAGACCTTCCAGAATGCTGAGAGATGTGTGGTTACGTCTGGATTGAATTGTCTTCCTCTTGGCAACTTGGAAATTAGAGAATATAAGAAAAGTGTTCTGAAGGCAGAAAGAACATTCTGCAGCAACAGCCAAACTCCTGATACATTGCAGGAGAGAAGTCCCTGGCTTAGTGTGAGGAACAGCTGGGCATTAGCAGGGCAAACACATTTCACTGGGAAAAGTGGAACAGTCTTCATGTTTGGCAAAAGCATGAAATCCCAAGTTGAACAATGATGACTTGACGAGTACGTCTTTAGCCTCCATATAACTCCCGAGAGCTAAATTCTTAAGGTTTCTCTGTCAGAAATCTGTGAACAACTCTGTCTCTAGCAGGATCCTTTGTCCACACATATAGTACTTTTTCCTGCCTAGACTGGGAACAAATATGGCCATTATGTCAAAAAGAATCCATTTTCAGAAGAGGAACAATTTTTTTGAACTTTTAGCTGCCAGGTTCAATTTGAAAGGTGTGGAAGGGGTTATGTAGCTGTAAAAACAATCTCCTCTCAACATCACGTCAAAAAAAAAAAGGACAGGACTCCACCATCATCTCAATTCCCAGTGAGAGATGTTCATTCACCAGGAAATGGTCATCAGTCTGAACCAGTTCCCAAGGAATGATCCATCAGACAACAGTCCTATACCAATTTCCTAACCTGTCCAGTCTCTGTTAAATCCTCTATATATGACCACAAAATTGAGGTCATTTTGTCAAACTATGAAAAAGGCTTTGTTGTTGTAATTAACTTTTACAGCTAGTGTAGAGCAACTTGACATAAAATCCATTAAAGTAAGATTAATGTGGGATGGCAACAAAGACTGAAAACAGGGCTGGTTGAAGAACTGGTTTTAAGTGATCTGTCAGTGTAGCCCAGCAACATAAAATGCAGTAAGGCGTCTGTAAGAGGAAGCAAAATCCCTCAGCACACAACCTGAGGTATTCAGTATGATAACATCAGTTATGACAACCTCTTTCAGTAGTCATGTGAGCTTTAGTCAGCACAAGGTATTGACAGGATTTGTACCCTGCTGGAATAATGTACTAGTTTACTTATCATGTGAGTCTTAGAGAGAGATAAAGTATTTGATAGCACAAGTGTGATGAAGACCATGTACTTGTTTAAGACAAAAATGTCTTGTAATATTATCATTTTACATTTCTTTGTCAGAAAGTTGTTCACGCAATCTATTTAATTAGTGTGTGCTTTGATTCTGTACAAGCAAATCCTCTTTTTATTTCTTTGTTTTTTAATTGACAGCATTTCAGAAATATTTTATATCCTTACTGCAACTTTTAAAAATAAAACCCTTCGTGGAGTAGCATTGTAACAACTCAAATTTTTAGCATTTTTTAAAATGCATTGAAGAAGGAATTTGCAGCACATATGCTTATGACACATAAGCAGCAGGGAGAGAAATCAGCAGAAACTTCAGCAAAAGTGTTTAAAAAGTAATGAATGAAATGCAGCTATGAGAAAAATAATAGGTCCTGTAATAAATGGAAAACCATGAAATATTTTTTTAAAGAACGGTTTGGAAAAGGTTTTAAGGGAAGGTTGGGTGGGGGGAAAGGCATGCCAAATATGGAGCAGAACTGACTCTGTGGAGGCCAGGCTAGATGAGTTCTCAAGCAACCCGGTCAAGTGGGAGCTGTCCCTGTCCATGGCAGCAACGTTGGAACTAGATGATCTTGAACGTCCCTTCTAACCTAAACCCTATGAATCTATGAAAACCCATTCACACAATCTTATGAAAAAAAGTTTATGACTCCTCCTTGTAAAGTATCTCAGAGGAAGGTTTTGCACCTTTTCCTCTCATGGAGGTTTTTCTGCCTTTGGTGAAAGTTCCTTTGGAGAAATAGGAAGATAGGAAACAGAGATCACAGGGCATGGTAAGTGAAAAGAGTTGTGTCTTGTGACTGTTAGATTTTACCACGTGTTAAATGTTATCATAGAGCTCAGGAAATCTGACTAATCTCACTGACATCAGTGGATCATTTTTTATACAGATACCGAATTTTGCTCAAACAGCAGTAAAAGAATCAATCAACACCAATTCTCAGATAGATGGCCACATGCATAGATAATGTATTATTACTGAATACTTTCATTTATTTCATAAAAGCTGTGGAGTGAATGGGAATAAAATGTAATCCAATCTTTAAAATAACTTTTCTTCTTTTTTTTTCCTGAACAATCATCCATTAAAAAAAAAAAAGTCTGTTCCTGAAAGATAATTTGGTTTCTTATATCAACACATCTAATAAAATCTTTCTACAAATCTTGCTGCATTTACCAGAACAGAAAACTTTACAAACCTATAATCAGGAAATGAAGAGCAGGAAATGAAATTTATGCATATAAATATATGTAATAAAAACTGTTTTCCATAATCCAGGAATGTAACAAAACCACAGGCCAGCCTATCACTTTAATAGGTGAATCAGAAAGGGAACTGTTTTGTCATCTTTACTTTGTACACTTGAGACAACCCTAAGTGCTCAGGAATATCAAACTCTGAATCTGCTGGATGCAGTACTTTTGGTGGTCCCAGAGATTTACAGTTTAATCCTTGCCTGTGAAAGAAGTGATTTCCCTGATAACACTACAAGATTCACCTTTCTAACGTGTGAAACTTTCAGCCCATAGCCACCAATGATATGGATCTGAGAGAACAGGGAGAAAGAGCTTAAAAAGCTGTATTGGGCTGTTAACCCAGTGAGTACCTGTGTATTTTCACATACCTTAAAAGTTATCATAAAAACAAAACCACCTATCTACATAGAAAATCAAATCCAACAGCCAGCTATTCAGCAAGGATAGATCAGTATAAGTCTATGGAACTCAATGAAATAGCAAGGGATGAGGTACATTAGACACCATACATTAGACACCACTTTGAAACCTGAAATCCAGGCATCAAAGCCTGAGATAAGTCATATAAGGTGTTCTGAATATCAAGGGGAAAAGAAATACCACTTTGCCAATGCACCACAACAGGAAGTTCAGGATCTATTGCACTGTCAAAATCTAAAAGGCATCAAATGAGGAACCATTTGCCAAGCTTTTTCTGTATATGATCTGTCCATCATATCTGATAACTGCAGTCCTGTGAATAAGGTATTTGGAGCTTCTTTGTTTATTTGTGCTGTCACTTAATCAAACATTCAACCTTTACAAGTGAAAAGTAAGTATCCATTTGTCTCTTCCATTTGTCTTCTTTCTGTTCTCATCCTTACATTGCACTCATAAATAAAGCTCTAAAGCCTAAATGCTGCTGGTGGTGACATCTGTTTCACCCCTTTGTTCTCTAGGTGTTGCCTGGTGGAACCTGGGGAGGAACCTGGTGAAGTGGCTCACGTGAGACTGCAACAGCATCTATAATGGAAACTCTGGGTTTGCAAAAGTAAATGAAGACAAATCACTAAAAACTTTTGTATCAATTAAAACCCTTAAAAGGGTGAAAAACTGTCTGCTGGGAAATTGCATACCATGTAAAATACACAGTTTTGTAACTATGTATTTTCTCTCCTCTGTTGAAAGGTTATAAAAATATTAAGGTGCCCTTCAGTTACATGGCCTTCATGATTGACGTATCATAGTACTTCAGAAATAATGAAACTATCAAATCCACAAAGAAATTAATAAACTTAAATTGAACTCCAACAGATGCTCTGTTTCTTGACCTCACATGCTCTTTGTGCCTTGCCTACCAAATCACAAAATACTGCATTAAGGCCCAGTCTTGCTCTGGTAAAGTCAAGAGCTATAACTCTGCTAAGTCAGTCAGAATATATCCTTGAGAATGGAGCTTAATATTAACTTTGCAATTCTTTTGTAGTATGGCTTTTGAATAGTGCTCTTGAACTACCAGAATGTGTTATCGATGTTTTAAATACATTGATGCTTCTACTTTGCTGTAAAAACAGGCTTTTAATACGAGATGGTATTTGGCAATGTAGTACCAGCCATCAGTTTGATATCAGCCATGACATTATTTAATTTTCAGAATCACAGAGGTTAAAGCTCACTGAACTATAAACAGTTGGAAACATGGAGTGTAATCCCAAGGCACAGCTCTGCACAAGCTGTAATTTAAATCATATTGCATGCTAAGCTGAAAAGGCAGTGCAGGTCCCAGAGGGTATGAATAAATCTACAGTCACTGATTTGCCACACACATTTGTGTTAGGATTCTGTAACTGTGCAAATGCGATGTCTTCCTTTAGTGCAGAGGACTTGTCATCCACTGAGATTTGTAATTAAATAAACCAAAGAACAAAAGCAATTACTTACCCTTACAAGCATTCAGACTGGAATTTACATGATTTCATGAACAAAGAGAAGGGCAAGTTATGGAGACAAAGGGAGGCTTTGAGTCTGCACCTTAATTAATCTGTGTCTAATGCTAGCTGAGATTTTAATGTACAGACCAGGTATTCAAATACCTGGCTTACTTTGAACTAGTAATTCCATCACTGCAAACTGACTGTGAAGTGGATGTTTCTCCATCTAAGGAGCCAATTATGTTTCCAGCTGGCTACACGCCACATCAGGTGCCGGCTTTGAGCAATCAGTTGTGTTAATTGCAAGCAATACTGAATGCCTTTTGGGACAAGCAATTCATGGTTCAGGAATGTTAGTGTAAAGGGGTAAGGTTCAGCCCTATTACCAAGAACAAATCACAAAGTTTGTATAGGTTGCAGACTAACAATTATAATTTTATGGAATGGGGAAAAGAGGTAAGAACAGACTAGAGGGCTGTATCCTCACATCATTACCTCTGCTAGGTGTGCTGGACATCTCAGTTACTTGATTGGCTGATGGCTATGTAATGGTGGAGTCCATATTTTCAGCTCAGCAGCTCTGTCCCCCCATTCCCCTGCTTCTGTCAGGTATTCTGATCTATACCCACAGGTTCAAGACATGAGCTCAAGAGAAAATAATATCAACTGCCCATGAACAAGGTCTCCTCCACATTTGTTGGCATTTTTCTTTTTTCTTTTTGTTGTAGGGGAAAATAATAATTAAAATACAAATGCGTAGGAGTTATTTGATGCAAAGGAAATATTACAAAGGCATAAATACCAGTGAATGACATAAATTGATGCTGAAGGGCAGATTTATATAAAAAAATAGCCACTGAAGAAATAGAGCATACTAATGAAGTTAGCACTACAGTGAGTAGAAATCTCTAGATCTTTCTTGGCTGCACTGGGGATATTCTCATTTATTATCAGCTAAAGATCTGATTTGTGGTATTTTTAGTAAGTAACTTTTGTCTCAGTTCCTGAATGACTTTTATCTAGTCTATCTATTTGCAAGGGTTGATTTCTAATAAGTTTGTCTGTGAGTCTTGGCACTAGCACCATTTAAAAGATGAAACCTCACCCAGTGTTGGAGGTGATGAATGAAAAGCTTGGATTGAATCTTTAGAAAAAAAGAGAGTCAGTGTGTGGTAGGGAGGAACTGGTATAAGCCTCAAAGTCTGCAGGTGCTTAGAAACAGCATGGAGGCTCAGGAAGTGTCTCTAATACCCTTTAGAGGCTCAATCCCTGGTGTCCCACATGGCTGTATAAAGAAAACTTCTTAAAACAAAGCCATCTTATTTCTCCCTTTAACACAGACTAAAACATTGCCAAACACTTTTGCGTTTGAAGCTGTGAATTTCATTAAATTCAATGCAATTTGCTCAGCACTCTCTATTTTTGTGTGGCTGAAACCTCTAATTCTCCTCCCACCGCCCCACGGCCAGCATGCTCTAGTCACATCACACTTAACCTTTGCCTTGGCTTCTCAAAAAGAATTTGTTTCACTCTATTCACGGCTTCAGCAGTTTGGCAAACTGCTCTTGTGTGCTGCGCTGGGCCTTTATATTGAACACACTAATCTGATTGTTTTTCCACTCTACAAACTTTGGGTCAACAATCAAGCCACTGCCAGAAACTAATTAATTTGCAAACAGGCCCCATTTTCACAGGGGGAGAGCTTTTGAAACCTGTGTCAGCAGAGCTGGTCACACCATGGTGACATGCATTGTCATGGCATCCACTTTTCTGGGTAATTCTTCTCACTAATTTTTCACCACACACATGAACTCAAATTACCCAGTCAACAGTAAATCTCTATTGAATGCCCACCTAACTCTGAACGTAGTGGCCTGAGAAGAGGAAATTGGTATTGACAGGGTCAACACTCATTAAATTGATGGCTAGAGCAGAAGAGAAAAAAACAAACCAAACCAAAACACAACACACAGAAACATAGAACATAGAAAAAAGGCTGAGATGTATGTCATATGTCAGCGAAGAGGGCTGTAACAGATCCATTCCAGTTTTTATAAATCCATTAGTATTCTGCTGTGTGGTTCCTTACAAGTGGATTTTTGCTTAACTTTTCCTGAAAGACTGGTTAGTTACTTTTGTAGGCAGAAAAGAAGGCATAATTTGGTAGCTAAAAGTCACTGTTTTCCAAACATTAGAGCTGCGATGAGCCGACATAGAAATCTCAGAGATCATGAGAAACCTACTTGACTTTGCAAGGCCTGTAACATAGGATTTGTCTTTGGCATCCTGGTACCTAATCTAAACCTTTCTTTTCCTTCAGTTGATTCAGATGTTTGCAAAAATCATAATTACAAAGAAATCTACATTGTGTAATTAAAGTGAGGTCTACAACAGAAGTGAAACTAATTTCAGTTTTAGAACCTTAACACGTTACCTGTTCTGGACAAATTACCTTTTGGTCTGTTTTGAAGTTCAGCTCCAGGGCAAGAGGAGTGGATTCCTATGAACTTATGCATGTGGGTAATATATTTATATTCATATTTATATTTATGCTTATATCTATATTTATACATATACAGATTTGTATAGATAGATATGGTCCTTTTAACCATATGTTAACTGAATGTAACAAATGAAGCTTTTCAGCAGAGATCATCACCATGGATACCACTGCTTGAGTTATGTACTGAGTTTGCCAACTTATGCAAATAGACCATCACTTTACAAAGCTGTCCATTGTCAACTCTACAAGTCATCCATTGAAATAAATACATACAAGTAAGCAAAACTTCTCATTGTTAATTTTTTTTAAAATGAAACCAAAATCACCATGACAACAACTAAAATAAAATAAACAAAAAAACCCCAACCAAACAAAAAACATAAAAAAATGTCTAGAGCACATAGACTATCACTGTGACTCCTGGTAATCAGACAATTACTGGTGTTTATTAATTGGTATGAGAAGGCTACAGAGCTGGAGACATTCAGGAGCAAGAATGGTACTCCTAGAGTGAACTCATGCAGCTGAGTTTTCACTCAGTTCCTACTGCTGGAGGTGGGAGATATACACTAGATCTGTTCATCGTGAGTATATCTATAAAAAGTAACTCACCAAGGTCATTCAATCTGATTTTGATCACCGAAGCACAATTTGCCCTGTACAGCCAGGTACTCTGCTTTATCCAAATCTAGCATCTAGCCAGAGGTTGTTACAGCTGATTTGTCCAATTTCTTCCCCAGAAAAGTCAGATCATAGATGATGGGAAGGGCTGCACTCAGATCTCACCCCAACATGAGGCTCACCAGGATTTACTAGGTTGTTGACTTGGTATTGTATTCACCACTGACATAAACTCCCTAAAATGTAGCATATGACTACGGTCATATTCCATAGTGCTTGTTTTGAGAGCTAGGAACTCTTTTCCTAAAAATGTATTATGTGCAGCAGAAAAAAATGCTCTGTGTACGAAAGACTCACAGCTCCCTCATTTTTGATCTTATATGCTTTATAAAGACAGTCATGGTATGAATTGTAGCAAAGCATGGTTTTTAATCTACACTCACAGTTACTATTTTTTGCTGTGGATAATAAGGCTGACTCAGCTACAACCCAGAAAGGATGCCATGGTTAGCTATGTAATATACTCATACTCTAAGAAAGAAATTATTATTTTGTAATTTCAGAAAGTCTATATTTCATCCAAGACAGAAAGAATGGGTTGTAATAAAAATGTATAGAGAAAAGACTTGTTAGATTTCAGCAAGAAAAACAATTTACAATTCATATTAAATCTCTCAAATTTGGAACTCTAGTTTTAAGGGAAAAAAAATCTTGTAAATTGAGTTTGTATGCCATCCTGTGCACACTATCATGCCACTATCACCATAGTTTCTGAGTACTTCCTAACACTGTGTTAGGTGACATTAGCATTTGTCACACATGAAATTTATCACTGTGAAATTATTTATTACTATTCTTAGCAATGAAGATAATGGGACTGGAGGTGGGAGAATGTATTGGGTGAGAAAGAGACTTGCATATATGGACATGTTTTGCTCCTGCAAGGGTCGGAGTTGTTCATGCCTGCATAAGCAGTGGTGGGAAAGTGTGGGACTTAGTCCACACTACAGCCTGCATGACAGGATATGTCAGCTGGCAAATTTGGTTCACATATAGAAATACATATTTCAAATGCAAAAACCCCCAAACCTTGCAGGGAAAAAAATCAAACAGACCAAGAAAAAAATCGACAACAACAAACAAACCAAACCCCCAAAACAACAAAAAAAAGCAAACAACCCCCCCAACAACACCAAAAAAGCTGACAATGAAAAAAAAAATCACACACAAAAAAATTACCCTCACTGTTTTCATTGGTAAGGTTGTTTAAATATGCCCTTGCAAATTTATGGGGATGCAGATCCAAATGAGACTTCTTGTTCTACTCATTGCAGTCCCCTGTGGTGTCAGGCAAGTGTGCTATATTACAACATAAAAAATGTTATCTAAATTCCTCTTAACACCAGCCAGGCTGTCTCACTGACTACTTTTATTGGGCAGCTTTTTCTAATTTCATTCCCCCCATGATTCAAAACTTCTAATTTGAAGGCTAAATATATTCTATGTAATTCACACCCTATTTGGAGGGTGTGGAAAGTTTGTACTTTTTAACATCCTTTATTTCAATATGCCTTTTTTTGCTGGAGATTTTATTATTTATAGCATTCATCACCTCTTTTCTGCAAGAACATCTCAGATGTATTTTATGAAATAGTTCCCAGGTGGCAGGGTGGTTGGGTCCTGTCTATTCTGGCAGGCCAGCCATTTTCCCCACCTGCTTACCTTTGATAGCATATATTTTAGTGCCTTCTCTATATCTGGATTGCGAATGTGTAAGAGGTAAACTGGAAGGTGGGAAACTAGGAAGGCATTTAGGGACATGGAAGAGGGGAGCATCAGTGGGTACGTGTAAGTGGCAAAAAGGTTTGGTGTGGGTGACCAAAATCAAGCTACAGATTGAAGGATGTAGCAAATGCAAATTTAAATCTCATCAGAAGTAATTGGAAGAAAGCAAATATTAATTTCTAAACATCTTGACATTTAACTGGAGAGGTAAAAAAATCTTATAAACTAGCTGCAGTCTTGTCTTTCTCTTGCCATACATTCCTCTACTGTTCAATATACACATATTCAAAATTCTACATGTATGTAGCCAGTGCTGGGACATTCCAAAAACCTCCATGAGCAGAAACAACATAAAGTGATGGCTAGAGTTCTGTATGAATTCCAGGAGAGTATCAAGCCTGTGCTTCTTGTCTGCAAAATTTAAGAGGGCATTTTCTTTTTTTATTGAAGAGTCACTCAGCTTCTATAATTCTCAGATGTTTATGTAACCATAAAGATTACCAAGGACAATAACCCAAGGGAAGTAAGCACAGCTAATACACTGCTTTAAAAATTAAGCCATGGACAGTATGCTAAAATAATATCAGAGAGATGGTCTAAACCCATACGAAGCAAGGAAATTCCAAGCCAAGGCTGGAAGTTCAGACTGACAGACTCCCTCAGGTGTCTAGTAAAGAGGGTGAGCGAGGCCAATATTCTCTTACTTTTCTGGGATGCAAATTCGCAATACTCTCTTAAGTCAACTTTTGTGCTTTCATTTCCTTACAGCTCTTCTGTAGCCCAACTCTATTTTGCTTTTAAAATAAATATTTATAGTCCTTCATTTTACAAAACGTTAACAACTTAAATCCAGATCGCCTGTGCTCGTCAGGGCCGGTGAGAGTGGCTCTAAGCTTTCCTTCCACTCCCTTAATCTTCATTTTGAAAAGTGCTTTCAGTACAATGTTTTTGCATTGCTTAGCATTTGCTTTGGTACACCGCACTGTCATTTCTGCCTTCTTGCCTCCAGCCATGCCCTCAGACCTTCCATGAATGTTACTAGGATGGTGTACAGCAAAAACTGTGTGTGGTTCACCAGGGATCTCTCAGGTACCAGGAAAAGATTCTCCAATCTGCTCAGGCCTCCTAACCATTATTTTAAAAAAAATAATATATTTCTGAAGCAATTCATAGAAGCAGGACCTGATCTACACTTTGGTGAAATAACGCTGCTTCTGACGGCTCTGAACTGTAAGAGGCAATAGTACATTTAAAAGAAAACATGGATTTTGCCTACAGGCAAGACTCTGTAAAATGTATAACATCAAAATCTTGTTTTGTTTTGTTTTGTTTAATTTCGGGGTTTTTTTTTCCCTTGACCCTCACTGGGACCGACTAAAACTGTCAAAACTCTATGATCTCACCAGAGGAGCCAATGTCCAGGGTGAGCACACATATGGCTTATAAAAATGTATATGATTTAGTCCAGGGCATTGGACTGCAGCTTTTTATATCCAAGATTACTTCCCTCAGCACCAACTTATTTTACAGTGTTTTTGCAAATGCCTCCATATCACATCTGGCCAACACCGTATCAATAATTAAATATATACTGTTACAGTGACTGATGTACGGCTCCCTAGCTTCTAGATGAATGCAACTACAAGGCTATAGAATCAGTCTCCCTTGCTTTATTTGGCTTGGTGACTGTTTAATTATTTATACAAAATGAAATGTCTTTAGAAGCCTGTGAGTATTTAATATTTTTAAAAGTCTTTAAAAGCCTTTAAGAGCTGCTGGTCAGCACCTTCCCTTGGGCTGGGCACAGTTCAAAGCCCTCTTCCCAGCAACATTTACTTTCTCACAAAGGTGGAGCCTCTCCAAAAAGTGACTGTGTGATCTCTGTAGCAACTCTGTGTTCATACTTAAATCCAAAACCTTAATCGCTCTGTGCAATGTTCCCCTGTTTTTACATTACTTAAAGGTAATATTTAAATTTTGGGAAAGGTTTTCAAGTTCTTCATGTGCAACTGTCTCTCCTCTCCATTTTTGGTACCAAACAGTTGAGTTTTCCACACCCTGTCAGTTCTTAGCCTTAATATGAAAAAAAAAACACAACAGGTTCAAGTTCCTGCTCTGAATGGAGTAAACATTAGCAATTAAAATTTGATGTCTCACCACCTAGCTTATTAAACTGCATGGGGGTGAGTAGTTTGATCAGGACTGTTGTTCTTGTCCAGCTTTCAGTATATGCCCATTAGAATAGTGGCTTTTATCCTGAGGCTAAGCACACTATAGAAAGCAATTCTAAAAACAAACTCACCACTACATAGCAATCTGTTTTTTACTAAAAACTCAACCTGCAAACTTAGGATTCAAAACTTACAGAGATCTTTAAAAAAGCAGGGTGCATCACATCCTTCAAAGAGAACTTGTTCATTAGAAGTACACACCCTTTAAATGTGTGCTAATACAAAGCTTCTTTTAGAATTATATATAAAATAGAATAATGACAAAAGAAAAAAAAAAAATCAAAGGACTGGCAAGTCTGCAGAGCTTCAAACCCTAATTATTATCAGTTTTGGATTTCCCTGTTACATGCTGAAATAAGGAGTATTGTGTGGAAAGGCTGCCAGGGTGTTATCACTGGGAAATTAAGAGTAGTCTTAGAGCTTTTAATAGGAACAATGCAGTGCAGATTTTGACAACCTTTTGTCTTAGGAAGGTAAATTTATTAAGTTGCAATGAAGAGATAGATTTCAAAAATGCACTTAAGGATCATTCTCTATTAAATTATGGACAGCTATGAGAATAATTTCTACAAGCATCAGTTTGATGGAATATAGTGTAGGAATATAGTGTAGGAACTACATGTACTGAATTGAAAATCATCTTCACTGTGTGCTATGATAGATACTGACTTTTTACTTCTATGCTCATTTTGGATAATACTTAAATTTTAAAAAGCTTGAAGGTCATCGGCTCCTTATATGCAACTGTCTTCTCCCCTCCCAGAGCACAAAGCTGTTGTGGTTTCTGTACCCTATCAGATGTAACCTTAGTGCTAATTTGGGAAAAGCAGTTCTCGTGTTCAGTGCTGAAAGACTGATAACCCAATCCACAAAAGAATGACATATTTTCAACAATGAAGTACAGGGGCTGTGGACAGTGGCTGTGCATTCTCACTATATAAATCCTCCTGACTCAACTGTCATTGTTGAATTCTACTGCACAAAAGCAGATTTTGCTTGCATAACTGGACTTTATGTCATCGTGACTATCATAACAAAAGTGAGTGTTATCTTTAGCTTATTAATACAAAGAGAAATGGATATGTCTATAACCTCTGTACTTCACTGTCTCCTGAAGTCCAGAAATCTTGTCTATTATTATAATAAAATAACCCAATGAACAATATTTCTGGGTTACTGGACAAGCATGAACTGCAGAACTGAAGTATGACAGACTTGAATCTTGTCTCACAGTAGTCTATGTGATTACAACAAATCTATCAGGACTAAAATCATATTCATACAGCTTGTCATATTAAAATGCAGATTCATACACGTCATTACATACACATTTACATGATACATATATCCAATGCATTTGTCATATATAGAGTTTATCCAACATGCAATAACAGTTTGTGCTTTTAATTAAGAGTTAGGGACTGGTTTTGCTTTGGATTGTATATACAGTTAATATGACAGACAGTATGATACTAGAAGTTCCTAAATGGAAGTAGTAAGAAACTGTTGTTGAACATGGTCTGCTCTTACACATTACAAATGTGTGAACAGTTTACACTAAATTGCAAAACTGCATTAAGAAACCTGGACCTTAGCACAGATATAAATAATGTGGCTAGGAAGTGAAAACTATGTAACAAAATACTTTGTGAATTCAAAAACAGGACTGCAGATGCAAGCAGCATATACAGCAAATGTGTCTAGTTAACTCTTTAAATATTAAACTATAAATTAACTCCAGGTAAGTACAGTCAGTATTACTGGCTTACTTAAATCATGTGTCAGCTTTTTCAGATTGATGAATTCTCCTTTCTATAATGATCACATTTTTTGCATAGCTAAAGCTAAGTTGAATTCAATTTAAGTTATTGGAACTTTGACTTCAGTAGAACTTGGATAGAGTAGCCATAAGCAATTTTGGTACATGAAGCCAAACCCAGATTTTCTCCAAAAACTATCCCTCCCCATACATGCAAACAACCAACTACAGACCTGACTAGCAATATCCATGCAATGCCAGCTATTGTTCCTTATTAAACTATTGAATATTTTGAAACCAAATAGTTTGGAATGCCCAGGACCCTTTTCACTTTTGCCAAAGTATGGACATCTCTGACCTACTCAGGGAGGTCTGCTGATTCACTTTCTGCTGCACTTTGGTGGTCAGCATCAGAATCCCTTCATTGTAGTAAAAAAATATAGCTTGTACAAGGCACAGTCCTGCCCAAGTGTCTGTAGTTATTTTATGTTCATGTGTGGCTGATGCCTTCACAAGCATTAAGCTTCTGTCCAACTTGCACTCTAGATCAATCTGCTCCTGTTGCATCAGCCATAGTGTCTGTATATGTTTTACATTTACTGACACCCCCCCAATCTCAATGTAATTAAACTAAAAATGCTTCTTTATAAATCACTTTGATTAGCTTAACTGGTTTAAGACAAAACTCTGCTCCAAATGAAAGAGGGGTGTATATGTCACAGATGTTGCTGGAACAAAGCTGTGTTACTGGTCTTTAAAGACTAGAGGAATGTAATTGGATAAATGTACATTTTACATACCATTTAGCCACCGGGAATCATGCTGCTCTGTTCTGATTGGATGGTGATGCCCCAGAGTTCGGAAAATGGCAAAATCCCTGCCCATGAAGTCTGCTGCTGTGCCAGAGTACAGTTCTCCATCTGTGGGAGGACATAATTGTAAGCAACATTTCTCAATTTTCCAGTCATAGTAAGTCAGAAAAAGCTGTCAGTCCTATATTTATATTACACTAATAGGGATAATGAGGAAATTACAAAGCAATAACCCATATGAAATGTATTGCCTTTGAAAAGAGATTAGGACCATTTTCTCACTGCAGAGCTTAACTGTAACCTCTCTCAAATGAGCTGTATCTTGTGACTGCTAGTGTAGCCACTTCTCAGAAATATGTTTGGATTCTTAGACTGGAAGAGTACACCTATCCTTGTCAAAATATGATTGGATTCTTAGACTGGAAGAGTACACCTATCCTTGTCAATGGTGTGCAGACTCCAAAAACCTACTTAATTGTAAAGTTACCCTGTTTTGAACAGGAGTTTGGATGGAAGATCTCAAGAATTTTCTACCAAGCTCTTGGGTTTTTATGACTGTGTTGGGAATTAGAATCCAGCCCATTCACTTTTGGCTCAGAAAGTCCTTCAGTCCCTTCAATCTTTCCTATAGAAAAGTACTTATGGCAGTTTTCTGTCTGTATGTGGTTACTTTCCTTTTCCTTTTTCTGAAAAAAATGTCTTACATTTTTCTTTTCTTTTTTTTTGCATTTTGCTTTCTTTTTTTCTTTTTTTTTTTTTTTTAATAACTTTTTTTCTAAGTAAGCAAAGTAAGCAGAGCCTCAGAAAACAGTATCTTCAAGGAGAAAGCTAGAATGCGTCCTTCTTCTCTGGCCACTGTTGTAACTGATGTACTGGCAAAAGGCAACAGCTAAGGGAGAAATAAATGAGATCATTCCCTACCAGCTTGACCTCATGTATATTACAGTGAACAAAATGAGTTAAAAATTGATATGTGACACTTTGGCCCATAAGAATAGAATAGGGTAGGAGAGCTTTGCAGAGTGACCTTGACAGGCTGGACAGATGGGCAGAGTCCAACGGCATGAGATTTAACACATCCAAGTGCTGGGTTCTACACACTGGCCACAACAACCCCATGCAGTGCTACAGTCTGGGGTCAGAGCGGCTGGAGAGCAGCCAGGCAGAAAGGGACCTGCTGGTACTGGTTGACAGCTGGCTGAACATGAACCAGCAGTGTGCCCAGGTGGCCAAGAAGGCCAATGGCATCCTGGCCTGTATCAGGAACAGTGTGGCCAGCAGGAGCAGGGAGGTCATTCTGCCCCTGTACTCAGTACTGGTTAGGCCACACCTTGAGTCCCGTGTCCAGTTCTGGGCCCCTCAGTTTAGGAAAGATGTTGACTTGCTGGAATGTGTCCAGACAAGGGCAACAAAGCTGGTGAGGGGTTTGGAGCACAAGCCCTATGAGGAGAGGCTGAGGGAGCTGGGGTTGCTTAGCCTGGAGAAGAGGAGGCTCAGGGGAGACCTTATTTCTCTCTACAACTACCTGAGGAGAGGTTGTAGCCAGCGGGGGGTTGGTCTCTTCTCTCAGGCAACCAGCACCAGAACAAGAGGACACAGTCTCAAGCTGTGCCAGGGGAGGTTTAGACTGGATGTTAGGAAGAAATTCTTCACAGAGAGATTGCCCATTGGAATGGGCTGCCTGGGGAGGTGGTGGAATCACCATCATTGGAGGTGTTTAGGAGGAGACTTGATGGGGTGCTTGGTGCCATGGTTTAGTTGATTAGATAGTGTTGGATGATAGGTTGGACATGATGATCTCGAAGGTTTCTTCCAACCTGTTTGGTCTATTCTATTCTATTCTATTCTATTCTATTCTATTCTATTCTATTCTATTCTATTCTATTCTATTCTAAGTGGCACATACCATCTCCTAGCTGGAGATGAAATTCATAGCATTAGAGTACCCATGTACCTCTCCTCAGCCAACTGAGAAGTATCATGGAGGAGACAAAGAAACAGTCTAAATTCAAAGGTCCAGGTACAGTTAAATACCTGTCAACCATCAGAGAGAAAGAGAATAAGTACAGTGTAATCAGACCCACAAAAACCAACTAGAGCTCAAAGCATAATATACATTTTTCTGGCATTAATGTAGACCTTATTCTTCAAATTACTCAGAATTCAAATTTTTCAGGACTGTAACTATTTACACCTGCATGTGAGATATCTTACCCTACACTTCCAATGTGGAATTAAAGTGTATTAATGCTTCCAACTACTATTTTCAACCTACTCATTTTAAATGGGTCTCCTGTGAAAAAAACAAGTTTGAAGATAAAATTACTCTTTCTTCAAGCTAAGGTAATAATTTTTTCATGGTCATGATGAATTCTACCATATCCTAATTTTAAAACACCCTTTAGGAACAAGTTTATAATTTTCATGGCAATTTTAGATATTTCCATAGTGGGACAATCAGATCCAAGCATGCCTATTGGATATCTCTAGCATCTTTTCCCAGAACACTGACAACATGAAATTATCAATTGAACCTACAGTGGCTCTCTACCATATGGTAGTCATGAAAGTCAGGAAGGGTGAAAACATGATAGTGGAAAGGCGTGGAATTGAATGAATTCAGAGCAGAGATTAGAAGCAAATAGACCAGTCGTGCCCAGCAGGAGGTGTAATCAGAAGTGAAACAGAACAGCATATCATTAATTAACAATTTATCATTCCTCTATGTCATTTTTAACTTTTTTTTTTTTTTTAAAGGGAGACAATCACTTAATTATAGTGATTGTAATGTGCAGTGTAGGCAGCTGAGATTTTAAAGAACACAAAACCATTTGCTTGTAAAAAGAGCTTTGATGCTATGCTTAACCTTTCTTTAACCTTATCTTCGTTTTCTTGCCTTTCAGTCCCTAGTGAGTTCTGACAAATCAATATAAATCAAAGGGGGAAAGAAAAAAAACAGGGTCTATTTTGCTTCCTAGTTATCAACACATCTAAAGGTCAATCAAGAAAGGAAAAAAAGAATATATATTTAATATTGAATTCTTAAAATTAAACCAAATATAGATCAGAAACTCATTAAAATTATACATTTGCAATATTCGGAATTGTAAGGGGTTTTGGCACCTCAGCTTCTAACTCAATATATAAATACCACGAAAAGTAACATGTATTCTAGGTTTGAATAAGTTCAGGCCAGTAATTTTTCATGCTTACTAGGCTTTTATGGCTTATATTTTTTTCATCTGTGGTGACAGAGTGAAAGTTTTTCTAATAATGGACTTCAGCATGTTCCAAAGGGGGAAGGGTCTGTAGAAACTAGCTGACCTTTCTTTGCTTTATACCACAGCCCCTCTAGGTTTCAGTATAGCAAAACCAGTGTCTGCAGTTTCAACTCATTTTCTGTAGTCATGCAAAAAGGGGATTTTGACTTCTCCCAGATAGAAATACCAAGGAATGCCATTTATTTTTGTAAGGGCTTTAGATAATTTTTGTTAAATTAAGGTGAGCCTCAAGTCATGTCCCAGATGTGCACATCCTTCATGCTAGTACTATTCAAAAGCTATATGAGAAGCTACAAAGAAGTACATTCATCTTTATTACCCTATGCAGATCTTCTTTTTGACTGAAGTTTACTAAATGTTGTTCTAGAAAAGTATTTGTTAATGTCATGGATAGTTTTCACTGCACTATTTCCATTCACAGCAATTTTAAAAGCAGTTTTCACTAACTTGAAGAGAAAAGTGGAAATGAATAAAATGCTGTCTCCTCACCAATTTTTTCTTGCCTATCCCAATACAACTGCTTTAGACTAACACATTCAGTGATATTTTCTCCTATGATTACACTCCTTATGGAATACACACTAGCAGTGCCCAGGGACTGCTTAGTCTCCACATTTTCATGCATTAGCCTGTTCAAATGGAAATTGTTTACTTAGCAGCACATAGATGGGAATGGCTGAACAAAGCCTTACATTTCTAGGAACTAGTTATATTGTATTCCCAGCTGCCATTTTCTTTAGAGTAGCAATAATGATCTTTAACAAACAACTCTTAAAAAATATAATGAAAAATGTTTGCAGGTGGATGGAACAAGGAATGTTTCAATATATGGAAAAATATTGGAACAATTTAATAATGATGAACTGTTTGGTTTGGTTTTGTGTTAGTTTAAAAAAAATAATTTTGGAGAATGGGAAAAATGAAAATAATTTTTATAGGTATACAAGTTTATTTAATCTGAAATATAAAATAGGAATCCTGAGTACTAACAGCTATTAAAGGTCCTTTTTTGCAAATTAACCTTGGTGTTTTGCCCAAATTCCATCTTGAGTAATTACATTTCACTTACCTAAGATTTACCTTCTAGTTATGGAGTCAAGAACATACTCTTCACTTTGCATAATCTCTGTTTAATGTTTCTGATGAAGAAGTTATTTTTCCCTTCTGTATTTAAATATATAAATTACTTTTACTTATCAGCCTTCTATCTTCCAGATAGTTACCCTGTGTCATTAATTATAACACTGCATTATAATGAGTGCCAGATAATTGTTTTACACAGTTGCCCTCTTGAACCTAAGGTACCATGGTTGCTTGTGAGGATAAATAGTTCTGGCCCAGGAGAAGGGAAGAAGCAGTCCATCCATGTTCCCTATGGTGTTAGGCATTTGTTGTCAGGCTCCTCTGTCCTTCATGCTCTATTCACGGCTTCACTCCAGTGCTACCTCCTTCAGAAAGTAGCAGGACCAAACCTCTCCATGCAGTCACTGGCAGAGCGGGCCAGTTCATTTCCTGCTCCTCACTAATTTTGAAGGGAGGAAATTATTTTGCCTTGGGTCATCATTCTAACCGTAAACATTTACCATTTATGCTTTTTTTGGCAAAGATAGAAAGTAAGTTGCTCTGAACAAATAGTGAATCTGGTGTATGCTTTCTGAAATACATGGAGAACCTCTGCAGTAAAGGATTGAAGTAAATACAACACTATAATCAGTAACACAAGATGACTATAAGGCAGCTATGAGAAGGCTGAGAAGAAAGGGTCTTCATGATCAGGATTCTGGAATGTTAATTTTAGCATCACCCTGAGTTTTGTATAAGTCAAGTAGAAATCAATCACTGGCTTTGAATGTTGAATTTGTGCCATTTTCTATAGTGCTAATACAACCAGGGCTCTAACTGTACCCTGATTCAAAACACAGTATCATACTCAGTCTACTGTTTATTAGGAGGAAAAAGACATGGGTTGAAAATTATAGTGATAGGAAGTGGGCTCAAGAAAGCAAAGATGTTTAAAAGACATGAAATCTAAGCCAAGGGAAATAAGATAATCATATTTGTGCTGGACTGAGGCAAAAAAAAAGAAAAAAAAAGAAAAAAAAAAAAAGAGGAATGTGAAAAGCTAGACGTTGTTGGCTTTGTGCAGTTGCATTCCGGGTATACCATGTAATACTGGCTTGTCATCATTCTCCTTCTTTATTGTATATTAAAGTAAATAGTAAAGCTATTTCCTTGAGAGTAGCTCTGCCACAAATTCAAGCTGCTCCAGGCATTAATTTATAAACTGGCTGTTTACATACACATTTTCTTCCTTTCTGTTTGTACATGGTACAAGTCTGAGCAAGATGTGGATGACTTTCCTGTTTTTCCTGTTAAAAAGTGCATGTCCCCAGGGTGGCTCATCACCTGTGTTTGTTAGGGGCTTCCAAGATTAGGAAACGAGGCACAGTTAAGACTAAATTTTTTTGCTACTTTGAATAGCTTAATTTTTAAATGTACTGTAAACATAAGGAGGGTAGATGGTAGGCAAGGCCCTGGAATAAGTAGAGTTAGTTGCATTGTCATTTCCCCACAGCCATCTGAGATAAGAGAATCTACCATTTTCTGAAACTCTTGCCCCATTGGATTTGAGTGCTAGGAAAGTCCTACACCTGGCCAGAGCCATTACACAAAGAACTATTTGTTTCACTCTGAATTTATCACAAAACATCTTTTTGCTCTTTTTCGTTTGGTTGTTGGGGTTTTGTTGCTGTTGTTTGGTTTGTTTTGGTTTTGTTTCATTGGGTTTTTTGGTTTTGTTTTTTTTTTTTTTTTTTTTTTTTTTCAGGAGAAGGAAGAACAACGATCACAATTAATTTAATTAGATAAATTCAATCAATTAGATTAGTTCAATTACATTAACACATTCCAGGTGCTCTTTACAATGAAGTATTACTAATTTAGAAATACCTAATTTATTGAAATGCCTCTGTTCTGGACAGGAGTTTAAGTCTGTTCACCATCAGAGAGATCTCTCAGATGAAACAACATCTAAAGAACTAGACCTGTGGCTGCTTGTATACCTGCAGCTCACGTTCAGGTACAGCTGGCTGACAGACCTTCATTGGCAACAAAACTGATGTAAGAAACTACTTACTCCTGCTCTCACTTTGTTCTTAGCTGTTTTGGAGTGACCATCAGTGTGGCCAGTCTGTAAACTGGGCAATTAAAATACCTCCACAGTCACCTAGCTCTGAGGAGGAGAAACGCTTTGAAGAATCAAGTGTTTACAGAGGTATAAAGCAGCTTTTGTGATATCTGAATCTTGGTTTATACACACCTTGTTTCTCAAGACACCTGGTCAGCTACATTAAAACTGAAGCCAAAATTACTTTAGCCTGGAATTAAAATACATAAACCAAAGCCTATAGCATAAGTGTTGCAAGGAGGGAAAAAAAAAGTAGAAAACTGGCAACTATTTACAGCGAACACACATCTCATTAAACTTTTATTGTGGCACTTACCTATTAAAAGAGAAGCTGTCAGCAGTTTAGGATCATAAGGGCTTTTCCCTCGGCCATTTTCAAAATGTGAATCTTCCATTCTAAAAATGTTGTCCTGTGGTGTGGAAAGAAAAAATGAAAGAAAAAAAACAACATTATTTGATGAAAGAACATTAAAAATAAAATTAACTAAACAGACTGAGCTATACATGACTTACGGGAAGTTTTATGGCTTCAGGAAAAGTCAGATAGCATTAGGTGAGGATCCGGTAAAAGTCCCAGCATTCTAATCAGTATCGTGCGCAAGGCTACTCAAAAGCACAAATACACACGCACAGCTTGTGTCTCCTCTATTCTACTTCACATAAAATTTACATGGTTTCACTGAATTCTCTTTGGTTTTACTGAGAATATATCCGAGTCAGGGAAGAAGATGGAATTTCAAATTTTTGTCTGAAAAAAGATAAAACCTACTTTTGTCTGACTAGTTTCCTGAAATATCCAGCAAGCGCAGATTAGTACACCATGTAATGTTAAATTCTGCTTTTTGTGTCCCGAGTCTTTAGTGACTTACTGTTTCACACAGCCTCATATTCAATTTTAAACACATCACAAAAGCTTTATTTTCATTTTTCAGTACCATACAATGAAACTTTAAATATACACATATATATACACACACATATAGAGAGAGTGAGATAGATAGATAAATAGACAGATAGTGAGTGAAAACAACGAAGATCTTACAATATTGTATTGTTATTTTATAACCTTGATTCTCAGGTCCCTACAGCACTCACTGCTTCCACAGATTAAGAACTTTCTTCTTTCTTATTCTCATCATCTCTTCCCAAAGACAGATTCATAGAGCTGCTGGCTTGAAGGGCTTTCTAGATATTAAACCCAGGAGGAATTTTGTTAGCAGGACGACAGTTAATACAGAGTATGGTCAGTGTTGACTTTGTCTGGCCAAGTTGTAAAAATCTTCAGAAGTGGACTACAGAACTTCTCTGAGCAACTTCCTTTGCCTTCTTATTGAATTTTCCATGGAACAACTTGTGGCTTTTGGTCCTTATTATATCATCTGCAATGGTGGTAAAGAGTGATGGTCTGTCATTTTCAGAGATGCCCTTCAAGAAGTCATAGATTGCTCCTAAGCTGTCAATTCAGCTTCAATTGGCACTCTGCAGTACTATGGAGGATGCAAATAAAACAAAAACCAACCCCCAAAAAAAACACACCTCAAATTTTAATCAGCAATCACTTCAGTAATGTTTATTTAATGTGAAGGTAATTCAGACAAATGGCTGATGTCTTTCTTGTGAGTACAGAATTAAAGCGTTTGGAAGAAGCACTCTTGCTAGCAACCTGACTTCCCTATCTTCCTCATCCATACTGGTCAGGCCAGATACCAAACATGCTTCCAAATGGTAATATTTTAAACCTACTGAGTTCATGCTTTTGTATCACAGGTTACAGTTTTCATTATGGTCTTTTTTAATTACGTCATGCAAACACATATCGCTGTGTGTCTATTACGTATTTTCAAAGGAACACCAAAAAGACTTCACATGTCATTCCATTTACTGGAGAAAAAGTTGGAGGGAAAATGGACTGTTAGCAAGATGGTCTATCTGGAAGGGTTTACTGCTGTGTAAAAGAAGAAGTTTGGACGCAGCTTTGTGAAGTTTGATCCCAGAAGCCAAGCTCAATCTCCAAAGTCATGTTCTTGTGGATGTAGCCTGCCTGATTGTATTTATGCAGTCATCCTGCACAGTATTAAGTTTCTTTCTATCTCTTAATAGTCCAGATGCATTCCTCGCCTCTATCTGGTTTATTGACTTTGTTTCTTTTTAATCAGAAATTCATAAATAATGAAAAGTAGTTCTAAAGTTTTGCTCTAAAGTTCATATCTAGGTCTTGTGCAATAAATAAAAGTGGTAAATTGAGAAGAATACTAGGCCCCGAATACAATAATAGAAAATGGCATTAATGCTACAAGCCATTATTGAAAGAAGTTATTATCAATCTATGTTTTCTCGGGATTTCTTCTTAGTAGATGATAATTGATCAACCTGCACACCAATGGATATTTGATAAGGCTATAAAGTCAATGGCATGACAGTAAAAGCAGAATATACTCCAAGGATAATCCCATGTGTCATTATAAGACAAATACGAAACAGATGTGGAAAGTGATTTGGTGTAGGAAGGATCTGATTTTTGACTGTATTATTCTGGTTTATGTCACTGTAACTCTACTGATATTGGTGTGTAGCAGGCAAGAAAGAGTGGAGAACTGGGTCAGCATAAGTCAGAGATGACTTACCCTTCTTTTGTGTTTGTGGTATGAAACATTTGAAAGAAGAGACATGACAAGGAAATCCCACAGTGTTTTCATAATTCAGTCAAAATGCAATGTAGAGATATGTACTATAAGTTTCCAAATGTATGGGCAAGTATTAACAACAATAAATACATCACCATTAAGTGCCAAATAAATATATCATGGTTAGTCGGAAACCCCAAGGAATTTTGATAAACATGCTATAGGAAGTCTAACCTGTCACAAACAAAGTAACTTGTCCAAATAATTTTCTGGGTGCTCAGGTCAAACAACCTCCACATACAAAATAAATATAGGCGGAAAAAAAAAAAAAAAAAAAATTTCTATGCAATTCTTCACCTTCTTATTAAAAGCCTAGGAAGTAATATGACATGTGATACACACTTGCTCATGCTAGTCAGTGGTCTATGGCATTTGCACACAAGTTCTGCCCTGAGATGCCATAACAGCAAGATGAGAAGTCAATGTCTGAGAGCAAAATTTCTTCTCTTCATCTTTTATGAAAGGTATGCTCCAGAGAGTTAGCCTCCACATCAGTCTGAAAATTCAGGCTATGCTGTAAGTCCTGTCCACATAAATTACACCTGAAAACCTGCAAGCACACAGCAGAGAGTGAGGATAGCTCTTGGGTACAGTCACAGTATCAAAATCAGTCTGTCTGGAGATAGCAAAGACTTTGTTTAGAGTCTTAGAAGGACTTCAAAATTTTTGAGTGTGGCCTTCTATTGCACAGTGCAGACAAGGGTTTTAGTTAGAAGAAAATAACCCACTATTTGCTATTAGGAAAAAAAGTAAAAATCTGATCAGTTTACAATTTTACTGCCTCTTGAGCTTTGCAGTGAATTGAATGTAGGGAATGAGTTAGCAAATACTTTAGCTACAAACTGAGAAAAACTGTGTATTCACCAAATGCTCACTGTTTTCAAAGTTTTGTGAGGCTATTATTATATAATAAAGGCAAGAATTCATGACAAAGCAAGCTTGCCAGGGCGGAGGAAATTCTCTATAAATGAGAAATAAAAGATAAAAACAAAAGAAGAGGAAAAAAAGGGGGAAAGGTGGGGAGGACAACAAAAAAAAAAATCAAGTAATTGCCATTGTAAATCAACAAGTTCAATTTATTGTCCAAACCTCCTCTTTAGCTGCACTATCAGCCCACAGAAGAACATTACAATGTACTTAAAATGCTTTTAAGGAGCTTTGTAGCTTAAAATCTTGTTGTAGCATGTTTTATTTAGTTGATGCTGGGTTATTAAATTCTAGGTCTAGATCTCATTGATGCTTCTCTATAAGACATAATAAAACTGGAAATAAGATTCCTTTGGTCCTGAAACTCCACAGTCTGATGACAACAATTGATTGCTGGCTCATGGTATGGCATGAATTGTTCCATTTACTAAATGGTGGTAGATTATGATTCTGGTTCCTTAAAACATGTTTTTCTGCACAGTGCATGATAAATGGCAAGACTAACACAGAAAGTACCACAGTTCAGTGAGGTAATGAACATAGAAGTTACTGTGATTCACATTCTTTAGCCTGATGATCTGCCATTTCAAGGCTCCGGAGATTCACTTTCAAAGAGCTGAAATATGGCTGAAATATGATACTGAGTGGTGATAAGACATTGCTATTTGACAAAATTTATTTCCTAACTTACTATTGAATAGCTTCAGTCAGTCAGTGTACCAATATATTATGTTACAGAATCAAAGAAGCATAGAATGGCTTAGGATGGAAGGGACCTCAGAGATTGTCTACTCCAACGTTCCCACTATAGGCAGGGATGCCTCTCAACTAGTCTCAACTGTTCAAGGCCTCATCCAGCCAGGCCTTGAACACCTCCAGGGAGGAGGCATCCACAACCTCCCTGGGCAACCTATTCCAGAGTCCTACAATCCTCACAATGAAGAACTTCTTCCTAAGATCCACTCTAAACCTACTGTACCTCAGCTTAAAACCATTCCCCCTTGTCCTGTTGACAGACATGAAAAGTCTGCAACCTTTCTGTAGGATCCCTTCAGGTAATGGAAGGCAGCCCCTCAGAGTCTTCTCTAGGCTGAACAGCCCCAGTTCTCTCAGTCTATCCTCATAGCAGAGGTGTTCCAGCCTTTGGATCACGTTTGTGGCCCTCCTCTGGACTCACTCCAACAGATCTGTGTCCTTCCTATGATGACAACACCAGAACTGGATGCAGTATACAAGGTGGGGTGGGTCTCACTAGAGCAGAGTAAAGGGGAAGAATCATCTCTCTTGACCTGCTGGCCACACACCTCTTAATGCAGCCTAGGATATGGTTATATACACATTTAACCATATACAAACCAACTATATACCCATATATAAATGTGTATGTATACCCAGTATGATAACTTTTGACACCATTTGTTGTATCTCTTTCAGCAGCTAGCCCATCCAGTCTCTACAAAACAAGGACAAGAAGACAAAAGCATACATTAGGGTTGTATTTTTTTAAAGAGATAAAGTAAAGTAATAATTTAAAAATCTTCTTTCTCAGTTTAATACTATTTCTGGTTTGTAAGAAAACATATGGTTAGTGGGAAAGAGCTAATCTACCAAAATTAATAGCACTGACTGCTGAGTTTCAGAGTGATTTTTTTCCTGAAACTTTTCTGACAATTCACACAGAAACCATCCCAGAACTGCAGAGCCTAATGCAGTGAAACCACTGCTGGTCAGTAATGAATCAGGGCAAGATGATCTTTAAAGGCTGTGTTGATGGAGCATGTGCAGCTACTAAGGAGGTATTACTGGTTTAAATTATAAGGCATGGAAGATGTAGAGGGGTTTGACAGCAGTGATGCTCCCCACCTGCTCTATGGCAATTGAAGAAACTCATATTCTTAGTCTTGTAACCCTCAAACCTCCAACAGACGTTTCCAAAGCAAGACATTTCCAGGGTAACTTCCAGTGGCGAGCCGATTTCCACAACAAACTGCCAAACAGTAACACAGCATAGTCCAGAAACATTCAAGATGCCAATAAGCCTTAGGAACTATCACTTCTTTGTTTAATAATAATAATTTTTAAAATTTTTTAAAAAGTAGGCCACAGTTGTTAGCATTATATTAACATTTCACTTGTTTTCACAGACTCATGCAGCCATGAAGCAAGTGAAAGGGAAAGCAAAGAAACAAAAAAATGCAACACTCCAAAACCCCAGAAAAAAATAAACCTGAAAGATTGCCAGCTGAGTGCCTGGAGTATAACAATGCAACAGGAAGGAGCATCCATTTTGAGAACTGAATCAGAAATTGCTGGCATTGAAATATGATGTTCACTATATTACTCAATGTTGGTAAGAACAAAAGGAACAATCTCGCTTTCCACTCAGAGAAAAAAACTTTCACGCTCGTTAAGGTTTGGATTTATCTTCTCTATATAGAGGCATTAATTAGGGTGGCTGAATTTGCTGCCCTAGTCAAGAGTTAGCAGAAAGCAACTGGTTCCTCTGAATGATGATTCAGACCAGATCAGAATTGCAGCTCCCAAGGGCAAGGTGTCTTTTCACTTGACCACAGAGGAAGTTTCATGTAAATTTAGGTCTGGACTAGGAGTATGTTAGAAATGAACAATGCTGAGGCAGCTGATTGGAGACATCTGACTTTGAAAAAAATCAGTGATGGCTTTTCTGTTAGCTGTGGGTCGGTTTTGGTTTAGGGGCATTTGTTTGGTTGGTTGTTCATTATTACCTTTTTTTCCCTTCCCTCCAACATATTAAAGTCAGTGGATTCTGATTTTCCATTTGCCCAATACAACTTTCTGTGCACACATTTTATGACTATATGAAGAATATTTCACAGAGCCTTTTAAGCACATGAAATGAGAAGTGATTTATTTATGAATTGTGTTACATTTCAAGAATAATTTTAAGTGGAACAACTGTGCAGGATATGGCTATGTTCTTATTGTTATTATATTTCCTACTTCACACTTAATCTATTGAGTCATGAAAACTGTTAAATAGGAGGATTTTGGATTCAGATTTGGGAATCATGCTGTTATGGAACTTTTAATGAGAACCTTTATATTAAAGTCATCCCCACGGAATGTTTTATTTAAAAAAACCCTCCACGTGCATCTGAATATAATGTGATAAATTACCCTCAAAATACAAGTATTAAAGCAAATATAAATATTGTGACAAGTGGTAATCATTGAAGAAACAGCTGAAAAGTGATTAAAAGTTTAAATCATTAATTATTACAAACCATTAAAAAAATGGACACAATGAACGTGCTTCTGACTTTTAGTGTTCAGGTTCTGTATGTTATGGGATTTTACCTGCACACATCTGAGATATTGGACTCTGTAACACCTTTATTATATGTTGTTTTTCCAACTTGAGGCTTAGCAAAATTGAGTTGTTGGAAACCAGTTTTTAAATCCTGTGGAAATCACTTGTAAGTGACAGTTTTTTAGTAAAATGATGTTCCCAAACAAAGATCTCCAGATTCTGTAGGACTTGGAACTGAAACTGTTTTGGGCTGCTGTATTGTGCCAAAGGGGACAGAAAAGGAACTTTGTTGAAGTGTTTACCTGATAAACAATCCTGAGCTCCTAAGATCTGTCCACCTCTGTACCTCTGTCATCATGCAGTTTGTCTAGTTTCCTGATCACTGAAAGATCTCTCAATCTCTATATTGATCTGTGACATCATTTACTCAAGACTCAAGAAATACTCTTTCCATTCACTCACTCTGCTTGTAGATATTCACTGACACTTTGGCACTTGGAAATTTTGTTCTTGATATTCAGATAAAAGAGCTGTTGAGATGACATCCAGCTCCATGCTTCATTGGGTAGATTAATGAAAACAGAACAGACCTCTTCACTTCTGTTTCTTCATTTATTCCTACATGTCACTTCTACTGGAAAGTTTTCCTGGCTTACACTTTTCAAAATATGCTTTAAGATGCAGTAGACAACTCTGGTAGCAGAAGTTTTGAAAACTTATCTCCACAAATAAGTTCAATTTAGACAACTCACTTAATAGCTTACTTCCAGTCAGATACCAAGAGCCCTACATTTTTCTGCTTTATTCTGAAATTAAATCAATTAGTATCTATTGAGTTACCATACACCTTTTCAAAAGGAGAAATGTTTCACATCTATTTATCTTTCTATCTACCTATCTGTCTACATAATTATAATTCAATTCATGTATTGAAAGGAATAATAGAGCCAAATGGGCTGCTCAGGAACACCTGGTTCAATTTATTCATTTCTAGTTCATGATCTGTAAGTGCTTGTGCTTCAGAATGGAAGACAAATCAAGTGCCAGTGTCAAATAGTGAAGACTTGTTCACACCTGAACATACTACTTTGCATACTAATACTGGTATTTATATGAAGAATAGCCTCTGTGCAACATATGCAAATAAAAGGAGGGCAGGCGCAGACAAACTGAGCATCTGTTCAAAAAAGAAGTATATGTTTGTGAACTTGCTTTTGCGATATTTCACCAGCTAAAGACACCAGCTTTATCTGACTTTCATGCAAAAGTTTTTTCTCATTTTCTTTTTTCCTAAAAATGTCATGTACCTATTTGCACCAATTATAAAACACTGCCTAAATTTGTATTTTGATAAAATATTGTTCTGATTCTAACACAAATAAATGAGCTGACATGAAAAGTACCAATTTCACCATAGTGTCATTATATTATTTATGCCTTTAGAAAAACAAAACTTGCAAATATAGAGTGATTAGAAAAAAATAAAATAAAATAAAATAATAAAGCCAACCCAAATCAACTATGAATGACATATAATCCTTGACTGATTATTAAAGATACCAAAAATGTCATCCTAATGGCATACCAGACACTAGGCACCATCAAGGATATTGAACAATTTTCAGAGGACACTGAGAATTAGAATGCCTTTGTATTGCAACTTTCTGGGTTGTCAAGTGTAATACATCTCTTAAGATCACTCTGTGGCTCATATAAGATGACCTACAGAAATATAACTGCCATATGATGATTGTTCTAATCAAGTTATTAAGCGGTGTGCATATGTAAGCAATAAGATATACAAAGCTAAAACCACTACACGTAACTGGACTACGTAACCTAAAAGGTCTTTAAGTGTTCTTATTCTTATCCTCAACATATTTTCCATTAAAAACATTTGGAACAGACTCTAATTGCTTTAGCAGATACTACTATTATGTTAAGTAAATTATTGGGCCATACTCTATTACATGATTGTACTAGTTTTCTATGGTTATTTTTAGCATTCAAGACCACTACTTTCCCCCTTTGTCTTCTGGATTTCCTGTATGTTATTAGACTGTGGTGAGGTCAGGCATCAGAGGAAATAGCAGCAGTGCTAACTCCTAGACCCAATGTTTTATGAATTACTGAGCATCATGATGTAATGGCAATAAATCTAACCCAGTCTCAGTCTTGTGTCCTGTTGTAAATAAATGAAGTTAGCAAAGGTGTTATTTTATTCAAGAGCCTTCCTGATGAGAACAAAAATGTTTCCCCTGGGGGATTGTTTGTAAAATTGCTTCTGTAATTAGGGTGCTATTTACCAAGAGAAAGGTTCTCCAGTTTTCCTGGGGACCTTTCATGTCTCAGTCAAGGGTATCTTATTTACAAGACAAAAACAACTGCAAATTGGGGAAGCAATATATAGAAAGGACTTAGTCAAGTGGAGTTAACAAATAAGCATACGGCCAAGATTTTCTAATTTCCCAACTGATCTTGGATGCTCCCAAGCTGGGCACACAATTTAAGACTTGCTCAAGGGCTCTGATTTTCACCAAATACCTTCTTGGGCAATTTAAAATTCTGGTACTTGAAACTATTAGTCAGCTCTGCTTTTTAGCTTATTTGCTTTTTAATTCCCTGCATGGAAAAACCTGACTAAATGAATGACAGATTAAAGAGCAAGCCTAGGAAAATATTATGAACTCTTTCTTCTCCCCTACACTAGGACCTACTGAGCATGCTTTCAGAGAATTTGTGCAAGTAAGAAGGAAGAGACAAAGACATCCAGATCATCTAGTCCAACCACACCATCAAAGGAGATTCTCCTAGAGCGGGTTGCCTATGAAGTGTCAAATCTAGACCAGTGTTTAATATGTTTTGGTTTTGTTTGTTTGTTTGTTTTTAACCATAAACAAGGTTTGGAATACAGAAGCTGATATTCTGACCCTAAGGGCAATTTTTCTTTTCCTAGGAAAAGCTTCATTTTGAAATCTATGCAATAAGCACTTCTCTTTCATCTTCATTCCCTCCATTTGCTTTCAGTGTGAAACCACTCAGTCCTTCTGCAGCTTTATTTTATTTTCTTCATTAGCAAAAAATAATATCCTCAACATGCTAATAACTGGTGTTGCATGAGAGAGCAATGTATTTGTAAAAGCTAACTTCTATTATGCACAAGGAGACATAAGTAACAGTAGACATAATTATAACCTCTCTCTGTGACAAGTTGCAATTATTCCTCACAGCACCGTGTTTAGGAGCAATGCATTTCTTATACAGGTTGAGGGTTTCTTATTAAAAAGTCAAAAATGTTTGATATTCTCTTCTCAGTGCAGCAAAACCTTTGCTGACACAGAAACAAATGGATTTAAGTGTTTTTGATTCAGGGTGACTGGAAAAAAATACATTAACATTCACTTCTTTATTCAGAATCTTGCCTGTTTTTCTAGCACTCAGGTGCTCCCAGAAGGGAGAGAGTAAGTGACACTGGCAGTGATATGTAATGCACTCAATTCATATGTCTATATATGTACAGCCGTAAACAGGGATGCATAGTGTTAGTAGTGCTAATCACCATCCAACCCGATAAATGAGTTACTGGTATTTGTATTTTCCAAGAAGAAATGTTGCCTCTCATTTAACAGAACTCTGGCTCAAAATCCTGCCTGTTTCACCTAAAGAGTGTGTAGAGTAGAGCAGAGTAGAGTAGAGTAGAGTAGAGTAGAGTAGAGTAGAGTAGAGTAGAGTAGAACACAGATCAACTTTGTTGAGTAAATCAAACTAACAAACACACCAATCTCTCACAAGAAGTAAATAGTTCTAAAAATCCTGATGATTTCTTTGATAATTTTCTGTGGCCAACTTTAATGGAATCCAAATTATTAAGTCATTCAGCTTTTTTGAGAAAGCAAGGTGTCATTCAGATTATTTCATGTTTCATCACCAACCATCATACCATAGACACAGTGTGAAGTAGTTTTTGAATTACGCAGGACCTGTCTGTGCTTAGGAGAAGGTTAAGGATGTTAACAATAAACCTTACAGACTACAACTCAGGGCAATGACATTTCAAAAGTGGCATGTTCACTGAGAGCTTTGTGCACATCTTCGCAGGTCCTGCCTTCAGAGCTTCAAGCTAAAGCCCACTGAAGTCAGAAAAAATACTCCCATCAAGTTAGTGAATGCCATGTTTACATGTTAACTCAAGGTCACAGCAAATCCTTCCAAATGACTATGAATTAAACAGTTGTTCTCCGTCAGCATCAATTTGATAGGTTTGAACTGACAAATACACGACTTCTGAACTTGCATCCATACCACCACCCTTCTGCTTTTTGCCATCATTAAAATGATGACAATAAACACTGAGAAGAAAAATCTCATGTTCTTAATCCATACTATTTACTTGTTTTAGAATATGTGACTAAAATGTAAGCTTCATTTTCATTTACAGAAATACATGTTAAACTGCACTTGGCTGTTGATCCTTGAAATGTATAATTGCACATAAATGAATGCTCAAACAAAAATAGTAGTATCTGAAATATTAACTATCTACCTACTGTGCCAAATTGCCCTTTTAATTTGTTCTTCATAAACAGAAGCACCTCTAGACAGTAAGGGTAGTTCTTTCTTCAGCAACACTTTGTAAAACACCAGTAAAACTCAATATAACTGAAGGAAAAAAGTTAAGTTTCTGAGATTATCAAGAAGGATTAATATTTCGTTTTAGGCTTACAACTGGAATGTATCCTTATTGTAAATTAGCCCTGAATCAAGAAAATTTGATCCTAATTGGTATAGAAAACCCACATGCCTTTGTACTTATTTATTAGTATCTTTTAAGACCATCTGCAAGATAATGCTGCTCAGCTTTCTATCACCTTGGATGTAAACATTTCACCAGGAGAAGGTGTTTGCAGTGTTTGAGGCACCTTCTGAACCTTCTGGGCTTATCTTTTCTTTATAAATGAAACTTTGTTTACTTAAGATTGGAATAGGCCCCTAAGAAATACGAGAGTTTCTGAAACATTGTCAACTTTAATCTGTTCCTGTAGATATGCAAATCCCTCAGAAGGGGAAGAACTCAGAGTATGGCCTTGTAGGAAAAGTAATCGAACACTTCCAATGATGCTGGAATTGCTTTGTATGAAAAGACTCGTGATGCCCGCCTATCCCACACTGCACATTTAGAGATGCACAGAAAAACTGTGGAAATGAAACAAATCTGTTTCTTTTCCACTTTTGGTTGGTTGGTTTGGGGTAGTTTGGGGTTTTTTTGGGGTGGGAGTTTTTTTGTTTGGTTGTTTTTTTGGGGATGGGGGTGTTGTATGCAAGAATTAAATTTAGCACTTACAAATGGAATCTGAAATATAGTAGCCCAGTTGTCTTCCTGTTTTGGAAGGTGTTAGTGGTAGTGGAGAAGTCAAATTATAGGATTGGCATTTTATTCTCGTACCATGTGTTCCAAAGCACATTACGTCTCTTTCAGTGGCCTCTGAATTAAGGCCTCAAAAAAACTATGTATCTGATTGAAAATATTTTACTTGTGAATATTAGAGATAAAATCTCATATTTTTTACTGAAGCCAGCTAGAATAAGCTGGAACAACTTCGATATTTGCTTCAAGGACTTTCTGGAAATTTCTTTAAAGCTATGTTCACCATCTTCTTCTTTATCTTTCCATAGAAAGTAATTTCGCAAACACTAGTACCTCATTTTATAGATCAAGAACAACATTTTAAAATCAAAATAGTTCTTAAAAAATATGTATTTTTATATTTTTTATGAATAAGGCCTATGCCCAGTAACAGTTAAAAGAGCAAATTGAATGGTAGGAGATTCAAAGAAAGAAACAAAGGCAAACAGCATCTTGATGTTTCTATACAAATACATAGCACTCCTGCATTTTCAGTAATGCATGAAGTTACAGTCCTCTAAATTAATAAGCATACAGTACACTGGAAAAGTTATTAAGAAAACAAGACTGTTCTTGGTCTGTTCTTGAATAAGAAACTGGCAGGTAGAATATCTAAAACAAAGTAAAGGGATGTTCCTTGCATGTCACGATTTGTAGGGCATGGGATGTTGTGGATACTTAAAAGATGTATGAGCTCAAGAAATGCCAGTACCAATTCATCTAAACCAAGTCACTGAAAAGCATTAAACACTGAGATTCCACTCCTGGTTCAGGAAATCCCTGAACAACCAGTGCTGGAGCCTGGGAGACTAACTATATGGCTAAGCATTGCTGCATGCTTGCCTTCTTATTCTCTTCCATCGGAATCCATTATGGGTTGTTGTGAGAACTGAGATGCTGGGTTAAATGAGCCTTTGGTCTGAACAGATTTGACTGTTCTTATGAAATGAGGCAGAGAGAAATTAGGTAATTTAGCCAGGAAATCCATGCCAAAGCAAAAAGCTAATGCTCTGGTTCCTGAGCCTTTTCCAGTGCCATAAACAAAAGTTCTGCCTCGAATCCTAGTAAAGCTAATGGCAACTGAGCTTACTCAGCACATGTAAAACTATGCACAATGTGCCAACTAAAACTGGTAAGGATCATTTGTGATGGAGAGAGAGCATCAGCTTTTGTGCACAGTTAGCCTTTAGTCTCCCTGTGATTCCCAAGGAATATCTCGGCTGGGTTCTCAATGCATAGACAAATTGCCATATGCAAATAGCCACTTGTGTTTTATTCACTCAAGTTTTACAAGAACTAGCAATGGAAGCACGGAAAAAAAACCAACAACAACCAACAACAACCAAAACCACACACAAACCCCCCCCCCAACCCGTCTGCTCCTCCCAATGTCCCCCCCCCCCAAAAAAAAACAAAAACCAAACAACCCAGCAACACACTACAAAAACCACAGCCTATATCCCTTTCACAGATTTCCACCTCTAAAGCAACTTAATCATCTAAAAAAACCCCAAAACATATAAACAGAAATTAAAATAGGTCACTTAGAATAAAGATCAGATAATGCATACCACAAAAAATCTGAGAGAGATAAGTTTGGGGTTTTTTTTTAATTGACTTTTATGACTCATGTAAAGTGACAATATTATTCTCAAATGTGCACATCACATCTAACACTTTAAAAAATAATCTAATCTGTTTAAACATATTGCAGGGAAGAAGAGCTGATATGCAATTATTTCTTTCCCTAAATTGTTCTTTGATTTGATTTCAAGGTTCAAAGATCCACCCAGTTTTTGTGTTAATAACCAGCACTGATGTCACTGGGAGAAACAAAACGGAAGATAGAGGTGGAGGTTGAATTTGAAGATAAATTGAATGAAAACATCAGAAACCACTGGATAAGAAAAGCAAACAAACATCCAACAAGTCCACCTCTGGTTTCATAACTCTTCTCTGTTTCTTGATGTATCATAATATCCTTCCTTTCATTTTTTAATCAGGCAAACTTACAGCTGTCTTTTTCAACATTTTTAGACTCAACTTCAAGTGCCACACTTGATACCATATGTCACAGATTTCCTCTTTTTGTGAAATGTCTCAGACAGCATGGTTTAGCATTATTTTCCTGCTGTCTGGAGTTTTTCTCTTGATATTAGAATCCTTTCTATCTCAAACACCATTTATTTTAGGTCCTTACATTAAATTTTGGTCACAGCTCTTAAATTCTGCACCTTCTTAAATAATACAAATCCTACATCTTCTTAACTAACATAAGAATTTAAAAACTCCTTTATTACAATTTGTACTGTGATGAGGATACATACCTACATAGAGCACTTAAAGGTCAATAGAAGATTACTGGTAGAAAATTAAGTGTAAGCAGTAAACAGAAAATAAAGTGGCAATAACAGGATGTGAAATAGACCAGACCTGCTACATCTTGCAGTACCCAGATTCTTTTTACTTTCTGGTGCATACCTTTCTACCACCTTTACCTGCCCATCACGTTAGCTTTCAGTTATTTACAGAATTTTTAACATGGTGATTTTGTATTCTGTCTTCAATGGAAATACGCATTCATATTTCTCACTGTCTTTTTGTCCTTCATTTCATGACTCAGTGATTCCTGGCATTACAAGAAACTCCAAATCTATTTCCCTTCCCCCTTCAGAGTGTCCTGGTAATAGTACTGCCTATGGAGCACCCACAAAACTGAAAAGAAGTTTGTCCTTTTGAAGTATGTCAACATAGAAAGATTTCAGATTTGGTTGTGCTTTATATACATGAGTAATCTTCCCTTTCAGGCACAATTTGCTTAAGTTCTTTCTGAATGACGTTTTAAGACTACTTTTCATGAAAGCACTTTAATGTACACTTAAATGCACAGGTAATTAATGAGTGGATAATTAATGCTCAAATTTGACAGATTACCACACAAAGCCTAGTCCTATATCTGCAGAAATCAATAAGTAGCCAGTGATCACAGTGCATCAGGATTAAGTCTGGATTTGTTTCTGACCATATTGCTTACAACTCAAACAAATAAGAATGGTGTTGCAGGTGTAAGCTAGAAAAAAATCAGTCCTTTTTATTTTCGGACCAGGATTTGATCCCTCTTATTCCAATGTCTAATGTGGCTTATGAGAGCAAGTCGTTGCTTTGGATGAGTAAGATGTGAGGCTTTTTGAAATCTTCAGGTTTTTTTACTGTCTTCTGTTATCTGCTTTAAAATATTTTGTTATTTATTATTTTTAATACCCCATGAAATAGAGTGATTGTAAAAATAATATCTAAGTCATTAAGTGTTATCTAAACTACTTGCAGCAGCGTCAGCCAAAATAAATAACATTTAAAAGGAATTCTGCATCATCCTTCTACAAAAAAACCAAAAAATCCTGAAAAAAACCCAAACCCCAAAACACAACAGACATTTTCCTTTATTTTCTTTTAGCCCTCTCTGTTAGACTTTTATTTTGTGGTTCTGATATGTGACTGCTTGTATAACGTCAGGGAAGTACTTTGAGTTAAAAAAATTGTTGTTCTATGATCTTTGTACAAGGAAACTTAACATTTTTGTATTAAACATCCCTTATGCCGTAATCTTACTATCTCCCTTCAAGGTAATCCTTTTTACATGGGGTCATGGCTTTACTATGTCTGCCTGAAAACACATTCGCACAACGAAATAAAAGCCAAATTCACAAACCCACAAGTGGCAAGCAGAAAGGGCTTGCATTCCAGCTTGCTTTCCTGCAAAATCCTTTGAAAGGCTAAACAGTCTTTTCAGTGCATGCACTAATCAGCAGATTTGTATCACTGTGTTTGAATGTAATGCGATTTCAGTAAACACGTGCACATTGTGTCGACACAGGGAGCTCAGTCCAAGAGCAACTTATCTTCAGCTACTTTAAGGCAGCTAAAAACAGACCTGAAATACTGCTTTAACTGAAATGAGAATGCCAGTGCAGGGATTTGTACTGATTTAGAGAGACATTCACAAATTTGCTTATGGACAAGGCTTAAGACACGCAGAGAACTCTTCCACCATCAAAACTTCCACTGCCTTGTCCAAACTTTCCTTTTTTGGCTCCCCTTCTTGATTGAGGTTAAACAAAGTCAACTTTCCCCATTACTGTTCTATTTATCCTCACCAAACTTTAAGAGAATACATAAATCTTGTACTCGTGGCTGAATCATTTATTATTATAATTGCCTGTTGGAAGAACCTTTGTGGCTTTGTTCCATGTTAAACAATGTCCTATTTTTCCATGTCCTAAATTTGGTATGAGTTTCAGAGCATTTTAGCTAGGAACTGGAATTCCTGATCTAGGCTAAACTCTACTGACTTCAAGGGTTTTGGTATTCAATAAGTATACTGTGAAAAGAGCCCAGATATAGCAGAGTAAGCTGATAAAGACTTTCTCCTTCATTACTCCCACACTTGAATAATGAAACCAGATCCCTGTTTCTAATAACAAAAGATGACAAAATGCATAAACAGTAGGATTTTTAAAAACATAATAAAATAAACTTTTATTCAGAAAAAGCAAATTAAGTTAAGGGCTTCAACCAACTATAATTAAATTGAATATGCCACAATGATTATTGTTGCTACACCACCTTCACAATCACTGATGCTTAGCCAAACAGAAAATTAAACTTGGACCAAGCAAAGGGGAGAAACAGTACTATTACTCTGTAGTTTTCTAGTGATTGACACATGGTTTGTATTGTAGGTGCACTCATATCCCTTATGAAACCCTTTGGAAGCTGGTAAATAAATGTTAGCTACAGACAGTAATGCTGATTTCTACAAATGGCAAAACTCTTTCAGGTTTTCTGTTGGTTCTATACTTCAAACAACGTGAATGGATAGGATGAAATGATTGGAGTTACTTCTTTGAAAAAGTAATCAATGCCATTTGTTTTCTGATTACACTTTTACCAATTCATGATTAAAATATGAACCGTGCCTCAGGGTGAAAGAACTCATTGGAAGAGAACCTTCCACTCAGACTACTGATTTTTTCTTTTCTTTTCTTTTTTTTTTTCTCTTTAATTTTCCTTTGAAAGCTGTTTCCAAGTGTGGAATTAGGCAGAATCAATCAGTACACATGCTTTTACTGTGTTCAGGAAGTAAAAATCTGTTCTCTGAGAAGCTGCAGCACTAAAAACTGATTAGTTCTTTGACAATCCCTGTAGTAAGACTTTTTTTTTCCTTTTTATTCATGCCTACACATTAAATTTTTGGATAGGGTTAGCCCTTAGCAGGTCTTTGAAGGACATCTTAAGATGATTCAGTGGACAGATAGCTCCATCACTGCATTTAACTCGTCTGGGGATTTTTTGGCCCCAAGACATGGGATCATGCTTTCATGACACTGACTGAAACTTCATCTTTCAAGCAACCTGAATTGTAGAGAGTAAAATCAATTAAGGCCAAACCACTTGGCCTCAGCAGAAGCCTGAGGACTGGAGAAGATTACCTATAACGTAAGTGTCATCCTCAACCAAAATGTACAGCAGCTTTGCATATCACCGATAAGGTGATGTCACCATTACTAATTATCTTACTGGCACAAAACCACATACTACAGCATGGAAAAAAGTCAGATTTCTATCAAGCATTCTTCACCTATCTTTTTCTACTGCAAATACTTTCCTAGCTGTGTTCTGCAGCATGAGAAAATTTTTCTTACTTTTTTAATTCCTGTTTTGTCAAAAGACATGATCAGGCAAAACATTTAAATAAGGGTAAACTTAAGGTATGTGAATAATGCCATCGCCTGGAGCAAGGACAACAGAGATCTGAACTTTACACCTTCTTACTTACATATGAAAAGGTCTCAGATGAGTAATCTGTTTATCTAATGGATTTTTTTCCTCATTAAGTAGAGAAAAAAGCAGAATAAACCATGTATTTGTCACTGCCAGTTGGCATAATGCAATGAAACTAATTTTTAAGTCAGAATGTATGAAATAAGATCTCCATACAGCATGGAAATTATTGTGAGGGGAAAAAAAAATTCCCTCATTTCTGTAGTGCTCCACTCTCACTGGTGCTGTCCATATCATATTCCCACTTGAGCGGGTGATGAGAAATGTTTATGTTCAGATTAAGCTGCTTGCTCAATTTTCCTGCTGTGGTTTGTATTAAATGTAGAAGGCAGCAAGCTAGTATTCCCTGAAAGTTTCCTTCTAATGAGTCAAGCTGAGCTGTAGCAATACTATAGTCACTGATTACCAGGCTTTTAAGTCCATGTAGCACAGCAGTGTGAAAAGGAGCAAGTGAATTTTAACACTTCTCTCATCCAGAGTGATACTACTTGAGCTTTGCACTCAAGTAGCATATAAATTGCACCATGATAATTTTGGCATTCCCTTTCTCTCCAGCAATGTTGTCACTGTAATGTTTAACTCAATAGCATACGCATTATTTTACATATATGAGCAACCAAGATTGTTGGATGTCTAAAAACAAATGGGCACAGCATCAAGTCCTCAGCTTTCTGTCATCAACCATATTACACATTTGTGTATCAGAAATTCCGCACATAAAATAGATTACAACAACACTGGTGTATAATTTGCTTAATTTTATTGTAAAGGCATGTTTAAAGACACATCATTGAATGATTCTTCCAAGGGAACCATTTAATAGCTAAGTAACCTTTAATTACTTTGCTGTAATGATACATGTCTAAGACAGATATTGTTATCCTGTGACATCTGAGCACTCTAACCTCAAGGTAGTTATTAGCACTCCCAAGCAAGATTCATTATGGATAATATTTCATTAACGAAGAATATTGTGTTTTCATCTGATTCTGTACTTTGGTACATTTTATTAACATATCTGCCTGAACGTGACCATGTTGCGACTCCGAGGAATACATAGATTTTCATAAAGCAGGTTGCATTTCTTAGCTTTTCATTTCTTTATTGTTTAGTTATCTGACAGCTCTTCTGGAACTACTTGATAGATACAGTAAATGGGAAAATAATTGCTTAGAGATGGACAATGTATAGAATTGTGATCAGTTGCACAATAGTTGAAAACAAAAGAAGTAAAATGCAAATTAATGCTGCACTGCAAGAGTCACTAGCTGTGATTTGTATCACTACAGGTGAGAAGACAGTCCAGGCTTGAGCATGACTGCAAATGTACACAAATTAGAATAGATTAGGGGACAAGTCACCACCAATTCTAATAGGCATGAATTCATCAGGATACAATACCCATTCTGCATAATATCTCTTTTTATCTTAATTTTCCAGTGGAAATTGGGTTTTCATCCAGTGTGTTTCTCATATTCTTTCCTGACTCACTGAGCTGAAGAATAACCACACTTAAAAACAAAGTTTCCTTCTGGGAATAAATAAAAATAACCATATGTGAATTCTCTGCAGCAAATACAGAAGCTCAAGAGAAAATAAAAACCAGGTATTAGCTTGCCTTTCCTTGGATTCCCAAGTAATAGTGGAAAGTTACTCACTCTTTTCCTATGAAATGTGTTACTTAGGAAATAACTAATTTACTCAGAGTCCACAGAGGAATGAACAAGTCAGAGGCATGAATTTCATCTGAGTCAGGTCATAGTCACTACATTGTTTGTCTTACATAAAAGGAGAGATGAAGAAAGAAACAGAATGGTACAGCACCTTTCCCTCACAGGAATGGTATCTGAGGGAAGCCAGAGAGATTCTCTACGGTTTATACTTGAGCTCAAAGAGGAGCCAAACATTTCCAAACAGACTTGCCGAGTGTCAAAAACAGAATGCAAGTTGTTACAAACTAGGTAAGCAAAAGCTGAGAATGAATGGAAGAGTAAATTTTTTCCCAAATGACTTCACATGGTTTTATTCTTAGATTTGGAGGACAGGAAGAGCTGCTGTGATCACTTAGTCTGATTTTCAGCATCACACAAGCAGTTGGCATATGGGACAAGCACAAATATTTAAAACACTGCCTGTTTCATTACTATTCTTAATCTTCCACAGACTTTCAGCAGGAAATTGATTAACTCTTCATGGCAAAAGATATACAGACTAACATGTAAAAAAAAAAAATTATTTATGCCTATGGACTGCTCTCATGCCTGATACTTAATTTTATGGCCAGTCCCATCTTCCTTCTGTGCATAAAATATAATCTTGGTCTAAACTGTGACCCATTTCTAAAACTGGATTTTATTCCTGTTGACAGGTTCTGTTGTAGAAATTGTATACATTGCTACACTGGGTCTCATTTACATTAAAAAAAATACTGTTTAAAGAAAGATGAAGGATGACTTCTGACCGTTAACATATCTGTTTTATTTTATGGCAGCAAAAGATGCAAAAAGATGAATAGTAGCACACTGATAAATTAAAACATTTGCTAAATAGCTTTACAAAGGATAAAGAAAAGTTAGAAAGTGACAGTATTAAAACTTTATCTGCTCTTCTTCTGTAGAGGTTCTTCCTCTTGTAGCCATCTTCACAGTGTGTATGGAATGTACAGGATTAATTCTTAATCACTTTGCTAGATGGCTCATTAAACTCTTTAAGAAACAAAGTACTCATTAAAACATCAATATTTAGTGTCATTTTCTTATTGTGCTACGGAATAGTGGAATTTTATAGTTAGAACACACTTAGTAACAAATTTGGGACACTTTATAACACAGAACAGAGAAGAAATTAATTTTCAAAATCTTGTAAAGGCAAGTAAGCATCTGGAAAGTATTATGAAAGCTTTTCCACATAAATATGAGTCTGCACATAAAAATGGGGATGGTCAGAAGAACAATTATTTCCTGTTCCACCAGGCAACCACTGGACATACCTATCCATTGCTGTTTACGCACAGAAATAGTAGCTTCACCTGCACTTGCTCTGCTTTTTATCAAAGGAGAAGTAAGATTTAATCATTGCAGAGAAGCCATTTTTGTCATGCCAAATGTAGCTGTTGATGAAAGAAAGAGGCATAAGGATCTTGGAAGCACACCAAAGAGGCCTCCCATTGTGTAAAGTCACTTTTTTCTTTCCTGAATCTGTTTGAAAGATTGTTTTAAATCCAGGAGTGTTTTCATCTTTCCTTTTGGGAAATACCCCTTTTCTCGGAATTCTGAATGTGCCAGACTCTTATGTCCAGAAGCAACATCCGGAGAAGATTCTGAGAAACTCAGGCATGAGCTTCTCCGTCATTACTGAGCAGCCTGCACCATGGCTATAAACAGCATCCCTGGGCCCCTTCATAGGACTAACCACAAGCCAGTCACCATGCTGATGTACCATTAAGCTCACACAAAACGAACATGCAGAAACTATAAATATTATGTTGGTCTGAACGCATGGAAATAGGCAGTGTTTTCAGACTCGTAACTTTCCAGAGTTAAGCATATCCTATGGCCTTTAAAATTCAGGCCTAAAAGGCACTTCACAACACATGAGATCCCATAAAAGTTTAGACAAAGGCCAGTGAAGTTAGTTAATGTCAATAATCTCTTGGTTAGGTCCTGATGTCTGAGCATTTACTATATCCAGTTAGTTTTCAGTTCTGCATTTCATAAAAGTATGGCCTGTATGTGGAGCATCATCCACAACTAAAGCCTGCTGCGTTGTGAACTTGGTTGTTTAAAGACTGTTTGACAAGATGTTTGTACTGAGCTACAAACACAATACAGTCACTTCCTTCAGCAGCAGAAATCACACTTAAAATGTGATTCTTCTTCATGAGGTCACTGCCTGTCAAAGGGAGCCTTTGACATGCATCTTACAATGAATAATGTTGTTTTGATGCTGATCTACCCACATCTGAACTCAGTAATTCCTTCTTTCAGTTTTGCTTCCTCCTGCACCTCTAAATCAAGATTTAATTCTATTTATAAGTCATTTCCTCAATTAAGTCAGTCTATGCTATAGGCTGGTTTTCCACTGTTTTTATTACATTTGTTTCCCAACAGATGTGGGTTTGTTATTTTACTTTTTTCTCCTCCTTGCCGGTTGAGAGATCAAAGGATTCAGCCATACTTCTCTTTTGTTTCAGGAGGTGTGTAGATGAAACTTTGCATATGTTGCAGGACTGTGAAGCTGGGCTGATGTTTTCAGTTGTTACTCTAACATGAGGTAATGCTGAACTTCTGTGCTACAAGAAACATGGTGAGCTTTGCTGATAAATGAACATAATATTCATAATAAATTGGATCAACATTTTTGTATGATCGCCATTTCTCTCAAAAGCATAGTCTAAGTCTGTAATGAATTAGGGAAAACATATCATCTCATGGTAAAGTAAGGTAATCACATGCCAGTAGGAATATTTACATTGTGGACATAAATAATTAATCATAAAATGCTCTAACTGATAGAAGAAATAACAAACATCCAAATGCAAACGGAGTATTTTCAGGTCCTCTGGTAGCCATTGCTAAAATTAATTTTCTTACAGCAGTCACAGAACTCAGCAATTAATGGGTTTTGTCTGACTATACAAATAAAAGTGAACCTCAGTCTTAGATACATCAGTATAAGTCACAGAAAACTCCACTAAAAACAGTCAGTTCTAGGAAAAAAATAAATATCACATCTTAAAAAGAGAAAGTAAACCCAGATCCTAAGAGTATTCTCAACCTGAATCCCTCCTTTTCTGATCATATTCAAAGTTAATAATGGTATTAAGATATGGACTCACAAAGCAAGACATAGCATGTGGTGTAAATGAAAATCCACACAGTCTGCATGTACATATGTGCATGCTCCACTCTGCAAGTTTGCTTCCATGGAGGTCTCTTTCTATCTCAGTCTTTTTTTCCTCCTCCCCTCCAGTAGCATAAACAAAAGTTTTCCCACAGTTCTGAGACTCATTTCTTTGAACCTAATGAATATGTCGACTGGCTTTAGTTTCTTATTCATGGAAGTCATTCAGCTGTGGCACACTGTATACAGTTCTCCACTGTAATCAACCAGCATTTCTCAGCCACAGAAGGCGAAAACCATGTACAGTGAAGGAACAATGGTCTTCTCAGTTATCCCACTGGAAGTATGTTAGCACATAGATTCCTCTCATTAGGAGGCAGGAGGTTCAAATTTGACGCTATCATTCACACTAGACTCTTTTTGCAGTAAGAAAATTTTTAAAAAATAAATCTATGTTAGCAATTTCTATGAGTTTTTTTTTTTTTTCCAGCAGTGGCAGAGAATATGCTGGATCTTGCAACTATCAAGCTTCATTTTGTGCCATTGTGTCTCTCTAGAGATCAGGTTAGAACCACAGAAACATCTGTGTTCCTACAGACCATATTCTTAGTAGTTCTTTGTCATCGAGGAATTTTTCAATTAAAACCAAACTGTAACGTGCTAGAACATGACCTGCGGAGTGACTTCCATTTACATTGTCTTTGAAACATATATGTAAAGTAATACGGTTTTGGCATTGTGGTTAGGTAGTGGCTTTTTAATTCCCTCCCGCCCAGTTTAAAAATAATCCAGGAGGTCTCTCATAGTAATTTGTGTATGTTTATCAAGTCCTAAACAAAAGTTACTTGCTGGACTGATCAGATTTGAATAATAACAGGGGGGTCATTAGAAAGTTCTGCTGTGCAACAAATGAATTTAATGATTGTAAATTCCATGTATTTGTTCTGCTTCTTATACCTCTCCTCTGTATGACTTTCCAAAGAGCCATACTTCCATTTTCCCTAAACCATTTAAAGCTGTAAACTGAGAAATAAAGGTGAAGAAATAAAATAGCCAACCACACTGTTTTGACTTTGTGATAGTTTAAAGCTTGATTTCATTTCCTGCATGTACATGTTCAGCTTAAAAAAAAAATCTCAGAGTGAATCTCAGATATAATTACTTACTTTCTGTCACTTCAGATATAAACAGATTTCACATTGCTTAGGTGTGATTATGAAATATGCAAGGGTAAGCCTGAATGCACTAAATAACAGCTGAAAACCTACAATGTTCACATTTCCTGTAACTATTAAAGAACAAGACCTTTGTTAAATACTTTCCTTCAGAAATGTTATTTGTACTGCATCCAAATTTAAGATACTGAGCCAAATCCTACTTGCAATATAGGATATTATTATCTGGAATAGTCCTATTCTAACAAACATAGCTTTACATTGGTAAATAGAAAATCAAATAGATGAACAAGTTGTCAAATGTTCACCTGTGATAAAGACATCTTAATTGAATATGTTAATGAACACTAGCAACAAATTAAAATCATTGTATTTTAACTGTGTGATTCACATCAAAATTTAGCACGCATTATAATTTTAATTTGAAAAGCAATCCTTATCTTGTTAAAAATAGGTATTTGGGAGAAAAAAAAATCTTTCAAATTTTTTCTTTTCAGTGTCTCACTTTGCCATGGATGAAATATCTGTAGCAGCTGTTTAGACTTTCGCAACAATGTGGGTTAGGGAAGATGTCAGCCATTGCTGCTGTGTGTGCTATTCAGCTGAAGGAAGTTTACCTCACTAATTAAACTATTCCAACAACTAAATTATTGCATAAAGCTTAATCATCCTACTTTAAAGCATCTACCCTAGATATAAATTTTGATTGGAATTATATTTTGCTTGAGAATATACAGGATGACATTTTGGAAAATCTGAGTTTTCCTAGTTTAACATTTTTAGCAAACCGAATGTTCAAAACACAGCTAAAGTCAAAGGAGGTCTGCAGCGTATTCAAAGACAGGCCTTAGTAGCCTGGAACCCTGTAGCATGGAACTTAGTAGCATGGAACCCTGAATCTGGTTGAGACCTTGGTTTATAAAGGGCTTTAGGATTTTTGTTTGTTTCAAAAGATCTTTTAAATGGGAATCAACTAACATCTTTATTGTGACCATCTAATTCTTTATCACAAGGTAATGCCACACAACAAGAGGTGCCAACTGGTACATACCACTCAGACTGTAGGAAACTCTTCTGTATGATGGTGATTAAAAAATATGCAGAGCTTCTAAACAACTTTATCTTAATTTCCTTTCAGAAATATTTGTCACACCTTACCAGAACAACTGGCTTGCTTAGGCTGTCTTATGAGGAAAGGCTGCCATATTCTCTGTCCCTTCCTGTACTCCTCTTGTAAATATTGTCTCCAGGTCACTGGAAAGTTTCCATATTATATCCCTTCCCAGCAAATGTCATAGTGAATTATGGCTTGGACAAAAAAATAAATTACGTGCTATATATAGCTACCGGTAACTGCATATAAAATACATCCTTCCAAAATACTAGGAAGGTTATAGCTAGCCAAGGTTTATCCTTTCAAACAATTGGAGGTAAATTGTGTATGTATGAAAAGTCTGATTTTATGCAAAGAATTTTCACAGAAGGTAGCCTAAGGGACTGGAAACTGATGTCATGTGGAAGAGGAATCAAGCACCTTTATTTTGAGATTTTGGCTACTGACCCTGTGAGATGTCTGGACAGATATGACCCTAACATGTTACCTCTGCAGACGTCAGCCTATCTAAAAGTCCAGTAGCTGTTGTTTTTCGGTTTGTTTTATAAAACAAGGTGAATCAGTGAATCATATCAACATTTAAAGTCTCAAAACCTCCCCCCTCCCCCAGCAAAACCACCCAGGCAATTGAAAGAGGTGCTCTAAAAGGTACTTACACTGTACCTCAGCTAGGGATCTGGTTATTCAGTTTTATTTTCAAGTGCTACAGTAATAGGATATCTAGTGGTTTAAAGGGTTAAAACATCTCTGAACTAATACAGACTGTTACAACCTGTAAATTAGTTCTCTTATTGGAATGCCTTTGTGATTACTGTGATGCTTAGAACTAGTATGTCACAACTAATAATCCTATCGCACACTGATAGAAGAAATTAGGATCATCCTTCAACACTATCTTTTTCCTTCATATTTTGTCTATGTATTTAGTAAGCATATAAATGTCATAAAAAGGTATATCTAGTTAGATGGAAAACAAATTAGCCTGAAGTGGTTCTTAACTTAAAAAATAATTTGCTCAAATGTTTCACTTGAAACACACAGGTCAGAATCCTAACTGATGCAAATTGACACAGCTCTGCTGTCTTCAATGAAGTTCAGCCAATTCATGCCACATCTGCTACTACTGAAGTCAATGTTTCACCCCAAATTTTATATTAGATAATGAAACACAACATGTTTTCTACCAGCAGTAGCACTGGTCCTTCAAGTAATGCATGCCTTCAAAGTCATTCTCTTAGGAAAAAAAAATGCACTTCCATCACTATATAATATATACAGACATATATACGAACAGACAAAAAAGACAGATGCATAACAGTATCAGAACAGGATGTCCATTACTTAGAAAATGTACTCTAGACCTCTTCTAATGTGAAGTACAGAAGGAATAAAAAAAAAAAAAAAAAAATGTGGAAAGTATAATTCAGCAAAACTTTATGAGCTGAACCAAAGATTTTTAAAATACACAGAGTCCGGAAAAAGTAAATATGTTACAGGTGGTAGCGCTATAGAACTTCATATGCAATAACCAAATGTTTTATGTACATCATAAATCTGATCTAAATTTAGAGTTTCTTTATTGATTAAGAATGAGAAAGAACCTGCAAGCAAAGTGATGCCAGATCTTTCTAGTTCCTCCAGTTAAAAAGGCATTTTAATCTGTTGAACAATGACAAGAAATTCGGAATTGGTGACAATGAAAGAAGCAGGGTTAGTTCTTCAGATAGTGTCTACTGATTTACCTCTCTTGGAGAAACCCTGATGTATTCCTGCTGAGGATCTGGCAAACAATTTTGCACAGCTCTTGCAACACTTATCTAAGTGTTAAAAATAGGGCATTCTCTACACCTCCACCTGTATGTAGGGGTTTAGTAAATGGGAAATCCTGTTCTTTCCTAAACAGGACTGTTCCCTGCTGGGTCACACAAACTACCCCAAAGGGACCCCTGGGAAAAGGGAACAGGACTCCTTCCCCTGCTCATGCATGTGCAGGCAGGTGCATTCTGCAGCCTGTTGTGATTTTCCAGTGGGCTTAATGCAACTCTGTCTCCCTGCAGTTGGATTTCTTCCTTTCAAGCACTGATCTGACTTGTGTAACTCTGCAGCTATTATGTACATTCCTACACATCCAATCTTATTTCCTCAGAATTCAGTGGGAGCCAAACATAGCTTTACTAATTGCTTTCTTGTTTTGTTTGGTAACTGGCTTCTTGTATTATACCATGTGCTGCCTAACCTTGGATCCCTTACGTTGTGTAGGTGTCTGTATTGTGCCATCTCACCTAAACTTAGGCTCATACAATACAAAAGTCTGTATATCACAGCATCACAGAACATTAGAGGTTGGAAGGGACATCCAGAGATCATCCAGTCCAACACCCCTGCCAAAGCAGGATCACCCAGGGCAGTCTGCACAGGGCCTTGAGCACAAGCCCTATGAGGAGAGGCTGAGGGAGCTGGGATTGTTTAGCCTGGAGGAGGATCAGGGGATACCTTATTGCTCTCTACAACTACCTGAAGGGTGGTTGTAGCCAGGAAGGGGTTGGTCTCTTCTCTCAGGCAACCAGCACCAGAACAAGAGGACACAGTCTCAAACTGAGCCAGGGAAAGCTTAGGCTCGAGGTGAAGAGAAAGTTCTTTACTGAGAGAGTCATTAGCCATTGGAATGGGCTGCCCAGGGAGGTGGTGGAGTCACCACCCCTAGAGGTGTTCAAGAGGGGATTGGACATGGCACTTGGTGCCATGGTTCAGTCATGAGGGCTGTGGTGACAGATTGGACTTGATGATCATTGAGGTCTCTTCCAACTTTGGTGATTCTGTGAACGCATCTAGGTGGGGTTTGAAAGCCTCCAGAGAAGGAGACTCCACATCCTCTCTGGGCAGCCTGCTCCAGGACTCTGTCACCCTTATTGTGAAGAAAGTTTCTCCTCATGTTGAGGTGAAATCTTCTATGTTCAAGTTTAAGCCTGTTGTTCCTTGAGCAGTTCCTGCTCATCTCACCCCCACTTCATCTTCCCAAAACAGCCCCTGCTCCCTCTACACCATCCTCCACCCTGCCTAAACAGTTCCTGCTCCACCATCACCATTTTGCACCCTTCCCACAGCCAGAGGCAAGACCCTCAACCAGCCAAGATGACACACAGAGGAGCTCAGCCCCACTAAGGAAGCCCAGCCAGCACCCATGGATCATAGCGAATGGACCATCAACTCTTTTCCTACCTAACCGGGGGCCACCAGGCCCCCCGGCCTTTGTTGTCACCACCACCATCACCCAGTGTGCAAGCCAGGGACTCACCAGTGATGAGAGGAGGATCCCCCAGCCCAGGTGGGCTCAGCTTGAGGCTTCTGCCTTTCATGGCAGGGGATTAAAAAGGGGATTTGGTGGGGAGGGCAAAGTGGCCACACCTGGGGTGGGAGGAGACTCAACAGAGCCCAGGTGCTCTGGGATTTGAGGGGGAAGAGGGGAAAAAGGGGGAAAATGGGGTGGAAAAGGGGCAGAATGTGAAACCAGTGTTATTGAGAAAGAATGGAGATTAAAATAATAATCAAATATGAATTGTTGACTTGTAGTGATTGCTAGATGCTTAATATGGCTACTTTCAGGATGTTCCACTACTCTTGGATATTAGACAATTTATTGACAAACCCAAACATGATTTTGATAGGCCAATATTAAGTTCAATAAACACAAAACCCCAAGCACCTTCTGCTAATTGTAATTGTATAGCATCCAGTTTGCACCATTCAGTGAAAGCTCAAATACATAGCCTCTCCAATGGATGATCTCAAGATTTAAGTAAGCCTCTTCTCAGGTATTTTCTGTGTATACACATACTATGTTCTCTCTAAATTTGTTCTTTCTTGCTTATTCATGGCTTGTGTGCTTAAATCTGTTCAAATATTAACTTCGTTCTTCTCTCTAAATACCGCGGTTATACACTTCCACATCTGGAATGGATTTAAGTGAAGATTAGTCTGCTTTACTCCTTAGACTGCGGTGTAATTCACAACATACTAGGTTGTATACATTTGTGCATATCACTTTTAATCAGATGCACAGCATGCTTTTCATATCCTTTTACCTTTTTATTATTATTTCTGATACTGTACTTCATCAAACTCAATTAGACCTGCCTAGTTTCATCACTAGAAATGGTTTTCTTCAAGTAGGGAATGGGGCTGCAATATGCTGCTTCATATTGAAGAGATACTCAACAGATATAACAATTCGTATTTCCATTACTTTATGACTGTCATGCAAGGTGGTTTATTTCCTTTCCCCAGTCATAAAAATGGAACCATATTCCAGGATCCTGAAGCCTATTCCAGCTGCTTTTGGTGCATCGCTTGCAACTCTTTTTCTTTTAAATTTCTCTTCTCCAACCTCTTCAATTTGGCACACAGCAATTTTCACTCCTCCATTGGACTCAGGCAGGTGGGTTATATTCAGAGCTCATATAAACAAGTAATCATATTAAACAGTAGGTACATTCCCTGACTGTTCCCCTAATCAGTTCACATTTACCTCTCTAAGTGCTTGAAAAATAAATAAGCAGATGGTGAAGTCAGTTAATTTTCCACAAGTGTTGTGTCAGAAAATGAATCTTCAGGATATGTTTCAGATGGCAATTTTTTAACTCAAAATCAGCCACTTGCCTTTGCTTATACTTTTTACCTTTTTTAGTATGCTAGGGAGGTATAAACTATACATGATACAGAAGCAGTGGCCCTTTGACACATCCAGTGCTGCTGTCTGACATGACAACATAAACCATCTGGCTCTCACAGATGCAGAGGTGCAGAGGTACAGGGGTTAATATTGCATCCCCCACCCATTCATGGTGTCTCTAATAGCTACTGTCAATCAAGCCCCCTTCTCTTCCCCATCTCCAGGAGGAGATGCACATTTGAAAATTTTGGCTAGGTAGTAAGGGAAGAAAAGGAGCAGGCTTTAGCTGACAGACAGACTAAATTATTTTTTCATGGCAAATCTAATAAATTCCTTTATTCATTTGATTTTTGCCTTTGCAAGGGACAGAACCCAGGATGGCTGTCAGGTTTGTCAAAGCCTGAGAAGAGGTGGGTACTTCTGCATCCTTCTTGCCCTGCTTTCTTTCTGCATGGGCAGGTCTGGGCTGAGAAGACAGCGAGTCTTCCTGCACTACTGTCCAGAAGATACAGAAACTTGTGCCACTAGAAGGCCAGGTGAAGATGACTTCACTGTTAGCTTAGGGATGAAAAAGAAATCAAAAGCTAAGTGTCTGAGGAAGTTCAGTTAAACATACGTCTGACTTCCCTGGTTTGCAAAGATGAAATCAAGGGTCAAGAGCATGATTCACTCATAGGGGAATTAACAAACTTACTGCATAAATGACCAAAACACAACAATTTAGATTTTGTTTATAGCTAGGGGCTGCTAGAAAGAAGGTAAAACAAACATCCTCTTTCAGCTCCAGGGTCAAACTCAAAACATTCGTTGACTCAAGTCTTTCAAAATCCAGAATGATAAACCAAGGGTGGATCTGGCTTCTCATCTCTGATCATCCTTGCTATAAATCCTTGATAAAGTGTGTGTTAGTTTTATGGTACAGTCATAAAACAGCTAAATGTAGAAGTAAATGACCTCATACCAACTATCTCTCTGCAGAGAGATTCACTTGGCAGATTGCCAAGAATTGATTGACACACATCTTACGGAACTACAGTTAATTAATACGTGTACCAATTCCCAAATGGATCTCAGGAAGCAGAGAATCTGTTTAATGCAGTAAGCAATGACATACTGTGTGTGGTCAAGAGACAATCATTAATTGCCAGGAATGCATTCTGGAATAAAGCATCAAAGAATATGAGAAAAAAACATTTCTACTTTGCAGCTCCTTTATCCCTTCAAAACCTTATGCTCAGTACATTGCAAAGACTCATGTTTCAAATATCAAAAGACAATTTTACAGGGAATAAATTGTTCCCAGACTATAAAGTCAACACTCAAAACATTTGTTAATTTTTCTACATGAAGAAATTCTGATTTTTAAATATCTGCATCCTCATTCATTTAACAATGATGTCTTAATTTTCAGGGAAATCTGCAAACCTGAATTGCAAAACCATAATCTAACTTGAAAGAGTTCTTCGAAGATCACAGAAGCTACAAGTAATACAACTATGGATTCACCAGTAAAACATATCCATAAACCAATGACTGCTGAAAAAAACCAACATAGTGAGTCTGGTTCCTATACTACAACAGTCTACAGAGCAATAGTAAGGTAAGCAAGCCTGAAAATGAAGTAAAGTGAACTAATTTATATTACATACTTAACAGGAAAATGAAAGATTACTTTTCTGACAAGGAAAAATATTGCAAAGGAACACAGAAACATTTTAGTAGAATTTTTAGCCAGGAAAACCAGCATAGATTGCACTGCTTTCTGTGAATGATACTGTTTGCACCAGGGAAGACCATGCTTACCTATTTAGTTATGATAAACACTGACAAAACAATAAAAAATCTACCACAAGACTTCTGCAACACTAAGCAAAAATCAACAAGTTTCAGATTTTTAAAAATGGGGGAAAGAGAGAGGAAAAGTGATTAATTGTTTCACTAAAACTTAAGGAAACAAAACCTAGGTGACATATGAAAATCTGTCGGTGTGTTAGGACAAATCTGAGAAGTGGGATTTCTGAATGTGTGACACCATTGTAATTCCAAAGTGGGAGAAATCACCCTGGGTGTCATTGTACTGACTGGTATGAGATTAATAGACAGAGCTGGCCCCAGAATAAACACACAGGCTCAACTACCCCTCTTGTAGTTAGTAGCTGTCCCAACCAAAAAACAGTGAGTGCTTTTTAACTTCATGGACCAGGTAGAATGGGCTTACTCATATTTATTTAAGCCCCTGAAAGAAAAGATGATAGGTAGAGAAGAAAAGTACAGAATCTGCTGTGATTTATTAATCACCACATCAGCACCTGATTCAGGAGCAGGTCTTACCAAATCTTCTCACTGAGCCACAGAAAATGATGAGTGCATTTTGTGGGAAGAAATCAAGGCTAAACACCAATAAAGATTAAGAAGAGAAAAAAGAAAAACATTGGTTTAAGATAATTTACCTCTGGATGACTTCCAACTTCAATATAGGTGCAGACTGGATGAAAAGCCCCTGTTCCACAAGCGTACAAGTGGGTTTGGTTGTAAGCCTTAAGCACCTTGATGAAATTAGCACATTCTCTCTGCAAAGAAAAGGGGGGAAAATTTATCCACAGAGCTAATTCAGTGATTATGACTAATGGGAGCTCTTCTGTGTTAAGGATGCATGGCTGAATTAGATTTTAAAAGTGTGATTATTTCAGGCTGTTTATAGGCTTGTTTATTGCTAAGCATTTAATGAATAGCTTGATTTAGGTTCTCATTTAAATATCTTTAGTGCTCATTTAATAAAGCAGCCACCTCTGAATAAAAGACTACAGAAAAAATATTTCCCAATTTTTGTTTCAGACATGCTTCATCTTTGTAATTTATGCTATTGCCATGTTTGTAAGACAAAACACATTTACAGAAATGTGTCAGAATGAAATAATGAAGAAAAATGGACCAACTGTTTGCTTGTACTCAATTAAGTAACAATTAGAAGAAAGACAGGCCAGATGGAAGATATGATGAGAAACAAATCATTGATAGAACATTTCTTACAATATGAATGCTGCCTCACTCCCATTATCTGTGTCTAGGGGACAATTTTACAATGATGAATACATATGCTAAACTTTAATGCAATTATTGACAGCCCCTAGAATGTAAGCTTTGCAAGACCTGGACTTTACATTTTCTACCTAAGTAAATTGTCTGTCCTGAGAAATTCTAGTTTTCTGTAATCAAAAATTTAGTAACACTAGCAGTCCCTATTACAAACATTATCTGTTACCTGTTAGCAAAAATGTCATTACTAACACCAAATAACTTATTTAACCTTTTCCCAATTACTTAATATTTTTATTTCAATCAGGTCTAGCAATTTAAAAGAAATAATCAGTCCACTGACACAATTACAAATAGTGCATTTCAAATAGGAGAAAAACAAGAACATCAAAATAAATGTTTGTGTTTAAAGTTAAGGAAACTTTGCTATGCAGTTTTGGTGACTTTTGCGGTAGACCACTCAGCTGTACCTCCCTAAGGGAATGAAGGCCCATGGAAACACTACCTGAGTTTCCACCTCCACAGAAACCTCACTGGCATCATCAGTCTCTGTAACTTGCTTATTAATTAAACCAGTTACTCTCAAACACAATATGATGGCCTTACCAGGAAAACGCGTATGCAGGAAAACGCGTATGCAGTTTGAGGCACGTCTTAGGCCACCACAAGGAAAAGTAACAAATTTGCAAAGTTAAAATAATGATTCCCTGCCTAACACAAAGGACTGTACTGAAATTGCTCTTCCAATTTTTTTTTTTTTTTTAATTTTGTTTGCATAACAGATAATGCATCCAGAGAAAAGTATAGACTCTTACTACATCCTTGACTAACAGCTGATCATTTATCTTTCCAACTGATATGGAAGAGAAAACATAAAGATAGTTAAGGTAATCCAACAGGAAATTGAAAGAAATAGAGATGGCTGTTACTACAGGTCTCTCTTAATCTTCCCATTCTGACCTTTCTTAACAAAAACACACACAATTTCTGGTGCATACTTATTCTTTCTCTCACACATGTATAAACATTAACATACATTTATTACATGTATCCACAGAATGCTTTCCACTGTCACAGTGGTACTGAGCAAATACCTGGCATAAATCATCAAAACTACAGTCTAAGTTTCAATATTTTTCTTAATGTTGTTGTCCTTTGTTCCTTTTAATAGCAGAAATATGGGAAACTGTGTTAACAATTAGATGTTTTCAATAACAATTCGATGGGTAAACACTGCAAATTCATTCAGCATTTAAAATTAACTAAACGGAAACTTTCTTAAATTCTGATATTCTGTGTTTTAGATGGAGCATCTGATTTCAACTCTGCGTATTTTAAAACTGACCAATCATTTGTGTATTATTAAATAATTCATAATTCTCTCACTTAGACTCATAGAATCACTAAGACTGGAAAAAGACTTTTAAGATCATTGAGTCTACTCATAACTCAACTACCATGACCATTAAAACATGTCCTGAAGCACCACATCTACACGCTGCTTCAACATTTCCACCAATGGCAATTCCACCATCTCCCTGGGCAGCCTGTTCCAATGCCTCATCACTCTCCTCCCCTGGCACAATTTAAACCCATTTCCTCTCATCCTATCACTGGTTACTTAGTAGAACTTGCTCTTCTTAGAGCTGTATCTGGCCAAATTTAATCACACCACTGTACCAGTAGGACTGCACTTTTCCCTTGTCTGGTTTGATGTGCCAAGATTTTAAAAATATTGTTCTGGTCTACTACAATACTTTATTAAATCTTTCAAAAACTGCTTACCTGAAGAACACAAAATGTTAGAGGCCAGTGGACATACACCTCTGCAAGATGCTATGAGTATATGGGCTAGACCCACAGAATCAAAGCAGACTGTGCTTATCTCAGAGGAGTCATTCTGATTTACAGCAACATGCCACCTGTGACTCTACATGCACTCACTAAATACTGTTCAGCTACTTATTTATAATATACAGCAAGAAGGTATTAGATAGCTAATACTTCAAAGGTGAGATGGGAAACCCTACTTAATTAGCCTGTGGTGAGGGGAGAAGAATTAACTCTATCATAGCCATATTTTGATGTGTTCAGGATTGATAATAGTGTAACTGCATTAGTATCAGTAAAGTTACTCTGGATTTATAATATATTTCCAAAAGCAGATTTGGTTTAGTCATGTTCTGCTTTTAAGCTCTCCTTAATTCCCTGTACAACATGATTTTTACCATAGATGTCTGAGAAATACACAACCTGCTTAAACAATGGGGAAAGTAAATAACTACAGCAATAAACCTTTGACTATGACAAATACATTTATATAACATTTAAAGTTCCCACTCCAGTTCAGGCTGCTCTTATAGCTTCCTTGTGTTTTATAGTTGCATAAAGCAACCATTAAGGTCTATCCAGTAAATTCTCATACACCTCCCTAACAGATTAGGTTTCCTCATATATTTCACATGACTGTAAAAAAATAAATAAAGGGGGGTATTAAACTACAATAAATGACATCAAAGAAAAGTTACAGCTCTGATTTAAGCCCTTGTCAACTCAGGAAGTTCAAAGTGAAGTTTTAGCCCTGCCTGGGAGATGATGCTATTCTCCCTGAAACAATAGCAACAGGCACATTGATTTAAATCACAGAGTAATCAGATTCCTTCCTTTGTCTAATTTTGCTCAAGTACAGCTGCACAGATACAGCAGCATGTGTAGAATTGTTGTACCTGTGTGTTTGAAATTCTAAAGCTGTCAAAAGTTTGCTTCGAGATGGTGAATATTAGGTTTTTATGGTTTATTCAGTTCTGCAACAAAAAAGCTTCCTATAAATCTGTAACTTTAACAGCTTTGAATGGTTTGCTCAGACTATAAATCTCAACACACGTGTATGACAAAGAAGATATTCTGATCAAGGAAAGTGTATGTGCATTGAATGTAGTTTGGGTCTGCCACTACATGAGGCTTTGGAGACGGATGCTCATTTTCAATTTCTGTTTCCCCATTCCTGCCCTCACAACAAGATCACTACAATGGCATTCAGGCACCACCAGTTGTGAAACCTGGCAGACAGCTCTGCTGGTCCCAACACCAGCGGCTATGTCAACCTGACTACAAAGCCACTTCCCAACCCCCTTGGCTACAGGGCCTGGAATGACTTAGGTGTCTCCAACTGAGCTTCGTCCACTTGACAGCACAGGATTACAGGATCACAGGATATTAGGAGTTGGAAGGGACCTCTGGAGATCATCGAGTCCAACCCCCCTGCCAGATAATTTAGCACAGGTCTCACACACACCCCACCCCCCCCCATAATTTAGCACAGGTCTCACATGAATGCATGCAGATGGGTCTTGAAAGTCACCAGAGAAGGAGACCCCACAATCTCTCTGAGGAGCCTGTTTCAGTGCTCTGTGTCCCACCACCACACCCTCACAGTAAAGAAGTTCCTCCTCGTGTTGAGGTGGAACCTCCTGTGCTGTAGTTTATATCCATTGCCTTTTGTCCTATCACAGGGTACAACTGAGAAGAGCCTTCCTTCTTGACACCCAGTCCTCATGTATTTATATACATTTATTAGATCCACTTTCAGTCTTTTCCTCTCCAGACTAAAAAGCCCCAGGTCTCTCAGCCTCTCCCCATAGGGTATGTGCTCCAGTGCCTTAATCATCCTTGTAGCCTTCTGTTGGACTGTCTCAAGTGGATCCCTGTCCCTCTTGAACTGGGAAGTCCAGAACTGGACACAATATTCCAGGTGAGGCCTCATTAGGGCAGAGTAGAGGGGGAGGAGAACCTCCCTCAATCTGCTGGACATACTTTTCTTAATGCAACCCAGGATACCATTGGCTTTCTTGGCCATCTTTCTTGGCCATTATCTCTCCATGCCAGACCGCCAGGTCAACACTCTATTAAGGTCTGTGCCAGAAGAACGAATCATTTCACTACGTGATATGAGAATGCAAAGCACCAGAAAGGAGACAAAGACAGTAAAAGAAATACAGTATCTTGATAAAACAGAGCAGAGGAAAAAAACTACCTACTGGAGGAGCAGGAAGTAACCAAGAGCCAGAAGGTGTGAGGAACAAATCATCAGGGTACTTAAAACACTGTGCCTCCAATTGAGTTCAGTACCTTTGTAGCTATTTTCACTTCCCCCAGGAAAGGGATGTTATTTAAAGGGAACATCTTCTGGACATAGCCATTTCCTTTGAATATTGGTCTTTGTCAAGTAAAAGAGCTCAAGGAAGAAAGGTAAGATTTTAAAAAAATGTTTCTCAGGTGGAAATCATGTTGGGTTTTTTTTTCATCTGTGAAAACAGAGTGATGTGGGAGTTTAAAATACATCTAGCTTAATAATGTGAATGAAAATGAATGCAAGGTTTAAAAAATTCTCCCTGGGCAGGAAAGCAGCATTTGGATGAGTTATGAAAATAATTTTTTTAAAAAAGAGGAGCACTGGAATCACCATAGGAAATCACTATAAATTATTCAACCTAGTAATCCTGTTTATTATAATTAGTAGCTTAATATTAGGACTTTTTTCTTCTCTGTATAAAACTAAACACCAGTTTATACCCTAAAGCTCAAATTTACATATATATACACATACAGCAGAAAGCAGAATCAATTTCATATGGTATAGGATGACTGAGGTAATTATTCATAGAGAAAATTAGGAATTAGGTACATCATGTAAGTGCTTCAGCAGTCCTCCAAACCCCAATTCCTTTATCCTGCTTACCCCTGGAGAGGATTAATCTTCATTTATGTGCCTATAAATGGTGCAAGATTTCCCCAAGAACTGTAGGGTCTGCCTTTGGTCTCATACAGAAGTACCTCTGTCTTAAAATCCAAGTAGCTAAGTCCCTGCATCATGTCTGAGACTTTTAGCATAGCCTGTGAGGTCGTCTTCTCTCTGTCCTGGAAGAGAGAACTTCTTTAGATAGCTTCCTTTTTATGTTTTGATAGTGCAACTGATGGATCTGCTTCTGCAAACAGTCCTGTGATGGTATGATTGACAATACCCTCCAAAGAAATGGTTCATGCCCTGTCCTGGTCCTGCCATGTGCAGCAGCTGAAGCACTCACAGGGCACAATCCAATTTGTTTCTTGGCTTGAAGGAATAAGGACCGTATCCCTCAAAAAAGCACAATCAGACACTATAGACCTTCCTGAGGTTAGTTTGGAATACAAGGACACGAGGACATCCGTTCATTTGACTGCCTGGAGGGATCAGTGCCCCAGAAGTTTACTAGGGATTCCTGAGTAACAAAGAGGTTTTAACTTCAGGTAGTAAATTAGTAGGTGTTTATGCTTCCTCTAAACTTGACTGAGGTGGTTATGGGGTTCAGATCCTCAGCTCTATGCTGATTATTTATTGAAATTAAAGTGGCTAAAATCATTTGCATTGTACTATGGCAAAGCAGCCAAAGCACCAACCTCTGCAAATTCTGCTGTACTATATTCCTACACGTAGAACAAGTCGCTTACATTCTGAGTGTGAACTAAAGTAAAATAGGTCCAGTATGTCTGGACAGAGATCTTAACTCTAAAATTCAATCCCAAATATTATATACTAAGTGCAAAGGGCCTGCCTTGAGAAGAACATAAAGTGTTAAGTTTTCCAGAAGGGCACCCCCTATATGGAGAGCAATATGTCTGACTTACTAACCAAACACGCACATCTATTTTTGAAGAGTTTTCTAATATTTATATATCAAATTGATAGAAGGGCTTATGCAGAGAGAGATCAGCCTGAAAAAATAAATTGCAAAGAAAATGTCTGCAACCAAAAGCAGACATAGGAGCCAAATGCAGAAAGATTGAAAAACAAACACGACAGCTATGTAACACTGATTAGACTGTGTTATGCAGACTTTTCCCGGACAGTTACAAAAATAAAGTCCGTCCATCTGTCAAAACATCTGCTCTGCATATGAAAATTAAAACAGAATTTAGGTGGGTTTTATGAGTTTCCAGTAATTATCTCTTCTCCAGAAATCTGGAACTTACATCTTTCAATCTGGATTACTGATGTGGCAAATATTTTTTGATGACATCTTTTTGAAGAGGAAATTAAAGGGTAAGTCCCTGTGATCAACTAATATCCAGAATTTTCTCCTTATTTTAAGAAAGCTGTTTGTTGTTGTGGGTTTTTTTAACCAATACTGAGCCTGTATTTTCTCAGCTATTACTGCAAATTCAAACGGCCAGATTATGCAGGGTAATAAATAGAAGTCTAAATTATCCATTACAAGATCTTCAGACCCTGTAATACATTCTTCCATTATTCCCACCTTTCCATTTAGTCAAGTGATTAAAATATCAGAAGGTTTTGTCTAAAATGGATGAACAAGCAGATTGAAAGCTATCATCCAATAGCTGGACAAACTAAATAAATACATTTTGTCTTTCACAGGAAAATGGGTGGAAATTTTCCATATAAAGTCCCATACATGAGTTTAATTAATATGTTTTTTTTTCTTCCTCTTCTGTCCAATTAGTAGAATTCTTAAGTGACAAGGTCAAGGATATCCATGGAGAATAAGTAATTCCTGATATTTCCGTTGTCATTCAAATTTATCACACTGCTGAGAGATGTTCTGGACTTACCAGGGAGCTTTTTAACTTCTAACTTTTGGTAGTGGACTCCTGCCAGCTGCCATCAGTTCAGTCTGTGCTGGCTATGTGTCTTTTTCAGTATACAGCAGCATTATTTGAAGGAAAATATTTCTGGAGTGTGACTGGACAAATCTGTGTATGAATTCCATATATACAGCTGATCGAGTCTCAGCTTGATCCTGAAAACACTTTAGCCTGTCGGAAAGCATGAGCAAGGAAGTCCTCCTCAGAGTGCGCTCTATATGGCACAAGCTTTCATGGCTCTTGCTGCTGTTGTGCAAATTCTTGCAAAATTAGGTAATATTCTTTTTAAAAATTGCTATTACAATAACACTCACAGAAATATGACCATTGACAACAATGTGCTTAAACGAGCCCAGAAAAGGAAAGGAACAAGGTGAATAATTCCAGGCCTGTTATAATGCAAGGATCTTCTTATTTTATTGGAGTAAGCCAGCTGACAACACTGCTGCAAAACTACTGTGCTAAGTGCTGCATTGGCAGCAATGGAAAAATCCTGGAGTACTAGGAGCTTCATAGAGTCCCTAATGGGTGGGGAAATCATGCCTGGCACCTGCATTTGGTGAGATAACCTTCCAGCTAAACCAGTATAAGCAGTTGCGTGACTTTGGAGTGGGGGAGGCTAGCTAGCAAGAAAACATTTGCAGACTATGATTTATTACTCTGCACCCCTTGCAGATGGGATCAATAACACCATTTCCATCCCTATTTTGTCATTATTATACCTTGCAATTATCAAGATCAATGTTTTACAGTTCTGGCCTCTTTTGAAAAAGAGTCAATCTGCAGTGCTGAATGAAGTTAGTTGAGCAGTTGAAGTAGCAGACTGTGTTGCAGAAGGAGATTTCTATTAAGTTGCTATTCGGCGATTACCTCCCCATTAGTCAAAGCCTTACATGCAGTATGAAGTGTATCACTTACACACAATCTAACATAAACCTAGAATATGTCTAATAATCAAAATATCTTGTATCTTCTATAAATCTGTGATATTTCATGGCCTGAATTCTAATTGTACTTGTCTTTCCACCCCAGAGCTTCGAAAAACCTATAGATTCACAGATTGAATGACTCTTATATTGAATTATCATCTGGAGGACTTTGTATTGGATTGTCATCTGGAAAACTTGACCCTTCTGTCAGGAATGACACTACTCTTAGGCATAGTGACACCTGCCCATACTGTAGAGAAACCGTTGTTTAATTAATTAACTTCTCATTTTCCTCTGCTGTCAAGATATGGCCTGAGAAATATCACACTGGTATTTGTGTGCTGATGAGGACTGATAAGACATTTTTGGGTGGTTAGTACAGCTCATTGTATTTTTAATTATCTTTCCAATTAAGTGATGCCTGTTGCCTGTCTGGGTTTTTCATATGACAAAGTTCATGACATTATTTAAAATGTATCATTTATTCAGGTTTCAGGATGTCTGCATGAATTTAAAGCATTAAAGCATCAAGAAAGGAAAAAAAAAAAAGGCATGATTATAAAAAAGCCACAGAAATAAACCAGAAGTATTCTGATTCCCTTAAGCCACAAAACTACATGCCACATTAGTAAACAGTTGTATGGTCAGCACACTTGTAGAGCGGACAGAAAGCTCCTCTGGTTCATCCTTTGTGTTAGTGAGGGTGAAACCCAAAATGTCTTCCTGCCTGTCTACATGCCTACTTACAAATCTGGTCACTACTCACTTTAGTCATTTGGCCCAGAGTTTACCACTAAGACTAAGCATGGAGGCAGCTAAGACAGGTCAGAGACTCCCTACAGTCCTTCATGAAAACAGTCTTAAGCCGGAAGCCATTAGAAGAAATAATTAGAAGCCAGGCTTTAAAGATGACTCCCTTGACTGCACAGACTAAACATGTTAGGCCTTCAAGTCTAACCATCTTAGGAAGTAGAATTCTTTCTATTTTTTCTGCATTCTGTATGTTTCCAGTCCTTAAATCTTCATTCAGCAGATGCAGATAATAATTGTGCTGGACCTGTGAAGGCTGAAGCACTAAATATGTTATTTAATGACCACCTCCTATTTTTTTGTACATCTGGTTAATGTGCAGATAACAAGATAAAACAAAGCCTTTTGTGGATGCAGTCCAGCAAACAAGTGGCTTTTCAGGATTTTGCAACCACAGCATGATTGCTGTACATTAAACCTTTCCACGCATGTTAGCAAGCTTCCTTTATTTTGAATTGTTGTGTTTTTCAGCAGTACACAACTACTACAGCACAGAATGAATTTACTTTAGAAACAGAAGAGCATTTCAGGAATAACTCAAAACATTGGGAAGCATTGAGGTCACACAGATGGCATTTTTCTCTGGCCATAATTTTAAAACAAAATTGGTTTTGCTCATCAAAGAAAACCTGTCCCACATTTTGGGCATGGCTTTATTAGCAAAGAAATGAACAATACTGTTTGGTTTCAGCTTATGCAGTTTCATCAAGCCCGGCAGCAATTTAAGTTGCAACCACAGTCTAGATGTAGAGTCTCAGACTCTCATCTGTCTCTTCTATCTGGGTGAGGTAATTGCCTGTCCCCTGGAGAAAACAAGTTACACCTCACCTTTCCAAACAGGATCAACACCTGCTAGCATTTCAGGTAAACAGGTTGTCAAGCCTATTATAGGCACATAAAGCACTTAGACTCCGTATCAGTCAGTTTGCCATTATTCAGCGTGTTATAGGCATGACTCTAATGACTTCCACTCACAGTCACCTGAGATAACCATGCTAAAAAATTCTGTGTTGAAACTGAGTGTAAGCCCATGAAGTGCTGAAAGGAAGCAAAAGGCCGTTTCATCTATAAGGGACAGCTGCTTAGCAATATGTGTGCCCGTAAATAAACATACTCTGTAAATTAGAATGTAAAGTGTGCCTTACTGCAGAAACCTGGAAATTTGTGTGTGCATATTAAAACTATTTTAACACCCCAGGGAGATGCTGAACAGAGAAACCTTAAATGACAGAAGCATAAAATTTCCACCGATTAAAAAATTGGCATCAAAGATAAAATCTTGAACTGAGAGTTAAGTTTGCTGAGCAGTTTTAAGGGGTTATGTTAATTGGGTTTTCTGGAGTTGTTTCAGTTTGGTGTTTTGTTTCTTTGTTTGAGTTTTGTTGTTGTTGCTGTTGTTTTATATTTAGGATACATGCATAATAACCTAAAGTTTTGGAACAAGTTAATCAAGAAGGAATTACCAAAAGTAAAACTAGATCAATACATTATTTGAGTTGACACAGATCGTATCTCTCAGTCATAAAAAGAACAAACTGAAAACAAAACCAAGAGAGCTAGACATAGATTCTCCCTTTATTTATTATTCTTACTTTTATTTTCCACCACCTTCAGAATACAAAACCTTTTCTACTTGTAAAAGGTTGTGGGTTCTTTTTTTACTTTTTATAAAAGTAAAAAGACAATATTTTAGAACAATGTCTAACAGGGAGGAATTTAATAGGGCTATTTCTGTTTTAAGTAACAGCACTACAGTAAGAAAAAAATAAAATTGTTGTGCACTAATTTCATAGTGACATAGTGACCACATCTCAAGTTCAGAGGAACTGCGAAGCATCTTTCAGAGGAGACATATCCTTAACTTCTTAGCTAGGCTTTTCTTTATTAAAGCAACACAAAATCCCCCAAACTAAACCAAACAAAAAATCTACTCCAGTTTATTTGCTAAAGTAGAATGTGATACAGATTCAGAAAAATAAAATAAAATAAAATAAAATAAAATAAAATAAAATAAAATAAAATAAAATAAAATAAAATAAAATAAAAAACACATATGACTGGTACCAAAGAAAAAGCTTTTCTCTGACTTCATTAGCCATGAAGCCTTGAAAGAAATGAAGGAAAATAGGGACTAGTCATCCAGTGAATGTGTTTCTCTGGAAAGACATATAAAAACAATTTGTCCTTCCTGGGATGCAGTAAATCATAAGAAAGAATTACCCAACATCATTCTGAAGAATCATCATCAAGTAACATAGCCATAAATGCACGTAATTATCAGACTTTGCCAAGGCCAAACTAGAGCTCATAAGGAACATCTATTGAAAGAAAATTAAACCCCATAATTTTGGGGATGAATTTCCCTTTATTTCTCCTTGACTTTGTATTTCAAACCCAACAAAGAAAAAAATTTCTGCAAGACTCCATTAAATCTGCCAAACATTAAGTTTCCTTCAGAAGCAAATTTCTATAGTCACACCGATAAACAGAAAAATAAGCCCCGAACTGGAAAATTACCTTTCTCCTTGATCTGTATCAAATTTTTCCCCATACTGAAAGACTTACATGACTTCCCATGACACATAAGTGGGTAAAATATGAAAATCAGAACAACTGCCAACTTAATTCTTCCTCTGTGTAAGTACACAAGTTATTGCCTTATAGGAACTGATTTGCCTTGGTCAGTTCATATAAAGAAATATATGCAAATGCCTAAATGAACACAAGCTGTAGGTTTGTCAGCTGAGCTAAGAGCCATAAATAAGGCTTTATGCTGGTAAGTGTGTTGTGGGGCTCCATCCAAGAGCTGGCGATGGCATAACCAGAATTTCCCAGGGAGGAATATTCTGTAAGAGAGCTCCACAGGACTGTGAAAAATCCCAATACTTCCTTTTTATCAAGCTCAGTTCACCTCTAAGTGAAGGTGCTGTAGGTTTGTTTTAAATATATTTTTTCCCCATGCAATTGTCTTTTGATTTACAGTCAATACAAAGCAGCTTAACACAACACCAATATTGAAGGAACACAATATGAACAAAATGCCTCTCACATCTCCTAAATGTTATATACTTCAATAGGAAATCAGGCCCACATCAGAGATCATGGACAAGATTAAGGAGTGAGCAGCCCTCAAGCTGATATACCCAGCATTCTAACTGGGACAGCTGATAGAGTTGAACAGGATATACAGTGACACTATTTATCCTATAAATGGCTCAAAAAGTATCACTTCTTCTTGTACTAGGTAACACTGAGAGGAAATTCTGTCTCTAACCTCACTGTAGGGGCATTGCTTTTGATATTTGCTCACATTACCCCTTCCTAATCCCAGAGGACATTCATTCAACTTTCCTTTTGCCCAAGGATGTGTGGGAATCCTGGGTCTTTAGGCTCTGTTAAAGGATTTCAGTGCTATACTGGAAAAATGGGAATGGTAGTAAGGGTTGGTGACTGAAAAGCTGGAAACCTGCCTGTAGATATCCTCCAAAGGAGAAATCCTGTCAGAGAGGGATGAAGTTCTCTTTGGTACACCCAAAGGCCCAGATGCAATTTGACTGGAAAAATTGTGCCTGTCAGATGAATTTAGAAGCAGGCTTTCTAGATCTAGCCAACATTGTGTATTTAATTCTCAGATTCCCTCTTCAGATCTTTGTTTACAATAACAGATGAAAATAATTAGTTTTACTTTCTGTCTTCATGTTCTTCTGTTTTCCTTACGGCAACAATAGTAATAAAATGAGTTAAAAACAATAGTGCTCATTTATGGCCAACTTTGCTTTTTTTCAAAGTATCACCAGATACGGTTGAGGGACACTTGTTAAGTTACATAGAATTTTCTTCTTATTTTTTCCTTATTCTTTTTTTCCAGATTTAATCGCTGCACACTGACAAATCTATGACTACCAAATCTTCCTATGACTTAGGGAGGGGCTGGAAAACATTAAAGGAAGCATAAACCAAGATGACATATAAACATTTTGGCCTAAATTATTATCATAACAAATGAAATGGTGAATTAAATTACAGCCATATGATTCTACCTGCATGAGCAAACCATAAATTCAGTGCCAGCCACACTTAAATGCAAAGAAGCATGCACTAAGTATACCTATACCATGTGTACTGTAAAGATGCCTCCTTCGTCTTAATTGGGAATATGTTTCTGATGTAAAGTGATCCCAGATCACCACCAAGAGAACTGTGAAGGATAAAGAAGTCATTCACAGTTGATTTCAAATAAGAGTTAATAACTAGGTAAATTCTGATAGCAATTAAATAGCCCAAGTAGATGTCTATTTCCTATAAATTAATAATACAATTGGTGCTAATACACACACAGTTGTGCTGATACAGTTTAGCTGTTAAGGGAAATAGCAGGAAATATAACTCTGTACAGACCTGTTTGGTACTCCTTTTATCTGTTTGTATATTAGCATTTAGTTTTCACCAGAAAAAGCATGAAAAATGTGTATATGTCATCATGTAGGTTGTCCTGTTGGCTTTGTTAAAGTACCCACTGAAATTTTAAAGATTTATACATGTCAAGTCCAGGAGGGCCCATTTCATGAGCTCACATCTTTAAAAGTAGCTGAAAAAAATACAGATAGTCAAATCACACTTGCAAATAACATCCTAAGGTGCCCTGCAGAAATACGTATTTAAAACTTTCAAGTCACAGAAATCTATCTATCATACCCTTTAATAGAGATTCCCTGATTGTGTATTATCTGAACTACTGCTATGGTACCTCAGCCAAATCTAGTGTGGAGATGCAACAAATAAAAATCAGCCAAAACTTCAAAAACAATACTAAATTAATAGTTTAAGGGCTAGACGAGCTCACCAGTCAACATACTATCCCTAACCTATTCCTACCTGCTTCTGGAAACTTTTGTAAATCATTCAAGCTTTGTTTTGCTGGTTTATGATAACCCAGAAACATCAGAATGGAATTGTAGCCACTTTTTTTTTTTTTTTTTCTCTCTTTATTTTTCCTCCAGTTATTATTATCGAACCCACATGTCATGTAGAGGCTGCACGTGTTTCCACTGGGTTCCAGGAGCTTGTGAGATCTTAAAATGAAAATATTGAAAATACTGAGGACCACTAGTGAGGGATATGACTAACAGCATGTCTGTACTGTAAGTTTAGTATAAAAGCTGAGAAATACTCGGTAGAGACTTTGTCTTCTTTGATCATTACCAATCTCTGGTCAAGAATTGTGAGAAATATTCATGGGATTTAACATCAATCAGAATAGATGAAATGAGAGACTGAAGTCCCGAATAGCAAGAAATCCTCACAGAATTGCTCATTTTGTTGAATTGCATAAGCAAACATTTGTTATTTATAGTCTTTAATTTTCCACGAGCAATATTACTTTAGTGATACTTGTGCTATTCTATACTGAGAAAATGGAAACATATTGCAATACTAGTACTTACATGGAGCAGTAATTACAATTTTGTTAGAAAAAACAACTATATTTTGCGAGAAAGTGTGTCAGCTTCTATCAGAGAAGTCCTGCTGTAAAGTAGGTACTGCATAGCAGGGGGCGTCTTTAAGTCTCTCTTCTCAGCTTACTCATATTAAAAAAAAATTAAATAATTTCAAGCATACTTTAAATGGTTTATCTATCCATACAGTGAGAAAAGCTTAACTAATTAACATATACTAACCCTTTTAAGAAGCAGAAGTAAAAATCCCTGCTTAAGGAACAAAGGCATATGAGGAGAACAGGAACAGTCCAAGTCAGCTATGCTCCTCAAATCCCACATGGATCATCCTGAGCTACAAACCTTCTGTGCCTAGAATGGCATGACTGACAGCGTCAGTATAAGGAATCCCTCTGAAGGAGTGAAAACGACAGTAAATTACCTCTTATAATTATGAGAGGAAATCTCAGAGGTCATAGCTGAGGTTAGCAGTGGGGCAGAGCTGGGGTTATACTTGTGCTGCAGCTGCTGCAGCGCACCTGGCCTATTAGTGAGGACTTGCATTTTTAGCACTGAATTCCCCTGGAGATCAATAATTAAAATCAATTTTTAAAAAGACCTCATTGTAAAAGTATAGACTGTCATGTAGAAAGTTTTGAACCTCCACAAATGAAGAGTATCTAATATCTTAGCAGTGGTACATGCTGAAAGCAATATTAAATCAAGCATGCTTTATATGCCACTTTATTTGTCCTCTATTTCTTTTCCTCCCTCTAATGAGAGTCTGTTGAGTTATTTTTACGGCCTTTACATTTCATAGTCCCAAGGTACTGACAATGGCCTCAAGGAATAAATCAGGGAGTAACAGTGAGTTTCTTAAATGATCTGTAATCTTTATCTGTAATTAAAGTTAAAGAGGTTACATTACTTTGGCTGTAATGCAGTTTTATGTCAAGAACAGGTAGCTGTAAATGTTTAAAGATGATGACCTGAACGCATCAAGGTACATATTCCATCTTTTTAGTTGTCTGATAAAACTGGACCCACCTATTAATTTATCTTTCTTTCAACTTTTTTTTTTTAGTTTGTTTGTTTGGGTTTTTTTTAATTTCTCATGTACACTTCTAGAGAATTCTAAAAGCTAAAAAAAAAAAAAAAAAAAAAAAAGAAGAAAAAAATACCCCCAACAACCCACATATGTCAACAACATTTATGAAAACAAATTATCTGAGTCTAGCAACATTGTGCTGTACTTCTGTTATCCTTGGCCGCACAGTATCATGAGCTCTGTCCTCCTGTTCTACCTTACTCTTTTCCACCAGTTCATAGGAAAGCTTCTACTAAAGTTCAGGATCAGAGCAAGCAGCTAATGCACCAAGGTCACACACATCACTGCGGTGTGCTATTGGCTTCACTTTTTATTCATGACCATAGAATGGCTTAGGTTGGAAGGGACCATACAGAACATCTACTCCAATCCCCCTGCAATGGGCAGGGATGCCTCCCAACTAGACTTAACTGTTCAAGGCTCATCCAACCTGGCCTTGAGCACTCCCAGGGAGGAGGCATCCACAGCCTCCCTAGGCAGCCTATTCCAGAGTCCTACCACCCTCATGCTAAAGAACTTCAACTTCAGCCCTTCCCCCTTGTACTATTGCTAGACACCCTTATGAGAAGTCCCTCTGAAGTTTTCCTGTAGGATCCCTTCAGGTATTGGAAGGCAGCTATAAAGTTCCCCCTTGAATCTTCTCTTCTTTATGGTGAACAACCCCAGCTCCCTCAACCTACCCTCGTAGCAGGGCTGTTACAGCCCCTGGATCATCTTTGTGGCCCTCCTCTGGACTCACTCTAACAGTTGTGTCCCTCTTATAATGGGGACACCAGAACCAGATACATTATTCCAGGTGGGATCTCACAGCAAGTGTAGGTGCCCTAATGTAAGAGGAATCAGGGCAAATAAAAGTTACAACACAAACTGTCAGAGAATGAAGACCTACATTTTCTGCCTCACTCCAGAATAAGTGTCTCCATTTACACCAAAAGGATTATATATATATTAAAATTCCTATTATATAAAATATACTGTTTCTTACTATTGTGAATTTCTAAAAGGTACTTATTAAAAAAAAAAAAAGAGTATACTTTCAAGTGCTGAATTTCGTATTAATTTCCTGGGTTTCAACCCTAGCTATAAGAAGCTATTTAATGTAATATCAAAATATCTAATATAATATCAAGCTGCAAGGTTAGTTAATTTGCTCAGACAACACTAGCCCTGTTTTTCCTTGACCTTGATTTGTAGTCATTCTAATCCGCACCTCTCAATGTATGGATTAATCTAAATGTATTATTTCTGTATAATGAAATAGCCCATGTACCTGGCACTTTAGCTGTCCCATCACATATATACAGCCCATATTTCTTATTTTTTACCTAACCCACCTCTACCATTCCCAAATGGCTTTTTATGAAGACAACCATCCTCTACGGCCTAGGTAAAGACTGATGAAACTATTTTTATTATGACCTAGGAAATTATTCAGATGAATCTCTCTAGAGGCATATGATTGCAGTTATGAATATTTTACAGAATCATCTCTGAAAATCAGGCCAATAGCATATACACACGGGGCCAAGTTCCACTCTCAGTTATACCTTGGCAACCAGAATGATTTCCCATTTGGCTGTGCTATGCAAGTATTTGTTTGGCTTATTTCATGCATGTTTTTTTTATCTTTTTTTCCCCATCTTTAGCCTTGTCTTCCTATTTCCCATATTGTTCTTATAAGGAAGACAGTTATTATTAAGTGTGGAATGATTATTATTGGGAGCTACTGGCTATGTCTTTCTTATTTCGTAACTACAGCAAAGAGGTGTACACAAAAATGAGGGAAATTGTACAGAAAATCATGCCTAGTGTAACAGTGTCTTTCCTGAGGCATCAAAACTGATGCAGAATGTTAAAAACACTTTGACCTCAATCTTGCCCAGAGAAATTCAATGACTCCAGTGAGAAGCCACAAAGAGAAGTCTTGGAATTCGTCGTAGGACTTCGACCTGGAGCAGGTCAAATTATATGCCCTGAGATGAGGAGACAAGTACAGAAGCATGCAAGTATATAACAGTTAATATTTTTCATTCTGATGTTTCTCCTCCCTTCTCTTTCTTGTTTGTTTCTTGCAGATAAATTTTATTTTAATTTGCTTTATTTCCACATATAAATTTAAACTCTCAGTCATGAAGACAATATTTCATTACTTCCAATAAGAAGGCTGAAATAATTCAAAACTGGCATTATGATCAGACGTGTGACCTTCCAGAGGAGGAAAAATACCTTAAGGATTAACACAACAAGTCATAATAAAATATTCACAATGCTTTATAAAAGGGAAAAAAAAAGTTAGAGAGATTTGTACTTACCACAATATCTTTTCCAGCCCACTTGCACTCATCCCTTCGGGAATGAGATACAGGCCAAACAATCTAAAGACACAAAATAAAAATCACGTTGTGTTATTTCATGCTTCAATAATCACAAATTGCACACCAAATGCTCAGTGTCTTCAACCAGTTTCTCTTTTCCCTATTCTTTTCCTTGTTCCTTTTTCTGCCATAAAATTTGACAACAAAAAAATATGATAGCAGCAAAATAAGGGTAATAGAAATCATAGTAAAAACAATCTTGAAATATAGTCTGTGTTGTGAATCTCGGCAGCCAAGGCTCCTAATGATAAGAGGGTTGACTCTCCATTAAGTAAGTGTTCTTTCACTGTTTTAAATCTGGTAAGTTGGACTTATGTGAAATGTGATCTCATGTTAGAGTTACAGTATCAGAACAAAGATATTTGCCTCTTCAGGAAAAAAAAAAAATGGCCAGGGTATTTGAAAAGCATCACACCATCAAAATAGAAATGTTTATGCTGTTCCTATAGAGCTATCCTAATACAAGTAAACCTAATCCTAGGTTTACTATAATGTTTGCTTAGCAGAAAATGGATCTCACCTCATACAGAGAAAATCCAGAGACCCTCACAGTCAATTATTCATGTTTTTCAAAAAGCTTTCAGGAATTACATATAGAATAAAACATGATCTTCCCATAAAATGCCAGGCTATTCATTTGGGAGCCTCAGATAATGCAATATGAATGGCCATAAGTCTGGATTACATCCTTGGTGTTCAATATCGTTTGCTAAAAGAAAGCAAAAGGCAAACTATGCAGAAAGAAAAGGAAAAAGACTGAATGTGGATGGCAGAAGAGGTCAAAGAAGACGTTATATATAACATCTGAAAACACAGTTTGTAACAATGCTTTTAAATTAAAAAATTTCTTTAAAATAAAATTAAAACAACAATCAAACAGCTTAAGTCTATAAAATCAGGCTGAAAATTTTATGAGCATGTTCTCTCTCAAAGGATTCCCGCTTCTTCCTGTTTCTATTCTCAGCTTAAAACGTGCAGAGATGAGAAATTTTAAATTTACTAGGTTGAAAAACATTAACAAAATTTCAGAGATCTCCCAAAAGGACCAGTTCAAGTTCAGTTCAAGTTTTAGGCAAAGATTTCTGTATGATTCAAACCCAGTTTCTACTTCTTAAAATAAATGGCTAGATGTTCTTCTTCCTTATTCTCACAGCACACTATTTTCCTCTCATTTGGTTTAAAAGTCAGTTATATTGAACTGTTTTAATAGACAGGAAAGTCTGGCTTTTGAGTTCTGCTTGTTTGGAGACATATGTTGCTAGCAACATACAGACAGAAACCTTTGTTCTTTTTTACATTGTGGAATCAACAACTGGTGAAGTTTGAGCTCAAGGACAACACTAGCTGCACTGTATTTTCGATTCAAGTTTCCTCATGACTGTCCTGTCTTTAATAAGCAGACTCCCAAATTATTTAAGTCCCTTGTCTACTTTTAAATCTAAAGTGTGAATCTGTTATTTAAGTCTGTGCCAACATTCAATTCCCTGTTACCAGGATCAATCCTTTAGTTAATAGAGCTACCTTTGTATATCATTTCAAATAGTGTTCCAAATGAATATGTAAGTATGTAAGATACAATTCCTCCCATTCTGAAGAACTGTTTTCTGCAATGGAAACACCTTCTTTCTGTTAATTATTCCATATGTTTTGCACATTAAGCTATCAGTCCCTCAGAGAATTCAAATAAATAGCTAGTTTCCTTTATAGCTGCTCTGAAGAGAATAGGAAAGAAAATACCCAGTTTTCTTTTTATCCTTTTTCCATAGAGAATACAAATGAATAGCCTGTCTTCCCTCTGAACAGAAAGCATGAGGTACTTATGGCTATCATTTTAGGAAGCTAATCATCAAACGGGCAAAAGGTCAGGAACACTATGAAAAAAAAATACATTCCTGGGTATTGAAGCAATATATCTCTCATAAAAGGGTACCCTCTGCATTTTAAAGTGTGCTATCAAAATACTTAACATAACAAATGAAACTTCTATCCCATTCACTACCTTCTTAGCATTTTGTCCTATTAAAAGAAATGAAAAATTAAATTATTTACTTAGACTCCAACAAAAGAACACCACTAAACTGTCTCTTAATCTGTCATCAGCTTTTACTGGAAAATTACGTTCTCCATCAAGAATGGCAAGATTTTGTAGATCTATTAAGCTTTTATTAATACTGAATCAGTTTTGGTTTGAAAGCAACAGAAGCAAAGGGCCTACAAGTGCTAGGTTAAAGGACAGATCAACACTTGAACTCCTAAACAGCTTCTTCTTATCTGTAAACAAATACAGCACACTAAGACTTTTGTGTGTGTGTGTGTGTGTGTGTGTGTGTGTGTGTGTGTGTGTGTAAACTGTCATAATAGTTTCTTGGGTTTTTTAGCAGTAAATATGAAAGTATGTCTCATTTGGGGAATGGCTGAATTATCCAGTTATTTATTTTTTCAGTCTAAGAAAAAGCTGTTGTAGATTACACAGTCATAGATTACAGGCTAACTATAAATTTCTCTTAATAGTCAGCCTATGCTTTTGTGACAATAGTATTCCTTACAACCAAATACATACTACTAACTCATACATTACCCAGCACAGTTTGAATAATAATGATTCTGCAACTTTAGAAGTATATATTTACACTGTACAAAACATGAATTAATGTACCTTTTGATATTCCCTTATGTTAACCAGGTTGAAAGAAAATATGTGATCCTTTGCTCCAACATACAGCCGACTGCGTTCTTCATCCAAGAGGAAAGTATGGTAACTGGAGCTATTAGCTAATCCATTGAAACTGATTATATTGTTGGATTCCAACATTTCTGTAAGAAAAAAAAATAATACTTTCATTGTTAATATGGTCATATAAAATACACACTTATATTTTGACTTGTGCAGATTTCATTTTGGGAAATGATACTTACGTAGAGCAGAAAAGAGTGAAAGTGTTGTGTACCTGGGCCCATGAATGTTTTTATTTCAAGCACCCAAACCCAAACTGCTTGTGAGCTTCAGCTCTGCACAAACAAAGGTTGAAACATCAGTGAAATCAATTAAAAGCCTGTATGAGTCTTTAGATGGTAAAATTCTATCCATGTAACTCATCAGCTGTTGGACAAAGTTCAGTCAATGAGATTTACAATGGTAAACCTGTGGAGAACCAACTGATAAAAACAAAACAAGACAAAAAGCCACAAGCAAACAAAAAACACATCTAAACACAGAATATCCTACTTCCAGCATGCAAAATTTCATACAGATCTGTTAAGTTTTGAGAAAAGGGGATAAGAATGACTACTCGATGAGATAAAATAACACGTACAATCTATTCTTACACGCATTATTATCTTTGCATCTTACTGACAGAGGCAGCATACTGTTCCTTTGCTTGGAATTGTGTATTTATCCATCACAAGAATAAAAATAGAAAAGGTAATTTTGCTTCTATTTAAACTCAAGAATAATTTTCTTGTTCTCATACTCCTCACAGAGCCATTGTGCTTGCCAAGGACAGGATTTAAGTACAAGGATATTCAGAATCCTCTTAGCTATACACAAACATTAGCAAAGACATGCACATTTTCCTGAAACCACTTTAAAATATTTTTTCCATAAGATAATATAGATTATATTAATATAAACTTTTGTTTTCATTATTCCTGTCTATCTACATTCATAATGGGACCAAAGCCAAACCTTCTCAATCATTTCGAGGCATGTCTGTACTAGCAAGTCATTGACAAGAAACTTTCCCTGCGATGAAAAATCCTACATGCTTCAAGCCCTGACCTTGTGATGATGCACGGAGGTAAACACACAGGTTTAGAAGCAGAAGTTCCATCAATGTCAGTGCAGCTCCTCATCCAGCACCCATGAGGACATATGAGAAAGGGAGCAAATACATCACCATCCAGTGGCTGAGGGCTAGAAGGCCTGATCAGACCTTCAGGAATCTAATGTTTGTGTTAGCTCTTCCATATACGTAAGCTAACGTGTATTTATTCTCTCAAAAGAGATGCCTAGATGTCTAGGATTTGCCTAACAGTGCAGTTACTAGCTACGACATTTTGGCTTTCAGTAAGGACACCCCCATTTTCCACCATTACTCCAGCTAATGAGTGAGAGTAACATAGCATCCTCTTTCTTGCTAAAAATCAAGGATGTACATAATAGCAGTATTTATGATTTTACAGAATATCAGCACATATATCTTAGTAGTCCCACTATTTTTCACATCCAATTACACCAGGTGGATTCAGAAGCAGGCTGATACTCTATAATAGCAAAAATTAATAGGTAACACATTCAAGGAAAATAAAACCGACAACTGAATACCTTGCCAGCTAGTTTTGCCCCAGTATTCTTTGAACTTATTTGGAAAAAACTGTCACTAAAACCAAGAAGAGTTAATTTGAGTAGCAGTGTAATAAAGTGTCAGAGCATGGACTGCATTTTGTTCTTTATCGTACACTTTTCCTTGTTAACTATAAATACACATGTGCATTGTAGAATATTTTTTAAAACTTGCAATGCTCAAGACTAAAGATCTCAATATTTAAAATTTTATTTTTATTTTTCTAAATATAAAAAGAAGACATAAAACCAACCCAAGCAGTTTTCTCAAAATAACTCTTCTGGCTTCCTGACAAGTTCTAGAATTTAACTGTATTGTCCTCCAGTTCATTTATTTGCATTTTGTTAGAGACTTTACTAATTCTCTTTACATTGTAATGACTGATTCAGATGTTGAATGTTGACTTGCTGAATAGCAAGTGACGCATATGATTGATTGCTTAACTTGTCTTAGATCTCTCTTGGCTAGAATTGTATTGCTGTCATCTGTATATGACAATTTTTCATATTATATAGCTGTCAAAAGCCTTTGTAATTTTTTCACCTTTCTTGGTTTGAACTTGCATAGGTGGTATTCTACCCCTTGTGACTGCAGCAAGTGTCTGCTGAAGTCAGTGTTACACAAATGTGAAACTCATATAAACTAAAAGAAATTCAGCTAGCACACAGCTACTTGGTTTAAAACAAGCCTGACAGGATTTTCCTAATGCAGAGTTTTAAGCATTGACATCTTCACATGGTGATTGATGTTTTCCTTTCTTTCTAATATGCAAGAAAAATGCCATTTGATTCTAAGGTTTATTACGACCAAGACTAAATTACATCATCATCTTCACTGTTCATATATCTCCACAGTGTAACTTGAAAGGACCATGTGTAGTTGTGCAGGGAAGAACATATATATGTGATTTCTTTTAACTTTCTGTGACTCTTTAGACTATTCAGCAATGCTGAAGGTAATAGTGGTGAGGTTTTCTGTGGACATGCAATTTAAAGTCAACAAAAGTTAAATCCCATTTCTTTCTCTAAGATTCAGACATTTATCCTGGGTTTTAATCCAGTATCTCTCATACTGATCCATTACTGACTTTTGCAGGAGATGACCACATTTCCAGAGTCTATCGCCCAAAAGACCAGGCCTAAGTATTTTCCAAGAAGTGTATTACAAATGAGGTAAAATCGGGTTTTTCCTTATGAGTAATCAGGTTGAGAATATAGGCTGAGGAGGAAAACGTCCTTGAGAGCTAATGAATTCTCATTCGCTACTAATTTAGTTAAGATTGAATTACATCACAATTAAAAGGTGAAAACCTAAATAAACTCTACAGCTCCTCTCTTGTTTATTCTAACTTACATATTTCACCCCAGTGATGAACACGTCTTCATACGACATTCTGGAAAGGACTCTGGAAGAGCAAAGCAATGGCATTTGCACAATCAATACAAATTAAGTATTCCACTTCCTCAAATTCATTAGTTTCAAAGTGTTTACCATCCAGTGATTTTTTTCAGTATCCAGCCAGAGACTATGGCTGAAAGACAGAAACAGCAGTGACAGGGCACACTGCCAGAAGGGCATTGATATCCATCAATTCTGTTAAGTGTCGATCAGTCATGGTGGCAAGAGAGATGGCCAGTCAGGGCTAAAATAAACCAAGATTTACAACAGAGATTGCATTGCAATAACAAGAAGAAAATGATGAATGTTTTCAGTAAGTTGATGCATACCCTGATTATTTTCCTTTTTTTATTGTTGTTCTTATTAAATGTTGATATATCTATGACCTATGCAGAGAAGCAATAGCTGCCTGCACGTAAAGGCATTTTTTTGCTACCTTTATGATTTGCCCAGTTACTTTTATTGTAAAGATGGTAACATTACTCCACCAATTATTGGAGACAAGTACCATTTCTTCAGTAATTGCTCAGAGGGCATTTTCTTATTTCCTTTTGACATATCCTCAGCTGTAGTTATGCCTGTTGTTCTGCACAGAAATGAGTAAAACCCATCCCTGAATGTTTTTAATGCCCAGTTGGATGTGGCTTTAGTGAATAGTATTCCTGCCCATGGCAGGGAGGGTAGAACTAGATGATCTCTGAGGTTCCTTCCAACTCTGACAATTCTGTGATTCTGTGAACCCTATAAAGCTAACCACTGCACATTATTGCAGCATTGTCTATAAAATGTTGTGGAATTTGGAAGGTATTAAAGAGTTCATTGCTTTTGCTATTGATGCTCGCTTCCCACATTCATTGAGTGCTGCAGTTGACCAAAACTATCAGTGTAAAATACACCATATTCCAATAAATAAATAAATAAATAAATAAATCCAGTTGTAATGGGTTTTCACTTGTGATGATCACTGAAACCAGCTAGAGATTGAATTTCTGAACGTTTGTGGGCCAGATTCTTCTATTAACCACTTCACTTCAACCACCTTTAATTCACAGTTCTGACTTATTTGCTCCATCTTACTGTCCTTTTCCTGCTAGAGTCCAGGCTTGAAGTATTAGACCTTTTCCAATATGTCTTTCTGTAGACTCTGCATGGTCTTCTGTTAACTGATGCTTCTGTTGATCCAGTCTGGCTTGTGTCAGAATACTCAGTTTGCCAAACTAAACTGGCAAATTTACAAAAGAAAAACAGTCCGTAAGTCTTGTCTCCTGTTTAATACATATTTAATTTGCTAATGGAACTTAATAGTACGTACACACACAGAGGGCTACATTCCTGAAGTGAAACCCATGGAGACATGTATGCACAAGGAATGTAGATTTGGTTTATCTTTATGACACTTTTTTCACTAAAGAATAAGCCAGAAAACCACAGCTATGGCTAAGATGAATACTGCCTTGCAGATCCTGAGGTCTGCTTTATCCATGGCTGGTATTCCACTGCAAATCTTGTTTTATGTCTGTGTTCCTTCAGCAGATTTTGTCTAGAGGAGAACATAACAAAATAAAACTATCTTGTTTTTACTTACCTACTACCAGGCAAACTATCTTTTCAGTGAGAGGGATGTTGTCTGTGTAACAAGCCAGAATATTTGTGAGCTTTGCCCTGAATTCCTGTTACAGACTTCACAATAACATGCCAGCCAAGATTATTTTTGTTGACAAGGATCAAAGGTCATATCAATTTCCAGAAAAAGCAGAGGAAAAGTCTCCCAGTTTCTTCACTAGATTCAGAGCTGGCCCTGTTCTATTACTGGTGACTCCTCAGAGTGACTGGATTATAGAGACAGTTCTGCTCGTCATAACATGCTTACAAATTAAATGAGTGGGCTGCTGGTTGCACAAAATTCTCAACCTTCATTCCTTTGCCAGTAGTGATAAGATCTCACTCTAAACATCATAGAAGTAGATAAAAGATGAGTCAATATGTATTATGCCATCAAACAGCGATTTTGCTGAATTGTTAGCAATGCCTCCCACCACGTCATGCTAGAACATTTCCTCCTCCTCTCACCAGGCTTTTACTTCAGCTGTAGTGTATCAGGTGGGTGCATGTTTGTACATGCATTTGTTGCTTACACAGATACATGTTGCGCCTGTTCTGTATATCAGCGTGTTTATCTGCCTAAATCATCCCAGGTATAAATTAATTATTACTCTTCAGGAGATTATTTTCTGCATTCTAAGATACTATTTTTACCATGCAAGGAAAGAAGTAGATATTTTAACTTCCAACTTGCTGTAGCTTCCCCATTTTATTACTCTGAGTGTATAGGGTGAAATCTGTCCCTGTCAAACAGGTAAGGAAAAGGCAGGGACTGGCAATAAATCAAGACAACTTCCTGCATGGCATTAGCTAGCAGAGGTTATTTGGCAAAACCAGGAATACAAGCAAGGAAAAGATATGTTATGAGTCCATTCCCCACTCAAAAGAGACAACAGCTGCGGTGCACAATGCTGTGCATACTTCAGTGGGGTATTTCTATATATTATAAAAGTTGACAGGAACAAACTCAGATGGGAGCTTGTCAGGTGTTTGAAATCAGGTGAGCTCAACCCTAATCTAATGCTTAGTAACATGGCCAGTAGCCTGAAGGAGAACTCTAAATATTTTTTTTTCTCACTAAGATTTAACTACTTTATACCTTAATTACATTCTTCCACCTACACCTTAGACATCACTGGGACCTTAGCATCTAGTCCATAGTGAAAAGATAACCAAACCAAAACAAAAAACCTGCATAAACCTGTATTGTGTTACATCCTTAACTGGTTGGGCTGTCAGCCTTTTAGCAATATCCAAACTGTTCCAGTATTTCAAAATTATATTTAACAAATAACCTTTGATTTCATATTGGGGGGGGGATAAAACATTACCAGCTTCCCCCTTAAAATTTATGCTCTCACATAATTTTAGAGCTACAGTGCTTGGGACTATCAGAAAGTGATCAGTTTTATCTGAATTAAAACAAACCCCAGGTTTATAAAGTGTCTGAGTTCACATTTTTAGGAAAGTAGCATGAATTTTTTTGTAATCAGCACCTTCTGTTTTTTGCTACATTATGAGCCAGATAATCTTGAAACTCCATAGCATTTGTTGTTGAAGGCAATTCAGTGTTATTGTAATTCAAACAAGATAAATCACTGAGAAAAAAGGGAGAGTTATCTTATCAGTAATCAAAATGCAATTGGAACAGAGCCTGTCACAGCTGTTCAATCAGTCCCAGCTTTCATTCTCTTCATCTACCTTATCATAACAGTTGCCAATCACCTGGTTTCAGTGAACTCTACTGGAAGGAGAAAAAATCAAAACTTTTGTTTTTGAGAGAACATGTAGTTCAGAAATATAGCTGAGAGAATTATGTTTTCATTATCATTTATCAGCTAGAAGCAGTTAGGACAAGATATACAGTTTTTAGTGCAGTCGTGATGTAACCAAGTATTTTAAATTAAACACCCCAGCCTACCTTCCACTGCAGCAAAGAAAACTTAAGGGCCAGGAGTATAGTTTGATTAAAAACAGATACATGGAAGGAGGAATGTTGCACCAATGTTTTCTTTCAGTTGCACTGGCATAGGCACGGACTCCTTTGACTTCAAAATACAGATGCATACGTTTTTTATACTGTAAAACTGAGAGAAGATTTTAGCTCATTAAAGTCAGCACTATTTAGCTAAATGACAGCCCTTAAAGTGTTCTTGACATGAATAACTGAAGGCATCATATGATATCTCAAAGACATAAAACATTTACATTTTTAAAGGCAACCTGGTTTCCTTTTACTATTTGCATTATTTGTCCTTTTTTTTTTGGTCTGAATATGAATCTAGATTAACCCTTGGTTATTATTATTTTTTATAAAACATGAGAAATAGTAATCTCTGAGTAAATAAAAAATAATTTTAAAAATTAATTTAACATTTTTCATGTTTTTGTTAAAGTATTGTAATATCCCATAGTCTGAATATGGCTTTTTGAGAAAAGTTATAAGACATATTTAACTGTGAACTTCACACATCTTTATGCACACTGTTGTTACAAAAACACAGATAACAAATATTACCACTTTTTAGTGTGTGTGATGAATCAGAAATATATGACAGTGAAGAGAGACCAGGATCTAGTTTTACTAAGCAGTTATCTGTGTAAGAGAAAATTTATCTGGCTCAGTAGTTGAGTAGGTAACATCTTTGCTACTTCCCATTTTTGCTGGAGAAGTACTGGAAGGGATGCATTGTACTAGTGAACTCACAGTTGTTAAGGACAACATCTCTAACTCTCAAGGTTTTCTGAAGTGTGGTAAAATAATATGGACAAATACTGAGTCAATAAGAATGATTTCTAAACATGCCAACTCAAATAGTATAGACACTGTAGACACATTAACTCAACCTTCTACTTGGCTAATATATCCACAGTGAGCTTGGTTATCTCAACAAGGCACCGTCAATTGCACCATCTGAGCTATCACAGATAAACAGCCAACTAAATTCCATTCATTAAGAAACTGAGTTATCAGATCTAGTTAGCAGTTCACCAGTTATCTGTATAATACTACTGGAAAGATAGTGTTGAAAAAGCAGGACCAGCACTAGTTATGAAGAAAGTGAAATTTTGGATAATTGCTACTTCAGGGATGACTCTATCTATAAACAGTACCATCCTTGTCTCATTAAATATCAGATCAAAGAGGCTTGAGCACCTTTTCAATGACTAATAGCACAGATAGCTGTTTTCACAGGGCACAAATGTAGTTCATTTGGCCAAGCTGGAATGACTTGGGAAGACTGCAATGTTATACTGCCTTCATGGCCTATTACACGCAGAGACCATGTTGCAGTTTTTCTTCACAGTTTGTTCCCCAAAAGAGCAAAATGTAGATTTCCAGTTCATGAACTTTTTCTCTCAAAATAAAAGCAAATCAGGAAAGGAACTGTTGCTCTACAGGCACACCTATTTGTTCACAATATTGACCATGCTACAGCACAGACACACCTGAGCTAGCCTTAAACTTGCTCATGTATTTGTAGCATCTAACAACAGTGGCTAAGAGGCTAATAAAGATTAATTGACTTTGCTCCTCATCTAATGGTGCCTCAATGAAGCTGCATGTTGAATGACTACAGTGCTACATTAGGCCAAGCAGACAAGTTACTTTGAAATTAGCTCAAGGGATACAATTATACTTTGTCATAATCACAACAATGAAATGCAGATGTACTCAATGCAAACACAAAATGTCTACATGCTGGATTTCGCATAATGATAGTATTATCATCACTTTTTCTTCCACAGAACCATTACTTGGGGGCTTGGGAGGTGGGGGGGGGTGTTTGTGAACAAACAAACAAAACCCCCACAAACACACACAACAACTAAACGTAACAACTTCTCAGGTGAAAATAAAACTGCCTGGGTAACGTCAAGACCCATCAAGACATTTGGAGACTATTAAGCACCAAACTACTTATAATACCATGATGACATAGAAATCTCCTTTGTGAAAATCTTGTCTAGTGAGAAGGTCAGTTCAGTTTATCTCATTTATTTCTCAGAAACACTGTTCTTTATTCTAAATTCCTAACAACCGAACCTGAAAGTACAAAAGCCAGTCAGTATCTTTATGGCACACACATCATGGATAATTAGGAATCAGAAGTATCATAGTATCATACTATCATAGTATCAGTCAGGGTTGGAAGGGACTACAAGGATCATCTAGTTCCAACCCCTGCCATGGGCAGGGACACCCTACACAACTGCAATGGAGTTGCAATTGTGATTAAAACAAAAATCCTTCTGCAAGCATATTGCTTTTTCAGAGTATTAAAACCTTTTCTAACTATTAAAGAATTTTGGTTTCAGGTATCACAGAGTCACAGAATACATTTGTAAAGACAAGCAAAGATAAGTGAGCTCATTTAAAAGAATGAATAAATATGAGGTGCTAAGTTTGTTAGGGATATCAGGGGAAATTTTCAGAAAGCCCAGTGGTTCTATTTTCAAGTGTGATATTTGGTATTCGACAAGCAAGTTACCACTAACGCTGTGAGACTTAAAGAGTGTGAGACAGGATGATCCGCAGTGAGTCAGCCACCAGTGAGGCTGTGAACTCTCTGACATGAGGCTGCAAGAAACAAGGCCTCTCCACAGTTTAAAATACCATGATGTAAGGGAAAATCCATCAGAGCTTCATCTGACCTGAAAAGAAGCAAGTCTTTTTATGATTTTTTGTTTGTTTGTTTTGCTTATTACTGAGCTGACAATATAAAACTACACCCATTTTTCACTAAGGTGAAATAGTTAATATGCACAGTAAGTTAAGAGGATTCCCTGAAAATTTAGTTGAAAAAAAAAAAAAAAAAACAACCCAAGATAAAATAGTACTTGAGGTTTCAGAACTTCACGGGCAGATTTATTATGGACAATGCATTTGACCTGCTTTAAAATAGTCTTTTTGTGCTTGGAAATCATGTATGAACCTCTTGTGTCTACCTAAGAATGTAACAACTCCTCAAATGTTGTGATTAATAAGATGCAAATAGACTTAGGAGTAGTTCTGCTTATAGGTAAATCATTATAGTTTATATAGCAGCTGGCTTAGATGGACTCTGTCCAGGTTTTCTTAAATGGGTACAAATCAGTGACCTCATATTTTCAATTTCAGACATAGCTATCAACACTCCTTCTGTTAAAATTTGGTTTTACAGAGTGAGATCCACCCTTCACTTTGATCACATAGCCAGCACTTTTGAGGAATTATCTTTTCACATTAATAGGATGGATGAGTAAAATCCATGCTTGGATTTACATCCTTTAGTCTTCAGATAGTGTCTTCTAATCCACAGGGGAGGGTTTGGTTGAATTTCAGCAACGGGTTGAAAACACTAACTGCAGTTAAACAGACTGTGCAGCTCACATACAGATACAGCTCTGCTAACGCACTTTAAATGCAGCAAAATAAAGGAGGCGCTTTTTCTAAACACTGATCCTCCTTGCACAGAATTCAGTGTCAAAACAAAGTAAGTGACAATGGCCAATTTTGCTCTTAATTTACACTAATGAAAATCAATGGAATTGCACCACGAATAAAAAGAATCTGGTTGCTGTGGTTCTGCAATATGTGGAATATATTTAGTGTCCATTAGATTAAATATTATTTCAAATTAGTTACTATTGTTCATCAAATGCTTCCAGTTATGCTTACAATCTGTTAGGTTAGGTTCTGCACATCAGAAAGGAATTTCCAGTTCTTCTCTTCCATCCACGTGTCATAAACATAATTAATAATTAAGCAGCAGCAGAGGCCTCAATATAATGTTTCAACTCAAAATGAATTTTTTCATGCTTAATGCTGCTCTATTAACCAAAGATTAAAATGTATTTCAGTTCTACTTAGAGTTATACTTTCAATGTTTTTGCAATTATTGCACATTTAAATAGGGAACAAGACATTTCAACTTAAGTGCTAGATTCAAAATGGAAAATAAACTTTTAATACAATTTTTACATTGATTTCTTGCATCCTGGACATACTCTAAAGGGGCTGGGTGGGGTGTGCGTCTACCTAAAATTTCATGACATGCAAGTAACGTTTAAACCACAATGCTAACACCAAGAAATTATAGTGTGAAGTGATTTCGTTAGTTTTAAAATCTCCCACAAAAAAATCTTAATCCACTTTACAAAACACACAGTTAGGCCATGAAATGGGCTACTGTAAGTGGTAAAATTGTTTAGTGTCAAGGGGTAAACTGATAAGATCAAGAAAAAGAAAACCTTAGAAGGATATTAAATTTGGAGACACAGCTTCTAGCTCATCAAGTTCCTGAAATTTAAATTGCAGGAGACTTAAGGGAGTATGCTAAGAAACCATCACTATCTGATTGACCTAATCCTATTATCTTCTCCTACAATGGAGAATGTCCACCATGGAAACCCCATATTGCTCTGGCTGTGATTAAAGACAGTTTATTTCCCTACTAGTCCCACAGAGATCAAAGTGCAACTGCACTTGAGTCTAGAGAAGAAAAGTGAGGATGCAAGACATGAAATGTAATTCAGTAAAATAACTGTTGCCACATCCTTCTCATCTGGACCATGCTTTGAGGCTGCTAATGGGTCCTCCCCAACCCATTCTCCTCCCCACTCTGTCTCCCCTCCTAAAAGCCTTTGGAGCCTCTCTGGGTGAGTGGAAGTATTTGCAAACAGCATCACTTCATGCTGATTGAATCCATCTTCTCTAACAGCATTTCACCTTCTAAATCCTTTTAAATGTCTTTTGAAGTAACTTGTCCGTATTTGATCATTTAAGTGAACACCAGAAAGACTCATCAGCAAGTTCCAGTAAAGATGGAAGAGGGAAAGTGAGTAGATTACCAGCACTCAGGCAGCACCTGCTGTCAGGCTGGGCTTAATGTATGACAAGATTTGGATACAACTTTGTGGTGCTTGACCTCAGAGCAGAAGTTCATTTGCTTAAAGACATGTCAGTGTAAACACAGTTGGACTTGTTTGAACATCAAATCACCTGATGTGTCAGGCTGTATTCAGACCAGCCACAAAAGGTATCCAAAGATAATTGAGAGTAACTTCAGGATGTTTTGACTCCAAATACACTCAGCCCATCCCACCTGAACTAGCTCATAGCAGGTTCCTGGTGGATGTTATCAGCTGAAATGGCTGAGCTGCAGCATGTCTAGCCACATTTCCTCCCATCTTCTGCAGCAAGTGTCAGTAAGAAGGAGGTGGAATGCAGACAATTACAACTGAAAAAGTGAAAATACTGTTCAAAAAATAACAAAACCAAGCAGTATTTAGTTCAAATAAATTAACTGGGAGTAAAGCTGATGTGACTGCCTACCATGCTAAAAATTCATCTACCCCCAGTTTTAATTTAATTTAATTTACTTTTATTTTATTTTATTCTATTCATTCCCTCCCTCATTGTGCTAGCACAAAGGTGGTCTAGTCCACATCACTAATCCTAGGTGTCTAGTCACTCTAGTTTATTCATTGTGTCAACACAAGAGAATTGTTATCCTCAGTGTTAGCATCAGAAATAAAGTTCAGTGCCATTTTGCATCAGGAGTTTTATGTTTCTGAGGCTCCAGTGGAATATCAATGAGAATCTTTGGGGGTTTTTGTTTTGTTTTCTCAAGCTACAAAACCTGTTCTTACCAAGAACAGAAATCGGAGATCACATTCATATCATTTCCTTTGGTTGCCTGTCAGAACAGAGTCCTTTGGAAGATGACCTGTAGACTGAAGGTGTTCATGAAATGTCCCTGGCACACTGAAATGGACAACCGGGTTTGCTTTCTTTAGTATGTAAAATGAGAATTAGTAAAATGTAACATTTTCTGCAAAACGTACAGTGAATTTTAACTTAGTTCATTGCTTCACACTCTACATTTCTTTGCCCTTTGAGTGATTTAAAACAGGAACATTTTTAACTTGAATTCATGAAACATTCTCCATTGGAAGCAAATTGCCACACCTGCACAATGACCTTAATGAATTGCTTACACAGGTTGTGTAGCCTCAGTGTAAGTTTGGTTTATGTAAAGGACACATTAAAAATTGGAATGTTTTGGGGGAAAAGGCAGGGCACTTTCCACTTACCCTCCCAGACCAAATGATATTATTCATTCTCAGCAGCTCCACTGGTTACTCTGCTAATTTCCCTCCAAAATAATGTTCCTTTGGGTGCAATATTCAAGTGTATATGCATGTCAACTGCCTCACAGGCTTCCAAATGCCCACATTGATCCAAAGTACCATGAGTCACTGTTGACAGATGAGGAACATTCACACAAACCCCCCACTGAAAGTTAGTGAGAACTCACATTTTTCCTTGATGGTCACACACTAATACATTGAGGTTAACAATGTACTGCAAAGATTTTGGGGGGATTGGGGGTGGGTGGGGAAGGTTGTAATTCACCTAAAATTGAACGAGACACTGATTCAGTGTTTCCAAATTAAAGCAATCCTGGGAGTTTCCAAAGAGATTCAGCTAATCGAAATTGGTGTAACTCTACTGCTTACTGCTCTATTATATTTAGTAAACCCAAATTAATTCACAGCAGATGTGAATATAACTTACAGTGTATTAAGTGTGTTTCTAAGACTCCCTATCATCCAGCAGGATTTTAACTAAATCTGGAATAAACTAACATCATGATAAATTTTCTACATGTTTATAATGTTTGATGACTAGTACCCATGAAAGATATTAAAAAGCGGCATCCTGACATTCTCGTTGCAGACTACATTCCTATTTCTAAAATAGCTGGGGAAATTACTCCTTGTCCTGCTAGTGAAGGGGCTTCCTATTAAGACATACATATCTTCACGAATGGATATCTCAGTTTTGAAATCAGCAAATTCTGAGCCTCCATGGAGCACTACCAATCAGTGTACAAACAATGCACTACTTTTTCCAAAGCAAAACTATTTCTGTTTCCTGTACTGCCAAATAAATATTCAAATAAAGTCATTTTTCGGTTGGTTTCATTTTTTTCCTTAAGCAAATATAATTCCAGCAGCAGCTGACATGGCTCCTCATGTAAGGGCAAACATTAAACTATTAAAATGTTTGTGTAAATCTAGCTAGTTTAATTACAAAAGGCATCAGAGTAGATATGTTTTCTTTTTGTAGCCATTAATACTGATTTGACCTACTAGGGAAACAATTTTAAAATGTCAACATTTGAATGCCTGAACCCTGCTATGAACTAAAAGGAATTGTATGCAGAAGTCCTGCCTCAAGCTGTGACACAATACTTACCTCCTCAGAGGGAGTTAACACATTAATTTGAACAAATTAAATTATAACAGCCAACTCTCCATGGTGGTCAGAGGAAAACAACCCTGACAATAGTGGCTGACTGCATCTTAAGTGGCATATTGTCATTAAACTATAGTATGACAGCTGAATACAAAATGCATAAACACCCTACAAAATACGAGGACCTTAAGCTTGGAGGTAAATATGAATGTAGTACCCAATTGCCTGAGAGCAAAGTTACTATTGCCCTTCTTAGAAGTATAAGCTTTGAGATTTAAGACAATAATTTACACATTTGCTGTACATGCTGTTTTCTGCAGATGTGTATTCTAGAAAGCACTTTTGAGATTCAGATGCTGACAAGTTTGAACAGAAAACTGGTAGAAAGGTTTGCAAACTGAGGAAGCTTGCATCTGCTCCACTGCTTAGTTCAACCAGTTCACGACCCTTGAGGGCTAATCCAAAGCCAAGTGAAGGCAGTGGGATTTTACTGATTGTGCTGAAACCTGAATCAGGTCAATGGATTATGTGTATTGTTCCTACAGGACCTGTGTTTTCAGGAACTTCCTTCAAAACATTTACCCTTATAACCTCAGAAACATTTTTTTAAAACTATGCACTTTAAGCTAAAACACAGAGTCCCAACAGACATCACTAGGTAACACTTACACACAGCGCTCCAGCTACAGCTCTTATCTTGTGATTAAGTGCACAATTCTACATGCTTTGCAAAAACCTCTGTAGACAAAATATAAGCAGTGGTAGTTTTCAGTTTTTCCTTCATCTGTATACTTTGAGTTGAAAGTGGGTTTTGGGAAGTGAGATTTGGTGTTGGTTCATGCACGTTATAAGCATGCTGTACTGTCTCCTATGCTATTTGAGAGCTCTGTTTCAGAACAACAGTAAAGCAATGGGCGGAATGCAGTACACCTACCTTGGCTATCTGATCTGCACCTAAGTTTTAGTTATGTCATGAAACAATTTACCTAAAATAAGTGTTATGTAGGTCAGTGGAAGTTGTGAGATGCCCCTGAGGACCTCCACAGAAAGATCAAGTCTGTCTGAATTTAAGAACCTAAATTAAATGAATCTCATTTCATTCTGCAAAAGAGATATCAGCATTAAACTGGACTTTGCAATTATAGATATTCATTAATTGTCATTACTTAGATTAATATGTTTGGGGTGGATGTTTTGGTTTGGTTTGCTTTGGTTTTCCTTTTGGTTTGGTTTTGTTTGGTTTTGATTTTTGTTGGTTTTTTTTGCTGTTATCCTTACTTGGCTCAGCGTGCACAATGGATGTAAAATCTTTTTTTTTTTTTTTTTTTTAGCTTTTCCAGTATTCTCCCTAATGTCTATGGTAAAAATCTGAGACAGAAACAAGATTTAATGAAAGAGAAGCTGTTATGATTCTTAATTTATGTAGACATAGGAAGAAAGAAAAGTACCCTAAAATAAAAGGTATTTGATTTGACTCAACAAGTCCCAATCTTTGAGAATACTTAGCATGACGAAACACATGATTTCAAATCACAGCCCCAAAACCTTGGAAGTACAAAAATATATCCATGGATCCACAGGGAAAAGGTAGCAAGATATCCAGAAAAGTAATAAACTCACTCAATGACCACCACACAGCACATGGGAATGATAAAGCAGCAAGATAATAGTCTATATATGCAAGAGATTAAACAAGTGCCTTAGTCTTTTTGTCCTCTCCCTCCCTCATTACACTGATGCTAGACTGCAATAAATGAAGCCAGGGTATTCTACACAAGTACCTCTGATCTCACTTTGATGCTTTACCCATCCCCATCCTGTACATCAAGGAAAGCACAAGTCCCTCAGAAATAACACCAAAAAAACCCCCCACACCCAAAAAAAAAAAAAACCAACCCAAAACCCAAAAAACAAAAACAAAAAAATCCCACCCAAACAAAAACAACCCAAAAAGAATCAAAGGTTGCATGGGATTGGTGTAGTTTCATTATGAAATGGGCTGCTGCATCCTCCAGTCATGTAAGGACAGCAAAGCTTCTTTGCAATTCAGACCAAGTGCTAGTGATAGCCCAGGCCTGATGCCATAAATCATCATCCAGAAGTGATTGTGTTGGCCAAAAAATTCTAAATAGAAAGAAGCAGGACACTCAGAATGTAAAATTTCAGTCCAAATTATTACAAGTATGAGAAACTAAATCCATTGATTTATCACAGGAAGTAACAGGCACATTTATAATTAGCGTTCAAGTAATATGGCATTTTCTAAGAAGTGTATGACTTTTCCTGGTCTTAAAACTTAGCACACACTCTCCTACTGAAGTCAACAGCATTTAGCTCCTGATTTATATTATATATACTGTTTGTGTAAATCAGGGATATTAACTGCTTTTATAATTAGGTGAACATACTTTGCATTTGTGGTGGGGTAAAAGCAAAGTGAAGTGGACAACCTCTAGTTTCTTCACATCAGAAACTTCCATATCTGCATGCACATCCTAATTCCTGTATGATCCTGAGTGGTTTACCTCTTAAAATAAACAGACTCTACCTTATGTCCTTACTGGATTACTGGGAGTAGGATGTTTACATAAAGGATATAGCTAAGTATTCACTGAACATAACAAGAGTGCAATTCATTCCCATGCATTAGAGCCCATTATACTTTGGTGGCTATATTTAAATAAACCAACATTTACCCATGCCAGCATTTACTATCTAATGTTAATACTGCAATTGTTTCCAATCCTTGTTTGATTCACTGAAATGTTATCTGCATTACCACTACCCAGAGAGTGTAAATATGAAGATGAGCATCGGAGTGAGAGAAAGTAAGAATAATTTATTGCCCGGGTGTATTAGACACCAGTTTAGTAAACATTATTATTTTCACCACTAATAACAGTAATTATACCATGCTTTGTCATTCATGCACAGATCTAGCCACACTCTAAGATTAAACAACAGGACCCGAGTCTCATTCTCAGTCACTTATTTGGGCAGTGCTGAAGTGTTTCATAATGAAAAGAAGTGCTTTAAAGCTTATCTGTACTATCCTAATTGAGGAGTATTTCTACACCAAGAAATAAAGCCTAAAGTTGTGCTGACCTGAACCATGGGGAACTGTGACACTGAGTACCATTTTAGAATGACTCAACACCACAAGACTGGAACTTACTGTGCCTGTGCAAGGAATGTCTGTAGAAAATAGCAATGGCTAAAGGGTGATCTAATTGTTGTCTCCAATTACCTGTTGGAAGATTATAAAAAAGAGAACCAGACTCTTGCCACAGGTGCACAAAGACAAGACATAACATGCACAAGTTACAACAAGGAAATACTGAATGGCATATAAAGGAAAAAAAATCTTACTGCAACAATAACCTTGTTATGGAGTCCCTACGGTTGTGTATCTTCAAAATTAAACTGAACCAGACACAAAATCCCTGATATAATTCTAAATATGGTTTTGATTTGAGCATGAGTTTGAATTAGTCCCTTCCAATGATTTTTATTTTTCCTATGAATTAAGTGTACAGATTCAGCTTTGATAAATTAGAGTCTAACAAGTTAGAGCATTACAAGCATCCCCCTTCTGTTATTAAAAATAAAACCCATAAAGCTTATTTTTATCTGAGGTCAGAATTTCCTTACAGTGAGAAAGAGCAGAAAGAAATCAAATGGGCAACAGAACACATGAAACATGTTGATCTTTGTAGACCAGTTGAGGGATACAGTAGAGTGTAAATACTACTGCTTCTGCTTTACTGAGTAAATAAGGATTCATGTCTCCCACTGAAAGAGACAGAACACATCACATTGTTACTAGTGCTGTTTGCCTTTACTAAGTTACTCTATTAAAAGTCCATGTGGAAAATTTTCATGAGACAACATGGTAAATATCAGATAAAGGGGGTATAAGTAAACACCTCCTAATGGTGATTAAGTAACAATTTTAGCACACTGAAAAAAAATTTGATTCTTTGACTTCAGTATTCCCCAGATCTTACTCTGGCTGCTGGACAACATGTGCACTGCAGCCGTAAGGAGTACAGTGAGACTTAAGCACAACTACTCTGTTTTCAAGAACAGTCTTGAAGAAGCAGTGAAGGTACTTAGTTCACAAGGGAAAAAACAACAAACCAGCGAAACAAAGCATAACAAAAACCAACTGTGCTAACATTGTAATACATTATTGCTATTTAAGAAACAAGGGAATGTTGACATAGAAAGATAAAAGAACTGCAGCATTAAAAGTAACTCATTTTCCTTTTATGGTCTGTTACTGCATGGCTGAACATTGCCACTAACTTTTGTGTTTTCAGAACATTCAGAATTCAAGAAGACTCTTTTGTTCCATTTGCAGCCCACATGCTGACACAGCATCTCATCTCCTATTGTTCTAACTTAACTATTATCTGATACATTTGATGTCCTGAAAGATAAAAAGCACAAAGATTCCAGTTACCTTAGAGATAGCAAAAGAAGAATTATTTAGCAAAAGAACAACTGAGGAGGGGCTGTTTCTGGCAGTTTCACTCTAGTGTGTGTGTTAGACCCATAAATGTAGGTTCAAACCCTGTAAGCCAGGAGTCTTTGTTGGGGCTCTGCTGTGCACTGAATGATCTCACCCTCTCCTGACTCCCACACACGGAGGTATACAGGCAAGAGCAGGCTCAACCAGTCTTAAATTCCTTTGACAGTTCAGACTCCAGATAGACTCTGCAGCAGTAAGGAAGATGCATGGCTCATAGCAACAGTTAGAGAGAGATGTTTTAAAGAAACAGATTTATTTATAGTTAATAAATGCTTCTACCATCATTTAACATGGATGCTAGCTCTGGTGATGAGCAGTGACCTCACAATGGAAAATGAGCTGCTAAGAGACATTTTAAAAACCTACAGCATCAGATAAGGTACAGTACTAGGCAAACAAAAAAATATAAATTTGATTCCCATATAGTTGCCCCAAACATTTTTGAAAGATAGACACTTCTTGAAGTCTGAGCTCTTATAGCTCCAGCCTCAGCTATTTTTCGCTAGGACAGACATAATCAAGATATACTTCATGAGTATTGTGTTGACTTACCTTGTATAAACAATCTAGGAATCTCCCAAAAAGTCATGTTCTATCAAATTTATTTTAAAATTATAAACTGCACTGTTTCTCCCATGGAGGGTAAGTTCCATGGATGTGGAGGGACAAAAAAAAAAAGAGAGAAAAAAAGTGAAGTAGATGATTTGAACAAAATCAAAATCTGTGACTGTTTTTTGTTCGTAAAACATCATCAGGATTAGAGTAGAAACCAGGGACTTCATAGCTATTTAAGTGACTGTTTTGCCTACTTAAAGAGAAATTTAAATGAATAAGTAGTATAAAAAGCAAATTGCTAGAGAGTAAGAGCTCTTTTACGAAAACCAAACTGCACTGTAGTTCCAGGATAGACAGGCATTCTTAGCTAGGTTCATGAACAAAGGATATCAAATGAAAGCAGGAGGAAATAAAGCCTGACTCTACAAGATGTGTGCCAACTGTGGTCTCATAAAGTTACAAAATCTTGGAATGCTTTGAGTATGTAATATTTTTAGAGCTCTAATAAGGCACACCTGAGCTCCTCTTCACCACATTTACAGATATGTACCACAGAAGCTAGATTTTGCTATGCATTTTTGCCTATTCCAGTAACCTGTAATTATTAATAAACACTCATGTGGAGGAGAGCGGAACACTCAGTTGCCTGTTCAGATTCCTCTGAATTACTCCCACATACTTTTCTAAAGTGTACAACATATAGCAATGATCTTGAAATTATTCTTAAGTCATTTGGCTAAGAAGAGAAGACAGCACTGCTATGTCAGCCTTGTTGAAATCAAATATTCTTCTTTCTTCTACAGATGTTCTTCCTCAAATTCTTGACTTATTGGAGTGTCTGTCTGAACCAGCTGTCTTCCTTCAGCATCTCCACAATTCTGAGTCAGAGTGAGAAACAAACCTGTCTCTGCCATTAATAAGATTTATTTTCATTTTACCTAAGCAGTGCAATGTAAGAGAAAATTGTAAGAATCAAGCTCCTCCGTAAAAAATATGCTTAATAGGATAACATAACTGTCCACACTGCTATTCATGTATTGGTATCAAAAGTCATACCATACACAGAGAAGTTAAAATGAGCTATGATAGTATGAAGGAACTGAGGGAATATTTGTTTCGCTCCATGCAATTTGGGTGCAGGAAGAGGTGATGTTACCCAGAAGTCCAATGCAGACTTAGCAGCTGCCAGAATAATCGGATATGGTATATACAGTAGATGTGAACCAGAGATGGAATATACAGAGCCAATCATTTGGAACAATCATGTGCCAAATAACTGTGGTAGCACAATTGTAGAGAAAAGCATGGAATCAAAATACATGCTGGGTGGTATCAAAACACAGGAAGACTAAAAAGAAGTTTAAATACTTCAAGTTTTACAAGGAATCCAGTTACATTTTGATTAAAAATAATAATCATTTAAAATTGTATTAAAATTAAATGCTTTCTGCTTTTCTATCAAAGAATGTAGTTTATACATTATCCAAGAGTCAGTATACTGGTCCAGAATGTATATACTTAACTATTCTTTTACAGTCAGAAATTGAGCTGGCACTTTCAGTACTAGCTGATCTCCTATAAACTTTATGATTATTTTCTGCTAGAGTATGTTGCATTACTGATCCCCAAATACTCACACTGGTTGCCTGCTAAGGCAACATCTTATTGCGAGCTATAACTACTTAATGGGAGACTACAGAAGAGGCTGATGCAGACCTTCCCTGAGGTCTGACCTTCCCCACGACAGGAAAAGAGGTAGCATAGCACAGCAAATTTTAGTTAAAAGCTAGGACAAACTTCTCAGCATGAAGGTGGCACAAAGGCCCAGAAAGGCTGAGTATTTCCAACCTGAAGATACCCAGAAGTTGCTTGGACATAGTTCTAGCAACCTGATTTAGTCAGCCCTGCTTAAGACAGAGACTGGACGTTAAACTAGATGACCTTCAGAAGTGACTTCCAACCTAAATTACTCTGTGATTCTATAATAACTGACACCATCTATCTTTCAGGGAAAAGCAAAAGGATTAGAATCATAAAGACATCTCAGATACACAGTTTCCCATATGGTTACTTCCATTATCTTTTCAACACCTAATGCAGTTTTCATACAGACATTCAAACCTTATTTTTTTGATAAATCCCACCATTTATACAGCAGTGTACATAGTAACCTCCTTTCCTCAAGTTAGAAGGCACAGGCAAGATGATGAACTAGAGGTTTCTGTCACACCACATAAGCACCTAAAACAGTGAGCTAGAAAAGCAAGGAAGAATTATCAAGATAATGGCAGTGCATTTGTACTATGTGTTATGCAGCTGACAGCAGACACTCTTATCTAGTCCCACTGAAAATGAGACCTTGTGGTTCGGGGAAAACTCTTGCAGCTTGTTAGGATTAGTAATTCAGATGAACCACAAATTTTTCCTCAGTTTTCTGCCAGTGAGAACACCAGTAATTTTGCTGCTGCTGTTGCTGAAATAAAGAGATCTCAGGAACACAAGAACACTGTGGGGGTGGATACAGAGAAAGTGGCAACCATAGACACAACTTCAAGCAAGCAGGTTCAAACTTTAATGACCTGTGTAGGAAGATAAATGAGACTTCTAGAAAAAAACAGCACTGTTAGCATGAGGATGTTGTTAGGTGCGGAAGGCAAGCACTCTCAGCGCTGATGAATTGGTAGCTGAAAAAGAACTACATCTTATAATGATAACTGTGTAAAAGCCATGATATTTATTTTTTCTGCAATTTTTTTTTCTTCTCTTTCATCACATCTGTTTGAATGAATCCTTAATGAATATCATGCACTGTTTGAAATTAGACAGGAAAAACAACAGGCACACTATTGCCACTTATCAATCACATTATTTTATCTCTCAATTATCCTTAATTTAATAATTGTATTATTTTCATTTCTGTTTTAAGTTTAAGGGCCTGTATTGCAAATGTGTATTTTTGCAGGTGGTTTAAGTTACCAGCAATTTTCAGTAAGAGCTATATTCCCTTCTCCCCCACCCCTTTTCTTTTCTGAAAGCTCTTCTCTCCACCATTATTTTGGTTAATCATCAGCCTTCCTGGAAATATTAATCATTATGTCTACCAGACTTTCAGAAAAACCTGCGTCAAGTTTCTTCAAATTGCTTCTCTGTTTATTTTAGTCACAGTCTGAATAAAATTATTTGAATAAACAGGTCTGAAGTATATCCTGAATGGTACGGTTGGGATATGAAACTGAAATCCAACATATTTCCTGGTATTATAGTAATAATATTTAGTAGAAAGAAAGAACTGTATTAAATTATAAGTGCATGTGGAAAGGAATTCTGTACAGATAGCTATATCTTTCAGAGCAAAATGCATTTTATTATCCTTTGTTTCTTATACAGAAGAGCATGAGTCTAATCTGCTAAGAACTATTAGACTTTTGCCCTGGAATTTTTTGACCCATCATATATTCCATCATTTGTATGTCATTTTGAAATAGCTGAAAATATGGACTTAATTACACCACAATATGAAATTTGGTGACATCTTGCTACACAGAAGAAAGAAGGTTCAGATTATATCAAGTCTTAAAAACCTGATGTCAAACCCAACCTAAATCATGGAATCATTAAGGTTGGAAAAGACCTCTAAGATCATCAAGTCTAACTGCCAACACTACTGTGACCACTAAAACATGTTCTGAAATGCCACGCCTACGTGTTTTTTTCTAACACCTCCAGGGATGTTGCTGAATCCACCACTTCCCTGGGCTGCCAGTTCCAAAGCCTGACCACTATTTCAGTGAAGAATTTTTTCCTAGTATCCAATCTACATCTTCCCTGGCCGGCTGAACACAAGCCAGCAATATGCCTAGATGGCCATGTAGGCCAGTGGCATCTTGGTCAGGATCCACAGGAGTAGGGAAGTGATTGTGCCCCTGTACTTGGCCCTGGTGAGGCTGCAGTTTGAGTCATGTGCTCAGTTTTGGGCACTGCAGTACAAGAGACGCATGGAGGTGATGAAGCAGGTCCAGAAAAGTGTAATCAAGCTGGTAAAGGGTCTGGAGAACAAGTCTTATGAGGGCCAGTTGAGGGAACTTAGATTGCTCAGTCTGGAGAAAAGGAGACTGAGGAAACACCTTACTGCTCTCTGCAATTATCTGAAGAGAGGTTGTCTGGGGTGGGGGTCGGAAATACCACGGTGCTTTGTGGGACATGGCTCTTTGATGTCTGAATTTCTTCTGTCCAACTTACTCCTGTTTAGGCCAGAAGAGTGACTATAGTTTTGAAGCTCCAGTGTGAGGTTACAAACTGTCTCATCTACCATCGTTACTGTGCAATACATGGCACAAATCCCTCTACATAAGCCTATCAGAGAGGGATGGACAGCACCTTGATGAACAAGCACTTGTGTTCATTATCATTTCTGTTTAAGACCCCCCAAGAGAATTTCTGCACTACTGATTTTTCATTTAGTCCTGCATTCAGCAATGTGCTCTGATCTAAAACTTTGTATTCCAAAGACATATATATTCATATCTCCATAGGGACAGAAGGTGTTAATGAGAGCACAGTTCTAGTTCTGGGAGTTCACAAAACTTATGTAATTATTTTGGTGGTTCAGGGAACACACAAGGACATTTGGAGATAACACTAGATTATTATGGCTTGGCATAAAAAGTGCTTTGACTACTGGCTTGTTTGTGCAAGTGGTTCAGCCTGCTCCGTGCAAGGGATGAGCTGGATAGAGCTGTGGCAATGCTACTCATACCGATTATTAGGCTGTAGCTGTTGCTCATAATTATAAAAACAACAGGCTTGATATATGTCTCATAAAGTAACGGATACAAGAGTTGCTACTGACAGCTCACATACAGTATTTACTATTTCAATTTTTTACAGGTTCAGAAAACAAAAGGATTGGTTAGCTAAACAAAACCAGTGTAAAAAAATAGGTCAGTATAGTCTGAACAACAACAGCATAAAACCAGTTAGTTGAATTACAGAATAGCTTCATTTCGCCCATTGAGCGGTATTGATTTGGCATGGAAGAAGAAAAAAAAAAAAGAAAGGACAGATGGTGAAAGAAATAAATTAAGCTGCTGGTGATGGAATACAATATCACACTGAATTATAAAGAACGATGAACAAAAATCTCTTTAAATGGGCACTTACACTCAGTGTAAGATGTTCATATTATTGAAGTTCATATCTGATTATTTTGGTTTATTTTCTAGTTATTAGAAGGTTTATTTTCAACATAAACTTCAATATGAATTCAAAACAGAATCCGAGGCAATGTACAAGAAATTTACTTTGCCTAACCATAAGCCAGAGCTTCTAGTAATGCTCTAAAATGTATAGCACTGTAAAACTAATCAAACAAAAAAAATGTATACGTTTCCTTCTCAAAAGTCTTTACTCCGTATTGCAGATTTGAAGAAGTATGTGTGTATGGCAAAAGCCTTGACTACATTTTACAACTCTTCCAGTTTTAGTGAAAAGTATTCTCTCTCCTCTAAAGATCTTGCTTTCTTTATATCTGTAGAGAGTAATAAATTGTTACTGTTAAAGATCAATGCATTTAAGGGAAAAAAAAAAAAAAAGAAAAAAAGAAAAAGAAAGTGTTGACATGACTGGCAAAAAAACTGCTATGCAAGGTGACCCTGTGTTCAGAAGCAAAATGATAAAGCCTAACTTTGTCCTGCTATAGTGACTGCAGTTCTCTTCATCTCAGTAGACATAGCATAACTTTGCAGAAATTTTCAGTTTGACTGCAGTGGTAACACTCTGCTTTGTTTAATATGACTTAATGTTTGGGTCACAGGCCGATTCATTATCAAATATGGTGGAGAGGTTTATTTTTCACATTATGAAGATTATTTTGCCTTACAGTGCTCTCATCTTTCTGTAAATTAATGTTCCCCCAAGCCACAACACTAGGTGGTAAGCAGAAGTCTAATATCAGTGTAATTGCCTCAAGAGAATTATGGCTTTTTCCTAAGTTACTAGAGATAAATCCCCTTTAGTGTCCATGGCTACCTTCCATTATTAATAATATCAATATTTTTCATCCTTTAGCTGCCAGACATGGTTTAAAGATGACTTGGTCATACTATCTCCACTTAGGAGTTGAAGCATGAACGAGTGTAATTTGGTTTTGAAGGTACAAATCATGTCTGAGGATTGCACTCCTCTTACTGAAAAGTCATCTTAATCCTTGCACTCAACTTCTGTGACACTACAGCTTTAGACTCTACAGAAAAGTCACACTGTCAAGCCCATACACTCCTTTTGCACTTGCTTTTAATAGAAATATAGTGAAGAAATTTACATCAGTGTTTGAACACACTTTATTATAGATTTTTAAAGTATGAGGTTTAAGAAGGACATCGAGACACTTGAACATGTCCAGAGAAGGGCAACAAGGCTGGTGAGAGGCCTTGAGCACAAGCCCTATGAGGAGAGGCTGAGGGAGCTGGGATTGTTTAGCCTGGAGAAGAGGAGGCTCAGGGGCGACCTCATTGCTCTCTACAACTACCTGAAGGGTGGTTGTGGCCAGGAAGGGGTTGGCCTCTTCTCCCTAGCAACCAGCACCAGAACAAGGGGGCACAGTCTCACGCTGCAACAGGGGAAGTTTAGGCTCGAGGTGAGGAGAAAGTTCTTCACTGAGAGAGTCATTCGCCACGGGAATGGGCTGCCCGGGAGGTGGTGGAGTCGCCGTCCCTGGAGGTGTTCAAGAGGGGACTGGATGTGGCACTTGGTGCCATGGTCTAGTCATGGGGTCTGTGGTGACAGGTTGGACTCGATGATCTTCAAGGTCTCTTCCAACCTTAGAGATACTGTGATACTGTATTTCCAAGGTGTTACACAATCCAGTTTCACTGTTTATTGATTTTATTTATTGTATTTTATTTATTTCAAGACCCATTTAGAGAATCTATATTCTCATTTCAAGGAACCTTTTAGGCCTGTGTCTCTAGTTACAGAGCACCAGTTCTCTATTCTCTGCTTCTTGCTGTATTTCCTCACAGCTCACAGGGATGGGATGATCAATGTCAGTCAATAGGTACTACTAGCCCTAACCATCAGTCAACACTTGCTTCATCAAACCCCACTAATAGATGCTATCTGTATAACTGGAATAATTTCCATATTCTGTCTAGAGAGAGGCATCCAAGGATGGAATATTTTCTCTGTACCTGAGCCCTACAGTAGACAGAGCTCCTTACTCTTGAACAACTTGCAAAAGCAGACTCACAACTGCATTAGGCAACTTAGCAAGCTCAGAATTATCTTTGAGCACGTTCTGTGGATGCACCAAATAGAGTGGGGGTAATACCATGCATTTCTTGGGAGTTTTGCAATAGTGGAGAACATTAAGCTTTGCCTTACTAAATGTAGCATACCTGTAAATGTTTCCTGACAAGCATGACAATCTAACATGTAAAGTCATTTTCCATCACTCATGCAAGAAAATATGATGTTCACTGCATATTCGGGATCTTAACAGTAGCTTCAGTGGATCCTGTATCAAACTGCTTTCCCAAACCTCTATAAAGTGTAGGTTTCTTCTGGTCACCCTGCCTGTAGTCCCTGTGACCTTCATACTCATCATGTTTGTCCAGCAAACAGGCAAATAGCCACAAATGCATAATAGTTATCCATGCTGTGAAGCTCATCTAAGAAGCAAGATTAAATAGGTGTCATTTGGGTTATGCAGTTGTGACACATGGATGCCTGCTGCTGCGGGACTCCTGCTTCCTGTTTCACCAAAAACAACCTTGAGCCAAACCTACAACAGAAATAGAAACAGCCACCCATATTCTAAGGAAGTATGTGCCAAATTCATTGGGGTCATCATATGCCAGAAAAACCACACATCTGCTTGTACAACACAATTACAACTCGAGGAGTAGGTTACCATTGCTGTGAATAATTAAGAAACCTCTGCTCTGAATAGGCTTTGCAAAATCTTCAATCCTTGAATTAGAACGTATTTCATATTTGAGATCTCTGACAATTAGATATCGAAATCTACCTGCTCTCATGACTTTTAGACTCTGTCAAAGTACTATGTACCATCGTTGGAAAATTGTTTGCCGTTAGATTCTTGCCAGACCTCTCTGATAAGCACAGTGAGGCGATCTCACAGGCAAATAATCAATATGATAAGACAGAAAATTCTTACATGAGATGCAAACAGAATCTCAAGGCAAGAGAGATGAGAAGACCTCTAATCAGTGGAGTGAAAAATATCAGGAAATCAGTATGGCCTACTTCTTCAGGACAGTGAAACCCCCTATGTTAAGCAAAAGAAACTACTACCTAAGAAGATTGCATAATATGCTTCCAAATCCGAGATGTTCAGCTCATTTTTCTGGTAAAAGGTTTAAGATTTTATCCCCCACCCCGATTTACTTCTATCTCTCCCTGTTATCCAGGCGACATAATATAACACACTTGCAATAATTTTATCTTATCCTATAATACATATATTAGAATATACACTTGCACATATACACTGGAAAGTACAAAGAGTGCCTTGAGATCTGATTGAAAGTGATCTCCGAACCATGAAGATGATTTTAAAAATGTATAGTGTGGGGCAGAGATGAGAGGAACTTGTAAAGGATGAATGAGTAGTATTATTTTGATTTGGCTTCTCTCTCATAAAAGGCAGTAGTTTCAAAGAGGTTAAACATCCAACACTTCTGCTGACTAGACACCTTTGAAAAACTGAGGTTCAGAACTGCATTAGAAATATCAAAGGGTGTAGATAAAACTGAATGTAGTTTGAAATCAGTCAGTCAAAGAATCTAGAAATTAATTATCACTTTGTCTTGGTTTTGCTTAGAAGAACTGGAAAAAGAGCTGTAGAGGAAAAATGTCAGAAAACAAACCCTAGCAATAATTGGCAAGAAATTGGGCATGTTCAGTTCTAAAGAAACACAGTAACTTATCATCTGCTTCCAACACCGGTTGGATTGTGTTGGTGGTAGAGAGAATATAAAAAGGGAAAAACTGGTATAGACATACTCTGAAACAGAACTGTGCAAGATTCAGCTCTTGCTCCTGTTTGAAATGTCTTTGTAATTTGTTGCTGGGCTTGAAATGATTCAGAGTTGGTTTAAGTGCTTTCTTTTGCTTAGATCCAGTCATGTTTGGTTTGGAAAAGCCCATTATACTGATATTCTCTTACGATTACAAAAGAAAATTTTAAGACCGTATTTACTGAAAAGAAATAAATACAAAAATGATCACTGTTTATTTTCCTTCTTTGTACTTCAACTGCTTTTTCTCAGCTGCAAATTGCAGCAGTTATCTGCTGAAGCTACTTATTTTTACTCCTCAAAAATAAAGTCAGTTAATAATTTTTTTCCCCCATTCAAAACCACTAATGTGGTTGTGTCTTTTTTCCCCGTGTCATGGAAAAAAAGCCAAAGTACGACCTTGGCATGAACATTTATCCTACAATGTCTCAGTTCCCTGCCTACCTTAGGGTTGGTTCATTAAATGGACTGTCAGGTTTTCCACACAGAAACACTTTTTCACTATCCAGTGATATCTACACTTCATTGAGAGACTGTCACACAAATAAGAGCACAAAAGTATGACAGTAAGTGGAAAAATGATGAAATAAAAATTAATAAAATCTCTACAGATATAGCACTCAGAGCACTGTCTTCCCTGAAGTAGATACATTTTCTCCTTATACTAATCTACTTCTGCTTATAATGTTATCTGTTTTGTGCTAGAGAGGTCTCCAAACTATTGCCTTGGCAACCAAAAACATTAATCCATGTGAGATTTTCCTCTTGAAATCCTTCCTATATTGGAAATGTTATGTAGGAGGTAAATTTCACTGGAACTGGAAAAGATGTGCTGATGATTTGATTTTTTTTTTTTCTGTTTTGGATTTTGCAACAAAACACAGTCCTGAATATTTCTTATGTGAGAACAAATTCACTATCACTCTGATGGAATTGGCAGGCCTGGATTGTCTATTTATCTGTCCCAGAAGACCTGCAGAACACTGAGTAATCTAACAAAAGACACAACAGAGTTCATCACGGCCTGAGGTAGTTTGTGTAACACCAGGCCCTATTCTGATATTCTTTCTAGTATCAAGCAACAAACCATGAGGAACTGGTCTGAAATTACATCAGCGCAAGTTTAGATCAGCTATTAGGAAAATTTCTTTACCAAAAGGGTGATTAGGCTTTGGAATAGGCTGCCCAGTAAGGTGGTGGAGTCCCTGTCTCTGGAGGTGTTCAAAAAACATATTAATGTGGCACTTCAGGGAGTGGTTTAATGGCCATAGTGGTGTTATATCAATGGCTGAACTTGATGATATTAGAGGTCTTCTCCAACTCCAAAAATTCTATGATTTTATCATTCTTAATTCTCAGCTATCACACATATTGAATAGATCAGTTTCAAGGGATTAAATCAAGGGTTGCATTTAAGTGGCAAGCACCTCTGCAAAAATCATCCCTTACATCATCTCTGTATGTTAAAGCACTTTCAAGCTTGCACAGCAAGGCCTACCACAGCTGGCATATCACTTGAAAAGATTTTGTCAGAAATCCCATGCAAGCAAATAACCCTGCACCTTGCCCATCCCATCAGGTAAGGCCAGTTGTTTGGCTTAAGCTCACAAAGAGAACTAGTATTGTAACATCAGCTATAGCCAAGGACTGTGGCCGGGTTTGTAGGACGTCAAAATGAATAGGAAGACTCATATTGAATTCAGTAGGATTCACATTGCACCTCCATAGAGCAATGCCAAGGGCTTAAATTACATCCATAACCTCATACAGTCCAAGGCAGTACCAAGCTAGCACAACCAGTTTAAAGGACTGATCACAGCCCACTGATGTCTTTCCAAAAGCTTTGAACAAGTGCCACAGAAGTGGGAACAGCAATCCAAGAGGAAGGTAAGAGAGGTTTAATAATGACTGTAGAGAGACCCACACTGTTGCACAATGCAAGTTGTGTACTCAGTTGAGTTACGTGGAGGATATTTTAAGTGCAAAAACTTCAGCGCATTTGCCAGTGCAAAATAACACAAAGCTTAGCTCTCTGAAGACATGATGTGAGCCATAATGTGTGTTATTTCAAAATGACACATAGGTTGTCACTTATTATTACTCTAATAATCTGTATTTGAATGAATCACCAATGCCAATGTGTACTTACATCAAGGCAGGAGTAACTCCTGAAAAGGAGAAACTCTGGTTTTGTATTCCTTGTGGAAAATAAAGGAAACCTTTTGTAAATAAGGACCATTGTTCCAAGACTTACCTCCTCAAGAAAGGTTAAACCCTCAGAATGAAAAGATGGTTTCCTTAACATTCAAACACAACATGGGATTAACTTTTCAGAAATGTTTTCTATGCCTAGTAACCCTCATAAATTCATCCATGCCAGAGTCTAGGGGACTGCACAGCTTGGTTTAGAAAACAGTCATTCTTCTTGTGTGACACTTGGAAGTCCCTTGATAATCTATAGTGTTCCAGTTGACTGATATAACAAACTACACCTGAAACCACAGATTAAAAAAAGAAAAAAAAAAAAAAGAGAATGGAGTTTCATCACCAATCAGAATGAAAATGAAATTGCCTCTCTTCAACTGTAATGTGAAACAAGCATGTCTTTTCATAGTGAAATAAATGTACATAACAAATTGAATAATTTTGCAGCCTTTAAATCTAGAGGACTGCCTAACATAAAGATGACATGTAAAGGAGACACTTTGAAAATAAAAACTGTCAGCTTTTGAATTTTATGTGTGGCAGAATAATCACTTAAAGATTCTTTAAGATCAAAAGGAAACAATCAATGACATTTCCAACTGAAAAAATACCTCTTTTTCCCCTCCCTCTAAAAAGAACAGGCATCTAAAAACAGTTGCAAAAGTAATGCAGTCAGAAAGGTATCTGTCAAGTGACTATATTTCTCAGGTTTATGAAATTAGACTGGATATATAGTTAAGGAATTGTATGTCAGATTCACACACACACCCCCACACCCTTGTTGTTGCTGTTATGAAAGGATGAGGGAGCTCTTGGAGAAGAGCTTGGAGAAGAGGAGACTTGAGGGCGTGACCTCAGTAATGTTTAAAAAGATGAGAAGGGCGAGTGTCAGAAGGATGGAGCCAGGCTCTTCTCAGTAATATCCAATGACAGGACCAGGGACAATGGGTGCAAACTGGAGCATAGGAGGTTACACGTAAGGAAAACTATTTCACTGTGAGGGTGACAAAATACTGGAACAGACTGCCCAGATATGTTGTGGAGTCTCCTTCTCTGAAGACATTCAAAACCTGCCTGGATGTGTTCCTGTGTGACCTGCTCTGGCAGGCAAGTTGGACTAGGTAATCTTTCAAGGTCACTCACAACCGCTAATGTTCTGTGACTCTGTAATTATTATATGCTTTCTTACCAGAAAGCAAGTTTGGTTTTTTTTTTCAATTGGTGCTCAGCTCTTTGAGACTTGAACTTAATGCTCCTGTTATTTATCAGTCGTACTGCTTGCTCTAAATATTACAGATAGAATCTCATTGCGTAAAAACATAGTCCTTGCCTTCAAAAAACATGCAATGTCAATGGAAAAAAGAACAACTGAACAAAAAATCATTGCAGATTGGAAGCTGAGGCACAGAAATACCTGATGTCACATAGAAAGTTTGTGTGAGACCCTGGAATTGCAGATCATCTACCAATTCACATTTTTAGCCACAAGATCAATCTTCCTGACATTATTAACATCCTTGAAATGTGAATGCAAACACATATTTTGACTTATCAATGTCTTAAAAGCTTTATTCTTTAAAAGGAGTGCAACAGTTCCATTAAGGAAACTATAATGAATAAAAATACTGCTTTAAAAGAAGTAATTTATTAAATCAATTTAAAGAATCATTTTGAGTGATGTTTTTGCTGCAATAAATGTTGAATACTATGTTTTGACAGTAACACATAGGTGCACATGTCAAGATGGTTTGGAGCTTGACAACTCACATAGGAACTTTATGAAACAGTTTTTCTAGGACACACAGTTGCATAGCAGGAATAAGTAAAGCTGAGAAAATCAAGGATTTTTTTTTTTTCCTCAAGGGAAATTACAATATTCCAACATGTGTTTTATAATTAAGAAAAAGAGTCAAAATGTGTAAGTTTTCACAGAGTGAAAAGTTAGGAAAATATAAAATGCAGGAATTTATTTTTTTATCTCTTTATCTATTTTTGCTCTTAGCTTCCTTAGTCTTTAATGGAGAAAAAGGTGCATATAGCCCACAGCCCAGACATGGCCAAATCATATTCCCAAATCAAGAAGCCTGGAAATGCTTTTCAGACTGTCTTGACTGAACTGCAACTTATACAAAGGATAAAGGTGCCTCATCCATGATTCAGATCTATTGGTCAGGATTTGAGATTGGGCTATATGTTTCATGCTGTCCTGCTATCATGTAAGCCTTATGCTGATGTCTGAGGCACTTTCAGTGACTTATGGTCCTGTTCAGGAAAGAAAGGGGAAGAAAACCACACAAAGCTCTTATAAACCTTCCTGTTACACTGCCCACACAGAGGTTAATGTCTGATGAATACATTAATGTAGGCCTCAGATCAGCACAACGATCCAAAATAATGTTTTCAGTTGGATAGAACTGGTGGAAAATTTTTATTAAATGGAAACTTCCTTTTTCATGACAATACATTTTGATAGAAAACGCCTGCCTAATCCTTGTAATACACTACCAGACAGTCTCATAAGGCAAATTCTCCTTTTATGCCTGACTGAGAGAACGGTCATCAGCCAGATTCCTTCAGTGCTTCGCCATCGCAGAACTTGGTTGAAGGTGAACAGTGTGAACTGGTCAGTCACTTGTTTCACACATGCCACAGGCCAGTTCCTGTATGACAGTGCTTTTTCATTTACCAGATATGCTGAACTACATTTGACCTGGTGGTGAAAGGTTTCATTTACCATTACAGTCACTTCAGCTGTGCAGCCTCCAGTCCGTACGCTGATTTATGGATGGATAGATTTGCATATGGCAAACATCCACACAGCTTTATAAGTTTGCATTTATGCCAATAAATGCAAAGCCAGGGCTATGATACTAGTATGAGTAATGTTTTTATTACAAATAGCTCTGCTTGGGTTTTTTGTTGTTGTTGGGGGTTTGTTTTGTACTTTTTAGAAAAAAATGCAATTAAGGATAAAATTTCATTCCATTTCCAGTTTAAGACACAAGGACACTGCTAAAACCCCCAACCCTTCATTTCTTATTATTATTTCTTCTTCTTTATTTCATAGATTTTTCTTATAACAATTTCTTAGCAGGTATGTGTGAGGATTATCTTCTTCCTGGGGCAGGACTGAGAACAGATCCTGACAATGATGGTGAAATTTCCAGGCTGATCTTGGTGGAGATGGGAACATAAGAACAAAGATATCCTGTCAGACCAAAAATCAGCCTAACGAAGTTACTACTGATGTCCACAGATGATTAAGGAAAGAATATGAGAACAGAAGAAGACATTGTTCCTGATAGCTTATGTCAAAGCTGAATAAAATTGTACTAGGCTTTTTTTTTGGGGGGTGGGGAATTTTCAGTTTACTCTGGTTTGGGCTTTTAGATGCTGGTTTATTGGGAATTTTTGGGGGGGTTTTTGCTTTTTTTTTCTTTTTTTTTTTTTTTTTTTTTTTTTTTTTTTTTTGTTTTGTTTTTAATACCATTTGATCTCCTCCATATCTGGTCTAATTAACAGACTACTGCAGAAGACTGATGTTTGTGTAGCTTCTGTGCCAATACTGTTAACGCCCTTTAAAATACTAAAAGCCAATGTCTTCATTTTCAGAATTTTTTACTGTAAGCAAGCTGTCATTCTCTCCACAATGTACACGTGTATCTTCAATTAATATTAACACTGTCTTGATGAAACATGACAAATATTCATCCATTCTTTGTTTCCTGGTATGAGCAAAGGAGGAAAGATCCACCTACCACCCACATTCTGTAACAGATTTAGGAATGCAAGATCTCTCATGCTTAAATCATCCACTAAAAAATGCAATCGTTTATACCCACTGAAACACAAAACACATCATTCATTACTTTGAAGCTTAATTTTGAACTAGACATTTATTCTGAGGAACAGCTAAAAATAACTCACAGCAGGGTGTGGCATAATTTTTCATTGTTTATGGATCTGGTCCAAGTAAGGGTGTATAAATAGCTTCATATTTGTATACATTATGTAGGTAAATGCATGCATGCACCTAAGGATACTTTCAGAATTCAGACAATTTGCAAAGTTTATTCCCTTGTATTAGCTTCACAGAGGGACAGGCTGAACTAACCATAACTATACTCCCTTTGGAAGAGTAATCAGATGGGTGAAAGCTTCTGGTGTCAGTAGGACAAAGCAGGGAAAGAACATCCCCGTGTTGAATTTATAGCTCCATATACCCTGCCACTGGTTGGCAACTTTGTATAGATGTCTGATGTCTGAGTGTTCTTATCACTTGAACAGCCTCAGATACTTTCTTAAAGTGGCCTTTTTAATGCATTAATCTGTTGTATGTATGTTAATATATAATCCAATTTCTACCTTTCAACATCACCCTTGTCCAGCACAACAGAAGTGGTAGGATGTTTCTGTTCCAAGACATCATAGACTTGTTTACTCACGAGTTACTCTGCAGGTTTTTTTCTGACTGCTAACATAGTTAAAGTAACAGCTCCAGTTCATGGCATTGATGCCCCTTACAACCTATTGAAGGGCTTCACAGCCAACTGTTCCAGAAAGCAGAAGTTGTGCAAATGTGTTTCCTATTGGATTTTACGCCAAAAATGTTTTCCAACTCTATTTTTAATAGAAAACATTCTTTCTGCTTCCGTCTTTAAATGCATACCTATCATAAACTACGAAAATTTTTATTGCCTTCTACTGCATTTGAGACTCTGCATTTTCTTAACACCTGACATAGGCCACAATAAATTTTGGGATAAAAGAAGTGTCTGCACAAGTGGCTACATCTGAGCGTCTGCAATCTGAGATTCTTCTTGTTTTGCAAAGAGCACTGAGAGCCCATTGACACAATGTCTGGGGTGAGGAAGCACGTGGCCCCATGTTCGCTGTCCCACTTTGTCAGACTGATGTTTGAAAAGGAGCAGGAATTCCTTATTCTCCTGCTAGTGCTGGCAGCTATTTGGAGAGGCAGGAAAGCAGCTCTTGAATCTCCTGCTGTGGGGATATCTCCTGGGCCCTCCCCAATGAACACATGTGAGAAGCAGGCAGTAGCAACTTTCATTCAAAGTGCCTGGAGCCATAGCTGCAGTAAATACGCGATGTTCCAGTAAAGGATAAAAGTTTCCACAATGCAGTGCCCTTTTAAATGGATACAGGAACAGTTATTGAAATAGAACAACTGCGTTATGGAAATTCTATTCCAACATTGCAGTATTACTTATCCAAAGTTACTGCACTTGAATCAGTTCAATTGCTTCAAGGCTGGTTTGTGCCTAAGATGCGCTCTGTTACATTCACACCGATGGATGTCTGCACAGAAGGTTTAAATGGAAAGACCCATTAACAAGGAAAATGGGAGAGGACTCGGATAAGATACGATATTCCTTTGGATATTCCTTTGCTTGAAAACTCATTTTTAAACTTGTTTGGCCATTGAATATTTTATATTGATACAAACATTCAAAAGGACTCAAAGAGCAAGCAGACTGAGTGAAGGTCTTTCACACTGAATTCGGTTGATGTTGCATCCTACTGAACATGAGGATGCAATAAAGCTCAGCCAGGGAATGAGTACTTCTCTTGTGGAAGAACACAGTGGAGCCATGGGATAAGAAAGATCAAGAAGGACTGCTACTGAACAAAAGCTTTCTTTTGGGAACAGAAGAGTAATTTTTGATAGGTTTTGCCTCCTTTCTTCCTGTTAACTGGGTAGAGTTCAAAAGTTTCAAGTGATTGTTACAATTGCTTGCTTTTGTTGGTTTTGTAAGTGAAGAAGAACTTCTTTCAAAACAGGCACGTCATGCCGTGAGTGCCATGTACATTGAAATCAATGGAACGACTCGTGAGTAGGAGTTTGTAAGGTCAGTCTTACTTTGTTTTGTTTTCATTTTTTAATCTCCTGGTCAATACCAAGACCAATCACATTTCATTACAGGAATATTAGTGTGATTGAGTAAATCCCGGAGCCTTTGAATAATTGTCCTTTAAAAATTGTATTGGTAAACTACAGGAACACTCCTATGTTGTCTCCTTTGGAAATATTTTCTAGTCCTTGTGCCTGTCTAACCACAGTTTCAGGCATAAATGACTTAGTCGATCTTTCTGTCTCCATATATACACATGGCAATTCTATCTAAGCAGACAAGAGATACAATAAAACATGTGGAAAATTGTCTGGCCCAGAGCCTATTATGATGTATATTTTACTCTGTGTTCCTCATTTTCCTGTTGTTTTCACTTTTCCCCACTTTTTGCATGCATGAAGAACTGTATCTTCAAGAACATATTAAGTTTGACACTAAAACATGCCCTCATTCTACCTAGCTGAGCATGTACTGAAGTACAACAGCATAGCACAATACAGAAATGCTGAGTGGTTTTCAAGCAATATTAAACTAATGATTATTTTGGGTGCCTCCTGGGTCAGATACTGACATAATTCAGAATAGTACTCAAATCCTTTACATTTCTTCCACTCCTATCACACTTGTCTGTCAGACTTCCAGTGAAGGGCTGTATCTGCTTGCTGCTTACATCTCATGCATTACTTTTCCTCCCTTTTTCTTCCTTTATTTATTTTTCAGTGGAGAAGGAAATTCTCTGTTTTGAAATATTAAAAGTATAAAATGTATGGGAGTGGGAGACCTGATACTGCTTTTTAAGATTCATTTTTCCCTGAGTGGTCATCATTATAGCAGATCTATGTAAGGCATGGGAGTTGCCATACCTGTGAATAGGTTAAAGTTTTATGGTGCTGTTTTTCACAGCACTTTGAAATGCAATGATCTTTGCCAGAAGCTAAAGAATTATTTACATATCTCCCTTCCTAGCTCAGCTGACCATTCACATGCAAATAGAAGCTTTGACAGCTTCTCCAGACATTTATGAAACAAAATGATCTGTTCATTTTTCAGCTCAGAATGAAGTCTGACAGTGCCCTTTTTTTGCAATACTGAATACAAAAAAATAATAAAACAAAATAAATAAAAAAGATAAACTATAAAATAAAATCTAGTTTTCTTGGAATGGAATTTTTTGAGAGCACAGTGAATGCATTATGGTCATAATATGTTATCTTAGAGAAGAGCCAGAAGATGTCAGTTTTACAAACTATTTGAAAGGCAGAGCTGACTTAAAACCTTGTTTTTTCCTCCCTTGGTCACTCAGAACCCAACAAAATAACTCAGACCTTCAAGACCCCTGATTTTTATAGTAGGTTCAAATCATCACACAATGGACACACCACGACATCAGGAAAGAAAATTCATAGCAGAAACTTAGGTTGGCCTGCCTGTTAAACCCCATGTTTGAAGAAACTTGACTTGTATTACTAAGCACTTGTCCATAGGATGCACTCACTTTTAAGTGGGTCCCAGAGCAATTCACCTCTACATAGAACAGGTTCACAGTCTGGCACTGCACATGCAAGCAATTCCCTCTTAAACCCTGAAGTCCAAGAGATCTGAGTGGTTCAAGGAGGACAGTATTGTGCTTTCATGATGGTTTTCAAAAATCCTCACTATTCTACTCAGCTGCCAGTTGCTATTTTAAAGGAAAACTTTACACCTAAAGTCTACTTTTCTGGTGTGGTTTCAGTGTCTTATAACCAGAAACAAGTGCACATTTCCTAGTCTAAAAAAGCTGTATTTCACCTCTTGTCATGTCATTTACATACACTGATTACTTCCATATGTCTGGCATAAGGTAAAATAGTTTCTATGCATAGTAATGGAGGTCAACCTACAGTGAAACAAAATTCAGTGTTTGTCATATTCCTACATGCTGATAGAAAAAGTTTTTAAGAGAGTGGCAGTTATGAGAAATTACCTGAAAGAAAAAAAAAAAAAAAACCAGCTGTTTATGGTGTCAGTTACAGAAATGGTGTTAAAAAACTAGGAGTTTTGTTACTCAGTCCCTTTGGTGCAATGTCAGTTTAGCAGTATCAGTGATTTAAACATGCACCACTGCAGTCACAGACATTTAATTAAGTTACACTCAATTTACTCCAGAATAATTGATAATAGCTTAAAATTTCTAATATTATAATAATAATAGTAATACACATGAGACTTGACACTGCTCTCTCTGAAGAGAAATGAAAAAGCTTTGCTCAAATAAACACAGCCTTTTATGTTGGTCTCTGTTGGTTTGTTTGCCATCTTCAAAATCTGGACTTAGTTCTTCTAGCACCAGCAAACACGTCAGAAAATTATGTAGCACATGGTCAAGTAAGACATCATAGTTTAACAAGTCAAACTACAAACTTGTGCCTGAAGTTCAAAGGTTCACCAAAATCATACAAAATCTTTTGTTTGCTCTGTGCTTCTTAATTAATGAGATGAAAGCAAATACTTTATTCTGGAAAAATACTGTTATTCAAAACAATAATTACATTATGTAAGTGGCATGAGGAAGTTTGAAAGAAAAAAAAAAAAAATCAAATTCCTTGAGTTAATTCAGTGAAAGGCATATTTTAGCACTGCATTGAAGGTATGTGGAATACATGAACAAACACTTTTATTTTCATATAGACCAAACTAATGGAGGGAACAGGTGCTTTCTTATTGAATTTAGGAATGAGGATTCGAATCATACAGAGATGCAGAATTCCACTTCAGAATTTATTACAGCAGTTAATCCTCATTATTAGCTGTGAACTACAGCTGTCAAGCAACAGCGCTCTGGTGAGTGAGTCACAAATGATAGACAATTATAACTGACTGAACTGATTACTGACTATTTCCCCAAGTGGCTAAGAAAGGCTGCCCTCATCCTGGAGAAGGCAAGGAAGCATTTTGGGTTTGGGAAGTGCTGTGTGAAGGAAGAAATCCAAAATCTGTCAGGAAGGAAAATGTACACCTGTAGGGGCAGGGAAGTATGAAACACCAGTGTCCTAGTAAGGTATGTGCAGACTGGGTGGAAAGGGAAGGAAGTGCCCAGAGAGAAGGTTTCAGTTCTGGCTGATAAGCATAAGAAAAAATTACATTTATTTTATCTTGCTCTTAATTTTAAAATATTATTATCAGCTATGATTAGAAAACAAGACAGGACTAACTTAAACTCTGAGAAACAGGTCAATCTTGCAAGCACTTGCATACCTTCGGTAGACAGTACTTCAAAGACTAAACACAAAGGGTCACCTTCACAGTGTATTAAGTGTGAAAAGTAGGCAGGTACTCCAAAAAACATTGTTCCTGTATAGAACCCTCTGGAATGTCTAAATTGAATTAAATTAGATAAGAGGCATGTGTTTCATGTCACAGATGTGAATATAATTACTACAATCACTTTAAAGTACCTGTAAGGCCTTTTTAAGTTGATCAGAAATAAGTTCTAACTGAAGTTTGAATATATACATTAATGGGATTATTCTGAGAGGAGGATACAGCTCTGAATAAGCATTGCAAGTCTCCGACCTTGAGCCATTCTTCATGAGATCACTTAATAGCACTTTAGAGGTGACAAAGCTGACACAGAAGAGACAAAGAATTAATAGGATTTCACATTTATGGTACTTTCTTTGATTCCTCATTACAGTATAGACTTTCTCTGCATCATCAGTTGTGGTGCTGAGTTCCTGTTAACCTTTCCTAAATTGCATGACTGTGGTCTAGTAAAGAGTGTGAGTTCCATTGGCGTTTAAAAGAACGACGAAAGACACAAAATTGCAAAAGGATGCCAGAAGAAGAAAAAGAATACCCAGCAGATTACAATTCCATCACAGATGGGAAACAAAATCTGAAAAAGTAGAATTAAAAATATATGTTAAACTTGATCTCAATACACCAGGCTGCAGAGAAAACCAAAATTTTCAACATTTATTTTGCAACACCCCTTTAAAAAGAGCTAGAAGGAATTTTCTTTCAAATTTAATAAATTACTGGATCTTTTCACTTGAGGTGAACTCTTGCTTGTCTATTTGCTGGAAGTCAGGTTTTATGGCTGGAGTACAAATGACTGACAATGGGCACAGGGTTACTGTACTAATAACTGCAGAGATAACATCCTGCAAACACGTTTAGGACATTTCAGAGAAATGCCAACTAGAGATCTTTGAACACATTACTATACAGTCCTGTACATCTGAATATACAATTGGTCTTGGTGGATGGACCCTGACACAGCTTGGAACAGTAGCAATTTAGAAATAAAGCCATTTTCCTAACCATGCAACCTGCAGTTAGCTCAGGAATGCATTTATATTGTTGTTATCAAGGCCCACCAGAGCAAGAAATTTTGATACAGACCTTCACCTGCTGTAGTAGAAGGGGAATACGGGGAGAAAAATATCTAGAAGTTTTCTCTCAGATCCCCAGACATCATTTCTGCTGTCCCTCCTATCACTTAACAGGAACTAGCATTTACCACATGGGCCTACCAGAATGGAAACTTCATACAGGACTCGTAAGAGACTTCATTCTATGCCTTGGCCAGGCATAAGATCCATATCTAGCAAAGGACCACCAGCAGGTGATGAAAACTGTACCCTGCACTCACTGCAGTTCTTTTGAGCTGTATTTTTCCTCTGTTGTCTCTAGAAAAGGCCACCAACCCCTCCCCCTTGGAAGGCAGCTCCAAATCCTTTAAATTATCTCACAGAGCTTTTTTGTGCCCTTTTCTCACACAAGGAAGGAATTTCAAAAGGAGCCAAGAGGGGCCGTCAGAACCAACATGAGCTTTGCTTCATTAGAGTGGAGACTAAAGGAGAGCTTTCTTTTTTCTTCCTTCCACAAGTTAGATGAAAGCAAATAACTACTTCATTCCTCGGATTGTTCCCTGCAAAATCCAACTTTGCACAAAAATATTTATACGAGATGAGAATTGTATTTGGCTGCTCACTTCTAAAGTTTCTGCAACATCCATCTTAAGAGATAAGTAGGTTGCCCAACAAATGTCAACTTTAAAACATTAGAAGAATGGCAAAAACTTAATACTTTACTGCATTTGGCTATCAAACAATAAAGGATGAAAATTAGATGTGACTCAAGGAGGCTAGTGCTCACATATTTCAGGGATTGCTGTAGATGTGTCTATCTTATGGGGAACTTGTAATCCCCAAAGTGAGAAAATAATTCCTCAACTGCAAGTCTACTTACAATTTTTCTAGAAATGAACCTAAATTCGGGTTCATCCTGCTCTCATTATTGAGATAGTTCCACTAAAAAGAGGAAAATCAGGGTCAAAGCACCTGTCCTCTGAGTTGTACATATGCATATTTGTTTTTATTTGCAAAATACGCGATATGAAATTGAGTCTTGAATACATTTTTTCTTTTAAAGTGTAGAAATATTCAGAAAGTAACAGAGCTGGTCAGAGGAAAGTTTATTGAAAGCTCCAAATGATTAAACTATTAAATTAGTAAAGCTCTGCTGCACCAGACAGTCACTTCCAGCATGTGTCACTGGATTTGGGATGAGCTTATTAAAGAGGAGGGACATACGAAATGTGAGATATAAGTTAGGTAACTATTTTGAAGAATGTAGCAATAGTGTGTATTTCTTACTCTAACAAAGTTTGATGCAAATACAATCTCAGGTAACCTCAAGATCACAAACACTGAAGAGATACTTAAATTTTATCAGTTGAATTTTTGCACAACTTTAAATACTCATTTAAGCAGAGACAGGTTCTTAAATTAGGATGCTTTGTTCAGAATACAGCCTAAATTCTTCCATAGCATTTAATTGGTGCCTTCTTTTCACACCTTCCCAGAAAGAAACTGAATGAATGAATGAGGAGCTTAATTCCTTTTACAGTCACAGAAAAGAGATGAGCACCCTTAAAGTTTCATTCAGTCTGCCTAACCCAAGATACCTCTCCTTCCATTGACAGTGAAAAAAGCCTAATGTGGCTGACTATGTCACTCAAAGAGAAAGAGAAAGACACCACAGAGAACCTCCTGTGGTGCAGCAGAAAGGCTACAGCCCTCTCAAGATTTCTGATGCTCTCAACAGCTGTAGCCATCCTTTTCTCTCTTGTATACTGGGGCACTATCCACTTGGAAAGGAAAAAAAAAAAAAAAACCACCACCAGGAAAAGTCAAGTAAATGTACTATCACCACAGTTATTCTCACTATCCACAGCTGTTACTGGAAGAGAGCAGCTAACCTATATGAAGACTGCATGTGGGAGGACCGTGAACTTGCAGACATTCCTGAAGGGAGCTTTAATCCTGCCAGGGAAGGAATTTGCTGAATCGCCCACCAGCACCAGCACAACACCAGCAGCAACTTTCACGTGTAACCTTAATTAACAAGAGCACCAGGACAAACTACAGAACTTCCATTTAAAATTTTGACATAGAGCTGCCAGAGACCACCCCACACATTTGCTAAAAAATAAACGTGTGGGAGTCTGAAGACAATTTTACTCTTTTTAGCTCTCAAACAACTGGAAAATGTCACAACTATTGACACCACTTAGAAGGATTTGGTTTCTCCTCAGTCACTTAGGCACTGCCACAAGTGATGATGTGCTTTTGCTTCAGACTGAACAAGGGTCAAGTCAGACTTTAGCTGATGTAGAAAACATTCAGAACATTGGAGCAACTTTGTATTGCTTGTACTTCCACTTCCAGGTATACACCTGAGAGTAAAAGCCTACAGGGCAGAGGAAGTAAGTAAAAGGATGTCTCCCATAGCAGCTGTACGTAGAATCGGTGATCAGGCAAACCTAAAGCATATTAAAAGCATCAGAGTGGGGCAATAAATTACAAACCATAAAACACTTTCAAGCAAAAAGGAAGAGTTGAAAATACAAATCATTTGGTGGTTTCTTCTCAGGTGGAACTCCATGTAAATGATTTCTGTACATACAGAGGCACACAGAGAAGAGATTATCATAAATAACCCATTCATGTTTTAACAACCTGAAAAGACTGGGTTTCTTATTTAAAATGCTGTTTTGCTAAGCCTTACGGACTAAATACTAACTTGAATAAACCCTAAGCAAATAGATAGGTACTTCAGTCCTGATCAAAAAACTTCAAGCACAGAAGCAAATTTTAAGGCAGACTCCGTGTATCAGTAGATCCATTGAGCTCAGTTTAAGTTCCTCAGTAGGTCATAGTTTTAAAGATGCTATTAACAAACACTGACAGTAAGTGCTGCACACCTTGTCCACAGCAGAAGTGTAGTTTCCATTGCTGTCAGTAGGGAACCTTCCATGAATAATTTTGTTGTTAGAAAATTGTACAATACCGATAATTATAGAGATCTCCAGCTTCTCAGAGAAGGGAGGTTCCATAATTCAGAAACCACTTTTTCCAGTAGAATTAAATGGGAAAATTGGAAACACAAAATTACACTGTTCTCATTACACTGCCTGTCTTGGCCCTAATTAGCTATCTGGAAATTTCTCTATATAGGCAAGATGAGAGCTTATGAAATTCCTTCACTAGCTTCTCCTTCCTGTCTGCCTGTGGGCCATGTCAAAGGCAGGCAGGGAAGTCCTACTGTGCCCTTTGACAGTTCTCAAGTCTCATGAAGACCCAAGTAAACGAATGTTGGATGATATCTGAAGGAATGATTTTGAGGTAAAAAGGCTGAAGAGGCTTTGGCTGTGCCTGACATCTTAACTGCCTCCCAGCCTCCTGGACTGACTGAGGGTAAGGTCTGTGCAGAAATGCCATCAGGAATGGTGGAAGCTGAGAGTACCACAAATCTGTGCCTCAACTACAGACATCACCAGTTTGCCTTCCTTCAGAGTCTTCTTCCTACATCTTCTCTTTCTCAGGCACATTGAAAGTGGCCTTTCCCTCAGACAGTACTCTTACAACATGGTTTAAACAAAAGTATTTTTAAACAGATACCTTGAAATCTGAGAAAAACTCCAATGCTGGTCCCAACTCAAGAAAGTCAAGCTCACTTGTCAATATTTCTCCCCCGTTTCCTTTTCTCACTTTGTCCTGTATGCCCAATGTTTGTTGTGGCATTGAACTGTGAGATATAGATTTTGATGGAAAGGAAAAACCCAGTCAAATCCACTGGCAGGTCATCAGCTGCAACCAGACTGGATCAACAGACGACAAACCAAGTATCACATTTACACTAGAGTACAAACAGGTAGTTCAGTGCAGTGTCATTCCTCCCTCGTCATGGCACATTGAACAGATTGAAATGGACATAAGTTTCGTTGTTGCTTTCACTAGGGACAGGTTTTCATCTATATAAAAATCCATGCTATAAAATTATAAATCAACCACATGCCCGGGATGCAGTATTTCTCACTATCACTGCAACTTTAAACAAAACACTTATTTTTAATACGGCTTGAACTGGAGCCAGGGAGTAATAGAGCTAAATCTGTCTGCAATGCTTTTCCAGTTACTTATTCTCAAGTAATATGTATCCAGTTGAGCAACAATAATAGAGAAGAACATGTACTCTTACAAAACATACTTACAGCATTTAATAATTTTCAATAGACAAATACGATGTGACAGATGGATTTGAGAAAGTAAGGTTCACAAGATTTACTCATTGGGGTTGCCTTAGGAAAAAAATTAAAAGTAATTCAAGGAATCATTAATGGAAACTCTCTCTTCTGGGGGGCTTATATGTTTATATTTAAAGGTTACTGCAGCTGGTTCCATCGCTATTGGTCCTTACCTCCACACATAGAAGACAGCAAAATAAAATAGGAAACAATAAACGATACAAGAAACCCATCTGGAGCTAGGACTATATTTATTATTTTAAACTTTGCACGCTCAACTTGATCATCACCTTTCTGAGAACTCTGTGTTCAGTGGAAGTTTCCTGAAAAAAATCTGTGACCTAGTGACATAATATAAAGACTTAAAACTGTCACTGATCTTGAAGCCGGTAAGATTAAAAAAACCAAACAAACAACAAAATCTGCCCCCTCCTGCCCCCCCCCCAAAAAAAACACAACACAACCCAAACAAAGAAAGAAACTCCCTACATTCTTTAAGAAAATACTTCTTTCCTTTTGACATATCAATAATGACATTTCTTGTTACTTTACAATAAGGACACAAAGTGTTTGAAGCGCACAAAAAGAAAAGCTCTGAGGTTGAAGGGCTCAAACGAGCTTTGAGTTTTATAGATGGTTTTACCACATTTAGGCCACTATCCAGAACTTACTGACTTTAATGAACTTTGGATCAGGACTTCAATCATATTAATTGCCTTTGAAATAAGAAGACAAATATCATCTGTGAAAAACCTTTACAGCACATGCACTAAGATCAAAATGTTTGGAAACTTCAAAATGTACGAAGCAAAATCCTGATGCTACTGAACAGGAGTTTCATCATAGACTTCACCTGGACAAGGATTTCCCTAGTGCTCTCCTCAAATTTCCTTCCTTTCATATGCCAGCAAAATCAAAGTGATATAAAACAAATAACCAGGACTCTGCTTTACAATAAGCAGAAGGAACCCTTTCAAACCACAGATGTGGCCTTAATATATGTATTTATACAATTCCTCTTCCTATTCGTAACATGTCCCATAGGATGCTTCTAATCTTCTGCAAGACTGAGTGACAAGAAGTTAAGAGAAAGTACTTGAAACTTCTGTCCAGCAACCTGGGAAACGGTAGAGCTACCACTGGACCTTTGAAAACAAGTGACCATAGGAAATCAAGGTTGGCAGGGATTTAACCCTTCATGACTCATTTTGCTAACTTTTAAACTACATGTTTGAGCTTTTTAACCATGTTTGACATCTAATTAGCTGAGAAAAACAAGAAGTTAAAGTACATCCTTGCTGTTCTTTTGAAATAAAGCACCAACAATTAGCTCCGAAACTTTGTTTAGCAAAAAAACAAGCATGCATGTTAAAAGAAAGCTTTGTGACAGCCACTGAAAAGAGAAGTCATTTGGGTTATTCTTTTTACCTTGTGTATTTTTTTTTCTTCACTATCATACATTTAGTTTATTCAACAACAACTCTTTACTGAGAGGCAGAATGGATAAGTAACTGGGTAGCTTCTTTTCCTAACAGCTGGCATTTTTCACGAGGATGAATCACGTAGTATCATATAGTCATATGGCAGTGAGGTGTACCCTGAGAGATACATATTAGCATGCAACGTATTAAGACAGTGCTCAAAAGACATATTTTCAATACCTACAGCTCTAAAGGCTGTTCCTACCCAAGGTGTTAGCATTGATATGTGCATAGAATACTGAGCTAGAAGAGAAATTTGTCTGGAGAAGGCCCAGCTGATAAGGCTGTTTCCCCTGACTTACAATGACATCCTCATACTTCAGAATCAATGCAGTAGCATAAGCAACATGCTCCTCTTGACCTGGCCAAGCATTTACACAGGTACTTAACATTAAGCATGTGAGCACCCTGATCTGACTGTTGTAGTTAGGCATGTTTTAAATCAAATATGTGATTAACTATATGTATGAATCAAAGGCAGGAGTGTGAATTCCTGTAAGTCTTCTGACTTTAGCTTGCCTTGCATCATCTATGCATTTACTTTCTTTACTAGATAGGAAATAGGCTTGCTTGCTACAATGATCTGCCAATTATAAAAACAACTCCAATGTTCCTTCCAGTTTCCTGTTTTGATCATATAGGTTTGACTGCATATCAAAATTTGATGCCTCGTGCATTTAAAAATTGAAAATGAGACCTTTTTCCCTAGCAAGAGCAGAACTGGAAAACAGCCAATCAGCAGGGTAGCAAAATGGATATGGATATAGCACTAGTGGTGTGAAAAAAAAAAAAAGAAAAGAAAAGACAAGGGAAAAAAGCCACTATCAGTCAGGTTTGGCCATCCTTTGAAAGTAGTTTCAGTGAATTTGGTCAGTATGAGCAGGGGTAGTAGTCTTGAGCCATCAATAAACTTTAAAAAGGCCAAAAAAAAACCCACACAATAATTAATTAGCCGTTAAATCCCTTTACAGGATATTTTTATAGCATTCTTGCATCTCTATACTAATCTGAGTTGCAGTGTGATTGTAAAAGTTTGGAAACAATTAGGAGGTTTTTAATGAGATTTTGACATGACATGTAGTTACAGTAGAAGCTTCCTTCAGAACCCATTATTCAAAATAATCAATTTCGTGATAAATACAAATGGCTTTTCTTATGAAAATCAAATTAACAGATTTTGAACTTAAACTGTTCTTTCCATACATATCTTTACACACGCACAAATACGCATGTATATGTTCTTTAATAAAACCCTGCACATGCATTTACTCCATACAGAGCCTCCAAGTTTTGCAGGTGTTTAATTTTTATTTTCTCATCTGGAGTGTGAAAATGATGTCTGTCTTGTATCAGACAGGTCTTTTCCCCCTCTCATTTGCAGCACAAGAAAGATGAAAAAAATTCGAACAACATACTTCTACTGGCAAGAGTATTGACACTGCACTGTAAACTGAGATTGACATCTACGACCAGGCATGCACACACATGTTCTCCTTTTCTTTTCACTGTAGGACCAGTGTGTTACTTTTCCTCCCTTCTTTTAGAACTGTAGCTGCTGCTCCTCCTCTCAACCTTCAGTGGAGAGGCAGCTCTTCTGAGAGAGAAGTATCTACCCATAGATGTATAGATCTCCCTTTTAGAAACAATACTTTACAGCTCTTAAACTTCTTTCCCAGTTGGACATTCTCCAGATTTAGTGAATTCTTCTGAAAAGGTACTTAGAGAGGAACTATGCCGATAAAGAAAAACTCTGCCTACTTAAGAGTCCTCCTTTAATAGTGGCACTATTATACAGACGTTAATTACTGATAATTGCAGTATGAGTGGTATTACACAATTTCAAACGTAAACGTAATCTCACAGCTCTCTTTCTTCAGTTACACCTTCCCTGTGATCTCTAATGAAATACATCAGACTACACCAAAAACAATCCCAGTTCAAACAAATTGCACTGCATTACACATCCAATAGGCAGTATTTTCTAGGGCATAACAGTCCTTTCCTCCTTTTCTGGACTGATCTGTTCTTTTCAGTTTATAGTTTCTTGGCAAACCCACCATCTACTGCTTATGTTAGGCATCTGATTGTCAGATTTGTACAAACTGAATATTCATGACTTGAAATTTAACCACTTCATGCCTAAAAATAAGGAAAATACAAATTTTCATCTATTCCATGCTGTTTGAAACAGATCTGGTATTGTGGCTGAGCTACATGCCCAGCACGGGAGAGATTAGCTGGGTGGTCAAACACGTCTCATCGTTTTAAAGAGTAAGTCCGATGAAATAGCACAATACTGGAAAATGCTCTTCCACGGATCCTCATCACGATCCGGAGTCCTTGTCTGCAAATGCAACTAACTCTTCTTTGTCTGTGTCTAAACTGCGTGGTACCGACCGTAGCACGGAGTGGCTTTATAAGTATTTTTTTTTTCCATAAATTTCTCTTGATGTCAATTCCCCCTTTAGAAGGCAAACCAGGAAGGAAAGTAGGGAGAGAAGGGAACGACGGGGCAAAGAAGAGAGGTTTTGAGGAACACCGGGGATAAGAGAGGACAACAGACTTACCTTTATAGGATAATTTGAGCCTTGGCACATTATTCTTCACGTGCTGGCAGTTCACTCTTCCTGCTAGTAATACTCCCAAGGAAAGCAAGGCAATCCCCCTGAGCCAGCCCATGCTGCAGCAGCCACTGTAGGGTCCCTGCGAGCCGGAGCCGCGGCGCTCCCCGTCCTGCCGGGCGCCGCCGGGGAACTTCAGGCAACCTGGGGAGCGGAGGTAACAGGTGATGGGGGTGGGCGCCGCGCCCCGCCGCGCCCCGCGCCGCCGACAGTTGCTCCGGCCCCCGCCTCGCCGCCGCCGCCGCCGGGGCAACTTCAAGACCCTCTCATGCACACGCCGCGGGCCGGAAAAGGAGGCAGCCCCCGGGCGCGAGTGGCGTGCGGGAGGGGGGCGGCATGATGCGGGCGGCGGCGGGCGGCGGCGCGGGCCGGGGGCAGGGGCCGGGGCCGGGCCGGGGCCGGGCCGAGGCTGGCCGGCGCCCCACTCCCCGCGCGGCGGGCGGGTCCCGGGCGGCAGGGGCGGGCGCGGCGCGGCGCAGCGCGGCGGCAGCAGCTCCGCGCTCCCGGCGCACATGGAGGCGCGGGGGACACCGGTTCTCCCCGCGCTCCCGAGAGCGGCTGACAATAGGAGCGCAGGGAAGCTCGACAACCCCCACACCCCCCACACCCCTTCCCCGGCTGTCACACCACACATATAAAAGGGGAAAAAAAAAAAAAAAAGGCACCACATCGCAGCAGCGATTAGAGAACAGAAACCTTCACCGAGCTTGGGAAAGCTATAAATTTCACCAGCTATTTGATGTCATTGTCCAGGTTCTTGGGTTTGAGGTTGTTTGGTTGTTTGATGGGTGTTTTTGTTTGTTTGGGGTTTTTTTTTCCTCCCATTTTGCAGTTCTAATTAAAAGATGTACGTCCCCCTTAAAAACAACAGCAAAACACAATCGACAATGTTGCTACCCACATAAATAACATCTGCCCATATTGTAGTCATCTTCGGGTTGCTCCTGGTTAAAAACAAGTAACAAAATCTTCCGTCAGCATAACTTTACCAATGAAGCTTTTAAAGCCTTGTTAGGGGAGGTTGTTCTAACCCTTCTACCCTCCCCACCTCCTGCACTACTCCAGTACAGCAACAGAAATTCCTAGTAAAGCCCACTTCAGCAATCAGCTCAAGACATGTACAGGTCTAGAGGGGCTTATAAATTACACTGGAGTATTCTCTGAAGTGTTCTTACAAGTTACAAGTGTTCCAAATCTTCCAATTTCTAGAACTGTATGGTTATTATAATCTTATATTTTTATGTAGTGTAACTACATCATTATTTGTGTTTGCTTGTTTGTTTAAACAAAAGGACATAAAATCCCTAGAGGTCTTCTGAATGTTAAGGAGCTGTAAATACAAACATATAAGCAAACTTAAGTTCTCCCCTCCCACACATCTGAGCAACCGCCTTCTAGTGAGTGATGGTTTATTACATTTTCTGTGCAGTGCTGAATATCAATTTAACGTGCATTTTGCAGTATAATGTCTTGCATAGATATGTACCCAGGATTACATTCCTAATGCAATATTGACAGAAACGCTGGCAATCGACCTCTAAACACACTGTCATCGTCCAAGAAGTGTGATGACCGCTTTTCATTTTGTTCTACACTTTTCTAGAAAGAAAATGCCGGTGGGTGCTTTATGGTGACAGAATCTATAGTATTTCAGTGAAATCTCTTCCCTTCTTTTACCACTATTTAATGTGGGTTAAAAACTGGTTATCTAGTCTCACTGATAGAGACCACACTACACTGAATTTTACTGAACACAGCATCTCCTTTCTATCTTCAGACCTAGCTGCTAAATCAGCACCCAGGAAATAGTCTTAACTGTGAAACTGAAGTTCACAGTTGAAAATGCGGGTGTCAGTATGGTTCTAATTAAAATGTAAAGACTCGTGCAGAACAAGGCTTGATGCTGTGGTAAAGCAAGGACTAAATTTCTGTCATTGCTGCTTTCATTGCTTAATATTCACACACCAGTGGAAAAGGCTTTCCCCCCACCTTCTTTAACAAATTCTTCTGCTTCCTGAGCTTTATTCATTAATCCCGTGACATTGTATCTGCTAAATCCAGCAATTCTATTGATCAGCAGGATTGTTAAGAAAATTAAATGAAAAAATAATGTTGGTTTTGCTCATTCCCACACTTGTTATCCTGAGCATTTTCATGCTCCAGGGCAGTGGATTAGAGCTCCAAAATGACAAGAGATGCCTGTCTGTTTTCCATGGATTACTTGCTACAGACATTCACTCTGCAAAGGAATTCGTGTCACTTTGAGATTATTTGGAGAACTGGCCTAATGAATTATCCTTTTGTGTTGAGCAAACAATCAGAAACAAACCACAAAAGATTCACCATATTCAGGACTTTATAAAGCACATCATTTTACAATGCTGTTACACTCAATTTACTTCTGGTTGCATAAAGAAGACACAACTACTTTTTTTTTTTTTTTTTTTTTTTCTTTTCTTATAAGGAAAAGAGAGTACAAGGCTAACAATCTGTCTTTCTCATATAGAATGAATGTGTAACACTCCAAATATTTCATAGCAACCAAATAAGCAAATCATGGTCCCTAGTCAATATATAATACGCCCAGAAAACATATGGATAATACACAGTGAGTACTAACTTATGTAAGATTGCATCCGAGAGAGAAAACACAACATCATTTTAGAAGAGATGAGAGACACATTTTGCATCCTTCATGTGAGAGACCACTCACGTTTTGCCTTCTGCTGTGGGATATGCCAGTCTAAAGACACAGAGAAGGGTAAAAACTGATCCTGTGGGTTGTTCTTCTGCTATTTAACTCTAAGCAGTGCTAATCAGCTACTCAGGCTAGCATATGCTACGCTCCCTTATAAGGAGAAGAGCAATGGCAGCACTTCAGTGGTTCTTGAAGAGGCTTTATATCTCAAAGGCACCCATTGCCATATGTTGCCTCTGCCAAGGCGAAACTGGGCTCAGCTCGGAAGGCATGATTTGGCTAATGCTACTACAGCAAGTGCCAGAAATGTCAGCCCTGGAAATTCAGGGTGGGCAACAACTCACTTTCAAATTGCAATCTATTCACTTCTCTTCCTTTGGTCTTTTGAAAGTGATCTAGCTGCTGAGTTTAAAGAGAGGGAAAAAGTAAAATCCAAATGTGCCTCAGTTCTTCATATAATCCCCTTCTTCCCTGAGGAAAAGACCACAATTACTAGCTTAATCAATTGCTCCATTGCAGCAAGTTCAAAAGGAATAACAGTTTTTCTGCATCATCTTCCATATTTGTTGCAGATTTTACATTTATTTTCTGTAGTGGCATTTATATGACATTCTATATAGTGTTTTACATCTCAAAATGCAGATAGGCACTTGAGGGCTCTGGTTTACATTTCTAGTCTCATACTGTGTTGCATTGTGATTTGCAGTTTTTTATACCACCTTTCAATATGTGAAGCAACTTCACATTGATAGATGCTACAAAAAGTCATATTTGGATGTGTCTGGGTTTTCACTGTTGACTATTCATGCAGAATTCTTCTAATTGCTTACAAGTTTGCATCATGTGATGCTTCTCATTACTCAGAAATAGTATTACTTGGCTCACGATTGCTTCAAACCTTCTTGCTGCTTCTGTGATTCTTAAAAGTTCTTGAAAGCTTAACTGCTCTAAGAAGGTCTTTAGTGTGCTTTAAAATTGTACTTATATTTTCAAAATTGTCTCCTGTGTTTTAGATGAGTCATTATTTGTTTATATTGATGTGATCAGGTCCTTCTCGGAACCACACAGGAAGTATCAGAATCCATTTTTGATATGCAGTACTAATCCAGTAGTCTTGGAGGGTAAAATTTCTTGGGTTGAGTGTGCAATTTCTGGTTAAAATCAGAGAAAAAATAAAACCTCTCAATCTGTATCTGATTGCTAAAAGCCTCCCTAGAGAACACACTTCTGGAGGAAACGTGAAATCTTAACTCAAATCGCTCCCTGCTATTTTCTTCCGTAGCAGGTGAGTTGTTTGATAAGCAGCCTATTTACAATTCTTCAAAGAGTTCCTTTGAAATTGCTTCAGTTGTATACATAACAATACTTGTACCGTGCTTTGGAATAACTGAATAATTATTGGCCCAAAATGAGACTCAGTCTAGAGGCCACTTAGTGCATTTGTTACGTGACATGTGAGCAACCCAGGATGCAGTTTCACAACATTCACACTTTGGAAGCAGAATCCCATTTGAGACTATCCAGACATTATATACCACATTTTGCTTATGTCATGGACTGCCAACCTCCTCATTTGGGATGCTACAAACTTTTTGTGGGGACATAATGGAAACAGTGGAAAAGAATGCTTAATATTAATCCTTGTGTGCATGTGAAAGGGGTTGACTTTTTGCATACATATGGTACATGCACTAGCTAATTGAGTAGAAGGAGTTGTAAACTGGCGCTGGGGAAAAGCAGCAATGCAGAGGAACTTTCAATGCTGGCCTTACTTCTGAAGTCAACATATCATGACACCCAACCTCTAGGTTCAAATCCTTTGCCTGTATCAGACAGGAATCTAAAGCTGGAATGTGTCTGACATAGCACTTAATGCTGACACACTTGTTCTGCACTTCTTTTTTATTAGGGGAAAAAAAAAATAAATGAAGCCTATAAAAGGCCTATAGGGTGAAGAAAAATGCTTCTGATACCCAGACCTGCTAAACTGGATACCAGGTATTGTTTTTACAGTGTTGATGATTATCACATTAGCTCAAGAGGTTATAAATAGCTGCTTCCACCTGGATTTTTATCGGATATAAAATTCTGTGGAATGGCATTTTTGAAGTTCTGAAGCAATTGCAAATTTATGTAAAAATGCATCAGCAAAAAAGGGATTTAAAGGTCTAAAGTTTTATATTGTATCAAAATGGAGTTGCCAAAACCACCGGTTCACATCTAGACCTGGAAATATTCTTGCTGTTGGAAGTCTAGACATGGTTTTCCCCAGCGTTCCCTTGGGCTATGTTGCATTTAGTAGCCTTATTCAGGTCTCCTGAATCTACATAAATCTGTAACATTTCTGATTATTGCATGTGATCAGGTTGCTAACCATGCTAGTTGGTATCTGCATTCTCTCAACAGCACTGCATCTCTCAACAATGCTGCATCCTACCATCTTGTCACAATCAACCTTTCCTTCATTTCTGAAGACTAATGAGACTGTAGTTATATGGTGCTTGTACTTTTGGCAGCATAATAGGATCTGTATCAGTATGATGTGTTTTATTCACAATGCTTTCAGGTCTATTAAACACCTCATCAAATTCTTCAAAATATTCTTTGCATCCTGTTCTGTAGACAGGTTATATGCCTGTCTGAACAGCAGTATTTTCAGACTACTCTTCAACCTAAACAAACCTTTTTTATTTTCTTGACCTCTGCAACCCATAGACATGGTAAGAAACCCACCCTAAATAGCTCAGTTCTAGGTATGTGATATTAATAAGAGTTACAAAAATTTATTTCCCCCAACTCCTGGTATGGGTCACTAGCTTCTGTTTCAAGTGGATTAGCTCTGGGGTACACAGCCAAATTGAACAAAACGTACCAGTCTATTAATTTTCAAGTATAGAGACTTCTGTCCTGATTGCTTGTATTTACTGGCTCTTGGGCCTTCACTGACGAAATACTGGCAAGGACATATGTTTGGTTTTTTCGTTGGTTTGTTGTTTTTTTTTACAGGAGATGAGAGAAATGCAAAAGAATATTTGATGTTCTAATTCTTCAGAGAAAAGACAATTTATGAAAAATCATTACAAAAGGGAAAACAAAGCAACAGCAGCCATGAAATGTTTGTCTCCTTAAATCCTGTTCCAGCCCTGATGTGTTGAATTCAGTTGAGGGAAGTCTAACCAAGCTGGAAGGTTTCCTCCCAAATGACTAATTGCAGAATGATTTGCTCCTCCAACGAAACAGATTTAATGGTTGGTGGATCTTAGAAAAGATTGATAATAAACTACTAATGTCTTTTTCCCCACTGCTGGTTGAAGAGCCAGCTTTCAAGGTGCATTATACACAAATGCATTACAGATTCAGTTACTTTGGCACTCAAATTTAATTTTGGCTTTTAACACCCATATTTTTTCTTAATTGGAACAATTTAAGATACATATTTCCTGCATGAAACCCAAGAAACTTCTGCAACTCAGAAAATAAGTCATGGATCAATATGAAAACATGGTTGCCATGATTTTGTACTTGAAAGTCCTCTTATGTTACGATTTGCACCTTTAGACTCCTGTATACCTTTCAAGATCTAATACCAAGGGATTTGCTCAAGGCCACACACTAAGACGTTAGCATGACAAGAAACTGATCCTGCATTTCTTATGTACTGTGCCAACAGTCACATCCTTACCTCTTCATTTATCATAGTGTGCAAGTCATTCTTGTCAGTCCTAAAAGTCTCTGCTTATCACTCCGTATACAGAAAATCCCCAGTTCTATTGTATCTGGGATCCATCATGGCCAACCTTTTGGCCCTATGTATTTTTGCTTAGTAACCTTTCCTGCCAACTGTCAAAGACTTGAAAGACACAACACTATCTTGTGTGCCACCCATTCATCACAGGCTTTTAAATTATCCAGGTGAATTGCAACAAGCAACAAACAGAAAGTATATACAGCATCTGCTGCAATAATTTTTCTGTTCTGGACTTTTCTTTTTCTCTCCCTATTGTTTTGTTTTAATTTTCTTGTGCTGAGTGGTTCATTAGGATATGATAAAGATATAAAACCAATGAAACCACTGGCTGTCATCTTCATACATCTTCTCCATTTGACTTTCTAGACTAGAAAAGCTTTTTAATAAGGATGCGTTTGGTTTTTTCTTGGAGAAGTTTCAAGTCTGATTCTGCTGAACAGAGTGTGTGGGTGCAAATTTTCTTTGGAAGATCAAACAATATCAAACAAAATGTAGGGGCTAAAAAGTCAGTTTATGATTCCTAATGCCAAAACATATCTATTTAATCACTGCTCGGATAGTCTTTGGAAATGGAATGGTAGGTAAACTCTGATACTTAGGAAAACTTGGGTAAATTTTGAGTAATTTGACCGCTGCAAATGCCTTTATATAGAAGCGATATATAGCAACATATAGAAGCGTGTGCTAGAAGAGGAAGAGGGGAATTCAAAGAAAAACAAATGCTAAGAAAACTTTAACTAACTCTCTCTTTCCCTTTCTGAATCCCAGTGACTACAGATTTCAGCAGGAGAGCAGAACTTTATCCCTCCTTTGGACTGGATTTGTAACTATTTCAGAAGATCTTTTCACAACATTATTTTCCTATTTGTTTCTCTGACATCAGAGTTTGTGATATTTTAGGAAGGCAAATATAGACAAAGAAAGGTTACTCCTGTCCCCTGAAGTTTTGAAATCCAAAACAAAGTTAAGATGGAGCTGAACCAGTCAGTCACATAAATCTTGTTTGCGTACATTCAAATTTAGGTTGAACACATGCATACACATATAACATTCTCTCAGAAAATGCCTGAAAACATCTTTTTATTTTGTTTCTCAGGGAATCTAGAAATACTTTAAATACTTTGCTGCTTAGATGTTTGTATGTGCATACAGAGCAGAAGTACAAAGAGCATCAGGTAGAGCATCCCTGATCTATAATGATTTTTTTCCAGCAGTACCTAGGCACCTAAACCTGACCAGTTGCAGTTCACCTTCCCTCTTTTCTAAGCGGACATGAAGCTGCAGTTTAAGTGATCAGAGCTCCCTGGACTAAGGACTAACAGCAGTGGTAAAGGTGGTAAAAGTGCAAAGGAAACATGGGCAGATTTGGGGAGGAGCACTGTCTCGTGGCATTTGAGCACCCTGTTGGAGATTATAAGATTAATGGAGATCTGCTGACACTGTAAAACATCTTTCTGCTCTCCCTGTTCCCTGTACCTGAGGAGACAAAAAAAAAAAAAAAAAAAAAAAAAAAAGAAGAATGCTGGTACTGCACATAAGTATTTCCCAGGATAATAGAAAATTACAATTCTGGGCAAGAATTAGCTACATAGCAACACTTCAGTGACTTATGATCAGACTAGAAATTTTAAAAAAATCATATACTAGTAAGCTAGGTATTCTGTACATGTAAAATAATGTAATGAAAGCATATTTTATGTTATAGCAAAATAGTCACGGGAAAAGACTGGACTCATACATGCACATTATCTGTCTATACACACAGAAGGCATGTTTTATATGGCCAGTATAACCTAAAATTAGCATAATTAGCCATCTTCATTTTCCCTGGCATTTCACAATTTCTCACAGATGGATTCTTCAGGTTTTCTTTTGTTGTTGTTTGGTTTGGTATGGTTTTTGTGCTTTGTTTTTTTTCTTTTCCTTTCTCCTTGTACTGGTTTCATTAATCTCAGCCAAATTCCAGAGTATTTCTTAATTTCTTAAATCTTTACACCACAATCTTATAAACTATAAGGGTTTTTTCTTCTTTTTTTTCTTTTTCTTTTTTGTTCGTGTTTGTCTTTACCTTCAAGTGAAACAGAAGCCGATATGTTCATAAAGACAAAAATTCCATTGTTTATACTGATCAGCACAGACTAGTCAGTGAGGGGGAAAAACAAGGCATCTGTTGAATACAAATGAAGACAGCAGGTTATTATATGAAGCTACTTGTCATTTGCTTTAAGTAGCTGAAACTTCACTATCCTATTCTCCATCCCACCACAGGACAAAGTTATGAAAATTATGGTGACTTCATAAAGGCGACTTTGCATGAAATTACAAAAGCTCATGCACATAAACTTAGTCTTTGCCCTTTTGAAGCATTGTTCCTCCTTAGACCTAAGTGATGTTGCTAACAACAGGGAACAGTATGCTGAAGCCTAGAATTAGTGTCCTTAAAGGGTTTATTATGATGTCAAACCCAACTGTTAGGAGAGCTTCCTTGTATCCAAAAGGCCTATACTGTACTTCAGCAAAGGGCAGCTTCACAATGTGAAAATTTGAAGAAGAGGAGTTAAAAATCATCGCCTCAGACTTCAAACAAATCTTGCTCTCTGTTTTCCTTCTGACATGTTGAATGATACATGATGTCATATGATGTTCAGTAATTCCCCTTTCTCTCTTTTGAATGAAATAAGTGGTTTCTGTTTCTGAGAAAATGTATTTAAGCCAAATTTTACTCCCAGTTATCCTGATGTCAATCCCAAGCAACAACAATTCAAATGCAATTTCTCTGACTTCACACTGATGTAATAGAGAACATAATGTCATTCTTGAAGAAGCAGCTGTCACCTCATGGAATACTTTATGAAACATCTTATTTGGAAATGGGCATTCATCTATGCAACAAATTTCCCTGTACTTCTCTCTCATTCTTTCCTTCTGAAGACAGTGCTTTTAAACAGAATCACTGTTGTTGCTTAAGAATTTATCTGCTTCTGCGCTTAGTCCCCACCTGACATCATAATCCTCTGTTTGTGACATAATAATCATCTTTACAATGAACGATTGTGATACTACAAGATGGGCTTAAAATCTGATCCGAAAAGTGCTTTGTATTCTGATATCTTACATAACGCCATATCAACTTTCAGCTCAAGAGATAATAATTTCAGCCAAGTGACATCAATTAAATTTTCATACAAGGGAGTGGTACGCTTGATACAACTCTCTAGAGATGATTCCCTCCGGAGTGTACGGTTTTATGATTTGACCTTTAAAAATATTTCCACTCTCTAGCCAGTGCTTGGTTATGCAACACTAATGATTTTGCTGAAGTAGAAAAGCTTTACGTATACAATTCAGTCCAGCCTCCCATAAAAGTTTAAAGCTGCAACAAGCAAAAGCTTGAAAAAAGGAAAACCAAATGTAAATATATTTCTCATGAATTGTTCAATGACTTTCAGATACCATAATGTGTTATGAGAGCAACCTGAAAGGCAACATCCTTCTTGACAAGTGCTGAGTGAGTAGCCTTCAGTCTTAAGTATGAGGATACAGTTTCATCCTGTATTTTTGCTCTGAAATTCAGTGGTTTCTCTGTTCATCCTACCATCTTTGGCAGCTTTAACTGGAGTTATTCATAGGTTTCAAATTATGCACACACTTTGCTGGATCTGTGCCCAAGTGTGCTGAAATTTTTTTATGAGCAGGATAGCCAACAGAATCCAGAATCACGGAGAGTCACTTTTTGTTCTTTAGCACACTTTGAACTTTAAGGCAGGACCTCTGAGAAAAATTGGAATCTAGGGAAGAAGGTTATCAGATGATGTGTAGCCCAAGTCTTCTCTTCCTGATAGCTGAAAACACTTGAAAAATGGCAGACTATGCCTAAACTTGAGCCTGATGACTAACTCAGCCAGATACAGCATCAAGATTTCTGGAGTCTTAAATTTTCTTGTTTAAGTAAACCGCTATGCAGAGATTTGAGCTATAAATTTTTTAAAATAAATATTATAGACTGGATATTTTAATGACTAGAATTCAAGATGTTTCCTTCTGTAATAGATATTTCTAAGGAAATTACTTCCTCAAATTAAATATTTAGCTTTTGAAAGGGTATTTAACATACAAACCAATAGGTGGAATAAATAGTATTTTGTGAATATTCTCTGTAATTGTTACATTAATGTCATTATTTCTCATTAAAGAACTCAGAAGGTCCCACACTTCCACAAGTCTTGTTTTCTTAAGTCAAGAAGACTCTTGCTGGTGAAGGAATTATTTTCCTCTTGGTAAAATGTCCTGCTATGGTAAAATGTTCCATCTGGTGTGTTGAGCTACAGAACTGTAAAAGCAAATTTCTCTGTGCTATCATCTCCTTGAAAGCCATGTGCACACAAGATGAATCTCTTACACCATAAGATGGATTTCTGATGACATGAATTAGTACATAGCATGTGTTGCTTTGGAAAACTTTGTTTAATATTGAACACTGGTTGATGATACTCTCCAGTGATATCCCATTACAAAACTGATTATAAAAATACCACAGCCACATTCTGGATAAAGTTATTATCCATTCTGTTTGCCACACCAATGCCTTACTGTGGAAATCCATCCTAGATTTATTGACCACAAATTATTCTATATGTGAAATAAATTAGTTGGAGAAAGAAGCATATCTTTATGGCTTTCAGCACATCTCCTGTGGAAACAGCATGAAAAATGCAAAACCTATTTCAATAATCTTTTCCAACATTTTGTATATGCAACAGCCGCTCTCTCAAAAGCCATATTTCTTCCCTGATCACATTTTCAAGACTCTTGAAACAAAGCTTTCAAAGCACAATTTGATAGAGACTATTCACTTGCTTGCTTTTTTTTTTTTTTTTTTTTTTTTTTAACATATTATATAGTTCAATTACTGGAATGGATAAGTTTGAGATGGTTACTGTTGTTATTGCACGAAATTGATCTGGGCTCCACTCCAGCCAAAACCGAGTCTCATTAAGATGGATACATTCAGATGGAAATTAAGACCCTTCTAATGAAATATGCTGGAGGATTAAGTTACAAGTGGCAGGACACATTACCTTATTTATCTAGTTGTGCTTGCATGACTTGCTAGGCCAGCAGTTATGGCAACTATTCTTTGCACAACCCACTTTCAAGACTATTTCCATTAAAAGTAACTTGACTGAGTACACTGCTTTGCTCATAGTTAAGATATGCTTCAATGTTTATATCAAGCCAATTAAACCCTGTTGTTTTAAAGCAATAAAAATTGTTCTGTAATTGCCACATGTTCTCTACCATCTTCAAATCTGGAGACTAAGAAATAGTTTGCAACATTTCTAACAAAGCTATTTCATCCTCACACATTTGACCTTAATTTTGTCTTGTATTGATTTGTATGATAAAACATTCTAGACCTTTTTGTGTGTGTTATTGTAGTTCCTCCTTATCTTTTTCTAACATTTTAAGTAAAGATACCTATTATTGTGATTATTGTCATTTCAAGATTTTTTTTTGTTCATGCATTATCATGGCTGTACCTAGCATGTTGCAGGCAAAATCACTGAGGAGCTTAGTTAAAACACCGTGGTTGCACAGAATCACGTCATTAACATACTCTTACTGGCAGCTGAAAAATGTGTTACACAGCTCCCTTTGACACATCTGTTCTTGTGCAATATGTCCCATCATCTTCATAACTGTATTAATTCTGAGTGCTTCCATCTGAACCAAATTAAAAGAGCCTGTATTTCAAATAATGGTGTCCTGAAAAATGTCTTTCATTAAATGTGTTATTTGGAGGCAAGTAAAGTTAGCTACTACTTCTGAAAACCTCTTGGGAAGCATTATCTGTGGGTTTAAAGTTGGGGAATTAAACTATTTGAAATCCTGACACATTTGATCTCTGCAAGCAGACAAATAAGAAAAGATCTTCTTTTCAATATCTGAAATTACAGGGAGCAGTTTTCTGTATGGACTTTGGATATCTTCTACATTTTCTTTGCATTCATGTAAGCTAGTGCATAGAAGGTCTATTCAAGTCTAGTCTGAGGTAGAAGCAAGACAGGGGAGGATTTAGGGCATGGATTTAGGGCATGGAGTTACCTGCAAGGCCATTAGGACTATTTGTTTATGCTAAGTGGGCTGTAGCAAGACTTCTCTGAGTGTCAGGCTTTAATGGCACTGTTATTGCCTGCCTAGAAACAGCTCTGGATGTATGGAAATTGTCTGGAGATCAAAACAGGAGCTTAGCACTCGGATAGTTAGATTATTTTTATTTTTACTTTTTTTCTTTATGAAATATAGAAGTGTCGCAAAAGTAATCATCAGCCTGTGAGTTTTAAGCCTCAAGATACAAGGTTGGGATATAGAACCATGTAACTGTGAGTTGTTATGCACCATCTGACTACATGAACATAGCCGATCATTAGTACATGGTAAAAATATGTGAGCCCACACCTTTGTCACCAATGTAAAAAGCACCTATGGGGACATTTCATGTCCTTTCATTGCACAGTAACTTCCTTCCCTGCTGAAGCCTTACTCTTCTCAATGCAGCTCATCAGGGCAGCAATTTGCCTAGCACAAAGGATTCTAGTTGGAAGTCTCAGCTGACAGGAGGAAAAAATGGAGAAAGGATTTGATCAAAATCCCCCCAAACCTAGTGAAGTTCTCTGAGTTCAGAGGCTGTTTATGTGACAGGCAAAGAAATTGAAAATCTTCCCAAAAAATGTTATGATGAATAAAGACATTGGTGTTTGTGCTGGTATTTGTATTACATCTTATACACTGCCTAAGACAAAAAAAACCCCAAAATTTTTTTAAAAGTTTGAAGAAGTTAAATGATAGGGGAAAGAGAGATGCAGAGATGAAGAAACTTTCCACTGAAACACTATATAAATACCTAGAGGGTGGGCGTCAAGAGAATGGGACCAGTCTCTCTTCAGTGGTGCTTAGTGATAGGGCAAGGGACAATGGGCTCAAACTAGAACACAGAAAGTTGTGATGGGTTGGACTTGATGATCTCAAAGGTCTTTTCCAACCTGGTCTGGTCTATTCTATTCTATTCTATTCTATTCTATTCTATTCTATTCTATTCTATTCTAAATACAAGGAAAAAATAATTTACTTTGAGGATGATGCAGCACTGGAACAGGCTGCCCAGAGACGATGTGGAGTCTCCTTCTCTGGAGACTTTCAACCCCCACCTGGACATGTTCCTGTTTAGCCTGGTCTAGGCATACCTGCAGGGAGGTTGTACTAGAAGATCCCCAGAGGTCCTTTCTAACCCCTACCATTCTGTTATTCTGCAATATGTTTTTATTAGCTGCTATATGTTATTTTTAAAAAAAACCCTGCAAACTCCACTTCTGTCCCTGTCTAGTTCCCAGCTTTAGCCAGTAAAGACATGAAAGCAGGTTTCTACAACAGTAGAAACAGTAAATGGACGGTGGCTTTGAACTCATTTGCTGGCATGAGATAAATACATTTAAGTGATACACTTAATGACATATTTCTCTTGTGCAGAAGTAGAAGAGTTGGCTATGATCTACTTCAGACTTCAAATTTTACTACCATAGCTAGTATCAGATAAAAGCTGTTTTCAGAAACCAAGAAAATTGTGTTAGAGCAGCAGATTCTGCCTCATTCATGGCAGTTGTGAGTTAGTGGAAATAGTGCGATTTCATTTTAGCTATTTATGCTAGGACACCTCTTAGTCAAAAGAAAGTCTTTTGTATGCACATGTAAACCAGGATATTGGCAGTGTCTTGAACAGGAGAGGTTAATGATATATTGTTGATGAATAGGTGACACAAACTTCAACTCAGAACAGCCAATACTATGGCTTACACAACCATCAGTCAGCTAAAGAATCTGCTAAGGCAGATGGCATTTACCATTTAAAGGATTTTCTAGTACTTTTGGGGGAACAACAGTTCATACTACAAAAATTCTGTCATAAAACTGATTGACAAAGGAGAGACGAGAACTACACAATCATAGAGACTGTCTTATGCTGTATTACCAGAAGGTGATGCATTCACAACATAGATCAGTGAGTGAGACAAGTTATTTTATATGTATTTCTATACCTATGATGCTTCTTTCCATGTATTTAAAAGGATGTCATTGTTCAGTGAGTAATAAATTCCCTTTAAACAGCTAGCTTAGCTTCACTGGATTTGTATTTGTGAAGAATGTTTCACCACACCTAATTTTTCAATGGAAAAGATGCATGGAAAAAAAAACAAACAACACATCAAATCACTTCTTATTTTTGAGGGCGAAGGTAGTGGCTGCTGTGAATAATCTGTATGTTGCATTTATGTATACCCCAGGTCCCATGAGCATGAAGGAACCACATACAATAATGAAGCTAAAGAAATCTGGAGTAAGTATGAGCCAGTACAGTTACAGTGGAAGAATGTAACTGAATAAGTAGCTAAATGAAGGAAGGAATAGTTCTTAGCTTGGATTCACATAAAATATTCTCACCCTATGCTGTAAGACTCACAAGTCATTTGAATGTAAGTAACTGAACAAGAGCACAGAACTTTTCAAGGTGAGGGAGGATTTTTCAATATAAATATAGAAGAAAACCAACGTTTAAATCTTTGTCAGAATAATCATTGCTGATATATGAGTTCATGTGTTTTGATTTGAGGTGGGGATCTCACAACATCAGAGTAAAGGGTAATAATCACCTCTTGCACTCTTATAAGAATAATGCTGAGCAAAGGACATTTTTCAAGGTGATATTCACGGTACTCTTTGCCCCCTCCCCCTGCTGTCTTCTTTGGTACATCTGAATATATGTCCCTGCCACCATTGAGCTGATGTAGCATCAGCAGCTAAAAGATGGGCAATGAGGGGCCCCTGTGCACTACACTCATTCTTCAGATATACTTTACACTTATCCCGGGAATGTTAGATTTGTTATGCAAGTGCAGAACAAAAGCACAGTGCAGGCTCATTAAAATTTGCCTTCATGAGAAAAATGGATTTACAAAGAACTTTAAAAATAATAATTACATTAATTATACACATACAAAATAATATGTCAGAGAGAATGAGGAAGGTAGAGACCTGGACCAGTGCATCACCTTGGAAATCCCTCTGGCACACAGATTGTTTCCATCTTATCCAAGAAAAGAGAAAACATACAAAGGGGCCAGAAACTACATGATACAGTTCTTTAGGCTGTAAGTAGCTGGTTTAGATAACACAAGTTGTACATGAATTCTATAGACAATACCTACTCAAGTAATATTTTGCTTTAGGAAAACAAAATAAAACAGGAGACAGACATGAGTAGTAGCTCTGAGCTGCTGGGATTTTGAAAAGAAACAGTGGTTGTAGCCCAAATCTGAGTAACCATAATGTAGGTTGTGTATAACAGACGTAACACATGGAGTGGAGACCTTAACACAGTTAGGTGTATGTGCAGATTATAGTAAGGCTGAAGTCATCACTAAAATGCTTGATGCAACAAAGTTTAAGTTCATCTTAATACTAAATTGTACAGTGATAAATCTTGATGCCTAAGTTAAATGGTGGAGAAAAAAACAATACCTATCATAAAGAACCTTAAAGAGGTTCTGAAACTAATGGGTTTATTAAAAGACCAAGTGATACATAGCTACTGTGCCAGAAAGGAGAAATGTAATATTTTCTATGAAAATTCTAAGAAAGGCTCTGGCAGAATCTACTTACAGTACTGTGATTAAGAAGAATCAGCACTGGTTCATGTGTCACACTAACCACACTAGCCACTAACCAAAAATGATTTTCAGTCTGCTTAAAAGGAGGCGTTGACCTTAAGCAACAAAGATAAGATGGCTTACTTCCTTCTTTCTGACTCTTTATGCTTTTTTAAAATTAAGCTGATCAGACATTATTTGCTACTGTTAGAAGTTGATTTGGCAAAACTTTCCAATGTTTGAGAACCTGGAAAAGATTTTTTTTTTTCAGATGCAAAGCTACTTTTTCAAACTGATACCATTGTGGGAAAGATTTAATAATTATGGTAATAATGTATGGGAAAACATGCCGTGAAATGAAGTCTATGACTAGGTTACGGAGTTGCCAACACATGAACCAACTCATCAGGTCTCAGGTTAGGTGTGGACCGAGATTGCCAGATCAATTTGACATCTAAATGTGAGATAACACTGTGGAAAATCTTCAACGTTACCAGCATGGGATGGTAGGATCAGAATTTTCCTGGAGTTTTTTGAGAGAGACTATTCAGTCCAAGGTGTTACGGGAATATATATATATTCAAAGGGATGTGTAAAAGCCATTTTGTGGTCATAAAACAACTTAGAGGAAGGTAAAAAAAATATTTTATAACAACACAAAGTGAACACTTGAAATAAAGAACATTGGCAGAGATTGCCACATGAGGCAAATTTAAGGGAAAAAAGTTATATAGTCATGCCAATAATAAAGGTAAATGGGAACCTTGAAAGTAAGCAGACATAGATGATACTGTTTAATGTAGTAAGGACAAACACACTTACATTAGAATATAATACTGACTTACCAGAGATGAGTTTAGCCGAAAATATCACAGCTAAACATTTAGCCTGTATGTATTAAGTGTTTGGGGGCTTTTTGCTAAACCAGCTACATGTCTAAAAGAAACCTATTGCAGTAAATTCTGCCACAAACTATTTTAGGCAGTTCTAGTGCAGATTTAGAATGCAACTTTAAGTGATGTTATCCCTAATGCTATAGGTAATCAAGAAAATGGTGCTGAAATAAAAAAGTAACAGACAAAGCAAATTAAAACAACCAACAACTAAAAGACCTGTGGAATCAGGCTTTTAACCATGCTAAACATGAATGACTTGTGGATTGCTACCAAAAGATCTGTCATGGGGTGCTATTTATTCCACAGGGAATAGAATATGATATTGTCAGACCCAACATTAAAAGTAAAGAGACAGGAAAAACCGCATCTTAATTTGACATGGTACCACCAAGAGAAGTCACCATTTTATGAAAACAAAGTGAGACTATGTTGTGAGAACAGATTGTCACTAGTGGCATATTTTGGAAGAAACTGTCACTCCAAACTGACACATACAAAGCAGGGGTACCACCTCTACAAGTCTTGGAGAGACTTCCTTAAGGAAGTCTCACTTTGGTAAGAGTTGCAGCAAATTGACACAGTGAAATTTATGGACCTGGCATAACCAAAGATAAGTGGGACTGATGGTCCCAGTGGGAAGGCAAGATGATTTCTGGGACAGCATGTCAGAAGCTGCTGGTCACTTTAGAGAATTTACAACTAATGAATAAAATATAAGTAAAAAAAGAGGTTATAAATATTTGAAATCCTTTATTATGCTAATGTTGATTCCTGTTGTCGGGGGGATTAGTTTGGTTTTGGGTTTTTGTCTGTGGTTTGCTGCTGTTGTGATGTGTATTTACTTTGGTTTGTTTTTATGTTTGGCTGGGAAGAAAAGAAAGAAATGGCATTCTGTATTTTTATTAGTCCTTTTCACACATCTGTTAAACTAGTGGTAAATTTAAGTGGTGTCTCATTTGGGTAGTACTGCCCAGTTAGAAAACCTGGGAGCTAAATGATGCACAGTTTACTCAAATATCTGGACTGTGGGCAATTTTAAAAGAACATAGCAGCAGCAGCGTCATAAATGAGCTGTGACAGTATCATCATTTCTCATGTCTTTCCCATCTGACAGTGAGTTTTAAGAAAAACACAATAAAGTAGACAAATAGACTCAAAATGATTGTTAAAACATCATCAGTAGAGGAAACTGAACAACATGAAAAAAAATAAATAAAAGCCACCCAGAGAAACTATTTAATCTTTATTTTAAAAGATTTATCTTAATAATTTTCCTACAACTTTGTTAACAGTAGAAATATTTATTGCTACTGCTGCTTTGGAAAATGCTACTCTGACTTGCCTTTCCAACTTTTATAATTTGTTTTCTCATTTGTATTCCTGTAGCATTAACATCACCCAGATAAGCTGCTTGGTGCACTGTGAGTCTCTTTTTGCTTCTTTGAAACCCACTGACAAGTATTGCTACTCATAGGTAGTGTAGATTGGGTGAACTCTTGCCTTTGATGTTTCTGAGAACAAACCTTCGATTCACTAACTTTTTCATTAAACATCTCCCCCAGAATGGTTATAGTTGGTTCATATTTATTCATAGGCCTTTCATTCCATCTTTCATACCATGCTATGTCTTCTAAAAAAATGGTACCTTTAGTCCAAGAGTCTAAAACTTGCTAGTATGCCACTTGCATCACAATTATTGCGGTAGTAGTTTCTACAGTTCACTTAGCAGGAGTTTTTATCTTGCTGTGGAAGAACCACTCATGATCTCTTATCTTTGTTTCTTTAGATCATTAATAAAAAGTCCTTTTGCTGTTTTCACACTAATATGATATTTTAGAAGGGAAATGTTAGCAGACCTAGTTAAAAAAAAATCTCCATATAAAGACAAATTCAAAGAATTATTCAATGACTAAACTGCAAGTCATTATCTACTTTTATTAACCTTACAGTCAGTTACAGATTTAGCTAGAGCAGGAAGCTAAGGTGACCCCTTAAGTTTTAGGCTGCTCCCATGTATGTTCAGATATTTCTAATGTGTACTGTATGACTGTGCTTCTTCCATAGAGCTTGTTTTATCCTAGTTATGACAGGAAAATGCAAACTAGAGAGGGGTAAATGAGGTCACTAAAACAGATCAGGTATTATTAGGTAAGCAAAGGCTGAGTCAAGGATTGTAAGCTCCTCATGCAATCCCTAGCAACACTATTAATCCTAAAGACAAATCTTAAATAAAGCCTATTAGATGTACGAGTTTTCACAGGTTAATGAAAGTGTTCCCCTTTAGGAAGGAGGGTAGTGGATACTTTTGTGATTCTGACAACTATTGCCATCACTTTGGGTAATATGAGCATTTCCAGTTGCCACTGGTAACACAAACAAACCACCCCACAAGCCAAAAACATTATCCAACTTCTGTTCTAACTACAGAAGTTTTGACAGACATCTTGTTTGCTCAACTTATGATTAAAAAAAAAAAAAGCTTTTGTACAGCACTAGAAGACAAAAATTAAATAAATGCATTTGTTACAAGTTTCTGTCTCTTACATTACATCGAGTTGAAGCACTTTCTGGTTTTTATTGCTGTGTTTTGCTATCAGTTGCATATTTGTTTTAGAACATAAGCTCTAAAATTCCTTTGATGCCAAATATATGGCAGGTGTATGCATGTGTTCTGCACTAGCACTGAGCAAGCTACAGACCTTGTTTGATGAAATAAGCAGACTATTTGGGCAGTGATGAGAAAATGTTTGTTTGAATTCCCTCAATGCCATTAAGAAGGCTGGTGCACATTGCCTCTTTTTTTAAATGTATCTGAAATATCTGAGAAGGGAAGTTCTCGTGCTAGATGGTTAAAGTATAATTTTTGTTTTGAATAATACCCCAGCAAAGATTGTATGGCCTGGGATCATTTCTAGGTATGAGTCTTCATTACACTTATACTACTAGTGTATGAACTATGAGTATGAAAATCCCCCTGGGGAGCAGCAGTTTGAATCTAAGTACACCTGGCCACTGTGCTTATCTGCATGTCACTTCAGAGCAAAGCTGATAACCTAATTAGATGACGTGCTGTGTGAATCTCCACACAGCAACGAGCCATATCACTTCACCAATTCTTCCTCTGTGATTCATCATTATGTCTGAGCACATGTGTGACCCTAATAGATGACTTGAGAGGAGCTTCTCTGTATCAGCATCACAAATTGGCCTTGTTACAGAATTATCAATGTCTGCTGAGCCAGTACAAGTTAAAAGCAGGGGTCTGTGTGGGGTTGGAGTTATGGTTAGACAATGTCAAGTAGACAGAGTTTTCAGGTCAGGAGAAGCACAAAAAAGGCAGTAAATAATAATCCAGCTATGGCAGACAGGGCCTGTACCTCTGCGCATTGCAAGCAGACACGTCATACGCAGCATGAACTGCATGGACCTTTGTGTTTGAGAATACCATTAAGGTGTATATATGATCATATTTACAAACAGGGACAGCAAGAGATTGTCTCGGTACACACTAGCATAACATCAAATTTCTTTCCATATTTGTCCTGGTAAACAGTAAACAGTCTTGGTTCTTGACTGCATGGAGAACAATGAGGAAGGAAATTGTATCACCGTCTTTCCTAGACTACATGTAAGAGACATCCTACATTTCACTCTACAGCTAATAAGCTGATTGCAAACCTTCCATAGACTTTTCAAGCACAGATTAAATGTGACTTAGCATATTTTCATGTGACTCACTGGAAGCAATAGTAAACGGTTGATTATACAATGACATAGAAGCCTCTGGAGTCAAAGAAGAATCCATTAATACTTGGACCAGGGATAATGAGTGGATCAACTCTCCAGGAAGCTTCCAAATTTAGAAATCAACTTCTTAAGACGTAGTAAAAAAGAAGTTTTCTATGACTTACAAGTCATGACACAAAATGTCTTTCATGCTTTGATATTTCATTTTACAATGGTTGTTATTATGGAACAATGGAACAAGTCATGACCAAAACTTTAGTCATTAACTCTTTTGTGATCTATTACCAATTTGGAAAGCGGTGACCACATGATTCATATATATTATGCCAAAACAGGAGCACCATGAATGTTCAATTATTTGCCATGTTCACAGACTGTCAGATGGGGCAGATAGCCAGCTTTTCCAAACAATCACAAAGAGATCAGCACAGCTGTATCACATTTTCAGCTTGTACTCCTTTACTACTGAAACCAACATCCAGTGTTCTCAAACCAGTGCTCTCTTTGATGAACATGGTTTTCAATTCATATTTCTTCTTGCTTTAAATAAAATGAAAGAAAGACAACCAAGCAAAACAAACAAAGAAACAAACAAACAAAAAAACAGACAAAAACCCCAGCACCCTAACAAAACTGTGATGGGCTAGTCTGATCTAGAATTTCCTCCTAAGCAATACTGTAAAAATGTCACATTCATAAAGCAGGAATAAATGAAGGTGATAAACAATGAGTGTAGAAGGGCTGTGTAGATGACATGAAGAGATGAAGACGCTGAACTAATTATGAGAAATGAGATATATAAATTGGGGTGACAACACATAATCAAGTTCTCTTTTCAGTGTTTCATGTCTCACTTCTGCAAAGTGTGTTGAGTTCATGAATGTCTATCACTAAAGGAACAAACATTTGCCTTTATTATACCCAAACTGCTTCCATTTCTATTATCAGTCTGTTTAATTAATACGTGAAGTGCTGGCTCCGGTTGTCTTGGAAATGCTACATCATACTCCAAGGTTAGAAAGTAAGAAAATGCATTGGCAAAAATGTCTTAACATAACATAATTACATTATTGATAATCTGGAAAACAAATCTATCATAACTGTTCTGCCACCCTCACACCCCAATTAGGAACAAACACTGTGCAAAGCACTGCAAGACACCCTGCCTCAGAGAGATTAGAGTCTGAGAATATGGTAGGAGACAAGTGGATATAGGCAAACAGATGGGGAAAGCAGAAGATAACATTGAAATGATTATGATTAGTGTAACAGTTTCCAATGATTCGATCGGAAGCCTGCCACAGGGGCAAAGAAAAAAGCCTTTATTTTATGCTTCCATAAAGGGCTGCCTACATCAGAGGATGTTAACAAGATAATTAGGGTAATGATGTAATTAAAAGAGAAGTCAGAATCCCAAAAGATACAGTTTAGGATATGGGTGAGGAATTGCATCCCATATTATGTTTTTAATATTCAATACAATCTGGCTTTGCGAGACATCACAAACGCTTCAAGGCAGATAAAAAAAAAACAAAAATACACCAAAAAATGGCTTCCAGAGGCACAATTTAGCTGTTTCTTAAATAAATATCATAGGAAAAGGCAGTGGGTAGAGCAAATGGTTTATCCAGCTTGCAAGGACAAGCACAACCGCCACCTAACTGTTCCTAAAGGGGCATTTGGCAGACTCTGGAGGTCATGGAATGAGAGAGAGAGAGAGAGTGGATACAAGCTGGAGAATTCCCCCTCCCGGAGCAGTTTGACTGTGTTTATGGAAGTGTGCTGCAATTAATGTGACTCTTGCCATCCAGCAGCCCAGTACAGCATTATTAGGCCATTCTGGAGGAAAAATATACCTCAGTTCTCCCAGCTGCAGCAGAAAGGAAAGTTATGTTAAAACAAATCAGTCAAGCACTTAATAAGAATGACCTGTGAACTCCCTTTCCTTTTGAAATGGTCGTATTGTCAAAAAAACTGTTGCAAAGGAGAATATTTGCTCCTTGAGATTTTTGTCATGGTTGCCTAAACTGACTACCCTTTTTATCCCACAATCTCATGCAAAGTGTGCCGATGTGTTATAAAATGGCTTTGTTTGCTAGAACTGTTTGACCACCGAGGGTTTCTGAGTGTGCATATCTCCTGGCTCATTGTGCCTGTATTGATTGGAATTCATTAGCCTCTATGGTATCCTCAACATCAGTATGTTGCGTCCATAATGTAGCAGGAAAAAAACCTCCAACCCACACGATAAATAAAAATATCCTTACTTCAGAAGCATAATTCATTAAATTTCTGTAATATTGAGACAACTTTGAGGTATCTCTCCTTCCTGTAAACCCCTGTCTTAATATACTAGATTACATAGACACAGATTCTCAGTCGGTAGGTTTTAACTCTGATAGTGTCCCCTCTATAGACAGCTTAAGTCAACAGAAAGACTGTCACCTACTCAGAGGGCTTTGGATCAGCTTTGGGGGCTAAAAGTTTTCCTGAAGCCTGACAACTTAAGCAAAACTACACCTACATAGAGATAAGATTAAAACTGCTTGAAAAATGATACATTCTCCCATTGTAATTCACAGTGGGGAAAAATCAACAAACAAAAATGCCCCACCAACCAAACAAAAAGCCAACAGTTTTTTATTTTTTGTCCATATGTAGTCAAGAAAACCTTGATTCACAGCTCTTCCTTCAAATAAATGTGCCTGAGTTTAAAAAAAAAAAAAAAAGAAAAAAAGGCCTAGAAGAGTGTGGAAATCTTTTTGCTTAACTTCTTTAGCATTACAATTCGGCATTACAGTTTTCTAGATTATATTATTTCTGCACTTAGAATCAGGAAATCCAGTTGGAGAGATAACATGAGGGCTTTTAAGTTCATCTTTTTATTTAAGTTTTTAATTTGGATCCACTTTCCAAAAAATAAACACAATCCCACATGAGAAGAGAGAGATTCAAAATTCTTTTTTCTGATCCATAGCCAGGATTAAAGGCAGGAGTCTCATCTCCCCTGAGGCTGCTGTAATCATCACAATCTACAGTATTATTCGAATGCATTTTTTTTCCTCCATTTCTCATGCAGAAGGTCTTTCACTTTGCATAAAATAGTTTGATATTTATTGAGCTAGTGAGAGAGTGTGAAAATGACTCTGTAAGACAGTGGTTAGACCAGTCCCAAGGGATTTGAAACACCTGGGTTCCTCTTCCCAGTGCAATGAATTTTTAATTGTATTCTAAAAAGTGGAACAGCTTTAAGAGGACAGAAAAAGCCTGACTCAACTTCCCGGAAAGCAGATGACCTCTATTCAAAGCCCTAATAATAATCAAGCAGAAGGAGTACTTAAGACCCTTTTCCTATGTTTGTATGACCGACCTGATAGCTGGGCCATAGGGTTTAATGAGATATGATTACAATAGAATCTCTCTCTGGTTTGCAAAGTAAGATGATTTGGGAGGGTGACTGCCAACTGGAAGAAACTGGGATTGCTTTCAGTACAGGTAAACACAAAGGCAATAGTTTTTCAAATGTTCAAATATCAAAGTTAAGATTTTGATTCCTAACACAATATTGCCAAGATGAAGAGTCAGGCATTTTCCCAGGTTAAGAAATCTTTCATTTTATCATTTTCCAGAGTAGTAACTAGTTTGTAATTTTATTTAGGTTTGGGGGTTTGCTTGTTTGTTTTTCAAATAAAACATTCTACATAAATTGCATTCATAAATACTCATCTGCAGTGGAAAAGGTTTTGATCCTCCTTTCCTAATTCTTGCAGTTGTGTACATCTATAGCGTGACGGGATACGAAACAAATTAAATTCAGCACGTGTAACACTGGTGAAAGGCAATGAACTTTACATCAGGAAGGACCTCAATTCATGCTGTATATATGAGGAAGCAAACAGCCTTCAAACCTGAGTTTCATGAGACACAAGAGGTACGCACCTTTTTCATTATAATTGAACATAAGTGCTTGTATGGTTTTTAACAACCAGTGATTGCTCTTGTGGTTTTATGGCTTGGTTGTATGCCCACTGAAATCAACAGAATGAACTGTGAAAGGCTTCTGAGCTTACTTAAAAGTGCAGCTCAGTGACACAGAACAACCCAGCTGCCTTATCAACCGAAAGGATTTGGACAAAATGATGAAAAAAAAAAATTTTTAAAAAATTACTAAAGCAAAGGTGATTGCTTACAGAGTTTAAAATTTTTAGATCTACATGGTTTATACTTTCCCATGCTCCTTTTCCCATCAATAATCCAACCATTCATCTTCTGTGAAATCTAAACCTTCTGTGCTTCATGTTTTATTCATCCTAAGGTGCTTAATTTATACCAAAGGACAGCAGAGGGGCTAAGAGTAGCCTGTGTAAGGGGAGATGCCTTTAAGGCTATTATTCATGCCCTTTGATCTTGAGTTTTCACTCAGGAAACTTTGGTTCTGTGGGTAATTACAGGCTGCCACTAACTTTTACTCTATAAATTACAATAAATCTGAAGAAAGCCAAGCATCTTTGAGACTGCAGCCATGTTTCAATAGCTGAAATACTCAGAATAATTATAAATATGTTCTAAAGTAACAAAGTTAGATCTGACTCAAGGCAAGCTGTTTTCTTCTAAATTTATTTTTCATAATGTAATTGATAAATATTACCAAATCCAAAAGTATTTATGACTGTTTATTCTACATACCACTTAAGCTAACACCTAACAAACTACAATATGATGGATGAAGAGTGAAACTAAACTTAAACTTTCCCATGGAAATATATGTTATGAACTATACACAATCAATTATTTCAGACAAAGCCCATGCTGTTTCCTCTTCTCTTAAGACACTGATACATATTTAGTTTTTCAGCTTGAAAGCCCATTTTGGCACCACCAATGAAATAAATTATGTTTCTTGTCAGATCTCCCACTGGGTGGCGTGTGGTACCTCATGTATGTTCATTTGTCACCCTCAAATAAAATAATACTTCCTGCAGGTTCCCAGAGCAGATAACTGCCCAAGTGGAAGTTAATTAAGTCATTGGTTCACTTTGCTCTAGAGGATGTTAAACCACACTGGAGACACATCCAATAACGCCAGAAGAGTTCAAACAGATTATGGTGAAGAGCGTTCTAATGGGTAGAAAGCCATTTAGAAGAAAACATGGAACCAGAAATTAATTTCAAAGGCCATGGAAACTGTCTTCCTTGAAAAATATGCCATTTTCTTCTATTTCAAATTTGAAACTTGACATGACAGTTCATTGTGTCATGTCTCCATTATTGAGTCTTCACATAATTGCAGTAAATAACAAGAGAATCCCTCTATTGCCAAACTAATCCAAGATCAAGAAGTTGGTTTATTTCCTTAAATATGGCCTAAAATAAATGTTTACAATTTCTTACCTGTTTAAGAAGTGATGTCAATATGCAGGTGGTGTACTTTAAATTTTTTTTTAAATTATTATTATTATTATTCTTTTTTTCTCTCATGAAAGAAAATGTTTCTGTTGCTTCAGCAGTTAAGGGGAAAAAATGTTTTACTTCTACAGAGTATGAAATAGTAGCCATGTAGACCAGAGTGCTTTTCAAGGTGGAATGCAAAGTTCACCAAGAGTTTTGGCTCACTAGTGAGTGTGAATGTACGACTTTTACCCATTACAAGTTTGATCAGCTCCCATTACAACAACAAAACCAGGAAAGCAATAAATGCTAATATTGTGCTTTATATGTTGCTGCTATTATTTTTCCTCTCCTGACAGTAAAACTAATTGAAGACCAGTGAATTGCTTGGAACAATGGAAATAAAAAATCCATGTGTTTCTGGGTTGCCAGTTAAAAATTACATTCCATTTCCAAATGGAAACTCTTTTTGGTCTAGAGATGGCCTTCAGTGGCTCATTGGAATAAGTCTGGTGGCATTTATCAAGCCCTCAGAGGTATATTGCAAAATCTCAATAATAGGAAAATAGTAGGTAGCTAGCTATAGGTATAATGAAGGTTCTGTGAGGAACTATATATAATATACTATATATAGTACACTATATATAGTACAAGGAGAAGCTTTGTCCTGGAGGACACCAGATTGACAAAATTCATATTAAAAAAAAAAAAAAAAGGAAAGGGAAAAAAAGTGAAGAAAGAGAAAACTAAAATACCTGGCTGCCTAATTTAGCCTGTTGACACAAAAGAATAATGGAATAGTTTTGCTGCCTTCAGAGTAGTTTCCTGCTACATTCATGAGAGGTATACAAGCTAGATTTAGGATTTTCCACATCCCATTTATATGAGAGAGCCGTTTTCAGCCAACATTATTAATTTTGTACTACATTAGTTTAATGAGGCATTGTCCTGAAATGAGCAACCTAATTCGAAGATGAAATTGATGCATACTGAAGGTACTGGCTACCTTACCTATTCTGCATGGCACTGAACAAACAAAGCTATCATTAAAAGTCCAGATTTAAATTTCTTTGGCTTTCCCCAAACTGAATGGCAAATATGTAGCATGCAAATTTCAATTTATTTGAACAGATACCTAGCTGGCCTTCTAAATTTTCCTCCACTTGATGGGTTCAGATCTCTTTTACCAGGAAGCACAAGGGAAGATGGATAGTGCAAATGCAGGCTTTACTCCAGAAAGAGAGAGTGGACAGAGAGCTCAGGCAGACAGCCCTTCTGCAGGGTTTTAGATTTTCATTCTAGTTTTAACCCTCATGTCTCTTCAATCTCTGTAGAATGTGAACAGAATTTCTTGCCTGTCTTTTTCTCATAGCCTGGAAACTTTTCCAGTTATGAACCACGTCTCCCTAAGTACAGTCCTCACTAGACTAGTCAAAGCTGGAACCTTGCTGCAAGAAAAGTGATCATAGTGCAGTGTAACTTCTCAAAATGATTATCACAAACACATTACTGCATCTGTAAAAATTAAATCCACATTTATGGTGACTGCCTCCAGATAGTTTCGAAACTTTTCCAAGAGTTGCAAAGAGAGTGTTATTACTTAATGGAAGGGTATTTATAGACATAAGGTTATAATGAAATTAAATTAAATTCAAACCAACAAAGAGGGATATATATTTCCAAGAACAGTACATCCTTAACAAAGACCCCAGTGCTTTTATCCTCAGCAGTAGGAGTTGAGGATCCCACATAAGCTTTGATCAATCTTAATTAACTCTGGATTGGATCTGTTTCTGTGAATTGTTTATGTATCTTGGCTGAAAGCAAGACACCAACCAACATACGGGGGGTGGGGGTGGGGGGAGAGGAGGGAAATCGCTAAACCAAAAGTTTGATTTCCTGAATTAATGCTCTACCAGATAGGTTGTACAATAAAAGAATTTTAAAAAAAATAATCTTAAATACATGACTGTTTCTTTCATTAAAAAGAAAAAGGAAATCCTTACAAATTAGGATTTGTGACAGTGTTGCCCATACACAGTATTTCTGTTGGAAACCTTGATGAGAAGCTCTTGGTGTTGCTCTGTGGCTGGTTTATGCCCTGCAGCTGTGCCTGGAGCTGAGCGTCAAGCACTGAAGCTCCAGTTGTTTTGAGAAGCCAGCTGGGGTGTCAGTGGGTGGTTTCCCAGCTGGCATTTTCTCATGACTTTTGGCGGAGAGTCCTTCTGGCCAATCTGGCAGCTCAAGAGTTGAACGTGTGGATGGGATAACATCATCTCACTGATGTGCTCAGCTGACCTTCACAGTGTTTTTGTTTTGACTCATATGGCTTGTAAGGAATTTTCTTTTTTCTTTTATTATATAAATACACAGACAGACCCAGGCCAAATGCTTTGCAGGCTCCAAGCCCAGCCACAAATCGAAGCCCTGGCTGGGATCTGTACCACACAGTTAGGCAAATACAGCATCTATGTGGCTTTATACAAACTCATGCCTGACACCTCTCCTAGGAAACCTGCTGGAGCACAGCTACCTGCCCTGATCCTCCTGCTCAAAACATGTAGGTGCCTCACTGAGAGCTGAGACAGAATTAGGTAAGCCAGATCCCCTCCTCTCAATATCCAGCATGACTGACCAACCTTTGTGGGCTGTGAGAAATCACCTACACCACAATGAGTCCTGCATCTTTTTAATTACATGATGCCACCAATATCCACTCACCCAGAAGGGGAAGATGCCTTCTTGTGGGAAGTTCACAGTTTCATTCACAGATGGGATACAGCATGGGCTTAAAGGAAAGAAGTAGCTTTAGACTGCAGATACCAAACAAGAAGGAAATGTAGGTTTCTGAAGGTGCTGATGCCAAGGCTGAGATCCTAATCATGGCTGTGTTTGTTCTCTAATTCCTGTACACTACTGCAGGCATCAGTAAAGTCATACCAGTGCTTCATAAGTAAATCCAGGAAATACTGCTCTATTCAAGGCTTTTTGCACCTCTTAGACAGAAACAATCCCAGTGACCAATCTTACCTGACAGAATCACTTCCCAGGACTTGCTTTACCCAAAGATTTTGAAACTGTGGTTCCCCAAAGCGCTGGTAAATCATCTATGTCTGGTCTCTGATCTATTAAACAGCATGATCTCATCACCCATAAATAGCTGAGCTAAACTCTGTGAGAAACTTTGAGAGCTGACAGCAGACTTAGTACCAAACTGTGGGCGTCACTGTCCTCCACAATACTGTCATTAAAGCAGATTGTGGGTGGAAGCTTGGAATCACCACTACTGCAAAGAGAAAAGATATGCTATGGCAATATCCACATTAAACATTTGCCCTGGACTGGTGCTCCTTGCTCCAGCATGTTGAGCCCACTGTTTTGGATGTGCTATGAAGGCAGGCAGACATCATCCTGGCGGGCTATGGGAGATGAGAGTCCCAGCTGCCAACACTCTTACATATCTCTGAAAATGCTCCTGCTCTACTCTAAAGAGATGGTTGATTTCAGACAGATCTTAGGGTGTGGTAGGTTTGACTTTAAGCACTAAGGGGCATCAGTTTGTCTCTAAGACAAGGTGTCACTCAGCAGTGCTGCCCTTAGCTGCAGGCATGAGGTGAGTCTGGGGTCTGTGATGGTCTTGCCTGAGCAGATTCTGCACTCCTGCTCTTGCTTCTGCTTCTTAAAAGCTTTGTCTGACCCTCAGAGCCCTGGAGGGTTTCATCATGTGTGCTATGAAGCTCCAGTGTCAGCTTCACGATTTACCAAAGTGAGGATAAAATGATAATCCTGTAGTCATGACTGAAGTCGAACGCATAGAAGCATTAATGCATATAATACAGAACAAATGTAAGTATTTTTTCAATGGAAAAGTTCAAGTTTTTAATCTGCTAACAGTGTTTCAAATGTGCAGTAATTACCAAAGTTTAACTTTACCTCCTTCCCCAATACAGTCACTCGTCTAATGCAAGATACTTCCTCTTTTTTATTTTTTATGTAACATGTTCGTAGATAAGATTACTAAAAAAAATCAGATGCCTGAGAAAAGAAATCAACCAAAACAAATATAAGGAACCACTCAAAGAAAAGAGACAAAAATAAAACACAAGAGAGTGAAAAAAAAAGAAAAGATTATTTTAATGATTTCAGTTGAAAAACAATTTTAGAAGAAGGTTGCTTGTACAGATAGTTGAAACACTCACCCAAAGAGAACTGAGTTAATATATACTAGCCTATTCAAACTAAAATGTTCCACAGAAACATCTCAATATTGGTGATATTTTTAAATGAGGCGGTTTCTGAGGTCACTTTCTGATAAGAAAAAAAGAGAAGGAAAAATATTACTGAAAAGCAGACCCTTATGTCAAGAAAACATCTTTTGCAACATTTCCAGCTTTGGAGGGGTGGAGGATATTTCTTTCTCATGAAAAAGAAAAAGTGTATTTGCTATAACGTTTTGGGGTTGTGGGGTTTTTATTTGTTTGGTTTTCAATCTTTTTTTTTTTTTTTATTTTATGCACACTTAAACCACTCCCAAGCTGTTTTCTGGAATCGGAGTTGGAGTTGTCCATTACATTTCTCTGATCATCTTCAGCTCGTTATAATGTGACCGGTGGGCCTGTATGGTGCTGCACCCTGGAGTCTTACCGCTCTGAACATCGTAACTAGGGACTTGCTGGGACATGCAGGCTGCATGGGACCTGCAGCAATTTTCTTTTGTGGGAAACACAGGGCATAGAGTGGGGGACCGGAGGCGCCTGCTCTGCCATGCTGTCTCTCTCACCAGGGAGCTGGGCTGCTCCCAAGTCTCTCAGTCTGAAACGTGAGCTCCATTTGACATTTCCCCCAGCTTTATTTCAATTTGCATACACCTATGCTCAAAGAATAGATGTTCTGTGCATAAATGTCCTAACTGGCATACAAACAAGGATGTTTATACATAAGCAAATTCATCCTTTGTTGACTATTAGAGCCATTTGTCTCTTTCAAACACTTGAGTCATTCCATTCATGGAGCAGAAAGAGCACCATGACTTCAGCAACCCATCACAGAGAAACCAGTGAGCAGCCTGTGATGGATAAAGAAAGTAAATTCTTACTTTAAAAAAATAATCTATGAGCTTAAATTTGTTTGCACAAACCATTCAAAGAATAGTAACTCACAGCTTAGTGAACAAATTAATTTGTTTTTAAATACAACCCTGAAGAAGGAAGATTAAGGCCTTGGTCTGAAGCTCATTGAAGTCAACAGAAAGAATCACTGTTTAGTGGTTTGGGGAACACTCCCTAACTTCAACCATAATTTGTAGGCTTTCCAACAATACAAGGAGGTGGACCACCATCCAAAACTCTTAGAGATATACAACATCCAAAGAAAAGGAAAGTCATTTTGATGAGATATGTCAGAGAAGGAGTGTGTGGGGAAATGAAAGAAAAATAAGACATTATTTCTTCATGTCCCTGCAGAGTGGGATGCAGGACAGAGAACATAAATTTAGACCTGTGCTGCTGGGAACAGGAGAGGTGTCAGAAATCACACATTTTTCAGTGTGTTCCTCTACAAGAAAGTTCTTTGAGAGAGAAGCCCTAAGTGTGTGAGCAGAACCAATAAAATTTTACACCCACCCCCAAAAAAAGGGAAGAATCAAAAGTCCAAGCCTGCCACAGCAACTTCAACCCTTGGTTTAAATTTGTCTGCAATGCTTTTACAAGGCATAGCCTGAAAAAAGGCTGCATGCTTACAGTAAAAAAGTTACATCTATAACATTTTCATTGTAGCAAGATGTTGCTGCCCAGTGCCAAGATATTATTTCCTACACTCACAATAGCGTGTATGTATGGTTTTATAATTCCACACAGTAGTTTCATACTAAACTGTTCAGTGTTTATATAGTTTTTCCTGTCAAAATGCATTCTGTGTTCCAGAAAAAAAAATTGAATATATGGTATTTTGATAATTTTGCATAAATTGTGAGTGTTTACTGCAGGTTTAAAAAGAAAAAAGCTTTTTCCTTCAAACTACCAATCTTATTGAAAACAGTTATGCTTCTGGCACAGGACTCTGAACAATATTCAGCACAAATTACATTTCATTCTGAAATTAATAGATGTGATATGTGAGAAATGAAGATGCATGGCTACTTGTTTCTGCTTATAATTTTAGTAATGTCATTCCTGTTTTGCCTCTTTTATATGTGTTTTCTACAGTCTTTGGGTTGGATATCTATGTGTTAGTGATCTCTTATCCAAAGGGCAAAATGACAATGAAAATAAAAGCAGCTATCCTGTTACAGGATTAATTTGGGAATGATAAATGAGTGTTTTTAGAATAAATTACATAGGTTACCACTTAAACAGGTCTTGGCAGCAAACCAGCCCCTTTCTTCAACAAAACGGAGGGAAAAAAAAATGTAGAGAATGTATAAATGAGTTGATTGCCCCAGGATGTCTCTCTCAAGAAGGATTAGAGAAACCTACTGGGGCATTTTCTATCCCCACAAAAGCACTATTTGTGCTACAAAAGTTCACCCTGATAATCATGTTACTACAGAGAAAAAAAAAAAAAAAGACAGGGAAAAAGAGATTTTCTGCTCCTGTACAATCTCTTGTCAGACATTTGAAATTATAGGTGCCCTCAACTCAGCTGTATAATGCAGGCTCAGCCTATCCAAAGAGTGGGAGTGAGAACAAGCTTTCTCAAATACTTTTCAACATAGACAGGGAAAGCCAATGTATTTTCCTGGTAACAGTGAAAAAGCACTGTGAAATCAAATTCGGAGTCTGGGCACAACTTTATCAGGGCTGTGCAGGTTTTGACTTCAGGTTTTAATGGTATGCTGCCCTAAGTTCAGACTGCACTTGTTCCTACATATGTACTTTGTAAGGAAAAAAACAAAGTAGTATTTGAAGGGCAGCTTCCAGTCACACACATTCTTGTTCTTAAAGCTTCTTCTTCCAATGGAAAGACAGGGATTTCTGAAATGCCCAATCAGTTATATGTAAGACTGCAGCATGGCTTAAGGCCAGTCATGAGATAAGATTTGATGAGATGGGACATCTGTGCTTCAGTTTGGTCTCTTTACATGAATTTATTGGCAGGAGTAAGTCTAAACCCTTGTGCAAGTATTACTTCTACGTGACAAGATAATTGGAATATGTTTAGTGGAGCTTTGTAATTTTTCTTCCCTTTGTTTTGTCTTTCTTGTAAGATTTCATCCTCTTCTTAACACATGTATTTGATGACGATGGAATGTCTTCATCATCTTAATCATTGCATATTTTACTATAAATTTTCTGCACTTAAAACTTTTAAAACTGCCATAGCTGTTCAGATCAAGAGCCTGTGGAAGATGTCAGTAGACATTTATGGAAATAATATAACAATAAATTGGAAGAATGAAGGAAGTCATCCTCCCAACATTGTGTAATCAAATCTTCTGAGTGTGCAGCTGGTAGGGCTCTCCACGTGTTTGTTGTTTGTTGTTTTTTTTTAAACCCATACTCTCTTTGCTTGTTTGAAGTTCTTGAAATCTAGTAGCAATGGACTTCAGATTATACTTTTGCGTGTGTGTGTGTGCAAAGATACTTCATTAAAAAATTCTAAATGTTGCATTTGTCTCTTAAATGGTTATAGGAAATGGTATAGGGTTATAGGTGTATGGTTACAGGGTTATGGGAAATGATAAATAGACTTTGACTTTTCCTATACATTTTTGGTTTAAAGACTTGAACTGGTCATGGTGAGAAAAGGCCAAACGGTGAAACAAGGTGGAACAAAACCAGGGAACAAGAGAATTGTCAAAAACACTATAAACAAAAGCAAAGATGAGAAAAAAGACTGATGATGGTTGTGTGCTTACACTGGAATGAAGAGGCTTTCCAAAAGTGAGAGAACTTAAATGTGATCTAATTAATGTGAACACCAGCACTGTCTTGTAATCACTGATCGTGTTCTGACCAGATATTTTATTCACACCAGAGACCTCTGTTCATTGAAATTCATACATCTCCAAACAAGCAAAACAAAAAGCCCAAACCATCTAAACAAAGCAATTAAATGTTGATGCATAACTGGGAAAAAAAAAAAAAAAAAAAACCAAAACAAACACCAAAACCACCAAAAAGCTCACACACACAAAAAGAAAAAGAAAAAGGAAAGATTCCCTCCCGGTCCTCCCCAGTCCCAGCTGTTCGTATTTATATTCACTTGGCAAACACATGAAAGAGTTCCTATCTGATCCATTCATGAATGTCTGGGGGGGGGGAAAATAGATCCTGGGTAGATTCATACTGAGATATTGTTATAATTTGTGGCAATCACAATCGTCTTGAGGACATATTATGTTTCTGTTATTCTGTGTTTGAAATACATGAGGCATTTATGGGATAGAAAGGACAAGGATGTAGCTTTCAGAAGCTGTTTCTTACAGGATATCATGTGTGAAGGGTTACCAATCATTCCATGGTATATAGTACGTATTAGAAAAAGGCAAGAAAGGATACAACTACTTTGTAAGTGGAAGGATGACTAGCCATAGCCATGGTCGTGGCCAAGGCAGGTGCTACAGAAACAATTCTGTTATATGTGAACGGAAACATGGCTTTTCTGCAGAGCACTCTGGTCACCCTTCGTGGATCAGTCCTTGGATATCAAAGTACAATCCCACCTGCTTTGCTCTGCTTGCACCCAACACAATACTTTCAAATTAATGAACTGATTTCAATTTAAACATGAACAACCAAAAAGAGCTGCTGTTCAAACTTCATTTTAAGCAATGTGAAAAATTTCACTGAGATATAGAATAGAATAGAATAGAATAGAATAGAATAGAATAGAATAGAATAGAATAGAATAGAATAGAATAGAATAGAATAGAATAGAATTAACCAGGTTAGAAAAGACCTTCAAGATCATCAAGTCCAACCTATCGCCCAACACCATCTAATCAACTAAATCATGGCACCAAGTGCCTCATCCAGTATCTTCTTAGATACTTCCAGTGATGGTGACTCCACCACCTCCCTGCGCAGCACATTCTCAGCACAACGGCCATTCTCTCTTTCTGTGAAGAATTACTCCCTAACATCCAGCCTAAACCACCTCTGGTGCAGCTTGAGACTGTGTCCTCTTGTTCTGGTGCTGGTTGCCTGGGAGAAGAGACCAACCCCCACCTGGCTACAACCTCCCTTCAGGTAGTTGTAGACTGCAATAAGGTCTCCCCTGAGCCTCCTCTTCTCCAGGCTAAGCAACCCCAGCTCCCTCAGCCTCTCCTCATAGGGCTTGTGCTCCAAACCCCTCACCAGCTTTGTTGCCCTTGTCTGGACACATTCCAGCAAGTCAACATCTTTCCTAAATTGAGGGGCCCAGAACTGGACACAGCACTCCAGGTGTGGCCTAACCAGTGCTGAGTATACGGGCACAATGACTTCCCTGCTCCTGCTGGCCACACCATTCCTGATACAGGTCAGGATGCTATTGGCCTTCTTGGCCACCTGGGCACACTGCAGGCTCATGTTCAGCCTACTATCAACCAGTACCCCCAGGTTTCTTTCTGCCTGGCTGCTCTCCAGCTACTCTGACCCCAGCCTGTAGCACTGCATGGGGTTGTTGTGGCCAATGTGTAGAACCTGACACTTGGATATGTTAAATCTCATGCTGTTGGACTCTGCCCATCTGTTTAGCCTGTCAAGGTCCCTCTGCAGAGCTCTCCTACCCTCTGACAGATCACCCTTCCCCCAGCTTGGTGTCATCTGCAAATTTACTGATGATGGACTCAATCCCCTCATCCAGATCATCAATAAAAATATTGAACAGAATGGAGCCCAGCACTGATTCCTGGGGGACACCATTAGTGACTGGCTGCCAGCTGGATGTGGCAGCATTCACCACCACTCTCTGGGCTTGGCCCTCCAGCCAGTTCCTAACCCAGTGCAGAGTGCTGCTGTCCAAGCCACAGGCTGACAGCTTGGCCAAGAGTTTGCTGTGGGGGACAGTGTCAAAGGCTTTGCTGAAGTCCAGGTAGACTACATCCACAGCCTTCCCCACATCCACCAGTTGGGTCACCTGATCATAGAAGGAGATCAGGTTGGTCAGGCAAGACCCACCCTTCCTAAATCCATGATGGCTGGGCCTGATCCCTTGGCCATCCTGTAAATGCTGTGTGATTGCACTCAAGATGACCTGTTCCATAATCTTGCCTGGCACCGAGGTCAGGCTGACAGGTCTCTAATTCCCTGGTTCCTCCTTCTGGCCCTTCTTGTGGATGGGCATCACATTGGCCAGCTTCCAGTCCTCTGGGACCTCTCCAGTGAGCCAGGAATATTGACAAATTATGGAGAGTGGCTTGGCAAGCTCATCTGCCAGCTCTTTCAGCACCCTAAGATGGATCCCATCCAGTCCCATGGACTTGTGGGGATCCAAGTGGCTAAGCAGGTCCCTAATTGCTTCCTCCTGGGTTACAGGGGTACTTCTCCCTGACTCCATCTGCCAGCTCAGGAAGCCAGTTGTACAGAAGACAACCTATCTTGCTATTAAAAATTGAGGCAAAGAAGGTGTTAAGTACCTCTGCCTTTTCCTCATCTTTAGTTATAATATTCCCCTCCATGTCCACTAAGGAGTGGAGGATGTCCTTGCCCCTCCTTTTGCCATTAATATATTTCTAAAAGCATTTTTTGTTGTCCTTCACAGCAGAGGCCAGTCTAAACTCTAAATGGGCTTCTGCCTCTCTAATTTTTTCCTGCATGACCTAGGAACATCCTTAACCATTTCATGGGTTACCTCACCTTCCTTCCAAAGATGATACACCCTCTTTTTTCCCCTTAATTCACCCAGAAGTTCATTGCCCATCCAGGCTGGCCGTCTGCCCCGGCAGCTCATCTTCCGGCACATTGGCACAGCCTGTTCCTGCGCCTTCAAGATTTCTTTCTTGAAGTAGGTCCAGCCTTCCTTGACCCCTTTGTTTTTAAGGGCTGTTTCCAAAGGTACCTTCCGAGTTAGTTCCTTAAGTAACCTGAAGTCCACCTGCCGGAAGTCCAGAGTGGAGGTTTTGTTGCTGCCCCTCTTAGCTTGGCTGCGTATTGGAAACTCAATTATTTCATGGTTACTGGACCCCAGACAGCCTCCAACCACCACACCTCCCACCATCCTTTCTCTATTGGTAAAAAGAAGGTCAAGCAAAGCCTTACCCCTGGTAGGCTCACACAGCAGCTGGGATAAGAAGCTATTCTCCATACACTCTAAGAACCTTCTAGGCTGCCTCCTCTCTGCTGTATTAAGTTCTCAGCAGATATCAGGCAGGTTAAAGTCGCCCATGAGAACAAGGTCTGGTGATCTTGAGACAGCCTCTAGCTGCCTATACAATAATTCATCAACCTCTTCATCCTGGTTGGGTGGTCTATAACAGGCTCCAACCAGGATGTCACCCTTGTTGGCCTTCCCTCTAATTCTCACCCACAGGCACTCAACTTGATCATCCTTAATCTCTAGTTCCATGGTGTCTAGAGCCTTCCTGATGTACAGGGCCACCCCTCCACCCCTTCTCCCTCACCTGTCTCGCCTGAAGAACCATCAATTACAGTGCTCCAGTCGTGTGAGTCATCCCATCACATTTCTGTGTGGGCAACTACACCATAGCTTTCCTGCTGTAACAAGGCTTCCAGCTCCTTTTGTTTGTTACCCATACTGTGTGCATTAGTGTACATGCACTTCAGCTGGGATGCTGGTTTCACCCCTGACTCCAGCTTACCACCCCAGACTCCTGCCTGGGGGACTGGTTTCAGTCCCTTCCCCCTTCAAATCTAGTTTAAAGCCCTGTCAATGAGACCTGCCAACTCCTTCTTAGAACCCTTTTCCCTCTATGGGATAGGCTGTTCTCGTGTGCTAGGATTTTTCTCCCCCTCTGGGATGGATGTACTCTATATGGTTGTGTTAGGTCTTGTCTGGCCATTAAACTAGTGATGAATACTCTCTATTAACCTCTCTTCTTTCCCAAAGCGGGTGATAAAGGGAGTAAGGGAGAGAGACTTATGATTTGGGAAACAAAACTAAAACTACTTTAAAATAATAACAATACAATGAAATATATACATATATATATAAAAGTAATGTTGACTCAATTCCTCTGATGGCAACCAGTCACAATCACCGCTGATGCTGTCTGAAGTCCCAGACTGGACTCAGTGGCAGACAGGAACTGGACTCAGAAGCACACAAACTAGAGTGGAATAAAGAGCAGGCACAGTCTTCCTTGAATGCAGGGAACTGAAGAAGAGAGCTTGACCCTCATCATCCCTCAGATTTATACTGAATAGAAGGTATATCCAATGGAATAGCTAAACCCTAGTTTAGGGTCTTCTTTCCTGCATGTGTTGCCTTTTGCTTTCTGCATTCCCAATGAAGTACACAAGATTTAGCACTGACCTTGGTCTGCGCAGCAATCCTTAGTACTAGCTAGAAACACAGAGTCTTATCACTACTAGAAACAGACACTGTTTGCAAAAACATGCCATTAATTTCAGAAAGTTAAGTTACTTAGAAGAGAATGAGCTGAAAAGTAAAACCACTAAACAGAATTAGGTCTGTTCTAACTCAGCCCAGGACATATCTAAAAAACCAACCAACCAACCAACCAAAATTAACAATGAAGATTGTTAATTCTATTTCTAATTTGCATTTCAGTGAGTTGTATTCTATTTGCTTTCAATCAACACTGGGACTCAGGGTTATTTGAGACTTGGATATTGTATAATGTTTGCTTCAAAAAGTTTGCAATGTATACCTCTGAACCATTAATGCAAAACTCTCACACTTTTGAGACCTACAGATACAATTGCAAATAGTTGCCTGTGCCTGAAAGATATTAGCAACATTAGGAATCAAATGAGATGAACAAATGAATAATCATTACTCACAGATTTCAATTATCTAAACAAAATTATCATTAAATCTGGTCATGGAAAAATCCTTTTTCACATCTAAGTTTCACCTTTCCAGCCTAGATCAGATGCTGATGTTGATGCCCTAAAAATAATTCTGCTTCATACAAGCTAGAACACAGGAGGTTCCACCCCAACATGAGGAGATACTTTGTGGTGAGGTGATGGAGCACTGGAGCAGGCTGCCCAGAGAGGTTGTGGAGTCTCCTTCTCTGGGGACTTTCAAAACCCACCTGGATGTGTTCCTGTGTGACCTGCTCAAGGTGATCCTGCTCTGGCAGGGGGTTGGACTAGATGATCTCTGGAGGTCATTTCCAACCTTTAATATTCTGTGATTCTGTGACTCTTTGATTTTGTTTTCACAGAACTATAGATTGGTTTGGGTTGGAAGGAGCCTTTAAAGGTCACCTATTCCAACCCCCAAAAGAAGAGTTTTTAAAGAGGATGTATCTCACAGAACAGTTATGCAGGGACATGAATAGTATGTCACTTTGTTTAATGTATTATAGCTCCAATATCTATAGAGTTTTGCATGGATAAGCAGAAAGATAGTCCAGGCCTCAAAGGTACATATGTATGGAGACAAAGTGTATTTCCACTGCTAGTTTCTGACAGAGTGAGGTGGGTCAACGCTGCTAGTTATAAATTGCTCTGTTCAAAAGATTAAGAACTAAGAAAAATTTAAAAAACAAACAAACAAACAAACAAAACCAAAAACAACCGAAAACCCCAACACCCCCAAAACAAAACCCACAAATTCAAGAAGTCCTGTTAAAAATATTAAAAGTGTTTCGCTAATTTTGCCTTTTATTCTTTCTTCTTTTTTGTTTGTTTTAAGACTTTGTGCTGCAGTTGATGTATATCATCTACATGGTAACCACTTGCAAAGAAATCTCATGTGCACTGTTGTCCATTCAAAGCAATTTCCTTTTGTTTGTCTGTTTGGTTGCTTTGGCTTTGTTTTTGTCTTTTTGTTCCTTTCTTTTTTAATAACCACTGTTCCTACTATAATGCTACTTCTGACAGCTGATACCAAGGCACCCCATTTACCAGAATACAAGTGGGTTTTCATTGTTAGCTAGATTTTTGTGGTTTTCCAGCACTACTTGTATAAGTTCATTCAAAATCCTGAGATAAAAATCCGATGGCTCCTTTTACAGTTCCCTACTCTCAATATTTTTTACACTCTTGGTAAATTGTTTTCGCTGAAGGCCTTCAGGGACTGAAAAGATATTCTGGTCATCTCTAAGTGTTTCAAGACATATAGGAGAGATATGTGAACTACTAGTTAATTAGAAGGGAATCCTTAGTTCTCTAAAGGACCATGAACTTGACCACTGATCACAGCAAACTATACTGCTGTGTTTATATACTAGCAGTTGCAAAGGACACCTGCATCCTACTGCATGGGCTATGACTCTTGCTTTTGGCCTCCAACCATCCATGTCGTTATCAACTTAAAGCTGAATTATCGGTCAGCCCTCCATCTCTGACTGTGTCTATAAAGCACTCTGAAAGTGCTGCTAGTGCAGTGTCACAAGAAATGTTCAATACAGAAACAGCTTTGTCTTTGATATTTACCAAGTACAAACTGGTGCATATCAGGATAAAATTTTTATGACATTTTTGATCTTAGGTACTGCAAATTGTTGGAGAAGCCTGGTGATTGAACAATTGTTCAGTGCTTTCCTATGAAAAACAGAAGGAGGTATTCAGGTCCAATGCAAATAAACATATTTTCTTATGTAATGTGGGTCAATAGATCTATTACTGAAGTTCAAAAAGCCATAAATCACAACTACTGTCATTAACAAGTTTAACTGATTAAACAAGACCTCTGGAAATCAGACCTTTGAAAATGGAGATGCTGTCTATTAACCTTTGCAAGAATAAGACCTTGAAGTTATCACTTGAAGAAAGCACTTTCAGTTTCAGACTTTCATTCTTCTTGAGCATCAAAGGCCTAATCCCATGTCTATTCAATGTTAACTCTCCATGCAGCATTCCCTGGCACTTCAGCTGAATCTTGTTTTTACAGCCCCTTTCACTAATCTTGCTCCAGGTACTACTTTGTATAACAACACAGTGGAAAGAACTTGGAGATCTCTGTAAAGTTAGAGGGAAGTCCAAACATCCCCCTTTCAGTTGCACCTTGTGAGTCCTGTATCCAGCTCTGGAGCTGAACACATGAACTCCAAATTTGTGAAAATTATTGTGCCAGCAGTTTGGCGATGCTAATGGTTACAGGGCTACCATTACACTCAGCTTCTTGCAATCACCTGGAAGTAAACAAATTTACTAACACTGTTTCCAGCTAGATTAAACAGAATATTACTACTGCTTATAACTGAGTTTGGGTGCATTGATCAGCTACTCAAATCCAGGGACTGGAAATATCCACAGGGGAAAAAAAAGAAATCAACTCCAGAGGATTTAATTAGCATGAAACATATATCTTTACTCCACAAAATGATCCAGATTTGTAAATTTAAATGGCTTTATTTTCTTTATTTTGTATTTATTAGACACTAATGGAAATCCATGGACTTGGGAAGATGAGTTGTGCTTTTTTTTATGGGAATACAGCCACTGTAATTTTGCTCTGTGTTTTATATAGTCTGCTTTACTTCCCAGCCTACAGAACACACACGTTTAGTGCCAGTATGTTGAGAAAATGTGTAAATACAGAAGGAGAAATACTATCAGAAAGGCCTTTAATAATGAATAAAAATTATCAGCAAGATCTTAGCAGAAGTAAATATCCATTGGAGAAGACTTTGTGCAGTACTAAGAAATGTATATAATTGGACCAACACTTTGGAGTATTTTTCCAGCATCTGGTTGTCACTTGAACTACAATGCAGCTCCAATTATATTTTAGAGAGAGCAATTTCATTTTTATAGTTTAAAAATCCTTTGGAATTTGTCTATGAAAGGAAAGTGGGAGAAAAAAAGGAAAAGACAAAAAGAAAAAAGTAAAAGAAGAAAAGAAAAGGATTGACTGGCTTCAGAGCGACCTACCAGAGCATGAGATCAGAAGGCACAAGCCAGACTGACTGTTTTCAGCGTCTGCTACTGAAACTGTTAATTCAGTGCCCTGCAAATATCTATCAGTTTTATCCTCTCTGCCCATGTAAGGGAAAAGAATGACATCTCCAGAAATTATTATGGAGCTATGCAAAAGTCTCATCTCTCTTCTCTGCACAAACTAGTATGTATCAGAAATAAAGCCTTCAACCAACAAGATTGCTTTCTTCTTTTTCTTTGCTAAATAAGACTTCCCTCTTGTTGCTAGAATCAAGGACAGAATTCCATCTCTTATTCTGACTATAGTATCCCATTCTGATCTCGTGCTTACTAGATATGGATGTCCAGCTTGTACAGAGCAGGAAAATAAGTGACAGTTTCAGTGTTTATTAAGAGCAACCTGGTTTATCATGTCACACATCAGACATCCAACAGACATCTTCAGTGAATGTTTGGCAAATTTCCTCTTTGTAAGACCTCAGTATAAAACCCATGTGTGGTTCTTAGATGTGCTCTTTGCAGAAATGAATCCTACTGGTAACTATCCTGTGCAACAGCATTTCCTGGTGTGTCCTATTCTGAGATTATTTTGTGTAGTATAGCAATTCACAGTGACTTTTTAACTGGGTGAGGCAGCTGCTGGATCATGAGTTCAGCAGCAGGAGTTGCATTGGTGATGGGAATCTTGAAGAAAGTTCAATAGCTCTTTTTATTCTTGTGGTAGTAGTGAGACAATGACAGTAAGTTACAGTCTGGATATCACTAAAGACCACTGACCCCTGCCAGGCTTCTAGGCAAGCCCTCAGTTACATTCAGGGTAATATAATTTATAGCCTAGGATTGTACAAGGAAAAAACATTGATAAGAATATGATATAAAGGTCTTGTGCCAGGTGTGATTAAAAAAGCTGCCGAATCTGCACTTGCGCAGGTTTCCTAACTCAGACATAGTGTCACACAGACTCTTCTGTGCTACACTGACATGGCATAAGAACATTGTGGTCACTGTATGATGGAATTAATACCTGTTTCTGTTCTTATACCTAGGTGTCTGCTTCCTGATTAAAACAGTGTACTATGACATTTATATCATATGTGTGTCTAAGGAGCCAGCATCAGAGAATACATAAATCATGCCATAGTCCACTAGTTTATTCATTAGAGAGAAGGGAATGAAATTTATTTAATTAGGCAAATGGCATACTACACTGCTGTTACATGGTCTGCTGGTATTTTGGTATTAACTTTTCAGATTAAAGTGATCCTGAACTGTAGCAGAAAACGTTTCTGCAAAGCATTCTGGTTATTTTCTCATAGACAAGTCAGAAAAAAAAAAGGCTTTTATTTTCCTTTCACATATAAGCCACAACAGATGCCAGTCTTGCCCTCCAACTATTCAGAACACCAGTCAAATCAGTGCCCCTTTACCTGCATTTTCAAAACAGCTCCACGTAAATGATAAGCTCTGTTCTAATAGCACACTCCAACTTCAGAATTTTAAATGAAGAATAGTCCTATTGAGTCTGACAGATTTCCATTGGTCTAAATCTGGAGAAGGAGAGACAGAAATATGTTCCTTCATGTGCTAGCTGTGGTTAATTATCAGAGATGCACAGATATTTCTGTAAGAGTATTATTTAGTCTTTACCATTTACAGTAATGTTTTGAGAAGAGCCTGATTCATCCCTGTGCAACCCCACTTGTATTACTTGGGAGCCTATTAAATCTTTTTTATATTTGAACATTTTGTATCTGTTGACAAGTTGTTTTTATTGCTTTCTCTGAATAAAAAAAAAAAAATTGGGTGGAGGGAGATGAGTTTGGGGTTTTTTGCCAACAGAAGATACACCACTTAATTGCAAGCTCTTGTACAAATTGTAAACAGTGCTCTATCCTTTTTCCTGCTGGTTTTGTCCTTAAGCCTCACAACAAGCTTGAACAAGATAAACACTTCACAGGATACAGAGAACTCTTTGAAAGAGTCATCCCTTGTTTGGAGGTGTGACACAGGATCACAGAAATATTTCACCATTAGCTTTGGAAAGATTTGCATCTATACAGGAGCTAATTCAGTAACATTCCTTCGGGGTACAGAGAAACCATTTATGAAAACATCTTGCATGGCAATAAAATTAGGCATGCAGTTCCTCATCTGGGTTATCTTTAGAAGCCCTAGTCCCTTTTTAGACAGCCAAGTTTCAATAAACAGTGTCAATGCTTCCTTATAGAATTAGAAGTTTTTTTATATTCTTTTTCTTTAAACACACCACTTTCTAGAACAGTTTGATATGTTCTTCTGCTTAACAGCAATGAACCTGCAGGAAATTCAATAAAGGCTCAGGTTAGACCCATAATACAGCAGTGCTCATACTGTAAGTAAAAGCCATTTAGGCTACTACCTTCCATTTTCAAGGAACAAAAAAAAAATAAAACTAGTAAAGAGCAGATCTCATCCCATCACAGGATGTAGGTCACAGGAAGGCCAAGTTTGACAATTCAGCTGTGATATAACCTTGAATGGAGTAGAACAGTCAATTCCCCATCTTTCAATTTAAAACTTGGAATGGGCCAAATTTGCATTCCCCATCATACTGCTTTTCCACATAGCCTTGTCTTTTCCTTCCAAGTCACTAAGCAGAAAAAGCTAAAGGCATAACTTTTACAGGCACATCTCCAGCACAGTGTAAGCGCTGTCCCACAAAGCGGCTTGCAAAGTGATGACAATGCTGCAAAGATAAGATGCTGAATGGGGGCTGTGTTGGGAAATGTGAAGAAAATTATACAGTTTAAAGCAGTGACACTCCCAAGAAGATTTAGGTGAAGTAGTTTGGGTGAACCTAAACAGATGCATTTAATGATTGCAAAAAGTCAAGGATCGTTTTTTCTTATAATACCTTTTTTGTCAGTGAGGGTTAAAGAAAACAGCCCTCCACGATCCCACTGTGTAATTGCTTCCATTTTGTTTAGGCAGTTTAACCTCACTTTAACCCCTCTGACTACTGTTCAAGATGAAACAAAATGACTTTGATGATCTTAGACCAGCAATAATAATAAACTCCTCTGGTGTTGTAAACCTCTTTGTGTTAAGGACAGAGAGACTGATTGCTCCTCCAAACTGTTTGTGCTGTGTGATTGATAATGAACAGTTGAAATTCCCCTCACTTCTCCCTGTGTACCTCCATACAAGGTTGATTTAATTCACCGGCACTTGGGAGGAGTTTACCTCAAGGCACAGCGAGGGTTCAAAGACACAATGAAGAATGGCTTTCCATAGACAGGTTTTGGGGGAGAGCCTTCTGAAACCTGCAGTCTCCTCACCTGTATAACAAGAAGGGAGTTACATCCATGGCTAGCACAAATAAGACCAATGAAGATGTATTAGTTTTATTGCCAAGTCATATTAGTTTTCATAAAGCTTTTTTTGGGGTACTGTTCTTTATTCAAAGATAAAGTTGTTCCATTCAAATTTTCTCATCACTTTTGGCTGCTGACAGGTCCAAGGCATCTCCAGACTACTCAAATTTTATCACCACTCAAAGCATCCATACCTGCAATTCCAGTGTGACGGCATGCTCTGCAATTACCACAAGGTGCCGGAGTCTAGGAGAAAGACATGTTGTGGCAAGAGGAGTAGTTTTAAAATATGCAGAGTAAACAAAATGATAGGTTAAAATTACCTGATTTGCATTCATAAATTAGTAGGGTGAATACAATTATTCTGTGGCCATGAACTAAAGGTCAAATGCCATGATTTTTAATTATAAATGAACTACCAGCAAAACAGCAGTGGTATACAGATCTGAGGGGCCAGCTACTTAGTAAAGCTTTTAAATCCTTAAACTGCCCGCAGAAGTATGTGCATGGTATGGGAGAGAGTGGAGGAGTGAGAGTCCTCTGTACTTACATTCCAGGTTTCTTCAAGTTTGCACTGTTTGGAAACAAATTATTAGCCATATTATGTGTTGAAAGTGAAGTTTCCAAAGTAGATTCCCATTAAGTTAATATTAGTGCTAAAGATGACTCAATTTCTTACTTCAAACCTATTTCAAAGCCAGAAATAGGCAGGTTTGATTTCAGAGGCTTCTGCAACTCTTGGCCTTTGCTGGCCGCTGCAGGATATATCTACAGCTTCCACATACAAGTGGTCACAAATTTTGAAATAAAATAGACGAATGAATTATTTGTAGGTCATCATATTAAACATAAGAGAAATGTCTGTTTGGTTTTTTGAGTGTTGTTGTTGGCTTTGTTTTGTTTTGGGTTTTTTTTTTTTTTTTGTGTACATTTACTTGGTCCCTTACTTGGTTATTAGGATATCTAGTAGGCAGACATACCAACATAAGCACCATTCAAAATGATGATGAAAAATGCTTTTACTCCCAAAGCTGATGGACCCAGAGTGCCCCTACAATACTGCAGAGTGGATGGTCTTGGAATCTGTCTACACTGGGTTGAATTTACTTAGTTTGTGAGGTTTTAGCTGTGCACAGCTGCTTCTACTGAGTCTTTTAGAATCAGGATGGGCTGTAGTTAACTCCTAAATACACTATCAGTGACAGAAGACACATTAAACCAACTTTCCTTCCTTTCCCTCCTTTCTCTCTCTTTCTTTCTCTCTCTCTCTCTTTCTTTTCCTTGCAAAGAAATTCCAGAAATGCCCACACCTGGTTTTAGGCTTGCATTTTCATACTTGTCTTGGGGTTACTAGACTTCAAAAAAGTGAAAAGTCTGAAATTTAAACAGTGTATGTCTTTCAGCAATCAGGAGTTCACCAGTTCATATGAAGAACTGGAGAAAAATGCAAACTGATAACATATATGACACAATAATGACCACATCTAAAGTACATAAGCTTATCACGGTCCAATCCTGGACCAAAATTTTGAGTGCATCTCTCTGCATACGCTATTTATTGGGGCAAGCTGTTCTCTAAATTTTTTTCTTCCTTGCTGATCTAGCGAGTTAGGAACTTTTAAATCAGACTTGTGCCTAGGGAAAGCCCTGTCATCTTCTGAGGACAAAATAGGGTCCAGTAAGTATTTCACTCCAAAGTGAGATCAATTAGTTATTTGAAATAGTGTTTCCACAGCTGTAACATTCTTTACCTGCAGCTGAGACAGGTACATAATTGTTCCCTGACTTTGGAAAATGTTTTCACTGTTAGCACTTGCTTTAAGACTGTAGACCTTATTGATCGCTATGAACATGAATAAAACTAACATCACACTAAGGAGTGAAATACCTGAAGAGCATGATGTTAATTCATAGCAGCAAGGACTGTCAACATCCTGGAAATCCATTTTGCAAGAAGATACATAAGCAGATTCTTGGTTTCAGAGTTCATTTTGCAATATCAGATATATTAAACATAGTCTTCCCATGATTCAGATCTGGATTCTATATTGAAATGACTTCAGAGAGGTCATATTTCAGACGTTAAGGAGATTTCTGTAATTTGGTCATCTTGTGATTATTTCTCACACTGCTTCACACATGTGTCATAAGCCTCCTGACAAAGTATTCATACAGGTGGAAAAGATGTTTTCAAGCAAATTCCTTTCTCAATCTGAACATCTATTTAAATGCAAGCAGATTTCTCCCCCCCACACACCCCTGCCCCCTAAAACACCTAACAAATTAAAACATCTGCTTCCAGGGAATCACAAGTTTATTACTGTCATAACAACCTGACATTTGACATGCTGGATTTTGCAGAATTAAAGCCACAGTACACTGTACTCCAGGAGAAGCAATGAAGGGTTATAGTTTGCTATAACATCTGTAGCATACGAAACACAAGTTTGATCTCGAGTTCAAAGAGTTTTTGGAACTCTGTTCCCTGGAAACACAAACTGGAAGATGGTATATGGTTAGTTCCTCTTTTGTTTTATTTATGAAGTTGTTTGTGAGATATAAATATACTTAATTCTGAAACCTAGATAACCGCCCAAGTCAAACCAAGTGAAGGATCCTTCCTGTAACATAGTGCTTTATGAAAAAAAAAAAAAAAAAAAAAAAGTATGTTTGGAGAAAGAAGTGAGAGCTGCTAGATAAGCACCTCCTGAAGTGCTCTCCCAAAGAGTACTGATAGACCAAGGAAGAATTTAATGCATTGTTCTGTTAGTGGCTTTCTTAGATGATTTGCTCTGCCATTTACAGAATCACAGTATCACATAACCACAGAATGTTAGAGGTTGGAAGGGACCTCCAGAGATCATCAAGTCCAACCCCCCTGCCAAAGCAGGATCACCTAGGGTAGGCTGCGCAGGAATGCATCCAGGTAGGTTTTGAAAGTCTCCAAAGAAGGAGACTCCACAATCTCCCTGGGCAGCCTGTTCCAGTGCTCTGTCACCCTCACTGTAAAGATGTTTCTTCTCATGTTGAGGTGAAACCTTCTATGTTCAAGTTTGCATCCATTGTTCTGTCTATCCATTGTTCCACCATCAGAAAGAGGTGGAACTTGACACCCACTCCTCAGCTATTTATACACACTGATCAGATCCCCTCTCAGTCTTCTCAAGACTAAACATCCCCAGATCTCTCAGTCTCTCTTCATAATGGAGATGCTCAAGCCCCTTAATCATCCTTGTGGCTCTTTGTTAGACTCTCTCCATCAGATCCCTGTCTCTCTTGAATTGGGGAGCCCAAAAGTGGACACAATGTTCCAGGTGTGGTCTTACCAGGGCAGTGTAGAGGGGGAGAAGAACCTCACTAGACATGCTGTACATGCTTTTCTTGATGCACCACAGGATATCATTGGCCCTCTTGGCCACAAGGGCATGTTGCATGGAGAACTTGCTGTCTACCAGAACTCCAAGTTCTTTCTCCATGGAGCTGCTCTCCAGCAGGGCATTCCCTAAACTGTACTAGTGCTTGCTGTTATTCCTCCCCAGATGCAGGACCCTGCACTTGTCCTTTTGAACTTCATGAGGTTTGCCTTCACCCATCTCTCAGCCTGACCAGATCTCATTGGATGGCCGCACAGCCTAACTGGGTGTTCGCCACCCCCACCCCCTATCCTGCCCCCCAGTTTAGCTCCTCAGTAGTTCAGTTTCCTGTTTGCAAAACAGAGACTATAATAACTGTCTGCTCTCTGAATCTATGTAAATTGGCATATTGTGTAGAACCTCAGGAGTGGAGACCATGTAAGCATAGAGAGAAGAAGATGGGTGTAAATGCACAAAGAGAGCAAGCTATTCCATTTCTTTCTTCGTTGTCGCAGATACAAAGAGCAGGAATTAATGAATGAAGGAGTAATAAGAGAATATCACTTGTCACTTATGTCTGCTGTTAATCCTCATAAGCTAGTAAACAAGTCATCCTGAATCACTGAAGGATTTCTAACAGAAAAAAAAAAAAAAAAAAGAAAAAGCTAAAAGAAGTAATAAATGTCAAGAACACATCAAAAAACAGGCTAGGGCTTGGGGGTTTTCTGTTTGTTTGTTTTTCATAAGGGTATGCTGGAATTCTCTGAAATTTTTACTTTTCAGTGAATAGTCCCTATACAGTTCAACTCTATTGTATATTGTTGTAATGTGCTATCTGATTAAAAGCTTATGCATTTGACCCAGGGATTAGTTACATAGGGTGTCTATAATGGAAGGAGAGAATTTCCTTAAGGATTAGTTACATAGGGTGAAATCTTCCTCGAGGATTTCTGGAAATATTATATTCTAAACTCCTGTAATTTTCTTTTGGTTAATTTACACAAAAGCTTCAGGAAGGGACTGGTATAATCCCATAACATTTATGTTCTTAGTAAATATTGCATGCAGAGAGTCAGTTGCATCCTCCCCTTTCGTCACATATTCTTGAAAAAGCGTGTGGCACCTGAATGGGAAGAACAAACCCTTCAAGGGATGATTGGAGGCCTTCTGCTAAGATTTAAAGCATTGAATGGTTTTCTTTGAAGTAATCAATTACATCAAGTTCTGTATGTCTTCACCCATCTCTAAACAGAAAAGCAGGAAAGAGCAACTAAAGTTGGGGGGGGAAGAAACAGAGCACTAAAAGGGAATTAATTTTGATGCTGAGTCAGAACTCATGGTAGCTCTGCCTCCTCTCTCCAGCACTGTAAATAACTGAAGGACTGGCAAGCTCAGAAAGAATAATATGGTAGTGACAGCATGTTACATGGAAAACAGAGTGCAGATGAAAGCAAAGAGGTTGACAAAGCACACAGAAGATTTATGTTCACATTGTGGGTACAACATTTTGACGGTACCCGTTGTGCCTTTCTTCGCAATAACTGCAGTCAGCACTGCACACTGTGTTGTGACTTGGCTGACATGGCAGGAACAGCAACTGCTGTAACACTGATGCAAGATAAGGGGAGCAGCTGCTCCCATCTAGACCTAAAGATACATTCCTTTCTCCCTTCCTCTCAAAAGTCAGTCTCTACCTCTGTTCTGTCAACACTCCCCTACCAAGGGTCAGGGAAGAATTTATTCCACCTCTTTTATCACATACATTCATATGTAGCACTTCATTTACTGAGGTATTTTTTGGGAGAGATGATAACTCTTAACTCCGAAAGGTTTGGAAGACTAGGTCTTCTGATCATAAGTTCTGGCTCCTAAAGGTCAGATGCTGCTTGCTTAGTTATGTCAATTTTATTACAGTCACCTCACTTTCCATGTGCAGTGGGCATCTGATGATTGATGTTTCGTAATGGGACATTCCTACTGAACTCTTTGAGAAATTCTTTCGCTCCATTCAAGAGTTCAAAGGAAAGAGAAAAATTGAAAGAGCAATTGCATAAGATTTATGCACTGTACAGTGAGAAGCCAAATACTCTCCTGTTGAGCACAGATATCTAGCAGCAATTGGGAACAGCATGTGGAAGCTGACTTCAGATATTCTTGACCTGAAATTGCAGTTTGTTTTTATAAAACAATGGAAGATAATGAGAATCTAAAAACCATATTATAGAACATTTTACTTTGAAAGTATAACTTAATTATGCTATTTATAGGAAAAACATACCAGGATACATTTATATCTACAAAGGACTTCATTCTTCTAGAGTCTCAAATAAGGAGCTCATGACAAATAATTTCCATATTCTACCAACTGGATTTTGGGTTAGTCAAAGTTCAGTTTCCTTCCATTTGGTAATGGCTGCTAAGAGCTGTATTCACAAAGCCAGTCTTTCTACACCATTTCTGGAAATAATAAAATTTACTATAATTCATTTATATATTCAACAGGACAGACATCATTATAATCTCATCTGACCACTTTCATTTTCTGATATAAGAGAAAATTCATTAAAAGATAAGAACTGACATATTTGCCAAAATAGGAACTGAAAAGAAAAGTCCCACTCTGAGTCATTCTTTGTGGAAATTTAGTTATTTCTGTTACTGAAAATATGATGTTGTATTTTGGCCTTTTTTTTTACAGAAGAACTAGTCAAGAGTGTATGATCTTCAGACCACCAGTGTCTCAGTGCTGTTATAAATGATATCTTTGAAGTTTTTTAAAAGAGGCTTACAAGCGAAGTTTAATCAAGTGTATTCTTTATTCAGGTGCACATAAAGCTAGATCTTTTTGCTACACATGCCAGAAGTTTTGTCAGTGCCATCCCACCCGCCCTCATGAAATGATACATGATTTTCCAGCACAACTTATTGTAATGCCTGCAATGTTTGAAACGAGTGGTTTTGAACTATACAGAGTGCCCATGATTTATATGCTCTCATTCCATGTATTCCATAAACACCTTAGCAATGTGAATTTCATTTCCAGGACAAGTGCTGCCACTTAGTTGCAAGCACACTGTTTCATTCTGAAGCATTTTAAAACATCTAGTAAAGAGCTAAAAGAAAAAAATCTGCTAAAAAAATACTTTTAAAGTGCTTTAAAAAGGAGAAAAAGAATCTGCATTTTGATCATGCAAGAATACACAAAGTTCAGGTGTTTCTAACTTTCCAAAACTTAGTCTTCTACCTCCAAAATGAATCTCATTAAAAAGTAGCAGGACGATAATATGTTTTAGGGTTTGGTTGCAGTGGAAAACAAAATCTAAGATGAATATCATACAGAGATGATCAGAATTATTTATCTGTTAAAGCAAGTTACAAAGGCCTAGACATTCTGCTGTAGTCTGCCTCGGCTTTTGACATCCTTAACCAGTAACCCAGTCTCTCTCAAAATAGTGTTAAGCAATGTGACTGACACCCATCTTGGTGATACTTACCTTCTCCTCACAACTACCTGTGCTGTGTTGTGTTTTGCTTTTTCCATGTTTTAAAAGCCTACACTGTTCAAACCCTAGGTAAGTAGAGGGAGTATTAAAAAGAAATAGAAACCAATGAAATTCTTCATGGTTTTTGAAGAAGTAATTTTACATCCTGAGCTTAATCTAGAACATAGCTCAGCTTCCTTATTCCAGAAAAGATGGAAGTAAAATGTGGTATCTGATAGTAAAAGGCAAAGAATAATATTACCTATGCCTCCTGCAACAGAAACAAATACTCTCAATTTAAGCTACTAGCCCCCTAACATAATGAGATGAATCTGTGCAAGTCTATTTTATGTGAGTTTGCTGGTATAAAAATGCCCCATGATCTCAAATTACTTCATCTTCTTAGGATCTCCAATCCCCCAAAACTGTTTTCTGTGTATATACAGCTATGACACTAATAATTTGTAAGCATTTACTAAATAAAACCCAATAAATACCCAATAATTTTATGAATTATTTTTGTAAGACTGAAAATTCTGGATTCCTCAAGGGACTAGTTATTTAAGAGACTTTGAGAAACTCCTTTATAAAACAATCTTCCAGTTTTACCTTCTTCTCTTTAGCAATTTGTTCTGGATGATATCAGCTTTTAGATGGAAAAGCAGAAAAACAGTTAATAGAGCTGCGTATTGTCTTACAGGAACAAGTAAAACATAAAATCAAGGTGAATATTTTTCTGTGCTTTAAAGACTGTTTTGGTGGGGCTTTTGCTTGTTTTGTTTTGGGGTTTTTTTGAGAGAAAGCATCACATTTTCAGCTGCTGAATATCCTTTTTTTTCAGGACTTAACAAGAGCTTTAGACATATCTTCAGCACAATCTTTGTTTTTCAAAAAAGCAGAAGTTGAAAAGCAAGATTTAGAAAGAGAAAAGAAGATGTAAATTAGAACTGACAGTGCCCTTTCAGACCACAGAGTGATTTTTGCCATGTCATGCTGACCTTGGTCACAGCACAAAATGCCTCAGAAGCACAAAAGCTATTAGCAAAGAAAACTTGTCTTTGACTGAATCAATGAATATCCCTAAGACTGTCTCTCATTTGTTTGTGTACATGTGATTGTTTGAATTTCTAAAGCGTGTTCCTTATATAAGGACTGAATTCTTCTATAAGGATTGTTGTGTCTCCTCTATTCATCGTGAAAACACTGACATGCTATTGTCACAAATCTAAAAGGACCTGCTTAATCCAACCAGTGTTGGATTCCGCACCAATTATTTTTGGGTGGGTCTCATGTTTACAACAAAACTCAAGAGTCAAGCAGATGCTGGAATTGAGTTTGAATTGAGGCACGGAATCACTGGATGGCCTTTCAGGCAGACTCTTGACCTCTGTGTGGCTCAGCAGTCCAACAGCATCACTGGGGGAAAGGTGGGGTCTCACTGAATACCAGATGCCATGTCCAAGTCTTTCAGGCTAAGCTACAAAACGGTAAAAAAAGTATGCTAAGAGGGAAATGTTTCCTAAATGATTCACCTGCCCCCTTTGACTTCCTCAAAGCCTGAGAATGTCCAGGAAGTCAGTAGGGAACTAGGATGATTTCATTTGTTCTTGCTGGGTGGGCTCCACTCATCCTGTATCTGTGGAACATCCGTGTGGGATTGCCAAAAATCCCAACTGCCCATAAAACCCACAATGCTGGTGTTGGCAAGACAGAAAGTACAAGCAGAAAGACCTGTGTGCCTAATGAACAGAGCTGTATACAAGTTGCAGTAGAAGTTTCCATGGTGTGCATGTCAGACTGCTGCCAAGCTGTGTGTCTAGCTGGGAAGGAATGGAAAGGCAGCAAGTTGCAGCACTGTTCACATCAGTGGAAGACAAACATAGAGTCATAAGAGTGGTAGGGTTTGGAAGGCACCTCTGGAAATCATCAAGGGTAACACCCCTGCCAAAAGAGCATCTCTCACTGATGTTTTCCTCACACCGCTCTGCACAGACATTCGTCTCTTCTCTGAAGCTGCCTAGTATCTCTTGCTCTCTATCAGTGCTATTGACTCTGCACACCTCCACTGACAATTGTACTCGTGATCAGACTTTCCCTGAGGAAACAGTGCTTCCACTGTAAAATACTGCTTTCTCCACCAGTTTGTAGCCATCACTCTAATGTAAGTAATTACCACTGGAATGGAATGAGCACGTGTTCTGCACCTTTTTTAGAGCAAAATCACTCAGGTCAGTTTAAGAAGCACTTTGTTATCACCTAAAAGCTAGTTAACCTGTTTAAAGAATTATCTTTTTCCCCCATACATTGCACCCCTAAGACTCAAAATTAAAAAAACATAGGTAATGAAGAGCAGATTTCCCCACAGAAACAGAACTCTTCCTAGCTGAGTGTTCTCATTTCAAGATATGGACACCTATGTATCATGTCTCTCTGCTCCTGCATTGCTGGTCATAAGTTGTCTTACGTTTAACAGAATAGATGAAAAATCCCGTCTCCCAGAAGAGAGAAAGGAAAACTGACTGAAGGCAGCACACTGTGGTGTGGCAACAAGCAACCTTGTTTTCCTGAAGTAACACTGTAAATAGTAGGTAATTACATAAAAAAAGATATTCCAACACTGATCTAAATTAATTTAGTGTGACTTAAGTCAGGTGTGATCCAAGGGTGCCAAACAAGTCAAGTCCACGTATATGCTTCATTTAAGGTACATTCTTTCTGAACCCCAACCAGTCTTAGTCCAGCTGAATAAAGGCAAGAAAGCTAATGAAAATGCTCACCAGCACAGTTAATAACTAATCTCCTTCCTAAACTTCTTATAAGTTTAAGTTCCTAAACTTTTAAGTATATAGAGGTTTTTACTGCACAGACACTTCCCTGAACACAACATCGCATTCTTCCCTAGAAAATTAGAACACATTCAAGCAAAACACAGTAACAGAAAACAAACCCAAGACTATATTTATCATGTAGGAATCTCTCTGTAACAGCAAGTTCATATAGAAAGACCTTTTATTTGCTAGGCATCTAATAGTGCACAATAAAATTGAAAACAAGTCTAATGCTTCTTTCAACAGCAAAGACATGCCCCTATGGCTTCAGATCAGACTTGAATACTGCTTTGAACTGAATGCAATTTTTCCTTCTGTCTTTAACTTCTTCACCTCTCTTTATCACAAATAACAACAGCTGAAAAAGCTTGCTTTAGGTATTCATAACTGTTGAAAAAATGCCAGGCCACTCTGCATAAGCGAAGCCTGCACCCAGTGAATCACATTTATCAGTCTTCTTGAGTTACCTGTATTTTAGATGTAACCTAAAACCACAGCTCTGGACCACTTTTAGAGCTGTGAATGCTCCCCGGTTCCTTTCATTTAAGCAAGGGTGTTAACCCCAGTTTATGCAATTGTATTACTCTTGCTTAAATTGTCCAAGGGGTCCCAACTTCACTTTCTCTCCCAAGAGATCCTTGAGAAACGCTGCTACCAGAAAACATCCACACTTCTTTGTCTGAGGGGTGACTGAATTTCCATAGTGCAGGAAGTGATCCCCATCTATAGGTATATAAACTTGTACATATATATACACACACTCACACATATTTATGTATATAAATATTTATTTGTACTAATTGCTTGGCTATGTGAGTAGATGTACATACAGACATTTGAAGTTGCCCTGGGATAGTCTTTTTATCAGGAAGAAATATTTTTCAGCTTGGACTAGTTGTAGCATTTTCTAAAGAAATGGGTAAAATATAAAGCAGAAAAGAACAAAACTTGAGAGGGTTTAATTAAGTGATACAAGATGCCCGTGGCAGAAATAGGAACTTAACCCAGGTTTCCAGATTTCAATTTACAGCATGACATCATTCTTTCCCTGTAGAAACTTTTTGTAATATAATGCAAACTACATAACAATGATATATGATATATGTGATATAATGAAGAATATGTAACATAATGAAATATAGTAAACCAAAGAAATGCAATGATCTAAACTAACCTTATATTTGAAAAGAAACTTCTTTTCTGTGGAAAAGAAAGTCCTAATTCTATCATGGTGTCAGTAGAACACTGTGTCTGCCATCTGATGCGTCACTTGTGGTGAGGAATCATCTGACAGGAGTAAACCAGGTGCCCCAACCTTCACTCTACTTCTGCCCTTCAGCTGGTTGTTTCTATATTAATCTACCCTGCTAAGTCTAAGGCTAAAGCTACCATATCTCCATAAGGGATCCTTTACTATATTGAAGAAGATTACCTCTTTCTCTGTCCAAACCACAAAAGGATGTACTCAGCTTCTCCCACTGAAACTGATCTCCATATATTTCATCATTCATAATATTAACATGTTGGTGTTGCAATCCTCTAGCAATATGTGCCTGCGGTTTTCTTTAGAGAGAAAGAACATCACAGTTTATCAGGTCTCTACTCTCTGCCCATACAATTACTTTGCAACTATTTTGGCAGAGGGTAAACAAGAAAGGATGGTTTATTTGTTTTGACAAAGGACAAGTACTTTGAAAATTCTGTGTCCTGATGTTTTTTTCTGCCAGAGACACTCTATGTTCCCCTGTTTTTCCCATCTACAAAACTGCCGTATTTTTTAATGAACTCATAAGAGTATTGTCAAGTTGAACAGAGTATTGTGCATTGTTTGTAAACTACTTAGAGATTTTGGGCTAAAAGGTGCTGTAAAAGTCCAAAGGAGTTAATTGAAAGTACAGGAGTTGATTCCTAATGTGTATCTGTGTGTTTATGAGTAGATTTTTCACCTTGTCCCTATGGAATTTGGAAATGTAAAAAACACATTCAGCCCCAAAAGACAAACAATCCTAACGAAAGTGGAAATGAAAGGACAAAAGAAGTTAAATATTTTCATCCCCCATTTTACAGAAGGAGAACTAAAACTTGAAAAACTTAAATATATTGTTTCAGGATGCACAGAAAAAGACCAACAAATGCAGGGAGATGAAGGCAGATCTCCTGAGGCCCACCTCAAGTGTGTTGTATAGGGGATATTTTGGTTAGCACAGTCCTTCTACAGTCTTCCCACTGCCCTGTCAGTAAGTCTGATTACTGATTTTATTGGTGTTAAAAAAGTAAGAAATGGTCATTTGAAAACCTGCATCTAGCTTGAGAACTGATCACAGCAGCATGCTTTATGTCTTATTACCTTCTTTTTTGATTAATTTTTTTCTTTCTGTCTTCTTTTATTTTTGTTTTTTTTCCCCTTCTTCTCCACGTGGAACTCATGAAACTCCTTGGGTTTGATAGTGTTTTCTATTATGAGGGTTTCTTAAGGTAGCTGAAGTGACTGAAAGGAGTGCTTGTTGAGGAAGTGCTCAGCCATGGCCCACTGGTTGATGTCAAGAGGCCAGCATCTGGTACCATTCTCTTGGTACTCAATTGCTTCTTTCTTTTAGCTCTTTTCAGACCAAGGTACAACTTGAGAAGTATACTTTGTGTTATAAAAGCCCTAATAGAATGGTAGCTTTACGTACATAAATCTGTTCTTGCTGCCAACACCCGAACTTAGCCAAGTAGCAACTGCAGCCACAATACCAGGAGGCCAAGGTTTTCTAAGACTAAATCTGTCACCTTGTTTCACACAACTAGCTACCTTAAATTTGATTCTCCCACTGTACACAACCTACAGAGAAAATTACAGAATGTTGACTTATTGTACCATAGATTTTCTCCATTTTTATTTGTTCTCGTGTTCTTAACAAAGTTGTATATGTTCATTTAAATAGTAAAAAAAAAAAAAAAAAAAAAATCAGCCAAAACAATGACAGAGCCACAAAACTCTGTCACAATTTACTTGTTTGAGCAAAGATAATTTAATTTTGATTTTATTTAAATATGACATTTCCTCAAATGAAAACCAAATGAATACACTTTTATAGTCAAACGGAGACTCAACCAAGGCAGGCAGCATCAAGTGCTAGTTCACATAGTGGGTTCAGCAGTCTCTCTTCACTTCATTTACCAATGTTTGTGATGTTTGGGTGGTTTTGTTTGTTTGGTTGGTTGGTTGGTTGGTTTTTTGTGTGTGTGTTTCGTTTTGGGGTTGTGGTTTTTTTTTATAACAGGAGAAAAGCAAAGCCATGGGGACATCTACAGGAAAACAGCAGTTGTCAAAATGTTGTTGACAATGCAAAATTAGTGATTCTCCCATGGCACTTCAATTTTTGTCAGCTTTGTCTTTGTTTCAGCTACATTTTAATGTTAATTTATTTTATTTTGTAAAGTAGTTGTGTCTGGAAACAAATTTTCTCATTTTTAATAGAAATTTAGTGCAGCCATTCCAAAGTGGAACTCCAATAAAGAAAAGCATTTTTATTATTAATCTACAAGCCTAAATCTAATATATAAGCTCTCCGTTCTTCTAAGGCATAAGCTAACACAGCAGGTGTTTCATGTTCCTGGGAGATGTATAAAATAGGCACATTTAAGCCATTCATGAAGATTTTTTTTTAATTTATTTTCTAAATTTTGAAGAGGAGGAGAATGTGAAATTGCAGTGACCATACTATAAATGCACCTTTAAAAAATAAACAATCCTCATAACACCTGTGTGGGGGAAATAGAGTAATATTCTAAAGTGTGTTTAATAGAACAAGTCAAGAAAACTCCCCACTGTTAAATGAAATATTGAAATGCATGTGTGTAGCAGTCATAATTCTTAAAACAGAGACTCAAAATAATGAGCAAACAACCAATAACTAGAAAATCACCTGTAGTGATTCAAAGGGCTTATTAAAAATATCAAACGTACCTTTTTAAAGACCTGTGCAATAACAAGCATCACGATCATGCAGGGCACAAAAGACAAGCACATGTTGCGAAGGCCTGACAAACCTAGGGCTGTACACCTGCAGAAAACACGGCAGATTGCTGAACACATGGATACATAACCGTCCAGGAGAGGGAGCCTGAAGGCAGTTTGCGAAGCGTCGTTATGGACCCGCCTTGCTTTGAAAGTTTTGTCTACCTTGCAATTTGGCAGCAGAGGACTCGAACAGTTCAAGGGCTAATGGGACAGGCTACAGTTTAACCCCAGTTAGCACATGCCTCCAAAGCAAGCCACTGGACTGTGGGATATGAATTCTCTCTTTGTAAGGTATCAAACCTTTTCTTTAGGCACTAAGATGATACTTGCTTTTGTCCTCCAGTCTAACAGTCTTGTGTTAAGCATAGCTACAGCAGGCCTGAGGACCCACAGCAGAGCTCTTGGTCATTAGCTTCAAAGAAAAAAAAATATATATCTAGGAAGAAAGATACTGGCATTTTTGTTCCATTTAACTCAGAATAGTTAAAGGGGTGATAGATTCCAGAGTTTATTCATGTGAAAACCACAGTATACATAATTTGAAGTTCACACTGTATTGTATGTGCTTAGACCGAATGCTGGGAGAAGTGTATTATTCCATTCTATACTTTATGGCACGCTTATCAAATAGTAGCTGTAGGTTGGACATTAGTTAATATCAAGTCTTGATACATAAATCTTTTGAGTGATTCATGGTTATGCCTTGTCCTAGATCCCTGGGAGTCTCTTATAAATCCAGTGTGGGGGTAGTTAGCATCTTGCTTTCTCATCCCATTAGTCTACTGACAACGCTATTTGCCAGGAAGAGAATTAATCATGGTGAGTCACAACTTACAAAGAGTGTGATTTTCCAAGGAGTCTTCAATAACTACAAGCCAAATCCCTAAGCAAACTTTGTGATATTACAAGTGCAAAACCAATAAATAGTAAAAAAAATACTTGTGGATTTTCTAGATGTGAAGGAAGCTACAAGAAGTACATAAACAGCCCAAACAACTTTGACTTTCCTTCATGTAATGGAAGTATCAAAGGGGATGGTAAAAGAAAGAGTTTAGGCTGAAGTGCCTCTATGCTAATTCATGCAGCTTGGGCAATAAACAGGGTGAACTAAGAACCACTGTGCTGCTGGAAAGCTATAACATAGTGGCTATTATTGAAACTTGGTGGGATGATTTCCATGACTGGAATGTAGGGATAGACAGATACAAGCTCTTTAGGAAGGACAGGCAGGGTAGGAGAGGAGGAGGTGTTACCTAAGTGACCAGATGGAACTGGTGGAGAAGGATGGTGAGCTGGTTGGGAGGATATGGGTTAAGATTAAAGGGAAGACAGGGGAAGACTGTAGGGGTCTGTTACAGGCCACCTGACCAGCAGAACCAAGCGCATGGGGGCCTACATAATCGGATAGAAATGACTTCTCATTCACAAGTCCTGGTCCTCATGGGGTATTTCAATCAGCCTGATATCTGCTAGCACAACAACCCAGCAAGGCACAAGCAATCCAGGATGTTCCTGGAATGCACAGATGACAACTTCCTCCTCAAAGTGGTGGAGGACCCAACAAGAAAAGATGCTATGCTGGACCTAGTTGTCACTAGCAGGGAAGGGCTGGCGACCAACATGAAGCTCAGGGACAGTCTTAGCTGTAGTGAAGCAACAGAATTTATGATTCTCAGATCATCTAGCAGGATGTATCCCAAGCTAACAACGCTGGACATTAGGTGTGCAGACTTTGATTGCTTTGGGGATCTGCTGTCCAAAGTATCATGGGACAAAGCCCTAGAGGGAAGAGGGGCCCAGGAGAGCTGGTCAGTGTTCAAAGATCACCCTCTGTGTCCAGGAGCAAAGCATACTGACTAAGAGGAAGGCAAGAAAGAATGTTGAGAGACCTGCCTGGATGAGCAAGGAGCTCCTAGACACATTGTCACACAAAAAGAAACTGTAGAAGGAGTAGAAGAAAGGACAGATAGAATGGGGGGCATATAAGGAAGCTGTCTGAGCAGCAAGAGACCTGGTTAGAAAAGGTAAAGCTCAGTTAGCCAGGGACATGAAGGATAATAGCAAAAGTTTCTGTAAGTACATTACTGGCAAAAGGAAGACTAAGGAAGGTGTGGGCCCCCTCAGAAAGGAAGTGGGAGAACTGGTAGCAAGTGATCTGGAGAATGACTCATGGTTCTCAATGTTCTCAATGACTTCTTTACCTCAGACTTCACTGGCAAGAGCTCCAGCCACACTCCTGAAATCACAGATGGTGGCAGGGGCTGGAAGAAGGAACTGCCCATTGTAAGTGAAGATCAGGTTCGTGACCATCTGAAGAACCTGAAAGTGTACAAGTCCATGGGACCCGATGGGATACACCCACAGGTGCTGAGGGAATTGGTGGACAAGGTCACTAAACTTCTCTATTGTATTCCAAAAGTCATGGCATTCCAGGGAGGTCCCCACTGACTGGAAAAGGAGAAACATAACCCCCATTTTCAAAAAGGGAAAGTAGATGATCCAGGGAACTATAGGCCAGTCAGTCTCACCTCTGTGCCTGGTAAGATCATAGAGCACATCCTCCTGGAGGCACTGCTGAAGCAGAATAATAATGAAGAGGTGATTAGGTACAATCAACACTGCTTCACCAAGGGCAAATCTTGCCTGACACACCTGGTGGCCTGCTATGACAAGGGCACAACATCAACAGTCAAGGGGAAAGCAACTAATGTCATTTATCTGGACCGCATGACATCTTGATCTCCACGCTGGTAAAACATGGAACTAGATGATCCTTGAGGTCACTCCCAGCCCTGAAAATTCTGTGATTGTTTAACTAGTGTGAATGAAACACTTCTGTAATTTGCATACTGAAACCTAGTGGACTCTTCTCCCACAGAGAAAATTTGTAACTACTTGAAAGATGTCTACTAACCAATGCACATTTCTCTTGATCCTGTAAGATCTGAGATCCAACAGGATTCAAAGCTTATCAATATAAGCTGTTATATGCATCAACATTTTGCTGGCTTCAAGAGTTAGGGACATTATTTGCACAGAATCACAGAATAGTTTGGGTTGGAAGGGTCCTTAAAGATAGTTCTGACCCTCTGCCTTAGGCAGAGACACCTTCCACTAGACCAGGTTGCTCAAAGCCCCTTCCAACCTGGCCCTGAACATTTCCAGGGAGGGGACATCCACAACTTCTCTAGGAAGCTCGTTACAGTGTCTCATCACCCTCACAGTGAAGAATTTCCTCTTAAAACCTAGTCTAAACATACTCTCTCTCAGTTTATAGCCATGACCCCTTGTTCTATTACTACATGGCCCTGTAAAGAAAATCCCTCCCCCATCTTTACTGCAGACTCTTTTGGGTATTCGAAACTTACTTTAAGGTTTCACTGGAACCTTCTCTTTTTCAGAATGAACAATCCCAGCTCTTTCAGCCTGACCTCATAAGACAGGTACTCCATCCCTCTAATTATCTTTGTGCCCCCGCCTTTGAACTTCAACATCTTGTGTTGGGGGGCCCAGATCTAGACACAGTAGTTCAGCAGAGTGGTGGGGTAGAATTATGTCCCTCAATCTTCTGATCACACTACTTTTGCTGCAACCCAGGATATGGATGGCTTAATGAGTTGCAAATGCACATTGTCAGGTCATGGCAAGCTTGTCATCAACCAACACTCTTAAGTTGTCCTTCTCAGAGCTGCCCTTAAACCAGTCTGTATTTCTGCTTGGGATTGCCCAGACATGTGCAGGACCTTTTGACATAAGACATAGTTTAAGACAATTTGGATGAAAAAACAGTGAGAAGTTAGTTATGAATGTTGGATTAGATACGTTGAAGTAAGGTATAAGTCATAGTTCAATACACATAGTGGGTTTCAAACGATCTCTAAAGAAGCTCAGAGGAAAACACATAGAAATGCTAGATATTCATGTTCATACAGAGAAACCAAGACTCATACATAAAAAGAACTTGGTGTTTCTCCAGTTATCTAAAACAGTATTTCATTTTAAATATTTCCATGTGATTTTGAAGCTGAAATCTCTTTATGCAAACAGCCATGATATATTCTCTCTTTGAAGTGATTAGGGACAATGAATAAAAAAACCCACCAGAACAATAACATTGAGATTCTGACTATAGAATATTTTAGGAAACAGACATATCTTCAGGGGAGTTAGCTAGAGGGGAGGTATTGCAAAGCAGAGACAGCACTGACACATTATGGGAGGAATGAGAATATATCACCTTTCAGGTCAATAGAAGCTTAATTCAATGACCAGTATTTGTGAAACAATTTTAACTCAGTTAAAATTACAAAAGTGTCAACCTGATTTACAGTGACTTGAACCTCTATGGAAGGAGACACTGACTGGCTTGAACTCTTTGTTTCTTTTTGAAACTCCATAATAGACCACATCTAGTGCATGACTTGCAGTTGACCAGATACCAGAACAATTATTATTTTTTTCCCCCTCTTCCTGCCAAACCCTCCCCCACTTCCCCACCCCAGTATTGTAGATCAACATATCTCCATATACCTCAATGGAGCTATGTCAGCTTACACAAATGGGGCACATTCATTTCTGCCCTGCAAAACAGATCAGAGATCACATATATTTAATTCACCATCCTGATTTGTGGATCTACCTCCAGTGCGTCTGACAGTGCTCTTGGTAAATTAAGGGCTTTGAGAGTCATGGTTAGGTACAGATCAAGAATCCCAAAACCTCCCTGTTTAGAAGGAGTAACAAGAAAGGCCATGGACAAAATGCTGAACTGTAGAGAGTAATAAAGCCTCAGCTGGTTACATGGGAGATGGATGTTCCTGTTCAAATATTTCTGATGGCTCCATTCCATATCAGATGAGCAGGGTAATAGGGGAATAGAAAGGGGAGGACTGGCAGCAGGGCAGGCTCATTCAACTGCCTGAGCAGGAGAGTGAGGCAGTGGGGGAGAGGTTGCCACGGTAACTGCACGAGTTCTGAACGTGGAGAAACAGAATCCAGCGTGCAACACAACTGAGGCAGCAAGGCTTCCTCACTAGCGAGAAGCAAGCTGTGCACACAGGGTCAGGCAGCAGAGTGAATAAAAGATAGGTAGCAGTTAGGCAGGCTAAAAAAAGGCAAAACCAAACCAATAAAAACAAAACTAAACCAAACAAAACCCCAACAAAAAATATCAGTTGCCCAAAGAGATCCAGCCATGGTTACATCTCAGCCAAAGGCTGTTAGAAAAACTGGGTATCCAAACAGAGGCCACACACAAGCATGCAAGTGTCCAGGCAACTGGCTGCAGAGAGTGCTGGAGCCTGGTACTTGAAATGGAAAACTATGATATATTTGTCATCACAGAAACACGGTGGGATGTCTCACCTGACAGGAGTGCCACAATCAGTAGCTACAAACTCTTCGGAAGGGACAGACAAGGCAGGAGAGGTTGTGTGTTTATGGGTAAGATTAAGAGGGAAGGCCAACAGGGCAGATATCATGGCAGGAGTCTGGTATAGACTGCTCAACCAGGAAGAAGAGACAGATAAGATGAGATGAATACTCAGCCCCTTGAGATGGAAGATAGAGATAGGGAGCAGAATGAAGCATCCATAACCCAGGAGTTCCCAGATTCATCTCTATAATACTGTTGTAGATTTCTGCATTCATAGAAAGATTTGGTCTTTTACTATGTTAAGAATGTATTAACTAATCTTTCTCACTTACTGCTACTGATCTCAGACCTGAAAAGTTAATTCTCAAGAGAGGTGGAAACAGTGTCACCGGTGCTCATTCTCTTAAACTGTTCATTCCCTTAGGCAAAATCAACAGCTAATATACCTACAGAAAGTGAATAGGGAGCAAAGGGGACCTGGCAGGGACAATCCCCGAAGTCACAGCTGTGCCTGCTGTCATTGGAATATGCCCAGTGTGTAATGGCACATTAGGTAGGCATTGATCTCAGCCAGTTTATGAGGTCTGTTACAAAATGGAATCACTTGCTGCTGAAACCCATGGAGCAGTAAATGCTACTTCCTAAGGTAATCCATTTTCAAATTAACTTCCAATTATGACTAATGAATTCACTGCGAATCACTTTACCTAATTGCTAACACTCACTAAGGGAAGAGAAATCAATCTTTCTATCTCTTTATTTGCCCTATTTTTCTTATTTTTAAAAATTGCTCACAGCTTGCTTTCACACAGTTTCAACTGGGAAGATAGGCTTTATGAAAAGACTAAGACTGCTTAATTGTCTACTCATATTCAAGAGACAAGATGGGTAAAGAGAAATCAATGACTGACAGTACCTCTCACTGACAGGAGAATTGTGAATGTGCATTCATTTGTTTAGGCAGATTTCCCAAATCATTACTTAGCATGTACATTGAAATGAGACACAGAGACACCTGCAAAATAAGCTCTATTTCTTGGTTGTTATCTTAGGCAGTTTATAATTCTAAAGACAAGTTTTAACATGAGAATGGGCACAAGAGCTGATGGAAATTGAGGATTTGATGTCCATGTAACTTTTAAAAGTGGATAGCAGAAGAAACCACAGGTTGTCTCATTAATCTGTTCTAGATGAGATGTGTAGAGAATTTTTTTGTTGTTGTTTGTTTTTAAAATAATTTCAAAGGAAGGCTATAGGTAGAGATGACAGTACATCAAGAATACTCAGCATAATTCAAACTGAAGAACATAAAAGACAATAAAATGAAAATACAGATATGCCCCATAAAAAAAATAAATTCTCAGACATGTCAAATAACAGGGACCTTTCCTGGGACAGAAAAAAAAAAAAAATATAAAAAATTCTGGTTTGAATCTTCCCTAAATTCCAAGCAGCGGCCTCTTCAGAACTAAGTGATATATTTGTATGTAAAATATCTTCTACATGGTATGATAAAGTGTGCAGCATTGTACAATACAAATAAACTCTAAGAACCATGGAAACCTCCATCTTAATTTCCATTATTGTATTATGAATCATGTAAAACAAAGAATTTCTACCAAAATAATGGAAAAGGAAGGGGGCGGGGGGGGAGAGGGGGCATTTAACACTGATTTGGTAAAAGAAGTTCTGCATGCTCTTACTCAAAGCAGTCAGTATAAAATCAAGTAACTATTAAGTTCATCCTACATTGACTCAAAATAAAAGGCAGTCAGAGAAGTATCTCTGTGCAGCTGAGTAAGAGACAATCCAAATTCTCATTTTGCTGTGTCAGCTGGCTTGGAAGCAAATCTGCATTTCCTACTGGAGAGATACAGATGTAGTTTTTTAATAACAAAATAGCCAATATGTCTCTAAATATGATTATCAGAACCACATATAGCTTGTTGTACAACTATGCTCAGCTCCCTAGGTAGGGCAGAAAGCCAGAAAATGTGGTGAACATATCCTCTTCCTCAACCCCTTGACCTACTAGCGTGATGTTTATCTTCATGCTGACATTCCTAAAAATCTATATTTCCCCATTGAATAAAGCTACCATATATTGAGAACACAGTAACAACTAACGTTCTTTTGGCATTTTAGAGACATTTTTCCTTTGCATAAATTGCCTTCCTTTTGTTTTCCTCCTGTACGCCTCTGTCTTAGCTGAGTCCACCTTTTATTTCTGTGTGACTCTGTAGCCATTCTTGGTTACCTGTTAAAAGTCTGAAGGAAATGTTGTGGCTTGTGGTTTCAAATGTCAATTTTACTATGTCCCCAAAGTTCAGATGTGAAAGACGGGTTGACCTTTGAAGTACTATTGTCCTGGGACGTAGCTGAGATGTTCTATTAGAGTGAGGTTTGTCTTTAACAGAAGAGGAATGTTCAGATAGACTGATTCGTACTTTGCCCCTGGCTAGGCTACAAGTATAAACTTTCCCACTCAGGCCTAGTTCCTAGTATAGGAATGCAGAGACAAAAGGAAACACACAGAGATAAATCTTGCAGAAGTTCATCCGAACAATTCATACCTTATAGTTTAAACTATAATTTGGAACACATATTTCTTCCCTTGGCTGTTGAATCCACTTTCAACTATGCTTAGTATATCATTGAAATGTGCTATGCTATTCTGAAAGAGTAGATGGATTTATTCCCTCCACCATGTTGTTCCCCACCTTCTCCCCATGGGGGGAAAAAATGTATTGTAAGATCTCTAAAGTAATAGGACAAGGTACATCTTATTTTCTTAAGAGTTAGAATCATAGTATGATCTGGGTTGGAAGGGACCACCAAAGGTTTTCTAGTGCAAACACCTCTGCAGTAAGCAGGGGCATCCTCAACCAGATCAGGTTGCCCAGAGCCCTGTCAAACCTCACTTTGTATATCACAGGGGTGGGGTCCCAACCACCTTCCCAGGCAACCTGTTCAAGTGTTCCACCACCCTCATGGTAAAGACCTTGTTCCTAACATCCAATCTAAATCTGCTCTTTTCTAGTTTGAAGCTACTGCCCCTCATTCTATCACTAGAGGCCTTTGTAAACAGTCTCTCTCCACCCTTCTTGTAGGCCCCTTCAGGTACTGGAAGCTTCCTCTTTTCGAGGCTGAACAACCCCTAGCTCCCTCAGCCTGCCTTTGCAGCAGAGGTGCTCTAACCCCCTAACATTTTCGTGGCCTTCCTATGGACTCACTCCATCAGTTCTTTACTAGTTCTCTAATCAGTATTAACATGCAACTCAGATTTCAAAGTATTCGGACCCCCACTAAAATAAATAGAAGTGTTGGAGGAACAGAATTGCACTAGTGACTTCTGAGCCATTTAAAATATTTTTAAGTGTTGCTTCCAGTACTAAAATTTTTTGAAGTACCATCTAGCTATTTTTCTATGATATCTGGAGGAAAACTCTTTTTTTGTTTATCTAAGTAGGAGTTCTCCTTCAGTGAGTCTCATAATATTAAAGAAGTTAATTCAATTAAGTAATTAGGAGGGATATTAGAGACCAAACCCATGAAACTGAACTCATTTGCTATTAAGAATGCTCAATGCTCTTATAATTTTCCCATCCCATTTCAAAGAGTATTCAGAAATGATATTTAGTCAATATTCCTGTACCTTAAACTTTCAGGTAGAACCTCCAACAAAATGGTAGAGAAATTCCTATCAGGAGCTAGGAGGATACCAAAGTACACTACTTACTTGTAATTGCTTTCCAGCAACTGTCAGTGACTATGACTGTACACAAGATAGTGAGCCATAATATTAAAGTAAATTTTAAAAATTTCTCAAATTCTATAACCCCCTTCCAAATTCCAAGATTGCAGCCCAGAGGTCACCTAAACAAACTGAAGAGCAGAAAGCAGTGCTGAGCTGGAAAAAGGAGAAAAGCAACAATATAAGGAAAGACAGCAAAACCACAGGACCCCTAACTACTCTCCATAGGATCACATTAGTTCAGAGGCCATTGCACAATCATCTTCTTGGTTAAAAAAAATATATACAGAAAGGATGTGGTTGATTTTGCAAATATATGTTTGAAAGTCAGGAATGTGACATAAAGAAAAGATATGGAATAGGAGAGGGAAATCACTAACTTCATTTTATAGCTACAGATTATCACAGCACTTAACTTTTTCTGTACACAGACAGTTGAGCCTTAGTCTGCTACAGCTAGGAAACGATTCTCAAGAGTATTCTGCTCACTAACCAGACTAAATAATCATTTGTAATACACTTTCCCCCCCGCCCCAGCTTTTAATTTAGATTCATATACCTGTCAGTTTATCAAATATTTTAAACGCATACTATGAGAGGACTCACAGATGCTTGATAGTAATTTAGAACCAGAATATAAAGCAACAAAATTTGGGGCAAAAATGAAAGAACTCTCAGAAATAGAAGCATGCCTGGTCACTGCAAGAAAAGCATTAGTTTGCCAGCATTTTCAATAAACTCCGTGTTGGGCAACTGAAACTATGGATTTAGTACAAGAATATTCCCCTTCTAGAAAATACATAGAAAATGTAACTTGCTTATAATGCTAAACTTCATTGAAAGATATCAACCTGTAAGTGACTACAACAACCATGATAGCAAGTTAGTATGCTGGACAGTAACTGTTTCTTCCCACAACCTTAGCACCCCTAAAATAATGTTCTCCACACTTCCCCCTATATATTAGGGAAGAAAGGTAGGAAACAACATTAAAAAAGAACTGAAAATGCTACTTTCTCTGATACAACACTTTGTATTAAAGAACTCAGTTTTGATCATCTAGATAAAAAAAAAAACACCAACAAAAAATGAAACAACAAAAAAAACCCCAACACCCAAACTAAAAGGCAAAAAAATTGCCACAACCAAAAAATACCTTTTCAACTTCAATTACTGCAAATGGTACAAAATCTTTGAAGTCCTTTTACTCAAGCATACTGATGTGAAATTAAAATCAGACCTGTTATAATTTCTGTATAAACTGCCCATTAAAATAACAAACATTTTTGCTATGAATTTCAAAGCTAGGGTCTTATCAGAGATTCTACAGGACAGTTGAGGATTTTTGCTATTAGACATTATCTGACTTTTGACAGATTTCATAATTGAGTCATGATTCTTTATTTTTCTGGAGTACAGTCCTGTAACTGCATGAAATATGGATTATTCTATTCTAACATTTGTAATATAATAAATTATCTACTGCAGGTTTATAGGCCAATAATAGTATGTATGACCAAAAAAGTGCAACTACTGCTTAGAACTGTTTGAAAGAAATTAGAATTTCTGGAGTTCAACAGTTAACTCAAAGTTCTTGGAACTGAATTTAGTATTCCACTATGCACAGCAGCAAATGATGAGGGTGAAATATCTATATTCTCACTCTCTTTTTTTTTTTTTTTTTCCCATGAACTATCCTGAACATACCAAAAAGATCCACATACAAGAGAACAGAAGGAGAAACACAGTATCTACAAGGCTGCTGTCATGACTGACATTTTAATTGTCTCACAAGTGTATGGGGATTGCAGTATGTTTAGACTTAATTTCCACATGTACAGTACAGCCATTACAACTAGACTCTTCTACATCTGGGAATTAGTTTATAGCATTGCAACTGTTGCTCATCTGGTCTTCTGCTGTCTTTGCCATGAACATGAGTCTTGACAGAGAAACTGTGGCTGGATAAAATAGCTAACAGATATTAATATAGCCCCCTTAGGTATACTAGCTGAGAACATACCACTTTAAACATAGAGAAGCCCAAACCACAGTGTTTAGAACTAGTGCTAGATAAAATTGGGATTGCAGACTGAGTGCAGATTCTTATGTTGGGACAGGAAAGGCAGAGTGGGTGAAAGGTACATTAGGTACAACAGCACATACCAACAACCACCATCTTATGTTGAAACCCATCTTATGGAGGCTGCTGTTCAACTATAGCTTTCAGAGCACATATACAGAGCAAAAGCCATCTCTAATGCAGCTGATTGTGACTTCTTCAGTGAAGTCCTTTTTCTACCTAAAATTTGTCAGAACAAATTTTGCTTTCTTTCCCTAATGAAAAGTTGTAATATTCAAAGACATCTTTTTATTTGAAACTTTTCTTAGACAGATCCATCACAGAATATCCCAAAGAGATGCATTTGCCTTGACTGTATTTAGAGGATCAGAACTGAGAATTAGTTTATATGTATTATGGTCCAGTGAAGATAATTTCTATAAATGTGGACAGCAATTAAGAAAGACTCTGTCTCTCCAAGGATACAGAGCATGCAGACCAATATAATTAGGGACACTTCACAAAAGGACTTCACCCCATCCTATCTTAAAGGATCGTCATGATCCAAAACACACCAAGATTTTAACTGCAGTCCCGCACATCCTCTGAGTTAAAGAATGATCCTCCATAGAAATTTTATTCTTCTATTACTATCAAGCCATCCAGATCCTGGCTCAGTATCTAAGTATTTTCATAAACTTAAATAGTTGCAATGAAAGCAACAAGAAGAAACTGGGTTTATGCCAGGATTTATCAAAAAGGAGTATTTTATTTTCTCTTTTTAATCATAGGTAATCTTTATGAGTATTGAGCTAAATTAAATCATTCACATATCAGTATTACTAGGAAAATAAGGAGGTAGGTATTTGGTGGCTTTCTCCCCCACCTCTTTCTCCTGTCCTCTTTTTCCTTTACACAGTTTGATTTAGCATGATGAAGAAAATAAAACAAATCCCCAAACGCTGAAATCTTTCAGAAACCAGTTTTCTAGCCAGCCCTCATCCACATGGAGGCCAAATGTTTTTGTCATATTATTAATTCAGTCTGCACAAGAAGCTGTGGTCCTCTTGCTAGAGGAACTCTGCCATGAAATATGGTGCCAGAAAATCTGACAAGTGCCCTCCCTCCCAATACAATATTTTGGAGAAAGCAGAAGGCAGACTCTATGGATTGTGGGGGGATGGTTTGCATAGTGCTTACATCTCTTTGTGGTGCAGCTTGAAGGGGAGAAAGTTGGAATGTTTCAACAACCCTTCTCTCTCCATGGCCTGCAGTTTATACAGGACATGGAGAAACCTAGCAAAGAGGGAAAAAAAAAAAACCAACAAAAAACAAACAACAACAAAACAAACCAAAACACAATACTGTCACTTTCTTGGCTTTTATAACATCTAATAACAAGCAAATCCTAGTAGATCATGTGTTACAGGCAGCATCTGGGAAGACATACAAGGTAGATTTTGGCAGTACAATAAAGCCAAATATTTCATGAAAATGAGTGCTTAGTTTCAGATGTTTTAAACCACACTATATGAAATATGTGACTTTCTGGTTTTGCCTCCATTCTAAAATATCTGAAAAATATTTTTAATACTTCTTTCACCTTCCAGGTAAACACATTAACAGTCATATTGTCTACTGTGAACACCAGCATCTTGGGAAGATGATTGAAGCACTAATAAATTTGAAACAGTTTTCAATTAGTACACAGGAAATTTACTTTGTGAGCCATGACTTGTTTTATTAGTGCCCCGGAGGGCAATTTAGATTGGAAAAATCAGGACATCATTGTTTGCCAAAAAAAGAAAACAGATACTTAGCTTTCATCTATAGTCTGGGATACAGCCATGAAAATTGGACTAAAATATAACTGAGTATCAAAAAATATTTATACATTGGGGTCAATCATAGTTTCAGAGTGTTAGAAATGACATTCATCCCATCCTAAAATGTGTAGTGACTTGGAAGTCTGCCACTTGCTAACACAGTGCTTTTACTTTTAAATGAATCAGAAGTAAATCCTTTATGCTACATTTTATAATAAGTACAATTAAAGTATGGGAAGAGTTTCTCAAAGAAGCAGAAACCCCTTCAAAATTTATCAGACCCCTCAAACTTTAGTCACCTTGTGTTTTCTGTTGGGTTATATCATATATCCCATTCCCTGTTTTTCTTTGCTGTTGCTCAGGTTCTGAGCTATCCAAGAATAGTAATAATAAAAATAAAAAACAAGACAAAACAACAACAAACACCAAAAACAAAAACAAAAAACACAAAAAAACCCCACTAAACACAACCAAAATACCCAAACAAGCACCAGCACAGAACCAAAACCCAACCAAACAAAAAACCCCATAACACTACCTACAAAGGCATAAGTCAGAGAGAAGTAGATACAGAGAAAGGCTCCTGCCAATGCATAATTTCTTCTAAAAATAAGAATAGCAAGATCAGCTTCTATGACTGCAGAATTTGTTCTGCCAAGTGTAGTGTGGCAAGGATACACTTGAGGAAATAACTCTTACTTGTGTCTCTGAATGATGCACACAAGTATCAAGTACAAAAGTGTTCCTTGTGTGTTAAGCTACCTTGACCTCATCCACCTGAATAAGGGTCTATAATTTTTCAATACTTTTTAATCATAGCTACGTCAGTGTCTTTCACACTTCAGCAATCTCCTTCAAATGATGCCAAGCTCAGTTAGATTGTGCAGCACTGAATCATGGCTTAAATACTTAGGGCTAAAATACCACAACTCTTTCTTGTTCATGCAAAGGGTAGAGAAATAACCCATCCTTTTTCTTTCCACTGTGAAGGTGACTCCAGGGAGTAAGGCTAGGAATGAGAAGACCCTGGTGCACGTTTCTTCATATGCAGCAGCTGATACATAAATTGAGGAAAAAGTTTCTCCAAGAAAAGAGGCAAAGGTCTTTTCACCAAAGCATATACTGGGAAGATGTGATTCCAAATAAGTATTCAAACCATTTATCATTATGTTTTATCTCTATACAATGAGCACATTGTAATTAGATAAAAGAGGCTGCTCCAGAAAATAGTTCAGGATAGCTGAATAAAGCTAGTACTCAAAGCCTACCTGTGTAAGAAGAATCTATATGAATACTGAGCATAATTACTGCAGGGTTCACACAAATGAAATTACTTCCTAGTCAGTCACAATTTCTACCAAAAAAAAGAACATAAAAATATACAGGGCCATTCAGTAATAAATCTCCAGATATGTAGTCTTTATGAAGATATTAAAAGGCCTTGGAGCATTTTTCCCTCTTTTGATTTTTTTTTTTTAACCTTCAGAATTTGCATTCTTCAACTCAGTTATGAAATATCTGAGCTCTTACACCTGAAACTATTTCAGACATCCAAATAATCAGCCAAGAGCTGAACTCTTATAACGTTGCTTCCTCCAGAACAAAAACCTACCAGGTGTGAAAACAGCATATACATTTCAGAGCTGTAGTGTACTTCCAGTCCTATCATAAGTTCAACATTCTGGACCTGTCTGACCCTGAGGCAGAAATGTCATAACCTCAATTACCAGCTCCCCAGGTGGGAAGGACCCTGACATTCATCCACCAAAATTTCTGAAATACAAGTAAAATGCACAGTGTCCTAATGAGCAAGGTATTATCTCAGTAATGACATTGCCAGGCAACATACCAAGGACCAAAACCACAAGGCATGTCATAGACTGCACCTGTGCCTTATAATAAGCACAGTGTGTATATGTCTCCATTGAAGAAGCGGTGTCATTATCAAATTCTAGCTGAGGTTTTTAACAAAAAAATTAATCAAAATTAACATTCTAATAATTTGTATAAAATTCAGAGTACTGGCCAGGATCTTTAAGCAACATGATAATTTTGCACAGAGTTCTTCATCACTGGGAAACAGACAAGAACAAATAGTTAAAGTCAGGTTTTTTCTCCTTTTAAAACTGTACTTAAATAAGGAAAAGGAACTTACCTCACACAACCACAATTATTTAACGGTCAAAATAAAATTATCTTGTTTGATTGATGTCTCTTTTGAAACTCCTAGGAGAAAATAATTTTATGTTTGAGAAATAACTAATTTTCAGGGGGGAAAAAAGAAAAAAACACCCAACAAAAACAGACATAAAAATTTATCTGCATCTTTTGTAAAGTAAATAAGAACATCACTTTAAAACATCCAGTGCCTTGACTATATAACAAGATACATTCTAAATTCAATATATTTGGGAAAGTACATGGCAGGAGACTTGTGAAGAAACGCAAGTATTGCTCTTGTATTAAATATTAACCTTTTTGCTGTGATGAAGTCAAGTCATCTTGGTTTTCAATTGCAATTCGTTAGGATTGCCTCATGAATAGGAAAAACTGATGCTATGATGATACTATGAAAAAACCCAACCAGTTCCTCCAATGCATGATTTTTTTATTGGAATTCACTTACATGTCCTCACAAAGGCAAACCTAGACATTAGATATCGAACCAAACCAGTATCACTTTTTGAAATGTTATAGTATGATTTTACTTCAGCCCGCTCAATTAACCTTGCTTAGGAACAGAGGAGGGAGGGAACACTGATTTGAAGAGAGGACATGCAGTTTTGCAGTGCTGTATGACTAATTCACAGCACAGGTGTGAAGCATCACATAAATAACCCTAAGGGGGGGGGGGGGGAAGACAGCAGAAAGCAAGAGTAGATGACAGGGAGAGCAATCTTACGTTAGCCACAATGCTGTAGTGAAGATGTCACATGACCTTCGCCTAGGAGCTAGGTAAAACCGTTATGTACTTTTTGGACTCGCGGATCTACTCAGGCACATATGTGGGCATCCACAAAGGCTAACTCCAAACAAGGAAAGTTGACAAGAAAGACAAGTTCATATCAGAATAGTTCATAGCACATAACATTAAACTTCAAATGTAAAAGAGCCTCACTCTCCAATGGAAAAATTCAGAAGCTAATTTACCTTCCTACAATAACCTCAGATGATATGAAACCCCCTCATTGTATCCAGTTGTTGTTGGGGTTTTTGTTTGTTTTGTTTTTTCACTGAAAAGGTACATAAAACAAGCTAAATTAAAAATATTGAAGGCTTTCTACAACTCAATGACAAGAAATTTGCTTACATAAATGGACCTTCCAGGCACTGGAACATAAATTCTGCTAGCAATATGACAAACTTACTGCTGCCTGATGCCTCTCACATGAACACCTTGAGCTGCAGTTTCCTGCTCTAGAGCCTAGAACACACCCTGTATCAAGAGATGCTAAAAAGTAACTGTGCTATTGATGAACAAATAAAAATACTTTTCAATATTCTCTGTATGGAATTTGTCCATAAAAGATCAAGTCCAAATGGAGCCAAACCTTGTTTGATCTACGGCTCGTTCATGTTACTGAACATTTCAAACTCAAGGTTTCTGTTTGGAATACATGAGCTGTGTTGGTTAATTCTTTTGCATTTCTGACTGCAGATGCTATGGGATCTTTCGGATTTGGAGAATACATTGCGTGTTTTAATATGTGCTTACACAATCCCTTGGCAAATAAGTTAGTAACATTCTCATGCAAACTTACGCAAGGTTTGCCTTGTTACATGTGCGGATAGCTGAAAAAAGGTTTCTGTATTTGGATCAAAGCTTACAGTTTCACTAAGCACTTTCTAAATACAATTGACAAAAGAGGAACTATGCTAAAACCTTTCTTGAACTATGGAAGAAGTCAATGAGGTTGAAGATAATTTTCCTGCATAAATACATGATGAGAAGTTTGCTGAAAAACAGTCTAGCCTTTAGTTTTAAAGAGATGACACAAAAGGTAACTCCTCATCTGGTGGAAGAAACCAATCTTATGAACTTGCCCACATCAGCTGTCAAAGAGAAGCCAACATGCACAATTAAAGCAATTAGAAAAAAAGTTTTAATACCTCAAAAATACAAAGGTTAATGTTCTGTAACCTAGACTGTCAGGGATTTAAAGTGAAATAAATTACTGTATCTGCTAAAAGGAACAAAGTTCATAAGTATTTCTTTCTTTTTCCTTATTTCTTCCCCCCCCCCTTTTTAATTTTTTTTAAAAGCCATACAATAGCTGCTGATTTACTCCCCATGGGTTGTCTTGACATATTTCCCTAGTGTTCTTTTCAGACTAAAGACAAATTTCAGACTTTACTCTGCCTTGTGTTAAAACCCGAACAAAAGCAAATGGAAAGCTATTCAACAAGCTATGGAAGAAAGATCCAAATTTGCTGCAAGCCCATCGAATACCTGATCTGCAGAGGTTGACACATATAATTTAAAAAGTAAACTGAGAATTCAAAAGAGACACCTCTATGGATTCTATATTTTCTTCACCTGCTTCTAACCATTTATTTGAGAAGGCGACTGAGATTGTCCTAGAAGTATTAAACAGATTTAATATTTCATTTCTCCTGGAGTTTTATTAATCACTATCAATATGACAGCTCTGTGACCATCCTGTTAATCTAGTCCTATCTGTATACATGTGTGTGTATATATATACACACATACATGTATATGTAATCTTTTTTCCTTAAAAAAAAAGAAATAAAAAAAAGAAATAAAAAGAAGCAAAGATAAAATTGCTTAAAAAACACTTTAAATTCAAAGTTTCTCTATTTCCCCTGATATGTATGCACATAAATATACTACACACAACAGCTGAAGAAAGCATATTCTTAATTATAGTAGAATTAAGTGATATAAAAATACTATTATTGTGATATTTTCATTAAAGTTCTATCAATGCTTTCTAGAGATATGATGACAGCTGTATTTTTAGAGTTTTATCATCTGGACAGAAAATCAGTCTCCATTCTAAACTTTCCTGTTAAAATTCTTAAAGAGACTACGCTTTTTAACTATAGATATGGAAAAGGTCCAGTATTTATCTCTAAAAAACAAATTAATAAAATAAATGATTTTGCATCGACTGTTTCTTCCTATTTTTTCTAACATCAAGGAAAATACACAGATAAAAACAGCAGCAATAACAAAAAGAACGTTTCAGGCTTCCTTAAGCTTCTCAAGAGGGACATCAGAAGTTTATGCACCCAACATTATTAATCCCATCTGGAATTCCTATTACAGGTGCATATATTTCTTCCTTATGCATATAAAGCCCAAATCCAAACCTCCCAGGCATAAACAGAATGAGTACCATTGATTTTAAACATCTTCACTAGTCCAGCTCTGCAGGCAAGGAAGGATTGACAACATTCTTGTACCTTCTTCAGAAATTTTCCTCAAACAAATATTTTATGACTCAGAGGGTGATGTGAAGACCAACTCACCCACACGTACTTACTCACACGCATGCATGCATGAAGGAAAACTGACCTTTACTAAACAGTTCATAGGATCCTCAATACTCTTTCTTGTATGCTTCAGCTACTTTAGGGCCAGTTACAGAAGCCAAACTCCCTCCTGCTGATTTTTACTGCTGAGGTTTCTCAGTCCTTTATAGGCACCACTTGACCCCCTTCCAACAGGTTCTGATAATCAAATATGGGCAGCAGAGTCCAGTCCTACCTTCCTGCTCCCTGAAGAGCAGCTCTAAGATTGAAAAGAGTAGACCACCCTGTTAAATGTCATACAATTAAACCAACAAAAATTCTAAGAGGAAATTCTGCTCATTTTATTATTTCTTACAAGGTAAAAAAAAAAAAAGAGGGAGAGAAAGAGTAGAGAGGGATGTTTTGTAGATGTGATTGACTTGTATTCATTTGAAAGTCCACTTTGGAAAGAAAATGTTAAATATTGAGCTTTTGTAGACATATAGCAATTTTGATGTGAGCAGATATTTTATGTACACTTATGTTAGTTTTGTCTGCAGAATGCTCCGCATATGAAGTGTTAGTTGGGTAGTTATTTTGATTAATGGATGTACAAAGACTTGAAATAAATTCTGATGAAACAACTATGTATGTTATATTCAATATATGATGAAAAGGTCTTAGTGATTGAAAGATTTCCATGAGCTTTCAACATCAAAACAAGTATGACTAGCAGGTTGAAAGAGGTGATTCCTGCTGCTCTGCTCCACTTTAGTGAGATCCCCACCTGAAGTACTGTGTCTAGATCTGGGGTGTCTAACATAAGGACTTGGACCTGTTGGAGGAAGTCCAGAGGGGGTGACCAAGATGATCAGAGGTTGGGAGCACCTCTCCTCTGAGGGCAGGCTGAAAGAGTTGAGACTGTTCAACCTAAAGACGGGAAGGCCCAGGGAGACCTTACAGCAAATTTTCAGTACCTAAAGAAGGTCTACAGAAACGAGTAGGAGGGACATTTTACAAGGCTATGTAGTGTCAAGACAAGGGGTAAAGGCTTCAGACTGAAAAAAAGGTAGACTTAGATTAGATGTAAGGAGGAATTTCTGCACTGTGAGGGTGATGAGGCACTGTAACAACCTGCCCAGAGAAATTGTGGATGCAGCCACCCTGGAAGTGTTCAAGACAAGGTGGAATGAGGCTTTGGGCAACTTGGTCTATTTTTCTCTCCAAGACACCTCCAAAGGTGTATTTCTGAAAATGTGACTTTTCAAAATTATGCTCACAGGCAATCAATGTCTGCTTGTGTTTGGACAAAGTATAGGCAATTCTTTTTAGTGGGGTTTTATGGTGTCCAGTTATCTTCAATGTTCTCAGAAGCTATATTATACATAAAATTTTGGCATCACATCAGCAGGAAAAGATATGTAGAAATATTTGCCGGTCTTTGAATTATTGGTGAAAATGAACACAGCCATGTTCAGAATTGTCCTTATTAATGAAAGCCTTTCCTGACTGGTACATATGAGGGCAAACACATTATTCCCAATGAAAAACAGCTTTGGTAAAGTGGAGGAGAAAGCCTCATGGGTGGTCTTACAAGAAAATAAACACAGACTTTTATGCTTTAGCTGCATGTAAAAGCAATAAAATAAAATAAAATAAAATAAAAGTGGCAAAAAGCTGCCTTTGGGGCTCACAGGAACAGGAACAGGCTTCTATATTTTGAGTCCAAGAAAACCTATATTCTATCCTCTTCAGACTCCTGTGTGTTTCCCAAATCTGCTTCAAAGTCAATAAAAAGGCAGAGTTTCACTCCCTGAACTGGCTGAAGCAAGATTGCTCTGGAGGTGAAGCACAACAGAAAGTTTCTTGTATAAGCAAAAAGAACCTAAACTGACTGTTACAGACCTTGTAATAGGCTTTTACACTTGAGCAGAGCTCTCCAAGACACTTGATATTCTGGCATTACCACAAGCCCAGCCTTACACTTGAGCACTTTAGGACTTTGCGGAATATGGCATTCTGTGTCTGATTCATATTTTTGAACTGTTTGCCCCTGCTTCCTGTCAGCCATGCTACCACATCTTTACTATGTACATATAATCCATTTCTGCTGTCTTTAAGATGGGGTGATTAAATTTTCTGGTATTTTTGAGATAAATAGGGTCATGAATAGCAGAGTTGTCTTGTCATTCTACTATGAATTTTATTCCATTTCAGTACACAGATAAATAATATTTGAAGGAAAAAAAAAAAACTAGAAATTTGTAAGTGTATTTTACAGAATTTAGCAGAATTTAGCAGAATAGAGAATGGCTTCTAATGCTCTAAGGTATTTATCTTGCAGCAGAGATACGAATGAATACATCTCCCATGCCTCCTACTCCAGCTAAAATTCCTCTAGGCCCATCTAAATGCACTGCTTCATAAACATCATTGTATAACTTTGGCATGATTATAGAGTTACTAATTGACTGCTCTGTTCTTGCTGATGCAAGACCTTCCCTTTCTTTATTAAGTCAGCTTTCCTGATGATGGATGTCACAGGACATGCGATTTCCTTCCGAAAAGGTCATTAAATGTGACAAATACATAAGCACAATTTGCTTCCTCCCCAAGGCAGGGATCCAGAAATTTTACGTGGGAGTCTTTTGCGTAATACTCCCTGCTAGCTCATTTGTCAGGTCCAGCCAGCACTAGCAGCATAAGCTGACTCGATGAGATGTACCTTTGAAAGTGATTCATTGCAACTGTAAACAAGGAAAATCAGTTTTAAGTTATTAAAGGAGTGTGGACTTCTTTAGTTCAGTGAAATATTCTTCTGCCATGCTGTTATTCCCTGTACTACAGAAGTGCTAACTGCTGATCAGTAAAAAATATTTCAACTCACATTCATGACCTTCATCTCAAATTAAGTTAATAAAAAGGCTTAAGGTAATAGGAAAGAATTGAGACTTAAATGACTTAGTAATATACACTTGAAGATAAGGAAATCTTATCACTGACTTCAGTGCAAGAGTTTTATGCTCTTCTGTTCTAACTCAGATGATTCTTATAACCAAAGCCACTGAACAAAACAAAACAAAGCAAATAAAAAATGCAGTCTTACTTAAAAGCATATGGCTTCAAACATATTCTGTATTAAAGAAAAATAATATAATATTAAAGAAAAATAATCTACACCTTACATTAGCTTAATTAGATGGTCTCTATTAAATTCCAGTACTGATACTGTCCATACTGTCTATGGTTTGTTATTTTATTTTAAATTTTATCAAATAGATCTGAAGCTGCTGCAACATTTTTTAGCCCTTAGAAATGTCTTGTTCAAAACTAAGAAGTGTTCAAAAAGGAGTAATAATAATAATACCACCAACAATACCATCCCACTCTACATACAGGCAGTATTCTTTTGAATAGAAATAAAAATTACTTAATCTCCATTACAATTAATTCAGAATTTTTTATATATATATATATATATATATATATTGACAAAGAGGCCTGTTCTGTCTTTAGAAACAAAACAGGTTAAGAAGTACTGCATCAAGAAGTATTCTGAGCCTCCATACAGAAAAGATTGATAAGGATTTCTACATCAGGTATTGTAGATGTATGATAGCTCTTCGAAAGCTTGGTGGAAAATGAAATATGAAAAAACCCAAAATATGCTGTGCTTATTTGTAAGGCAAAATATCCTCTTACAAAGAGGATTTTTTTTTTAGAGAGCAGTTTATTCTCTGATTGTGACCTGTCATAAATCATACAGAGAGATGTATGCCTTAGTCACGCATCAAGGCTAATTACTATTTCTTCAAGTTTACACAACACAGGCGAAAGATTAGACTTTTTGTTATTGAAACTTTAAAAAAATCTTATAGCAGAGAAAATGTAATATTGCAAGCATTTTTCCTTGCTGTAGCACATCTAAACAACAAAGCCTATATTTACATCATACAATTTTCTACACTTGTGAAGAAAAATATAGTCATAATTGAGTCTGCTTTTTCTCTTCTCAGAACCCATTTTTGGGGCATCCTCATTTAGGTCAAGATCATGGGGAAAAAAAACATTGCTTATTTCGCTAGCCATATGTCTATCTACTTTTTATATTTACAAAATTGATTTATCAAGAAAATCTTAGAATGTGTGTATAGATGGAAGTATCTGAGGAATAAATGTTTGCCAGTTTAATAATTAATCCCTGTTGAATTCCTGCAGCCATGACTCAAGGACTTTTAAATGTCAGGGCATGTATTCAGGGCTTCATTATACCAGACCAGCCTGAACTAGAAGCAGGATCCTTCCTCAGTAGAGTTCCTCACCAAAGAAAACTGGGAGGAGAATATATACATGAGGGATAGTGATCTGACCTCAGCTATTAAAGCTAGTCATAGCTGGATTCAAGAACAGATTAACATGAGGTTACTCAATATTTCTCTTAGATAGAGTTCAGATTTGACATTAGTCATGGCTATAAACCAAATTTTGACTCTGCTTTGGAATTCAGGCTCACTTAGTTATCTGCCAGCTCCAATGAGCTTATGAAAACAAGACTGTTATATCACAAAAAGGAATGAATATATGGCTGAAAAAAAAGAAAATCTAAGATTTGGCTGAGGAACTCAGAGTGAAATGATCAAGGTTCATCAGTGTTTGAAACTTACAAAATCAGATTTATTTCTTTAAAAATGAAAAGCAAAGCTAATAGCTAGTTCATCATTGAAATATCAGTCACTTCATATAATTTCTGGAGGTAAAATGTTTGATGAATGGTTCTCTTAGACAACCTCATGATAAATGTTGTGCATTATTACCACTATCACAAAGCTATTTCTAGTTTTGGATTTCCTTTCCAGAGAAAAGACCAAAAAGACAACAGATGTGACTGCTTCAAGTTTGCTAAAGAAGAGCATTTCCTGTACCAGTCCAAGAATGTCAAGAAGTTAATAAAATGTGAGTCGAGGAGTGATTTTTTTCCTCTCAAAAGAAAGTTCTTAACATTGTAGATCCTGGCTCATTGATATTTTAATATAAAAAATAACTAAGCATGTGGTCCTCAGTGCTCCTTTATTTCTTCTCTTAGTATAAACACAAATGGGGCAGTTATTTTAACTGATTTTAGGCTTTTGTATCTAATTTCCCCCTAAACCCCAACAAAATCATAAAACAACCTCTGGCAAATAGATTCAGTTTTTTTGTTTTTAATTTTTTAACATGAGGGTATATTTTTCAACATAGCTGTGATGTTTATGTTCACTCTGACTCACACTGGAAGGAAAGGAGGTGTTAATATCCATGATCAAATCAGTTCATAAATTTACTTCATTGCATAGTCACACCATCAACACTTATTTTTCCACTGAATTTGATTCTCATTATTTCCTCTCTTTGACCTCATCCATGAGTGGTTTTAAGCCTATATCAATTGAAAGACATTTGTAAAAACATCCCCACTCAAAGAAGCATTCTAACAGCAAGGTGACTTACCTTTTCACAATTCTCCTCGCAATGGAAAAGTTTTGCTTTTATTTTGAGCTAGAAACTCCTCAAATCTCTTCTCTTCCCCTGCCCGTTTTATACTGCGCCATCATTATAATTTCTTTAACCAAGGAGTATGGTGTCACAGCATTTTCACATTATGATGGACCTCTCTGGGATCTGAGTATAATTACTACCTTTCTGGGTGTAGCTAGGTAGTTGTCAAAGGAAAAGAGCTAATATAAAATGAAGGAAATGTCAATTTCTGGTTCTTGACCTATTTGTTCTTTATATTGATATTGTTTGAATATGAAAGTCTCTGGTGTCTTAACCACTAGCACAGAAAAGCATTTTGCTAACTTCTGAAGGAATCAGAAAGTAAACAACTGATTGACTTATTTCACCTTTTCCTGGTGAAAGCTGTTATTGGTTGTAACACAAGAAGAACTGGTATTTCTACTGCATCTTATTCTACTGCCTAATTAACTTCTTTGTCTGTTTAGAGAAATTGGATATTAAAATCAGTTGTAATGTAGTTCTGTGTGATGATGCAGAGTATACAATATCTAGTTTTTCACCTTCTTTGTACCAATTAATAAACTTTCCTGCATAAACTACTTTTGGGACTGCAAAGTGACTGAAAATTTTCTGGTAAGAGGAGCTCTGCACAAAGAAACATTTTTATTGCAAGCCTCACCATTTCAAGCAACTTGTTCAGTCTCCAGTACTCCACAGCTCCAAAAATATATTTCAAATGCTAATTTCTTCTCAAATAGGGAATCCTAAAGAAATCAGCTATGCAAAATATCTGAGCCAACTGATCAAGGCTGAAATCAAAGCTCAGATCAGCCCAAGAAAGTGTAACCAAGAGGCACACTTCCACACTGAATACTGCAGATGTTGGTTTGTTTTTTTTCCCCAGCTGGAGTTCTCCACATCTCTCCTAAAAGCCATAGTTGGGATGACAGTTTGTCCAAGAAACTGTGCAAAATGCTATGCTAAAAGTGACTGACGTGTTCTGGCAATGAACACACAGAACGCAGCCCTGTTTCAGATAGTTTTGTGCTCTGTCCTTCCCTCTCTGCCCACACCAAGAGGGACACAACTAAGGATAGTGTAATTTCTCTCTCTCAAAAGAGTAAGTGTCTCCATACACCTTACCTTGTAGTATACAGAACTTATCCTTGATGGTTACCTACAGATTGGATCTGAGTGTAATCAGAGAGTGGATGTACCCTGTGTGGCACACAGAGGTGATGAAATCCTCAGCAGTAGCCTGGAAATCAAGGTCAGACATTCAGGCTTAGTGGAGCCCTATGAAACAATTTAAGTTTACTTGAGGTGCTTTGAGTCATAGGGCCTCAGAATGAGAACATCAAACCCTGCAGCAAATGATCAAGTCAAGAGCTATAATAGCAGGTTGTATGTATTTCACAGCTGGCTTTACAACTGAGACTGGGCACACATTAGTAAATGCAGTCAGCTGTCATGCAGGGAACTTGTTTGTGCCTGGAATAATTGCATCTTAAGTATACTGGAAGAAGTGAGTATCACTACCAAATATCTGCCTGTTGCATGACTAGTGTTTTTATTGCATTAGTTCACAATCAGGTAGGAGTTTGTTGGTCTTCCACTTTGAAATAAAAACTCAGGGAATCTAAATCTTAACTAAACTATTTGAACATTATGGCCTCTTATTTTCTTGGATTTTTGTGGCTTTATGACTTAAAATATAGAGGGCGGGTATGTTTAAACACCCTACTCCCACTCAGTCATTCCTAAAATGTATGTTCATTTGCAGTTCCTCCAAAGTCCCTCTGGATTTGTGTAACTGCAGCAATGCTATGCCACCTCTACAAGCTGAGAGCAAGGGCCCTGCTCTCACTCAGCTGCACGTCCTCTAAGATGCAAAGAAGAGGATACAGTCTGTGATTAATGTGGAAGTTCCTTCAAAAATGCTTACAGAGCTTTTCTTCAAGACTTTGAGCCCTCAGACCTTCCATCATATTAACAAAAATGCTCCATTAGACTTTGTCCTACCAGTTCTAACTAAGAATGTTGCCGTATAAAATCATTTGCTTTCCTTGTAAAAAAAAAAATAATAATCTTGGAATAAAATAATGAACATCAGATGTTAATTTCTTGCTAATGTGCTGACACTGCATAAAAGAAATACTTCACCTCTCACCCCTAACAGCATTCACCAGTGTTCATGCCATGGACCCATAAGAAACATCCATCCAGACTCATGTCAAGATACATCCAGCCTTCAACTCAGCCTTAGATAGATGTCCATGTCTTCTAATAAAATTTATGTAGCTGCTAAACAGAAACAGACACAGTCCACCACAGTTTCCTTGTGGAGGTAGCTCTCTCTTATTAACAGAAATCTCCTTCAGTAACCACTCTTCTGTCTTCACTGTCTTCATAAAATACCTGAAAGGAAGATTTCATCTCTGGCTTTTCTAACTTACCCTTACCCACATTCTTTTTCATCTTGATGTTATATCTGGTGGAAATTTAAGCAAGTAATAATCACAGAATCATTTGCATTGGAAAAGACCCTTAAGATCATTGACTCCAACCATAAAGCTAACCCTTCTAACTCCACCATGAAGCCATGGCCTTCAGCACCTCATCTGCATGTCTTTTCAATGCCTCTAGGGATGTTGACTCAACCACTTCCCTGGGCAGCCTATTCCAGTGCTTGATAATCCTTTCAGTAATTTTTTTTTTCTTCCTAGTATGTAATCTAAACCTCCCTCAGTACAACTTCAGGTCATTTTTTCATAGAAAAGCTCAGGAAATGTGGCATAGACAATTAGTCCATGAGGTGGATTGGAAAATGGCTTGAAAACAGAGTTCAGATGATTGTGATCAGTGGCACACCTTGGAGGCCTGTGGCCAGTGATGTTCCCCAGGGATCAGTACCCATGTCCAGTTTTGTTCAGTATGTTTATTAGTGACCTGGATGAGGGGATTGAGTGTACCCTCAGCAAGCTTGCTGGGGCAGAGAGACAGCCAATGTTCTGTCAGGCTGTGCTGCTATCCCACAAGATCTCACCAGGCTGGAGAGCTGGGTGAAGGCAAACTTCATGAAGCTCAAAAAGGACAAGTGCAGGGTCCTGCAAAAGGGAGGAATAACAGCAGGCACCAGCACAGGTTAGGGGATGCCCTGCTGGAGAGCACCTTCATGGAGAAAGACCTTGGAGTCTTAGTGGACATCAAGTTCTCCATGAGACAACAATGTGCCTTTTGTGGCCAAGAGGGCCAATACTATCCTGGTGTATATCAAGAAAAGTGTGTCCAGCAGGTCTAAGGAGGTTCTTCTCTGCCCTAGCAATACCACACCTGGAATACTGTGTCCAGTTTTGGGCTCCCCAATTTAAGAGAGGATCAGGGATCATCGGAGACTCCTGATGAAGAAATACTAAGAGACCTGGGGCTGTTCAGTCTTGAGGGGTATCAAGTGGTTGGGGCCAATCTCTTTTTGGTGGTGCACAGTAATAAGACAAGGAACAGTGGATACAAACTGCAACATAGAAGGTTTCACCTCACATGAGGAGAAACTTCTTTACAATGGGGGTGATGGAGTATTGGAACAGGCTGCCCAGGGAGGTTGTGGAGTCTCTTTCTCTGGAGACTTTCAAAACCTACCTGGATGCATTCCTGTGTAGACTACCCTAGGTGATCCTGCTTTGGCTGGGAGGGTGGGACTTGATGATCTCCGGAGGCCCCTTCCAAGCTCTAACATTCTGTGATTCTCTTGTCCTATTGCTTCTTACTTGGGAAAAGAAACTGACACCCACCTTATTCCTGTTCTGCCTGGCAGCTTACCAGCCACTCTTCCCCAGACCCATAGCATTGCATGTAGTTGTTGTAAAAAACTAGCTTTTGGGCTTGTGGAACCTCATACCCATTGATTCAGACTGTTCAGATCTCTCTGTAGAGCTTTCCTACATAGCATCAAGCAGATCAACGCTCTCATCCAAATGATGCAGTATCTTTTCTTCACACTCTAATCTCTCAAGATTTTAACCTATAGGGTATAGTTTGTAATGTGAAAAGAATGTTTCAGTCATTGATTTTGTGTGCAATATCCCCCAGAATGTTTCATAACTGTTTACTGAGTCCATTCCCCGCATAAAAGCTTACTGGAGATGTCTTGCAAATTTAGACAATCCCGTTGCTCTGCTCTTCCACTAATACACAAAGACAAATCTATTGAACTGAATTGCTTCTAAATTATGCAAGAGGAAATTAATCTACCATGCCTCAGCCCATTTAGGCATGAGACAAATTGAAATTGGTATCAAATTAGATGTGAGAGTGACAGCTAAGAAGTTCAATACATGGTGAATGAAGTAAGTTAAGAACTTACAGAAGTCAGATGCCATGGTTAATTTTGTTCTTCATTAAGTAGCAGCCATTTGTACAATAAATATTCAAGGACTTATTGAACAATAAGATTATTTCTTAAAAGTCAAGTGTTTCAAATTACTCCTCACCAGACCTTAAAGCAAAATATTCATGCGTTTGTTTTTTTTCAGTATTTAGATCAATATCAATTTCTATTTGATTTATTTTTATTGTATGATCTTACTTTCATGGACACTCAAATGAAAAATTTAGGATTTATTTACAGATACTCATTCCATCTATTTCAAGGGTTTTTTTTGAAGCATGATATTTATTTATTTACTTTCAGTTTTGTAAATTCTATTGCTTCCACTTCCTTTATTATAGGTTACCTAAATTTGAGAAATGAGTTTCTTACTGTATGCTTAGGTGTGTACTACTTGTATGTTATAACTCTTTATTTGCCTCCATCTAGCATCATAGATAATGTAAAATATGGTAATTAACTGTCATAACTCCATTTAAGACATTTTATCTATTGGTTGTCTGATTTTGTTTTTTGGTTTTGTGGGTTTTGTTTGTTTGCCTTTTTGTTGTTGTCTTTTGAGAATGAGTAGCTTCATAACCAACTACTGTTCTGTATGCAATCAACCTCGTCTGAAGTTGTGGATTGTTAGCTCTGGTTAATATTAGCTAATATTATTAGCTAATATTTCTTCATTGCTTCCTTCAACCTTCCTTTCTGTGTGTTATTTCTTCTATTAAGACTGCAGAATGTTTGGAGAAGTCTTAATTTTTTGTGTGTGCAGTATCTACCATGTTATGCTCATATTTTATGAATAATCTTACTGAAAATGTAATTTTTGTTCCTGTTAAAAAGTTGTATGTCCCCCACAAATACATTTCTACTTTCAGTGTTAATATTACAAAAACTCATGCAATCACATCATTGTGCTCAAAATTTCATCTTGTAAATCTAAAGTAGTGGGTATTAGTAGGGATAATGATCTATGTAAGGGATATTTTTAATCTCAGACAGAATATAAAGATCAATGTACAACTCACACTTCATGCTGAAATGTGTTACTACTGACATGAGGCACAGTCACAGGTCTGCAGGAGGATAGGATGTGCAAGGTGGATAAAGACAGGTATTTTATACTAAAAATGCATCTGTGGAATTAAACTGCAGGCTTAGCCTAGGTTTTCAATAGGCATTCATGAGTCATACTGAGCTGCTTTGCAAGCTACTTTTGCAAGCCATAAGCCTGCTACTGCAAAACTAAAGTTGGCCTTTTGTCTCAGAGCAGCTACACAGTTACTGGGTACTGCCATGTCATATGAAGTGATTATCATATTGAAGCCACCTCTTGAAAAGCCTGAGCCATTTTTAACATATAGCTCACTGGATTTATATTATTATCCTTTAATATATTAGACTTTCCAGGAATTAACTACTACCTTTTATTGTAGCAGTAAATTATATAGTGAGTGTGGCTTTTACTGTCTTTTATTGACAGTTTCTAAGAATAAGCAAGGTTAAAGAACAAAGCTAAAAATATCATTGCATGGTGTATACTATATGGTTACATTTAATCTCAGGGTTAGAGACCACTTTTTAAAATGTAATTAGGACTTGTTTTTCTCAGCATTAGTTACTCCCTCCGTAAAATGAGGATGGAAATATTAATCTTCATAGTGATGAAGGAAAGTAAGCTCTGCTGTTGAAAAGAGAGCTAGGTACTATCATCTTCCTCCTCTTTAGTGGAATAAACCTTTGTATATGTTAAATTTATTCTCCATATAAATAATTTTCTGTGCTTCAGCATTTAATGAAATAGCCCCTGCAGTCTAGAAAAGAAATGAATAAATGCTTGTTTCATAACACATAATATGTCTGGTTTTATGCAGAAGGACAGAAAAAAGATCATTACAGTTCTTGTGAGTAACTGAAAAGTTTGATTATGTTTTGCATTCATCCACAGAAAAACTTGGAGGAAAGGAATAGTCTTATTTCTATATGTTGTACTGTCCAAAGATTTCAAAACTCTTTCACCATACCTATGAAATATATACTACATGTTTTTTATAAATGACTTTTGTTCTCATTAAGCTTTTTCTGATTTTCATAAAACTTTCTGTGTAATGTCATGAACAATTTAAATGATTTTATCATTTTACTGCAGTCTGCCTTTTTACACTATTTTGGTGGAATGATTTCTCCATCCCAGTGGTACTTAGATGAGTGTTTTTAAAGAGTTTCTTGAATTCAAATATAAAATGTAAATGAGACCCTTAACTAAATCACAGATGCAAATAACATCCAGATGGATCAGTACATGTATTTCATAAACAGTCCCTATCTTTGTAATGGGTTAAATTAAAATCCTGGATCCAACATGCAGTAAGTGGAAGTTTCAATCTTCTCAAATCCTTATTTGGATCCAATCTACATGGCTGATGTCCATCTCCAGTCAAAAATCTGTTTGCCCAGAGGAAAATTATTCCCACTGTAGTCACAAATAGTTACATATGTTTCCATGGGTGTCTTTGAAGCCAAAAGTTTACACAGGCCAGAGAAGCAAACCTGTCAGAGCAAAAAAATATACAGATCCCATGTTGCGGTTGTTTCCTGAATAAAATATTCCAAGCTCTGGCATGCCTGGACTGCATATGGAATAAACATATGCATGTTTATGTGCACATGTTTATGTTTGTATGTATTTTCCAATTCTAATACATTTATACATATATATATATATATATATGTAAAAATGAAAACATTTGACATCACCAACAGCAAGAGTAAGAGACCACTTCAGGCTGCAATCGCAATTACTTTCAGTACTGAAATAAAGACAATGATTCTGTGTTGCAAATCTACATTAATTTTTTTGTGTGTGTGCAACGAAGTAGATTTATATATGTATGATTTGATGGGACAGGGATATTTTTTTGATTGTTTGGGTTGGTTTTTTTGTTTTGTTTAGTTTAAATGTACTGTGATACTAAAAAAACCTCAATAATGGAAAGACTCAGCAGCATCACAGCTGAAGTGCTAGACCCAACAATGGAAACAATGGGAAGTAAATGGGAGTTACATACAGTGACAGCAGGGCCAAACACTTAGTGGTGCAGCAACTTGAGAGGCCCAGTTTAAGCTTTAAGAAAGAAATAAAAACTAACCAGAGGTTAGCGTTGGCAATAGTTCCACTTTGAGCAGGAAGCTGAACTAGATGCATCCAGAGTTTCCTTCCAACCAGTATTTCTATGGTTCCATACCATGTGCCAGGTACCACATCTTGAAAAAAAAAGAGTGTGCTGATACAATAAGGTTTAGCTATATATAAAAATTAGAAGAAAAAGAGTAAATTATGTTTTGATCTGGTTCACCAACATTTGTGAAAAATATTGATGGGATTTCTCCAATGAAATATTTTACAGTATTGACATACAGTAACTTATGCTACAAGACTCTCCTTGGAATCTCTAAAATTTACTTTTTCTCTGGTGAGTACTGCAAGGTTAAGAACTGTTAGACAACTGTTAGGAATTATTATCTGCAGCAACACCTTGGATTGCATGTCTGGTTCCAGTAGCCAGATCTCCCATGCCATAGTGTAATGAATTGCTAGTTTCTTTGTTCAGGGAAGATACTCCATTACATATGTGTCAAAAATGACATATATGTGTCAATAATGTTCATTTAACCCAGCAAGTTATCATAGAAATAGAACTACAATAATAATTACTAAATAGATTTTATTTCAATATTCAAGTGTAATGCTTTTTTTTTTTAAAATTCACCTTGCACTCTACCAAAACAGGGCATGAAATATGTAGCTGATAAAAAATTTTAAATTTTCTGCATTTGAAAACACTTGCAAACATTCCAAAGGCTCCATTTGTGGTCCTATATAATTCTGCATTATCGCGTCCTTTCTTGTAAAATAGAGAACAATCTTGTGCTTGTCATTTGCAGGCTCAGACATTTTGACACACTCCACAAGTTCCCTCTGTTACTTGCTCTTCTGCTGGAAGATGTCTAAATGTAAATGTAGGTACTACAAAGTGTGTTCTGATTGCTTGGTAATGAACAACCACACATGACTTCTACTTACTTAGGTACTAATTATAAATGTCTAGCTGAAATACACTCAACATTTTGAGCTGGCATTGGAGGAGCTTGGATATTATTCTGGCAGGTGTTAGAATAAAACTTTCAGACTGACAAACGGACATCATTTAGGGTAGTAACAGCTGAAAAGATTGACTATAACTATCCTTTGCTCTAGTTATGCAGCTGTACAATAGAAAAAATAATATATCTCAGGAAAGGCATCACTCTTTGAAGTGTTAGAAAGATACCCTGATTTTGCAGGCCACTGTGAGTTTCTCATTTGGAAGATGTTATATATGGTGAGAACAAGTTTTTGCTTGCTGTCTCCTATCGAAGACAGATGCATAGCTAATCATGAATCCCATACTTTCATCTTCCAAGCCAGATGCAGCCGATATAGTTCTTGCCTTCAGCTTTACAAGCAGAATTACTGGTTTCTTAATGAATTGTATGAGCCTGTGCCTAAATCCAGCATTCACTATCAGACTGAAACATTGGTTCCCAGTATCCTGATACAATCTCTCCGGTCCTCTCACATTCACTGTGCATGTGTATTCTTAAAAAGTCAGTGCACATAGGAAAAATGTCACTGCACATTTACACATCAATGAGCCGCTTCTTTTTTTTTTTTTTTCCCCTGCTGTACTGTTCCTGAGGAAAACTTGGTTGCCTGCACTTATTATTGTAATATTGTTTATTTTGAGATGAGGAAAAAGCATGAGTCTGTTTTGACTTACTGCACTGTGTGGTAACTCTCCACACCTTGTGACGATTAAAAGACATGAACTTAATGGAGACAAAACAAAGAAAAGGTGCTCTCATTGGTTAATGAAAAATAAAAACTCTTAATCTAACAACTGCAGACTTTACATTTTCCCATATTTACCAATAAATACCTCAGAATATGCTAATGACTCAGACATGGCCTTCCATTTCTAGTATAAAAAACTTTAAAAAAACTTCAACACCACCAACACCAAAAAAACCAAATAACCAAAGCAAACCAAACCAAAGGCCTCAAATAAAGAACTACTGTTGTCTTATTTTGTTGTACCAATTTCTTGGGAATTTGCATTCCGATAATATCTACATTTAAGAAACAGCACAAGATTTCAGGATTCTTAACTGCTAGCTTTACACTGGGAGACAATTCGCTCATTGCCTCCTTAACCTGCTACAGAATAACTTGAGAAGTTTTTCAGGACTAAGCATTTCAGGAACTGAAGAGCAAATTAACCGTAGGGAGTGTGATATTTTACACTACTTGATTTTCAAAATTAAAGTGGAACTACTCAAGAAATACATGCTCTTGCCAGAGGCAAAGGAAAGGGTAAAATAAGGTGTAGAAAATACACTGAAAACTCTTGCATGCTTCATAGAAATAGTAAAACAACACAAAATAAAAACTCTTAAGCTGCTGCTTAACTTCTGAAATTAATACAGCATTCATATATTTATGAAGGAGTTGCCTGCTTGCTTAGAGCCAAGCATGTTTTTGGAGTAGGACTGGAGTTCTCTGCACCAGGCAGCATCACATCCTTCTGGAACAGTCTCATAACCCCAATCTATGAAGAAATTCATAGGAAACACTTGATCAGATAAGAAGAATGTTTTCAAGCAATAATCATGCAAAGGTTTCCCAGATGGATGATCTTGTGTAGAACACTGTGGAACACTGGTTTTTAAAAATAACTTTTATCTTTCTTTTGCACAGTTGTCTTTTATTTCATTGCCATGTTGGTGGTAGAAATTGCTCTAGGCATCACAGGAAGCAACCAGCCAACTTGCAGTTTCATAAAACACAGTATACAGGCCTAAGCTTGCCCAGATACACTGTTAAGCACAGAGCTGAGCACAGGGCAGATTTGGTACCCAGAGTCAAGCATTCCTTTACCAGTAAACCAAACCATAACATAATCAGATTTGAGCTATCTCAGGTGCTGGAAAGAATAAATTCATCAAAAATTAGTCCTCTTATCTAATATAATCACCTTAACAGCCTACCAATTGGGCTAGACAGAAATCAGTGTTAATGAGTCCCTTCTACTCTCTGTATTTTAACTTCATCAAATATCATAAAATAGGATGGACTTGTTATAAGCAAGACCACAAATTGGCCTCTTGGATGCAGTCTGAGTTCTCTTGAAGGCAGTAAAAGTTTAGTAATAATATCAATGAAGAATTTAATGAAGGAGGAAGAGGAGGGAGCATTATAATCTTGTTTGGACTTCTTCACTTTCTCTTTAGCCAGAAATAACTGCAGAGTGAAAACAGTGAGAAAAGAATCAAACTTGTGTTTCACACATGATTTCCGGCAACTTCAGCACTAGAAGTTGGAAGCCACCCATCTAGTCAATGCACAAACACTGCTAACCATACACTCAATAGCATATTTCCATTTTTTGGTGTCTTTTTGGGTTATTTCAATGCCACAGCTCAAGGCAGCTGCACACAGTGCCTAAGGAGTTGCAGCTGTTCATCATAGATGTGTCAGGAAAGAGAGGGTTTGGAGCTTGTTTCCAGGGATCCTACTGTGTAGAAGGCTGGCAAGGACTGTGGAAAAGGAAGGGTATTGAAAAGAATTTCTCTAAAGCTGTTTCCCATAGTTGAGGCTTCAGTCACATGTGGTGAATAGTTGAGGTGGTTTTTGGTTGGATAGCCTGGGCAGTTTCACAGCAACTATCCATCAGTCAGCATTTCAGAGCTGGTGACTAAATTGTTGAGGTCTTTGGTTTTCAGCCATTTTCTTTAGTATATATTATACAGCCAGTCATGCGGGCATGCTTGTAATGAAATAACTCATTCTTTACATTTATTCTCTCAGGTTGCTAGCATGTGAAGCTGGGGCAGGCTTTCAGTTAAATTCATAATTTTTTAGGAATCACTATTCAAAGACACAGAAGGGTAAGTACAAAAGATTTCTCTATTTATTTATCATGAGAGAGACAAAGAAAGTTCTTTTCTGATTTCCAGTAAGCAGATGACTTTGCTTTAATTATATCATTGTAAAGAAGGCCTGGTGTTTTTACTGCTGTCCTTTTAAGATCTCAAAAGCAACATTCTTTGCAACACTAGGCAGTTACCATGGAGAACTGGACTTATTTTTAGCCAATAGCTGAAGAATTTAGCAATCCAGAGAATGATGTAGATATATCATGAGAGAAAACATGTCAGATGGGGTTTGTACAGAAATCTACTGGACATTTGCTTGGGTAAATAGAACTTACTTTTATTTGATTAAAGTTCTGTTCTGTAACAAACAATAATGCTACATAAGGATTTTTCATTTCTTGATGCACATTAACAACTTTAATACAGATCAAATACTTCACAAATTATGGAATCTTTTTACATATGGCACCCACACAGTGCAGTTTTATAGGCTAGTTTTCCAGCTGCATCAGTTTATGGAAGGTGTATATGCCTAAAAATACCACTCTATTGGTGCTGAATATATTTCATACCCCACCTCCCAAACAGTGTGGTAAAGGTAAACAAAAAGGTGTTTAGAAGATAGAAGAGGATGAATTAATCCAGCATCCTTTGTGTTGACTCAAGACAGAAGATAGAAAGCAAACAATACGTTGGATCAGGAATCTCATGGAAATTCCTGGCAGTTTTGCCATTCTCCCACAGATTTTACAAGCGTTTTGTATAATTCTTCATGCCATGACGGGAACTGTACACATGAATTCAGATGATGTCTAGCAAATGTCTTTTCTCTCTCTTCCTCTGTGTGTATAAATATATACACTCATATAAAATTACAATCATATCTTAAACAGAACTTTTATTACAAGCCATATCATAAGGGGCTTCATGAACCGTAAAATGTGACAACAAAGTGAATAGGTACCATGTGCTGAACACAATAATGGAAAAGAATTTACAGGCACTCAGAGATAACAGTGATATACCTGCATGGATTTGGGTTAGACCACTCATGAAGGAACTTAAGTTTCATTTGAACAGTATATGAATGTTCAATGTTTATTTTACGTATAAGTTCCACATATAGCAAGACGCTAATTTGTTTTAGGTATGGTTTTCTCTAATGCCTCAATGACTGTAAGGCTGAAAGCCAGTGGTTTCTACATGACTGGATATGGAAATCAGAACTTTTTGATTAAGAAGTTTTTTGGGGAAAAAAAAAAAAAGCCCCCTGGTAGACAGGAAGACCATTCATCAGGCTAGCCTCAAGCTAACAAATCTGGCTGGCACCACATTGGTATCTTGTGAAAGTTCTCTACCTGCTCAGGGATGCCATTCTCATTGAACTACCTGGGTATGTCCTCCAAGGCTGTGACTGTGAGAAGTTCTGTAGGTACCAAACATCCATATAAGCATCTTAAAATTAGATTAATAAAATCAATATCAGAAAATTAATCTGAAAATATCTCTGCTATGAATTAAAAAGTGATTACAGAAAGGAAAAGAAAAGCACAATGAAATTCTAGGTTATCTTAAAATATATATATGTATCTTAACTATTCTGCAAGCTATTACTAACTGTTAATGCAAGTCAGGTAATTCCTGCAGAATTTTCACAAATCATCTTTTGTGCACAACCTTTTTAACCAATGTGATCTAAAAGAAAGATACTGAAGGGACAATAAAGCAAAGCTGAAGCTAAATCGTACATAGGCATCTTATGAAACTGTACGAATGTAAATCAAAGAAAGACGACTCAGACTTGGAAGTGTTTTTGCTTTACAGCCAGAAAATAGCAGCAGAAAGAGATGAGATTAAAAGAATTAAGAACTGGGTGGTTAGCAGTAGGAAAACAAAACTAAACATCCAGCCTATGCTGCTTTTGCAAGGTTGCACACCAATGCAAGGTTAAATTGAACATGAAAACCTGGGCTAGGCTTTAAACACAAGCCAGAGATCTGATTTGAGCTGATGCGCTGTTTAGACATCCATGCTCATTATCCTTGACGGTGTCTAAATAACATTTTTGTCATAGTCATGTAGCCTTTCCATAAAAATAACTTCAAGGAACTTTAGTCCTTTGTTATGCTGAATTCATGTAAATGGCTATAAAATATTTTAAGCCATTAATCTGCCTGCAATGATTTCCCCCCCCCCCCTTAATATTTTAACTCAATGTCAAGAGAAAAAGTGAAATGGTTTTTAATACAAATTTATTTAATAAACTCATAGAACTCTTACACTGAACACACTGTACTGCTACTATCTTTTCTTATTATTTCATTCAATATATGTATTTTTCATTAAAATGAAGATTTCTGTCAAAAAGATGCATTCTGAAAAAAAAAAAGAGAGTACACTTGATAAAAAAAAATTAGTTCTTTTTAGAAAACATAACGGAGACTTAGCTTTTCTTTGTACCTTTCAGTAAAGCCAGTCATTTTCGATTAAAAAGATGGATTTTTGTATTTTTTTCACATGGAAGTTACTTAGAGAAAAAAATTCATTCTTAGGTTGAAAAAAACCAAGCAAGCAAACAAAAATAACATTTTTGTATTATTTATTTTGGATACCAAATCTCAACTTTTTTTTCTTGCAATAAGACTTTACAACTTGTGTACTAACATTGCAATGTTAGTACACAAATGAGCATGATTTTCTTTGACATTATTTGACCAAAACTGGTGAAAGAATTGCTGGAGAGTATGAGGGAACTATAGAAGAGGAAAAAGGAGGAGAAGAAAGTAAGGAAAATCCATGAATGAAAGTGACAAAAGAGATAACAAAAGAAGAAAAATAACTTTCTGATGGAAAAAAACCCAAACAATGATAGTAATATAATGTATATTTGGTCTACCATTTCTTTATAGAATTGCAATGTAAATGGATAAAATATAAATTCTGCACAAGATTTTTAGAAGAAATGTACAAAATCATTAATCATGCACTATCAAATCCCCAATAACAAAGGAGCCCAAGGTAATAAATACAATTTTTATGTTGAATTATCTGACTAGTTAGATTCAATAAATCTTTAAATCAAACCTGCCTTCAGAGGTATCTTTTATTGTGTGCTTTCACATTCATGTAGCTTTATTGATTGTATCTTCTTCACCACCATATGTTAAATTGCATGCAATAAAATTGAAACATTAAATCACATTCTTTTCCTTTCATGTGTCACTTACCTATTGGGAACATATGTTACACTGGCACAATAAAACTTGCCCTGAAGGCCTAGGCTGTGTACACAATGCTGTGAAAATGGAGGCATATAAAAATGTCCCTGTGTCCTAACTGAAGATTAAGCTTCAATAAAATATTATAATAAATATTTCAAACATAAAATATGACTTGTAATGATATAATAACAAATTCTCTGGAGCCTGTGGTCGTAAAAGGTATGTGAAAGGACATCTGCAGCCTGTGTCTTCTGGCAGAGTTTAGCACTTTGCCTGCACTGTAGGCCACAAAATTTTCTTGAAAGGCTTTACCTCACTCTTTCCACTCAGCTGACTTTCTTACCAGATTAAGCTAGCCCACACTTATTCTTTATATGACACATTTTTCTGCTGTTCATCTGAGACAATTGAGATGTAGGAAAGAAATTTAATATTAATTTCATTAGATTTTAAAATAATTTTAACAGGAAGGAAAAATATTCTATACAGTAGTGAAAGAAAGATCCTGGGTTTGGTTTGAGTTATACCTCTGTACTTTTAATTATGAAGGATACTGTTTTCATCTTGGCTTCCTCCTTTGGAAAGACATATACTTCCATGAGTCTCATTTTTATTTTTCCAGGGACTCAGTTCTGACACTAACAACTACAGAACCAGAAGTCTGGAGTATGTCTTCCAGAAAGTTAAATCATATCTGATGCCTAATTAAGGTTAGGATACAAAATATTCACTTATGCTTTTGTTAGAACCGGATTTGTCTTCAATGAGAGACAGCTCGTTGAACTACATAACAGATCTGATTCAGCTATTCCTTAAACCTCTACCTTTGTAAAGACATAGTGTAGATAACGAGATAAAAAGCTTAGTTGTAATCAAAGTTTTGTTCCTAACTCATAAGGACTAAGTGATCCTCATTCTTCAGTCCTTATACTTTGATTATAAACTTACATTATGCAAACAATGTACAAAATTACTAAAAGGAAATGAAAAGTTCTGATTTTTGTTTTTTACATCTTGCGTAGTTCAGAAAGTTTTGCTCATCTTGCTTCCACCCTCGTGGTCTGGCACTGGTAGAGTTTGTTCAGAAGCAAGCAGAAGCGTGGCACAGCAGTTTGATGAAAGTGAAGAAAAATATTTTTTTATAGCTGAATGCTAAGTTAGTTTAAACCAGAGAGTATATAATTGTCAAAACCGCACTGGAACTAACTCATCTATTCTTTCTAAGAGTGCCATGGGGTCTTCATTTCACAACTGGTCTGTGGGACATTAGAGGTTATTGTTGATTTCATTGCAAAAGACTGTGAAATATTGATATTGAAAGTAACCTTACTTTCTTTTCCAAAAGAAAGAACAAAGTTTAACTAATATTTGCTGGAGCATGAACCCAACAAAGCAGCTGGAGTTTAAATGAAAAGAACTTCCATTTCCATTACAAAAATGAATTTTCTGTGTTGTCTGTGAGAGATGCTGTGTTCCTTCATCTGCTCCAGGATAATAGCACTACAGTGTGACTATACCTACCTATCTCATCCAATTCTTTTTCTTCTGACCATAGTCCTTGAAAATGAGTTTTTCAGTAAGAAATCAAAACAATGTCTAACTTAATGAGCATTACAGAACATTAAGAAAAGCTGTCAGTTCATCCAACTTACTATTTCATCATGAAAAGTCTGATCCTGAGACATTTTCTGCTGCCTTTTATTCTCAAGCCCAGGAGGGAGCAAATTAATTGCAAATGCAAAATTTGTCAAAGGCTTTGGACCCAACTCTTGTAAAAGTACAACCCATGTTAAATGGCTGTGCTCCATAAAAACAACAATGGGGGTAGTGGGAAGGAGTCTTCAGTCCTGGCCAGAAAAACTGCTTAGGCAGCTGGGTCACAGATGCTAATTTAGAAGAAGGAGCAGAGAAGTGATTGCAGACATTTTCCTTCCAAGAAATTCATGTAATATATCTGCACAAAATTTCAATATGTTACATATATTCATGGTCTAAAAATAACAGTACCAAACAGTGAAGATATAACAACCTTAGGACATGTAAGAAGTCCTCTTGTAGCAGCTGTTGCTGCAAAATTACATCTCTTCAATGAATACATCAGTCCAAATAATATATATGTTTGGGTAGGATATACATGTTAGGGTAGGATATAACTCTTCAAGTTTTAGCCATTTTAGGATTGATTTTTTTAGTCTGATCTGTTTACCCTTCCTCTACAAAGAATCCTCTTCCAGACATGTAGATGCCTATTTTAGAAAAAAAAAAATAATCAGTGTTTGGATGTGCTGACTTCTTTCTGTTGGTATAAAAAGAATTAACTTATTTTAGACTGTTAAAATCCTAATCCTAGTTTTCATTTCTTATTTTACAGAGCTGTATTCTACAGACCTCAGTCCCTCTTATCAACCCTTTTTTAGGCAGCTAGTACCATTGTTTGCAAGGGGTTAACCACACTGTCAGGTACTATTCAGTGAATAAGCATGGTGGAATCTGGCATTCTGCCCAAGCATGTTGAATGAGGTTGGCTAAGAATGCTTGATTTACTGTGAACAAATAGTTAAAACAAAATTCAAACCAGATAAATAGATCATTCATGTAATAGTCACCCACTACTACCACCCCCTGCTACTATGACATTATGAATACAGAATATCATTATGGAAATAGGATTGTGAGGCTTAACTGTATTGCAGGGTTATCTCAGTTCTGAGAGTGTAGTTCCACAGAGCACTCTTGCAGAAGCATAAAAAAACATTAAAATTTATGTATGCATAACTGTCTTTGTATTGCTTAGGGTGAAAACATAGCAGCATGACAGACAACATTTCTAGCACAAGTGTAGTGTCTTCTAAGCTGTGGCTTTGTATATTGTATATATAAATATGTGGTTGAATTTAAATCACATCTAGGTAGATAAGTCTGGTCAACCATCAGAAAAGCAGAATAAACTGGTCTGCCCACAGCTAAGCTATTTTTAACCTAAGGAGTTCACCTAAGTGAAGCTGGATGTCTTTATACTTACTCACAGACATACATCCAGACATAAACACATATATCCAAGCCTGTACAGCCTACAGCTATTGTACAAAAACTGTGTCAGAGCCATGACAATAAGAACCTCTGACATTTTGAAAGAGCTAAGAGTTGGTTAATGCTTTGAGGTAGATCTGCATAGACAGTTCCTTTGCAGTGAACTCTCCAAAGCAGTCTGAAAGACTTTTAACCTGAAGAAAGCCAGATTTAATTAGAATACACATTAGGACAATTCCATAAATACAGTTCATCATAACTCAGTCAAACACAATAGAAAAGAGTTTATGTACAGCTCTCCGCTGTGTCTCTGCAGGGATACTCTCAGCTTCTAGCCAGCTCAGTAGCTTTGAGTTGTAGCAAAATTGGCACAGGTCTTCATGGCCCTGGGGAAATTTCTTTCTGTGTTTCTGATGCCTTGTTGTCTCTGTTTGCTGATCCTCTCAGCAAGCTTTCTAATCTAGTTCTGAGGGATTTTTCTGTTATGTTATATTATATTCTTTTTGCTGACTAACTTTCAGTCTCTAAATGCTTGTCTCCTCTGAATGAACTAAATAGTTACCGAGGAGCGAAACTATTTTTCTGCCCTGGGAGCTTCATCTGAGCCAATCATTTTTCTTATGAAAGCATAAGACATACAGAAACAAAGAAAAGGTAGTACTATTAGTATCACAGAATGTTAGCGATTGGAAAGATCTTGGAAGAGTATCAAGTCCAACCCCTTGCCAGAGCAGGATCAGCTAGCGTAGGTCAAACAGGAACATGAACAGGCTAGTTTTGAGTGTCTCCAGAGAAAGAGACTCCACAGCCTAAGCAGCCTATTCCAGGGCCCTGCCATCCTCACAGTGAAAAAGTTTTTCCTTATGTTCACATGGAACGTCCTGTGTTTGAGATTGCACCTGTTGTCCCTTGTCCTATCACTGAACATCACTGAGAAGAGCCTGGCACTCACCCTTCACATATTTATAAGCATTAACGAGGTTTTATGTCAGTCTTCTCCAAACTAAAGACACCCAGCTCCCTCAGCCTTTCCTCCATAAGGGGGATATTCCATTCCTTTATTACTTTTATCCCTTAATTATTATTATGTATATAGAATAGTAATATTTCCTAAGTAGTGATAATATTTACTGATCCTAAGCACGAAAGACAATACAAGGAAGGTTTGCAGGGCACTGTGGAAGATCTCAAAGGCCGACTGAATCAAATCTAAGGCAAAGACTGGTTCACCTACATAGGATATTTTGATGCAAAGTTTGGCTAACAGGCCAAAGTAGGACAGTGTCTTTCTTATTAATATTCAATTTACAAAGTGGTAGATCCCAAAAAGAAATGTAATAACAAAGACTTTATTCAGAAGTATTATTTCAGATGAGACAACTAGAAACACTAAATCCAGAATAGCTCTGAATTACTTTTATTCTTTGGAAACTGGCACCAACCCAAGAGGAACTTTGGTCCACCCTGCTTTCAGAGTCTGGGAAAAACACAAATTCTTTCTTACAATAAGATTCTGGGGGTTGGTTGTTTTGTTTAATTTGTTTATATTTGAAATGGAAGAATAATAGTGGTAGTACGTGATCTATTGCTTCCAGGGGGATTTAATATTTATATACTAGGTGTAAGAGATGTCAGTAGTACTTAAAGCAGGCTGGACAACATAATTGCATTCTAAGCCACTGGTTGCTGGAGTTGGGTAGCTTAGGGAAGAGTAGTATGTAAGTAAGTTTTCTGTTCAAATAAGCAAAGTTCTAATAATTATTTATAGCTAGAGAATTAATAGCAAAGCCCAGACTTTCCAATGAATTTGAAGTCATGTTTGATGACAGAGTTCCTCAAATGTGTTTCCCAGTTACTCCTAGGAAAGTCGCAGTAAACCTATCAGGTGAAGGTAAATTAGGTTCCTTGAAATGAAATCAAATCATTGCATAAAGACTAATAAAACTTTCATTTTAATAACAAAAATATCATCTAAGATAAATAATATTTTAATATTTTCTTCTTAATACTTGTAACCAATCAACTGTTGAGCAAAGGAAATTTCTGGAAGATCTCTGTCTCCTAGCAATGCTTATTGCTATTGAATTAACATTCCTGCTGTGGATTTAGCTCCTCCTTTGTTAGTCTAGTAAAAATAAAGACCAGCCTGACAAAAGTAATATTTTCCAAAGAAACAGCACCTGTCTTCCACTAGAAGCCTGTAAGAAAACTGTTAGACTATATTTCACGATACTGATATCATACGAAACATTTTTAGCTTCATTAAAGTAAAAGATTTCTGATGTTAAACTAATTGCTATCTATATAATTTCTTAACTAGAAAACTGTTTTTTGCGACACCTCTCAACTTTTCTGAATAGCAGCAAACCTTTCTGGTTTACTTATGACAATGGTGAGAACGACTCATTTTTTGCTCCACAGATCACAGTTGTATATATGCATGTTGCATTTGTCTATTCAATTCATTGTCACAAATAACAAAGGAACCAACCACTAAGACAGTTAAAAGGTTAAAATGAGTGATAAAACATATTTTTAATACTGGTAAACCTGTTTCCAGAGTGGTATAATGAAATTGGATGGAGACATGCTAAGATGAAAACCATACCTTTTGTCTGGAGCTTTGTTTTGCAAAAGCCTTGCAGCTTTCCATGTAAAATTACTCTCTAACTCTGTCTTTCTCTTCTCAAAAGTGCTTATAATTTCTTGAGAGTTAAAAAAAAAGCCACAAGCCCTGAAAGAAATCAGCCTTCATCCTCCATATATTTTGTTCACACTTACCATATAGCTCAGGATTTTTGTAGTAGGACTAATGTTTGAAATTTGCCTTTTGATCCATTTCACCCAGTCAGAAAATCAAACTGTCCTAGGGAACACTCCAGGAGACCAAACCTCCACTTCTCAAAAAGTGTGTCTGTTTAATATTAATACCCTGCAATTGCTAGCACCCACCCTGGTAGGAGAGTGATGAAACCACTTTCCCCCTCTAACATTCCAACATGCCATCTCAGAAATGTAATACCTAAACACCATTTAAAGAGATATTTCCATGTACCCCCACATTCACAGTATTTCACTGAGGACCAAACTGTTTTTGAGATCTCTGCATATTTGCTTGTCCCAGGAAAGGACACCAAATGGCATGCCTATCAATTACTAAATATGTATATATGATCCAGTTGGAAAATATTACAAAAATTTGAAACTGTAAATATCTTTGCAAGCTGCAGAAAATTCAGATCGATATGCTTAAAGGTGTTATGTGCCAGATGCACTGGGCTACAGAAAACACCACTTCTTTTGTTATTTCATGCTTACAGTCCACATGGCAGTCCAGTGATAAAAACAAAACTGTTCACTAAGGTCATTCAGAAACTGATGATCAGTGTAACCTTTTACTGAGATAAAAGAAAACAAGGACATGCGAGTGTTTAATATGATTGAACTCTAGATTTAGAAAAGCTCTTAACTACCTGGTTTTCACAACACAGAACTCAGGGTTCAATTATTGTTCTGATTCTCCTGTAATACTGCCATGGCAGAGGGTAGGTTTTGCAAAACAATAATCAAAATGCTAGGCAGTTGTGCTTATCCAAAACACTCTGCAAGACAAGGCACAGATGTGAACAAATGGCATAGATGTACACTTCATAACCATTCAGGTTGCGTTCTGCTGAATTTCAGTGGGAAAAGCAAAGAACACTATTTCTTTAATTAGTCCAGAAAATATTTAATACCAGCCATTATTATCTCAAACTAGTAGGTCGGCTCTTGCACTGCAAATCATATGGATGTTATGCACAATATCCTACTTGCCAAGTTGGAGAGATACAGGTTTGATGGGTGGACTGTTCAATGGATAAGGAACAGGCTTGACAGTTGTGTCCAGAGGGCAGTGATCAACAGCTCAAAGGCCAGTGACAAGTGGTGTCCTTCAGGAGTCTGTACTGGGACCTCTACTGTTTAATAATTTTGCCAGAGATATAGACAGACAGCAGGATTGAGTGCACCATCAGCAAGTTTGCAGGTGACATCAAGATGAGTGGTGCTATCAATATGCTAGAGGGACAGGATGTCATCCAGAAGGTCCTGGACAAGAGGGAAAGGTGGACTAATGTGCACCTCATGAGGTTCAACAAGACCAAGTGCAGAATCCTGCATCTGGGTCAGAACAATCCTCATTGTCAAAACAGGCTGGGGGATGAGGTGATAAAAAGCAGCCCTGTGGAAAAGTACTTGGGAGTTCTGTAGATGAGAAGCTGGATATAAGCCATCAATGTGCACTTGCAGCCCAGATAGCCAATTGCATCCTGGGCTGCATCAAAAGAAGCATGGTCAGCAGAACAAGAGAGGTGATTCTGCCACTTTCTTCTGCTCAGGTAGTACCTCACCCAGAGTACTGCATCCGACTCTGGAGGCCTCAATACAGGAAGGACATAGACCTGATGGAGCAGGTCCAGAGGACAGTCACAAAGATGATCAGAGGGCTGGAACACCTCTGTTATGAGGACAGGCTGAGTGAGCTGGGATTGTTCAGCCTGGAGAAGAGAAGGCTATGGGGAGACCTAATAGTGGCCTTCCAGTACATGGAAGGGGCAACAAGAAGGCTGCAGAGGGACTGTTTACAAAGGCCTGTAGTGATAGAAGAGGGTAAATGGTTTGAAATTAGAGAAGAGTGGATTTAGATTGGATGTTAAGAACAAGTTCATTACCATGAGGGTGATGGAACAGTGCAACATATGCCTAGGGGGTAACTGAGGCTCCATCCCTGGAGATATTCAAGGTCAGGATTGCCAAGGCTCTGAATAACCTGATCTAGTAGGGGATGTCCCTGCTGACTGCAGTGTGGTTGGACTAGATGATCTTTAGGGGTCCCTTCCAAACTGGGTCATTCTATGATTCCATTATTCTACGTTAATTATTCTAGAATGATTGCTGTACTTTATGTTTGCATGTGGTCCAATTTTGGTTTATGGCCTGTGGGCACTCTCACAATACAAATTGATTGATTGTAGAGGTTGTTACTTGCAATAACAATAAATGTGCAAGCCAAACTAAAATACAGGGTAAATGCACCAACATATAATTACTATATTGAGAAATAGAGAACACTATGGAGATTGAGATGAGATATTTTTTCTCTTCTCAAGTACATTTGAATATTTGTTGAGGATATTATTCTTTCGCTCTAGGACATGGATTTATCTTATCAAAACATTAGTGTCTACAAGCCAGGTAGCTAGGTTTAACTAGGTGCCTACAGTCTCACTACGCATAATGCAAAAATATAGAATCATTTCCCCCTCTTTTAGTATTGAATGAACTCTACTTATTAAGAGATGGTAAGAAAACACACAGTTTCCTTCAGTATGAATTCTCAGTATGATTTTATCTATAGCAATCATTAGTGTTTCAGTGTTGCTAACATATATATTCAAGGCACTTTTAGGTAGCTGCTCAAATTTTAAAACTTTGGAATGGAAAAGGAAAAGGGAAAACTTTGAGATACAAAGGACAGAGTTTTGAGATCTGTGAACACAATATTCTGAAGGCTTTCGGTGAAGTGATTTATATTAGATTTCTATCAGAAATCATTGAACTTGAAAAATAATGTTCTAGAGTTCATACCTGCATTTCCATTAATGATGATTCACATTTTCTTCCAGCATAAAGTGGCACACTCCCCTTGAAATCAGTGAGTCTACAGCCTTTTGCTGTAACTGGGAACTGAACTCATTGCACCAGGTTCTGCTTGTTGATATTCTGTGAAATAAAAGGGTTTTGCCTTTGGATTGAGCCCTCAGGACTGTACCAAATAATCCAGCAATATTTAATGCAAAAAGTGTGGGTTATTGGTGTGTAGAACAAATTGGCAGATGATGCACAGAGAACCTGGAAACAGTAAGGTTTGCTGCCTGAGCTATTTCACTCTCGGCATGCATTGCAACTTTACTCAACAAAACCAGTTTTTTCAACATGTATTTTTCTCTTTGTTCCACTATCTAGAGATTATATGGTTTATTTGGGATATAGCCATACTGAAAATGTTGTTTTAGTTAATTTTCTTGGTAAAGTGCCCAGAAGCTCTTGCTCTGAGGGAAGAAAGCTTCATAGTGTAAAAACGTTAGTGTTTAAATTTAAGTTTCAGTCTTACAAACATTTACAAACATGCTCAATTCAGAGGTAGTCAGCCTAAAGTTTCTGAACTATAAACGTTTTGCAAGCATATGGTATGAACAGATGATATAGAACAGGATAATAAGAGTTTATAAGAGCAGACTAGCATTATCATGGCTGAGTTCTAAAGTTATCCAGCTACTGAATCCAAGAAACTGCTATAATTTGCTTTGCCGTGTAGAGTGACTTTATATAACTACTATAACTGAGGTAAATATTTTGCATTTTAAATACCACAACTATATTTTTACAGTGATGTTTATGATATGTTAAGGTAATTAGGGCAGGTACAACCATGCTGATAAACAAAAAGGTTCTGAGAGATACTGTACAAAGGAGTAGGAGTTGATCAACCACCAGTCATTAACTAGCACCTCTGGGCCTAGAAGCTGTTGTATTTCTGGGAAAACATGGTCCTCGAACTAATTAAGAAGTTGACCACAGCACACACTCAGGGATCCTAAGTGGAGAGAGTGGGTTCTGCACACAGAAAGCAGCCTGGCATTTGTATTCTCTCCCCTTTGACTAGGACCTTGTCTAAGGAGTCCTCAACCCCTGTTGGTAGAGAGATTTTCCTTACTGAGTGCACATTGTGGTTCATCTCTCACTAACTTTAATGGAGTACGCAATACTTTTCTATTATTGAGACCTCAAAAAATGAAACATTTTGTCCAAGGAGTTCACTCTGCAAATTAAATCTGTTACATAACTTTTTACAGAAATTCCCTTAACTGGTCATGTGAAAGCTGATTTCCAGAGAATAAATAAATATAAATATTACAGTCAGTTTTTGCTCTTCTGGAATTTTTATGTCAAAGATAATTCTAAAAGAGCATCATTTTACACTGAAATAACACATGGTAATTTTATGACTATTAAAATGGAAGAAAGTGTTGCATATAGAGGAAGATGGGAGAAAACTTATAAGAAAATGTTAGGAAAGAAAGATGCAAGAGAGCAGAGTGAAAAAAATCCTGTGTCTGAGTACAATTTGAGAATGGAATAAAGAAAACTAAGAAATTAATGTGATACCACAGGCATGAAAGAATAAATAAATGAGGAAGTGGATAGGTGAAAAAAAAAAAGTGATTCATAGACTTCAGATAAGAAAAAGACCCTAGGAAGAAAGAAGCAAGCCAAAGATGTGACATATGATCTCATTTTTCAACAGGATTGTAGGAGAAATTATGTATTATTAGTGATCTCTTCTGCTCTTGAAATCTGTAGTTATTAATTTTAAACTCCCACATCATAAACCAAATAATTTATCATGGCAGCATGCACAGAATATTTGATTGAACTAATACATATCTTCCAGTGAGATAACCTAGAAGAGTCAAAATGCTAAAGATATATATTTAGATTATTCAAGTCACTAATAAACTACCATATTAAACTATTACACTGTTTTTATTTCTGTTTCAGCCTTTGGATGCAGTTACATTTCTCATTGGATCAAAGACTCTCCTGCAATTTTAGCAATACCATGGACCAATTAGATTTTACAATAGCCTGAGTATAAGAGAAAATGAACCAGGACATCAGAAAAAAGATAATGTGGAATAACATTTAACCAAATAGGAGCACTAAGACAGATCTGAGGGGAAAGATGTGATGCCAGTTTTGTGAAATAAATTCTCATCACAGGAGAAACATGGAAAAAGAAATCACATTTTTGCCAGATGCATAAAAAGCAAAACATATGGCTTGTTTGTCTCACATTTTTTGCATATTTCTTCTGTGTTGACAGACAGGTTTCCAAAGATGGAAAGTGCATTTAATTTCAGTGAAATGTCCATATACTTTTTATCATTCTTACTATTACTTTACCAGCTTGAAAAAAGACTGCTTCAAAAGGTTAAAAACACTTCAAAAGAAAACTAAAACCAAGAATACATGGGAAAAATTCAAGACAAGCCAGAAATTTTAATGAAGGTATACAACTTTATAGATGGTATCATTTTGGAGGAGCAGCAGTTTTTACAAATTCCTGGTGAAGGAGTTTCAGCATTGGAAGAAAACAGTACTTATATGTCCATTTGTCAGGATAGAGGAAAACTTGTACAGACTTTGCTTTTATTTCCCCATGTTTTTTTTACTACTATTCTTTTTGAAGACAGTGAAGAAAAATTCAGGGAAGTAGCTTAAAATTTAAAATTTCTTAAAATATAAAAAACCAGGATTAAAAAAAACCCCAACCACAACACCAGCAATGAAACCCCAACAAAACAAACCAAATTTGCTGTCCTCTCATACTACAATATATCCAGAAAGCAACAACATTAATGCTGATTAAAGGACTATAGTGAAGTCATGACCAACCTGACAGAGAGGGGAAATCCACAAATATGGCAGTGCTTAACTGGAGATGCCTGGACTTTGCATATGGGCTCCCAAGTTTGTCTCACTCAATGGAGGCAGGTTGGCAGCTGAGAATGGGCTCTAGACTACACAGTGTATTGGGCAATAAGTCAGTGAGACATAGTGAAGAAATTTGTCCTTCTCAAGTCCTGGAATGTGTGTTCCTTGAACAGAAGCCTTCAGGCTTATTTTATAACACTAAACATGCATTAGGACATTTTGGGAACATGTCATCAGGACATCAGAAGTTTCTCCAAACTCAAAGCACCTCCATTTGGGTATGAAGTATAGATATACATATTTCTTCCAAGAACTTTCATCTCAGTGAAATCGTGTTAGCAGCTCAGAACCCTGGCTTGCCTCTTCATCTTATCCGTATCTAGGTACTGGAAACAAGGAGAGTAGATGCAATGCTTTCCACAGAGATAGAGTTAAAGGAAAATTTGTAAAGAAAATCTTCAATTTCATGACCAGTTCTTTCTTTTTTTTTTTTTTAATTTGTTTTGTTACTTTTCCTTCTTTTTTTTGAACACACGCCTTTTTTTTTTTTTTACACTTGTGTGAAACAACAGCTCGCAAAACCAGGACAACACTTATGAGTAACTGCCACTGTGCCAATAATCAAGCATCTAAATTTAGCACAACACTTCTTTGAAAAAGATTTCAAAGTGATGACAATAATGATTTTTCTTAAGTGGAGAAGAGAAATTATAATTAGTAATTAATTGCTAACATATAAGTAGACAGACAACATAAAAGAATTGCTACAGATTAAAAAAAAATCAAATGAACTGCTTAATTCATGTAACAAGGATAGAATTAGGCTAGACATCAGGAAGGTATTTAAACAGACATCTAACTTCAGAAGATACCCACTGAAATGCATTATTTAAAAATAGGAATGGTCAGTCAGATGAAATAGAAATCAGTAAGGCTATTCATGTTTGTAAGTATTTAAATACATATGGGGTAACTGCAAGAAGGAGTAACATCAAATTTAATTCATGAAAATACTTTCAGCCAAATATTTTAAGTGTGCAACAACTATAATAAGAACCTGTTCTGAAAACAAGTTTTGTAAAATTGAGTAAGGGTTCTGAGATATGTGCCCTTGCATGATACCTTTATAAATCACTCCTGCAGAACTGAGGAGTCAGCATCCTTCTATGCACTGATGCTTGCCCAGAGAACTTCAAATGAAAAACAAAAAAAATAGGAAAAGAAAAGAATGTGGAAAAACTATAGAGCTGAAAAATTAGACAAGCACAGTTTGTACTGGATCATTAGTCATGTATTGGCAAGTCCTGATTATCAAGGGTGTCACCAGGTCAGAAGCCATTGGTCATTCTGATTCAGCCTATAAATATCTAGTCAGATGCTAAATAAAACAGACATTTTTGCCAATGTTATATTAGTACCAGATTCTTCAACTGTTTAGAAACTCCTGTGAATATTTCAAAATTCCAGCATACAGAAAAACTGTAGAAGCAAGCCCTCAAATAATTCAGTTATAACCTGCTATGTTCTTACAAAATGGGTTATTGATGTGCAATAGTCCAATTCCGTGACAACTGGTTACACTTTCTTGATTGGAGCCAAAAAAAATGCAGGTAAGATGCAGAAAGCTAATGGCAACTAAAACATGGTTCATTTGGATTGCAGTAAGAGGTTAATATTGATTAAAAAAGCTTCCACAAATAGAAGTGAGTCATGGAGCTTTGGCTATAAACACTGCCTATTTCAGAGAATGTGCAAAAAAAAGACCTGCCCCATGGAAATGGACAGAAATGGTATTACTGGACTGAGCAAAGGAGCTTTACAAATAGGGCTGATCATAGTACTAACCAAATAGTTAAATCTAATTTTGAACTCAGGAATTTCCAGAATGTTGAATTGAAATAAAGTTTACTCAAATACACATAGACAGAAGATGGCCAAGAAATGCTTTATCCATTCACAAACCAAAGGAATAAAGTTTTTACCATTTCTCCAGATGCATTAGATTAAAAGGAGATCAGGCTGAGGTGACTGTTCCAGACTGCTAAAAGCAAATACTCCATTAAAGGCAGATCAGCACAGAACACAACAGTTCTATGTATTTTTCTTAAAGATTTTGATGTCACCTACTAGGGTGCCAAATACAGATGACGACTGCAAATGCTAGGTCAAATACTAAAGGTGAATTCAAGGTGAGAAGTGTCTCAAGAAAAGAAAGAAACACTGAGTATACCCATCCAGGAAATCCATAAGGTGAACTGGTATGATGATACCAGCTGATACCAGTTTATTAATGAGTAAACTATCCTAAAAAAAGGCATAATGAAAAGATATGCAATGGGGAAAGTGTTGTGTGGTTTGTTGCCTTTTTTAAAATTCAGTTTTAATTTTATTTACTGTAAGACACGCAGACAATTGCTATTGCCAAGTGTTTGACATTCTTAAGTATTTATTAGTTTTCCCTCAAATATTTAGAGGATAGTTAAGAATTGAGATTTCATTTTATTGCTAATCCAAGATTTATTTCCAAAAGATTAGAATGTACTCCATGTACAAAAGAACAGGAAATCTCATTGAGAAAAAGTTGTTAGGACAATAACTGAAACAGTATTTAGATTAAGTGGGATTTGTAAAGGCTCTTAACTATCTTTCTATCAAAGCATGTTAGGTCTTTAAGGAATACAGGAAGGATGTAAATGAGGAATAATACTTAGAAACAAATACCTACTTCCATTATTCATGGACGGTCATTTGACTCAGAGGTCAGAGTTTTGTCATTTATCCACCAATCACAATAGGTCAAATAACATCAGCACGTTGCAATCAGCAAATAATACAGCAGTAAAAAGAAAGCACATTTTCACTCAATGTCTTGGAATGGTGAAGTGGCACAGTGATACACTAAGTGAGGTCAGTTTCTAGTTAGTAGCTGCAATTGTTTACAAGCCCTTCTGGAAGAGCAGGGGTTGACGTTTGCACTCAGTTCTTGGGGAGCGGAGATTTGGCTAGATCAGTGGGGAAAATAAAGTCTTTTCTTAAAGGTTTGGCTTTTAGAATGGTTTCCAACCACTATATCTCTGTGGAATGTTCATTAGAACTGAGTGCAGTCTTTGGTGCTTACAATTATTGAAACAAATATCAAGGTAACTGCAGATTCAGTGTTAGTGATTTTACTCTACAAAGGTTCTTATTCTGAAAGGTATTCCAATATAACTTTTGTAGCCAGCCATTTAGTCAGATTCATTAGAAAGACATACCTATTTTTCCCCCTTTATCACCTGGTCACAATATTATTTGCTGCAAGAAGCAAAAAAACCCCCAAACTTTAACAACAATGCTGATTATTTCTGTCAGCTGTGGCTCTGTAGATGAGCTTAAGCAATTCATGAATGTAAACTTGGAGCTCAGACAAAACCTCAGTGGAACTGTGGAACTAAAACTAGAGTTTGAACTGCCCATGCTGTGTTTATGTGGCATTTTCTTACGTTTCACATGTAATTACATTTAGAGTCTTCCTGCCCTCTAACTTACCTACTTCTATTTGTGGCTTCTTTAGTCAATACTTTGAACATTAAAAAAAATGAAAAGAAGTCAAAATCTTTTTATTCTCTGTCTGGTTTATGGATATTAGGAGCTGAGTGAAAGTGAATTTACCAGTGAGACAGATAGGGATGTGCAAAGACGAATATAGATTTCAGGTCTGTTATTTAATTCATGAAGTATCAGTGGATAGGGAAAATTAAACAATGTCATCTACTCTGAGCCTTATTGAACTTGAGATTCCTTTGCCTCTTCTATAGAGAAAATAAAGCTCCAGAAATCATGATTAGTCTAAACTGAGGCCTTGTTTTTAGAAGACGATGACTCTAAAAATAAAATTTTAGTATCAAATCCATACTTTCAAAGTTCAGAGGTTTTAGACATGTGGTTATATTGCTGCACCAGAATTCAAGCTTCTTACAGAAGTGTTGCATGGATCCAGATCGTTGTTTTGTTGAAGTATGAGGACATGCAGGTCCATTCCTCATACTAACAAATGTGAAATAATGACACCGTCTTGTTTTTCCTCAACTACATACAATTTGGCTGCACTTCTCTTTGCCAGAACAAATTGTTTAAATCAAATCCTCATATGTATACCAATAGAAGTGGTAAAGCTACTTCAAAGTATGCGCAGAAGAATATCTGGCCTACTGCCTTTTCCCCAGAGAAGATGGGGAACAGCTGTTTGGCCAGTGAACTCTGTTCAACTAAGTGAAACATGGACAGCTGACTGCAGAGGTGGCAGATGCTGATACTGTTGCTGCCAGCTGGTTCAACTCAATTCTTACTCTGTGATGGCCTTCTCTATTTCAGGAAGTGCAGATACATGGAAAGACACCCTTTTGGATTTTTTTTTTTTTTTTTTTTTTTTTTGTAGTTTTTGGTTTGTTTTTTTTTACACCAAAATATGCCTTCAGTTTCACTAATCTGTAGTTTAGGTACAAATATCTCTGCAGTCAAAACGACCGTCACAGAATCATAGAACGGCTTAGTTTGGAAGGGGCCTTAAAGATCACCTACTCCAGCCTCCCCTCCATGGGGAATGATGCCTCTCAAGAAGACTTGGCTGCCTAAGGCCTCATCCAGCCTGGTCTTGAACACCCCAGGGAGGAGGCACACACAACCTCCCTGTACAACCTATTCCAGAGTCTCGCCACCCTTGTACTGAACATCTTCTTCCTAAGATCCAGTCTAAACCTACTCTCTCTCAGATTAAAACCATTTTCCCCTTGCCCTATTGCTAGGCATCTTACATAAAGTTCCTCTCCTGCCTTCCTGTACCTTCCCAAGGAGATGCTGGAAGCTTTATCCCTGGAGGTTTTTAAGGCCAGGCTGGATGTGGCTGTGAGCAACCTGATGTAGTGTAAAATGTCCCTACCTATGGCAGGGGAGATTGGAACTGGATGATCCCTGAGGTCCCTTCCACGCCTAACAATTCTATGATTCTATGACTAAATAGCTCCTGCTCCACCACCACCACCATTTTTGCACCCATCCCAGAGCCTGGGCAAGACCCTCAACCAGCCAAGATACGACCCAGAGGAACTCAGCCCCAGGAACAGAGCCCAGCCAGCACCTGTGGGTGATACTGGAGTAGCAATCAATGTTGTCCCTAACAACCGGGGGCCAGCAGGCCCCCGGCCTTTGTTGTCACCACCACCATCACCCAGTGTGCACCATAGGCACTCACCAGTGATGAGAGGAAGATCCTCTAGCCCAAATGGGCTCAACTTAGGGCTTCACCCTCCCCTGGCAGGGATTAAATAGGGGAGTGGGTGGGGCGGGCCAAGTGGCCACAACTGGGGGTGGGAGGAGATTCCCCCCCCCAAGAGAGCCCAGGTGCTCTGGGTTTGAGGTGAAAAATGGGGAAAAAGGGACAGGTGAGGGACTGTTAGGGTATCAGGTAATGATAGGACTGGGGGAATAGAAAACAATTAGAAATGGGTAGATTCAGATTGGATGTTAGGAAGAAGTTCTTTCCCATGAGGGTGGTGAGACAGGTTGCCCAGGGAGGTGGTGGAGTCACCATCCCTGGAAGTGTTTAAAAAGAGCCTGGATAAAGCACTTAGTGCCATGGTTGAGTGGATTAGATGGTGTTGGGTAAGAGGTTGGACTTGATGATCTTGATGGTCTTTTCCAACCTGGTTAATTCTGTGATCTGTAGGATCACTTCAGGTATTTAAGGCAGTTCTAAGGTCCTCCTGGAGTCTTCTCTATTCCAGTTTGAATGACCTCAGCCGCCTTACTGTATCCTCTTAGCAGGTGAGAACCTGCTCTATACTATAGACAGTTAAGATTCCTCTTCTAATTTATTTTTGAGGTAGTTATCTTCAGATTCTATTATACTGAAAAAGGAGAACTAGAAACTTGTAAAGTGTGAGTCACCTTTCAGTAAGTAAATTCTTTTAAGTAGGTCAGATAAATCACTTTCTAGAAGTATTCTGTCAGTCTGCAGAAAGAGTCTTAAGACTGGTTAATATGTATGTCCACACTGCAAGCATTTAAAGTTAGGTGGGAATCACAATATTTATGCAGAAAACACGCACAGTAGCTTAGAATAATTTGCTGTGACTGGAAATAAGCCAAATTAAAGATTAGAATTATTATTTCAAAAATTTACATAAAGTAGTCACAGAAAACCTAGGCCTGAAAGGTTAGAGAACCTAGTTATTACCAGTGTGAATGTGTGACAGTGTGTGTATGTTCAAATGACAAATTTCTTTTTTATGGTTGCATGTGTTTGATATGGGACCAAATGTTAGTATGCTGCTTTAAATCAACATCCAGTATGGGATTGCCCATATGGCCAGGGAAAGATATTCAGAAACAAGTGTATTTCAGTAGACAATCGTACAAGAAATGTACTATAGGAAATTACTCCTTATCCTCTGCAAGAAAGTGGAGGGTTGAACTGTACAATAACAGACCAGGGGAAAAAAAATAAATAAGTGGATGAGAATCTCACTTAACTAAGGAAGTTCACATTAATTTCTATGAGAGGTCTTATTTACTCAACTCTCTCAGGATAATAGAGCATATAAATAAACTACTAGCCAATGTTTTTTTCCTGCTTTTGTTAATCCTTCCATGCAAATGCACGTATCAATACCGAGGTTTTGTATTGCCATGCTGGTATTTTAAGATTTTCATAGAACTGATTTAAATGGATAAAATGCTTAATTGAAAAAGTAGTTGGATGCTGGGAGCAGTGATGTATTATTAACGTTTGCCTTTTTGGTTGGAAGAATGGCAGCCTGTAGCTTTTAGTTTGGGCGAGGTGACAGTATTGCAACCAAGTTAGGGAGAAAAGCTTAACTGTACTCTGCATAAAGACTGAAGCTGATAAACAAATCCCACTTGGATAACAAGCAGACTATACAGCTTTGGCAGACTTGCTTTTGTATTATTTTAGCCTTGTGTTGCCTTTTTTTAATTAAATGAAGCAAGGCAGAGAAATCAGATCATGACTCAAGCTATTGCTAAAAGTACTAAATTAGATTAGTTTGGCACTTAAGTCCCAGCAATTTTGACTCAAAATTGTAAAGAAGGGAAGCCTTGAGGAATGAGGCTGAGATTATTCCTTCTGAAAAGTCACGTACACGTACCAAGTGTCAACACAGAAGATTCTTAATGCTGCTTCTGTGTCATTCATATATCCCGGTTATGCACTATGTCTTAGCAAGATCATTTCTTAGATGTTTCTGCAGATAATTTGAGAGTGGGCACAAGAAAGGAAGACGTAGACATAGAAACATTTGGGGGGGGGGGGGAAAGACAATGACATAAGTTTAAAGCCTAAGTAGGATCTTTCTGATTTCAGCTTCCCCAATTAAAAAAAAAATAAAAATCATGCACTTTATATGGGTACATAATGACCTTTCATTTATTTGCCACTGTCTGACTGCAAGCCCTCTGTGCCTTCAGCTGTTTGCAGAGCACCCAGCTCTGTCTGACCTCACTTCTTACTGAGGCTTTCCTGTTACTATCATACCAATATTGACCAATCATGATTACTAAATCTTGCAAGACCATATGCTTTTTCTGCAAGAAAGTCGGTCTAACTTCGGATGAAAATCATATTTTAACTAATGATTTTCACTTAACTGAATAAATCTGAGGATGGATATTAAATATTTTATCAGAAAGGGGAGTGCCTTATGCTTGTGATTTATTTTTGAAAGTATATCCTTATTGTATGTCACATTGCTCTTTATGTAAATGACCTCCAGCTGGGCATGCAGTTTTACATTCTAGGTTTCTGACAGCATGATATTAATTTATTACATGCCAATTGTAAAGTAAGACAGTAAGTAACTGACCTTAAGTTGTCCAGTAATAGGACTTTTGTCATACCGGATACATTTTACATGTGTCCAAAAGACAAAAGTATTATGCTTAGTGTCATTGTATTAGTGGCAGAAGAAAAATTTCAGCCTTCATACACTAGTACTGGGAGAAAAAGAAAAAGAAAAAAAGGCTACCTATCATCCTGTCTTCTTTAAAAGTTCCTAGGGAAAAAAATAAAAAAGTATTATGGTGTTTCCTTAATACTCCCCCCATAACAAAGCTCCATGTTGAGTCTCACGTCACAGTTCCAACTTGAAGAATGCAATCTACATGCGAAGGCTCTAACATTTTTACATGACAAGTTCTAAACTTCCTGGTTGTAACATATAAACCCATAACTGTTTAAGCACTGATGACTGCATCAGTGGAGCAGATGTTTATTGTTGCAACAATTTCTTCCTTTTAATAGCCTTCTGGTGACGCAAATGAAGCAGGAGTGAAAATCCAATCTGTGGAGTTTGGGTTTGTAGGAGAAAAGTAAACAAAAAAGTATTATTTTTTCTCTAATTAAGAAAAATGTATAATAACCAATATTTCTAAACACAATAAACAAAAAAAGGGGGAAATTCAATCCAGAATTTTCAATATTTGTGGCTTGTGAGGGGAAAAACTGTTCTGTGTAGCCACTGATTTTTCACCCACATTGGCACATTAGTGTTCAGCATGCCACTTTGAAGCCTGATGGGTTTTATGCCCAATATATAATTGTAGCTCTTTTCACCTTTCCAAATTATGCAGAAGTTAACCTAGTCCAAACAATACTGTTAAAAAAGATAATACAAAAGATGGGGTCACACTAAAAGCTTTAAATCTGTCTCTGCAGAGCTATTTTGGCTTGTGCAGGGAGCAAGTGCTCTAAGAAATGGAAAGCAATTCTAAAGACTTAGCAAGTAAATATTTGCTTCAATTAAAAGATTTCCCACTCAATGAGAACAACAAAACAACCCCCAAAATTCAAACAAAAGTCCCCACAAAGCCAATGACATTTACAATTGAATCGAATAATAGACTGTTGGTACACTGCTATCCTTTATGGTTGGATTTTCAAAATAACTAATTAAATAACTACATACATACATAAATACCTAACATTGTATGGCAGCAGAATGGTTCTACTTATCTGAGTAATATCTACTTCAAAGTGTGTGTTTTGAATTTTCAATGCTATGATAATTCTTGCCTAATGAGTAACATATTCCATAGTCTTTAAACATAAAACTCTGTGCAAATTTCTACTCTCTCTTCAAAAATACAATTATTTTTGTTCACAGGCTTGTGCATTTTGGCACTTTTTCAATTAAAAGCAAATAAAGAGAGAAAATACTAATGTCTTTCATTGTGTTACAAATGCACGGCAGATGAAATTTTTTGGGGGAATTTAATTTGGATGGCTGCCTCCTTCTTGCGTGGCATTGTGGAAAAAATAAAAAGAAGTGACAAGTAACTGTCAAAATCTGCAATGACTTCTTAATGCTTAGATTTGTTTGTAAAAAGTTGTTTTTAAAACGTACATATTTGAGAAGTTATGCTCTAACTTATACTATCACAATTAATTCTACCAGAAAAAAAAAATTGTATTTAAAAATCCTGTCATATGAATTACTAGAATTATGAACTCTAATTTGAGCAGAACATATATTTAGACAACTGTCCATCTCCTGTTTGAGGCTGGGATTCAGAGGTTAGGTATGGCTGCCTAGCCTACGGACCCATGCACATGAACACGAGTGCCATGGACATACTGTGAGTACAGCATATATAGTGTGTTGAGCAGGAGAAAATAGATGCTGTTTTCTGCAGTAGCAGCCTTGTAGTTACAACTGCTTTTCAGCATGGATACTTGGATGCAAACATTTGCTATCCTAAAGTTTGAAATCTCTTTATTAAAGAAGATGCTAACATGTGATATGGTCTGAGGAAGAGGAAAGCACCCTTTATCCCTTTTGGGGATGCTACTCACCATGCTGTCAATCACACAAAGTATGAAGGACTAACAGACTTCGAATGTCCGTGACATTAGAGTCTAATGTCTGTGACATTAGAGCATCAGGAGAAAAGAAACTCATCCAGTTTCCTAGTTAAAGCATCAACCCTACTTTGGTAGCCTAGCAGGTGGTCCATTGAGGTGGATAGTAACTATGACTTACATTTTTCCTGCTCATGGAATATACTAGAGGGATGGTGACTGTGCTAATGTTCCAGTCTGAAGCTGCATCACAGCTGCAGAGTTCCAATATGCATCAGACAGTGGTTACAGGACACCAATCTGCATCGTCACAATTGGTGAAGGACCAAATCAAATGAGAAATCCTGACAGAGCATACAGCAGGTGCAGGACACTGCCTTACACTAGATCAGTGCTTATGGAGGTCATAACCTGGCTCAAACAAGAACTGTATGATCATCTAACTGCTACCAACAGGCAGCTAAACTAATGTTACTGTTGTTTAGAAAACAGTCATCATGAAATTACCCAGCAACTGAGATTCAAAAGTACTCAGTTAATAGAAGCAGCATTGGTGTAGAGCAGGCAGGCTGACTACCTCTAGTTATGTTGTTCTCTGTGTGCCATGTACTATTAAAAATATGATACTGCACTGTGCACAAAAAGAAAGTAAGTTTCAATAGCGAGAGAGAGAGTTTTATACAGAAAAAGTCTTTTAAATGCTTCATATTATGACAAGTAGAACTTTACATGTTTAAATCAAAGGTAGCATCTTAAAAAAAAAAAAAAAAAAAAGAAAGATGAAAGGTTAAAGACAAGCTAATAGTAGTACTAAATCACCTGCTTTACTGCCATTATGATAAATCCTCAGCTGGTTCCTGGAGAGATCTAGTGGCTCTGAATGCTCCAGAGTAGAAACTACCTCTACCTACTCAAGAAACTACAATGCGTCTTGTGTGCAGGGCCCTGCTGGGTGCTGACCCATGGTACAGGTTTGCTACCCGCATCATCAATCAGGAAGGTTACTCAAACACCAAGGTGTATGGAAAGTCTTATTAACTCTTTCTCCAACAGAAAAAAATTACTAAATATAGAAGTGTACCACTTTTTTTTTTTTTTTTTTTTTTTTTTTTACATTTGTAAATAAAGAAAAACAAAAGCCACAAAAACCTGTAAATATTTTCATTCTAGATTTGTGTGTGGCTATTTTTGCCTCAGGACTTGATTTCTGAAAGTGAGGAAAAGAGAATCAGTATAAAAAGCCACTTTCTTGTTCATATCAACTTAAAATAATGACATTGACATTATTCTGCTTCTACACTGTTGGTGTACTCAAATAAAGGATTTGATTCAGGAATTGAAGTTCACATTGAGCTAAGAAAGCTTTCCTTGTGTAACCTTCTATGCTTCATCTGGTTCAGAGAATGTGGGGTGTGTTTTCATTAGCTAAGTGAGCTGGATATAGATATGGTTACTCGTATCAAGTCTCAAGTCCAAACGTAGTCATTTTGTAACACCACAGGCAACCTATATTCAGGCAGTTCAGCAGCACAGAAAGAAGTCAGGAAGTCTAAGACTTTGATGTACTTCTAGGTATTTTAAAAAGAAAGGGACGTTGTGTCTTCTACCATTTTAAAAGATGCATTGTATTATATGGAATGGATTTTGCTGTCCTATGCATCAGTATTACACCTACCAAATTCCAAAGTTGTGTTGCACTTCCACTGATGCTGACAACAAGACATTCAGGCCCCAACTTTAAAATCCAGTATGTTCTCAACACAGAAGAGCTTGACTTCCATGTGATGTGTGACTGTAGCTGTCTGTAAATGAATTGTGTCTGCTGATATGTGGTGTAACATTGTTATAGTCTCTAGAAGATCTGAGCTTCTTTTGCACTTGATCAAAGATGAAACCAGTTGACCAACACATAAGAAATAGATTGGGTCATAGCAATGTTTTTTTTGGCTGAGTGAAGTAAGCTAAATTTATTTTGCAAATATAAATTCTATATAAAGTCTAAATATTAGGAGTTAGTACAAGTGATGGTGTGGATATTTAAGGATTCTAAGTGTTAGTCTGAATAAACAGAAGCTTAAAATCTGGATACCAAACCCAATCCTTTCTCATACAGGGCGTTGCCTGAAAAATACTGAGGAGGAATCCCTCCTCTGGGACGTATAACTACTGCACAGACATTTTCCCAAGAGCAGGGTACAGACAGATGGCTGTAAATCCTTTGGCTTCTTTCCCCATGAGTCTTACTCTAGACTCCAGAATAGTCTTCTCATGAAGGTGGATTGAGCAACTTCAGAGCTACAATTTTCTCTACAAGTAGCCATGAAGTACAGCTTCTGCTCCAAGCAGAAGGGAAGCACATGGCTCTGATGTATTCCCATCTGACCATCAATTTCTGTTTCAGGATGGAGAATTTGACTCTGAGGAAATGTGTTTAAATTCATCCTATCCTCTGGTGGATTACAACAGCCATGCCTGTGTTACCTTGTGTAGTAGAGTAAATAATCACTGGAAAGCTGGCAATTATAGTTAAACGGAGGGCAAGATTTTTAGAGGGAAGTAAAAGCTGATGGCTTCCTGGCTCTGAGTTTTGTATATTTCTCTACGTTTATTACTCTGTTGAAATGCTTCCTCAAACCAGAATGATGCAACACATCATCTCTTGTTCAGCTGAAACTGTAGATGGCAGAGAATACAGAAAATACAGCTCTAATCAAAGAAAATAAGAGCAGACATTGGATCGGATCAGGCAGTCTGGTTATTTTATAGCCATCCTGGTCCTTAAGGAAACAGATCTTTTCTGAAACAGAACCTGTTGAAATGCAGCCATTTTTTGACATGCTAACAGTCTGCATTTGTTTGATCTTGACCAACAATCTGAATGTGTATCAAGAGAAGGAAAGCATACATCTGCCACAACAGGCATGTTTGCAATCATTTTAATGACACCATTAGATTCTGTTTGCCAGTGCTCACTTCTTTCAGGCTTTTATACAAAAAACATGTGAAATAAGTTTACCACCTGTGCACAATGTAACAGCCCATTTAAATGAATAATTTTAATGGCAACACATAGCTCAACAGTTTTTCTCTGTTTACCAGCATAATTGTGGGACAACAATCATTTTTACCCAGAATACAGAGGTTTTCTGCTCCTGTAGAAGGTTTCTTTTTGATTGAGTCTAAGCTATGAATTACTCCACACAGAACTTTATAAGCACAGAACTTTTTCATGTTTCAAAGATGGGTCACTTTAGAAAGTTTTGCAGGTGACAGGTAGGATTAGTTTTAAATGAGAAAGCCAGTCTTAAAAGGCATCTGAAAACATCTACACACTATGATAAGCTTCTGTGGATTTAAATAGTTTAAGAATGTTGAAGAGCTTTGAGAGATTGTTATTCCCAGTGATGCCACTGGGAATATTAATAATAATTTCTAGAAAGCAGAATTTAAATTGATGTGGAATATAGGTGATGTCACACAAAGAGTCAGAGACTCTGATGATATGGTAACAGTCTTCCATGCAGATGTGGTAAAATTCTTTTTGTTGTACTATTTAAGATAAACACACATGTGTCTTCCTCACTCAGATCCTCATTTTACTGTTACTAAATTTCCCAGAACCTGAGGCATTGTCTGTGCTGTATCATGCAAGACAAATGAAGAAATAAAAAGGCTGTCTCAGACACAAAGAGTTTAGCATCAAATCCATAAGGGTGTTTAAACCTCATAGACTGGATATTTATAGTCTAATTATCTAACATGTAATTAGTGCTCCTTCTGGAGGCAGAACAGAGCAGGAGATTACATGTGATGTTGCTAAAATGCTATAAGAGGTTATGTGCTGCACAATCTGTTTATTATATAAAGGAAAATCTGTGATACTAATTCACAGCCCAGATCAACCCCATTGCTTTGCTCAAGGACACCAATGAAAACTGCATCCAGTTCTGGATCTTAAGTTCAAGAAGGACAAGGAATTACTGGATAGAGTCCAGTAGAGAGACACTAAAATAATTTGGGCACTGGAACATCTACCTTAAGGGGAAAGACTGAGAGAGGTGTGTCTGTTTAGCGTGAAGGAGATTGCCTTATAAATATTTAAAGGGCAAGTGCCAGGAGGTTGGAGCCAGACTCTTCTTAGGAAAAGGAATAGGAATAGGAAAAGGGGTAATGGACATAAACTTGAACACAGAAGGCTCCACGTAAACATAAGGGAAATTTTTTTCACTTTGAGGCTAGCAGAGCTCTGGAACAGTTTGCCCAGAAAGGCTGCAGACTCTCCTTCTCTGGAGGCACCCAAAATGCACCTGGCTGTATACCTGAGTGAGTTACTCTAGGTGATCCTGTTCTAGCCAGTTGGACTTGATGGTCTTCAGAGGTCCCTTCCAACCCCTACCATTCTGAAATTCTGTGATTCTGTGAAAGCACTGCTGTGTAAATAACAGCGGTGAAGGTGTGAACTGCATGCAGGTCACTTGCCCAAATCAACATTCATCTACGTAAGAAAACTTGTCTGGAATCAGAACTGTGCTAACACTTGCTTTCTGTTTACAAACTGCACAAGATTTTAGTAGCATTTTCTAAGGGAACTCCATTATCTACAAATATGGTATTCAAAATGCATGTAAAATAGTCATTGACTGGCACCTACACACAAAAACTGTGGGGTTTAAAGCCACAACAGAACAGGGTGGGGGAAATCATTATCATCATCATAATTTAGAACACAGCTTTTAATATTTTACAGTTTTAATAAATGAAGTTCCAGTGAGCAGCTTTTTTGTTGCTGGTGGTGGTGTTCTGTTTTGTGTGGTTTTTGTTTTGTTTTGTTTTGTTTTCATTCTTTTAAAATTTGTTTAGTTTCTTTAATTACTAAGGAAATGGTAGTTTTTAGTTTCCATTGAAACGTTCTTAAAAAAAAAAAAAAAATCCTTTTCCTTACAAACATTATGTTTATTATAGCTAGGCTGAAAAACAAACAAACAAACATAACAAACCAGAGCCTTTTTCATGTTGTAAGGGTTATTTTCTTTCTGTCTCATGCTGTCTTACATTCCTAGCAGATAATACCACTTCAATGTCCTGGAAAAGAAAATGTTACCATATCAATTTTATTTATTTATTTATCTGAAATAGTGGCCATGCAGAATGCAAAATGGTGTTTTATAACTTTCTTAATGAGTCTTAATGAAAGCTGACTCTCAACTTTAAAGTAGTAAAAACAAATTGTGGCCAGTAGGACTAGGCAAGTGATTGTCCCACCAAGTGATTGTCCCACTGTACTCAGCAATGTGTGGCTGCATCTTGAATACTGGGTTCAGTTTTGAGCCCCTCATTAGAAGAAGGACATTGATGTGCTGGAGCTTGTCCAAAGAAGAGCAGTGAAGCTGATGAACACTCTACAGCACAAGTCCTATAAGTAGCAGCTGAGGGAACTGGGATTGCTTAGAAAAGGAGGCTGAAGGAAGATATTGCTCTCTACAACTACTTGAAAGGAGGTTGTATCGAGGTGAGTTAATCTGCTCTCCCAAGTTACAAGTGATAGGACATGAGGAAATGGCTTCAAGCTGTGCCAGGAGAAGAGATATCAAGCACTGGAACAGATTGCTCAGGGAAGGGTTAAGTCAGGGAAGTGACTCAGCCCTTTAAATACCTCCCTGGAGGTATTTGAAAGACGTGGAGATGTGGTGCTTAGATTAACTAGACACCTGTCAGTGATGAGTTAACAATTGGACTTGATGATCTTAAAGGTCTCTTTCAAACAAAATGACTCTATGATTTGAATTAAAAAAATATATTCAAATAAAGAATAATTTAAATAATACAGAGAGCTGCTAGTGGTTACATTTACAAAAAGATCTGTAAATCATCACATTATTCAGTATCTTGGGCTGTATGGTGTCTCAGAAATGTCAGGGGCACCATTTCAGCAAAGCACTTAATTGCACAGTTCCATGTGTATCTAAGTATCGCTGAGCTATTTGAAAATGAATTAAAATAGGATTTGAACATGTACTTACATTTAAGCACAGTGTTAAGCACAGTACTGAGCTAGGCTTTATAGCATTTCTGTTTTCCAATCAATAAATCACTCTATTTAAGGATGTTCTTTAATATTTCATAGGTGGGTCGTTAAATAAAATAGATATTTTTGTTTTTCTTCTTCAGGCAGCTTTAAGTTGTTTTTATAAGGAAAATTTTATATGCACTTCACTTAGGAAGTTCAGCAAACTCTGCTTTGACTTGTGCAGTGTGTAAACCAGGTTAAACCAGGTGTTCTTCTTTACCTGCTTACCGTGAATGTATGTTTCATTAAGAAGCTGGATTGCACATCACCACCTCAAGTGCAGCAAATATTACAAAGCAAGTAAATTAATCTCGATAACCATGTTGACTGGGAAGTTCTCAGTTGAGCCACCAAGTTGGGAAGGCATTTCTGGAGATTATTTAGTCTAGCCCACTGCTCTGTCATGGTTAATAAGAGCAGGTTGTCCAGGACTGTGTCCAGTCAAGATGTTAACATTTTCAAGCATGGAGAATGGCTTCTCACTGGGGCAACCTGTTGCAGAGTTCATCTAATCTCACAGTGAAAAAGAGTTTCCTTATTTTTAGATGGAATTTCTTGTGTTTCAGTTAATTCCCTTGGCCTTTTCTTCCATTACCAGGTCCTGACACCCCTGTCTTCTTCACTCCCCTCCATCAGGTATTCATACACATCATTAAGATCCCGCTGAGTCTTCTTTCCTCCAGGCTGAGTAACCTCACTTCTCTCGGTGTCAGTGAATGACAGATGCCCCTGTCCCTAAATTACCTTTGCAACCCTTCACTGGATTTGCTCCAGTAAGTATCTTCCTTGTACTGGAGAGGCCAGCACTGACCTCTAGAAGGGTTTTGCTGGTGTTAAGCAGAGGGGAAGAATCACCACCCTGGTCCTGATGACAACGCTCTGCCAAGTGCATCCCAAGTGGCTTTTGAATTTTTTTTTCTACCATAAGGATTCATTATAAGCTTGTGTTCAGTTTGCTGTCTGCCAGAACCACCAGGTCTTTCTTACAAAGCTTCTTTCCACACAGCTGGTCAAGCTGTGAACACAAACCTGGTATATAAGCAACTCCTACAAGTTTTAATATCTGCAATCTTGCTGAGGGTACACGTGCTGTTACCATCAATCACCTTAAGGAACAGTTAACAGTTTAACATTATTTGCCCTGGTATCAATACTCAGGTACATTATTTGTGACTGGGCTTTAGCTAGAGTTCATGCTGTGTCTCAGTGAATTTACTACCTGTGGTTCTTTCAGTTATGCCAGCTACTTATTTTCTTACTTATTTTCTTTCCAGCAGTTTAGTATAAAAAAAGAAAAAGATGTTGGTGTCCCCACTCTGATTCAATGTGGCTCAGGCATCTGCCACTGTCTGCCTGATTGTTTTTCAATTAAGTCAGTAAACCTTAGTATCCAGCATGTGAATACAGGAGAATTCTGATCCACCCTGTTTACAATGTGCCAGCTTCAAGGTCCTATACAACCACATCTAGTACAACAAAAACCTTTTTCCATAGTCAATATGGATCATAATAGTTCCATGTTTGGTATGAGTTTAGACTCAAAGATTCAGATTCAAATAAAGCGTCTTGGCACATCTCTCTATGTATTGAGGAAATCTGGGAGATGTGAGGCTGAGTCTGTTCCACATAGTGCTATGCAAATGCTACATAAAGCTTTCACTGGAAAAATCATAAACCAAAATTTTCCTAAAGAAATTGAGATACACATTCTTTCCAGTCATATGTTTTCTCCTATGGCAGCAGATAGCAGCTGGATTATGCCAGATAACTCTTTGATAATGTATTCTGACTTCTTTTAAAGAAAAGAATATCAGGAGCAAGTTAGTGGGAGACAAAGCCACATATCCTGACCTACCAAAGAAGATGAAAAGGAATTTATAGGGGGAAAGAAACCTATTAAAACCATAGTCTATCCAGGTTGTCTCCACTCTATGTAATGCAGCCATATTTTCTTGTGTCCCTTTATTTCATGCTAACTTCTTTCAAACTTTCCATATTTTACAAAATATCTGCACCATTTCACCCTGAGGTGTTGGGTTGTTTTTTTTCTTTTCTCTTTTTCCTCTTGCTTTAAAGACCCATAATGGTCTTTTTCTTTTTAACTGTACCTGGCATATGTTGAAAGGTATCTTCTAAGATTTCATTTATGATAGCTCAAAAATGTATGTCTTGCTAAGGCTACAAAGCAAGCTAAATGGTTTTAAAAGCACAGCGATGAAAAGCCTGGCAGGGGAGTCCGTGCTAACTACATACACGGATCACAGAAGAAGGTACAAGAGGTCATTTTTTCTCTCTCTTTTTTCCTTCTTTGTTTCTTCCCCCCCCGATACAGGATCAGTTCAGGTTGCATTGGTTACAGCTGATTACACAGTGGCGTTCTTTACCATTCATCCTCATCCAAACCCTTAATTAAAGTCTACACAATCAGAACTGGAGCGAGAAGTTGTAGTCCTATATTGCTCCATGGCAAGTGCTTAGCAAAAAGGAAGGAATCTGATACTTGTTCATAGTTTGCAAACACTATGGCTGAACCACCTGAGAGGGTCACATTTTTACATTCTAAGTCTATTTATTAGCAGTGGTGCTTGTCACTTGGAAATCCCCCTAAAGCTCCTTCCTTTGAGTAGGCAAGCTTTCCTCCAGCAGTGGTTTAAGTGAGAGGCAGATAACACAACCAATCCACCCACTTGAAGTAATTTGCAAGAGAGCAGAGAATCCTCATCCTTTCCTTAGAAAATATCTGTTAAAGACTTCAAAACACAGAAACAGACTCCTGAAAGTCTCATCTGAGAGATTCTTTCACGTGTAGAACCAGATGGACTTGACTGGGGTTTATATATCTATTTTAATAAATCTCCTATTAGTCTTCAAGGGGAAAAAACAGAAGTCAGATGCTTTTCCTTATAGCATTTATGTGCAAAACACAACCCATTTGCAATTGCTATACAAGCTGCAGACAAATGTAAAATTGCCAGTCCTGCACCAGAGACCTATTTCAACTTTTATCTTAATTTAATTAAAAAAACCCCAAAGAAATAAAAGAACTAAAAAACTATCAAAGGGTGACACTCTGTTAAAATGCAGTTTGTTTAATAAACACAAACCATCAAAAATATCAAGAAAGTTTGAACTTATGTCTCTTGAACTTCTAAATACACCAAATCAAGCACAGAGCTAAAAGACTCTGACGTTATTACAAATACACCTGGGATTTCAAAGAAGTTTAAGATCTAGAAATGCGTGTGAAAGCTGTTACTGAGTGTGTGCTAAGATACTCTCTCTGAAATGCAACAGTTACTCAGTAAAAGTAGCCTTATTCTCCAAAAGAGCCTTCCAGTCCAAAAAAAGAGGTATTAAAATAGGTTGTGGTCAACTTATTTTTAAAATTGCTACAAAGAATTTAAGGAAATAAAATTCACTTCTCTTTAAAGAGCATAACAACAGGAAGACAGACACACATATAATTTTGGTCAGATTCTGTCTTAGAAATACTATGTAGTCATATACCTCATTTTTAAATCAGGCCTTTTAACTGGCTACCATTCAGGAATCTATAACTTGTGTTTTTTATGACAAGACACAGTGCATCCCCATCTGGGCAACATAACATTGGTTTTCCTCTTAACCAGGTTATTTGGCACAGCTTTTTGAGCTTGTAGCCTTCACTGATTTGAAAGGTCTGAATGTAAAAACTGAAACACACAAATTCCACACAAATTCCCATGCCCTCCCCCTCCAGCTCACCTTTCACTAGACCAGGTTGCTCAAGGCCTCATCCATCCTAGCCCTGAACACCTCTGGGGAAGGGGGCATCCACAATCTCCTTGGGCAACCTGATCCAGTGTCCCACCACTTTCACTGTAAAGAATTTCTTCCTAATATCCAGTCTAAATCTCCCCTCCTCAAATTTAAATCAATTCCCTCTCGTCCTACAAACTCTTGTAGAAACCTAAACCAACCAACCAAAACCCATGAATGACAACAACAACCAAACACAAACAAAAAAATCAGCCCCCTCCTCAAACCCAAAGGAACATTATTCGTACAGATAGTTCTACAGAGACTCTATTTCTACAACTCAAATATAAGTAATATTTAAGCCTTTAGTATTATGTAATACATTGTCCACACATTTGAGTGTATTCTCTTATACAGAAATTTTAAAGCAAACACTTCAGTCTATAAGGAGTATTCAGACACCAGAAAGAATGCTTTCTGTGTTTAGAGCAATAATATGTTCATAATAAAATAAAAAAATCTTGAAAATTACACTTATTCTCCAATTTATTCTCAGTTACTTCTAGACAAAATGAGTCCAGTTTGTACAGACAAATTTATTTGTTTGTTTTTCAAGAATAGAATCTTTGTTTGGAAGCTAGTACTAAACATTTAAAGTTTTAGTTCATATTTTCATTACTAATAAGATAACGTATTATTCAGTGAGGTGGTAGCAGTACTGGGATGGAAGGTATGGATGAATCCTCTTTATGTGATGTTATAAATGTATACTATAAAACAGACCCCCCAAAAAAGACAAGCTGAATGCCACTACATAGACACATCTTTGTTAATAGCCATACTTTTAAACTAAAGCTGACATACTCATAATTTAGAGAGTATTGGTAAGATACTGTCTTTTAATTTCCTGGTCTCATATTCAACAGTCACCATTTCAGATTCATTTATCAGTTTGAACTTTTTAGTATTTTAGAAGTTCTGTGTTCATCATGGCAATGTGCTTTGCCATTGTTGATGGTGGGAATCTCATGTAAACAAAACATACTTAAACCTTAATATTTACATATAAAATGAGTCAGTTCAGGAAACAGAATTAATAACATTTAATGTAACACTTCACTTAAGCCTGATTTGGTTTTATAAAGAGAAGCCAAATTCTGTGATACCAACATAGGTAACAATTGATTTGAAATATATAATTTATCTATTTATTCAAACCCGATGTAAAAATACTCCTTACACCATATTTACACCAGTGTTTAAATGGTAAATGTACAATTAGACAAATGCTGCTAGTTTATTTTCTTATTAAGAAATCAAATAGAACATGTCACATGCTGTAAGTACATTTCTCATATACTTTTGCATAGGCCAGACATAAACCTAGTCGGATAGTCGGAGACTATTTATTAATCTAAGCACATATGGGACTTCCATTTCCACTGCTTCATGGTAATGTAGTATCTAGTCATGAATAGACATGACTCTAGCTTCTCCAAGAATGTTTAACTACAGAATCACTTCCATGCCATAACATGTGTTTTCAATTACACCAGAAATGAATCCAATTTATTTTTAAAATATCTAATTTTTGCTCCTTTGTTTATAAAATTAAGTCTGCAGAGTGTTTTATGATGCATTAGGACTTTGGCTGTGATACTTACAGACACTCTTTCTCAGAAGAGTGATTAGAGTAAATGCAATAACAGAGTGATTTAGAAGCAAAGTTGCCAAACTGCAGATCAGTAAGTGAAGTTGAACTCTGAATATCACTACCAATTTCTTCATCTTCCTTTTACATTGAAACTTAATCATGGCTGCGACAGATGATGTAACACAATCTGTGCTCCTTTTTATTTTTCTGGCAACCGTTTGGTTTATAAAATAAATGTCATTGTCTATATTATGCTTTAAGAATCTGCTTAATTTCAGTTATATTAATTTTAAACACTATTCTATTTTCTTTTTTTAGACCAAAGTACAGAAGAGATGACTTCTAGATGATGAGGTACTTCTAGAACAGCTCTCCCAGCACTGAAGTTACTTTCAAGGTTCTCAGTACTACAGTGTTAGCAAGATGAGGCTCTGTGTTATTCACTAAAAGGCATACTCAGGGTGATGGAATGGCTACATGCATGGTTCACGTGCAAACGCACCAGTCGTTTGTACATCACCGAACAAATTTCTAATCATTAATGATTTATCTTGCTCTCAAATTGCAAAATGACATTTTGCTTATGTATGAAAAAAAAAAAAAGTTTTCTTTGGTATTATTTGGTAACTTTATTCTCTTACTACCATATTTCCTTCCTCTCATTTATCCCTTATTCTTTCTTCATTTCCTCTCTCCAGTATGGCAAGAATCATGTGTGTGGGATGGATTATCATGAAGAAATAGCATTTTTCAGTAAGTAAGTCAGTTTCATCAGCTTTCAGTTATACAAAAAGAGATGTTATGCAGTATTCTAGTACTATATTTGTTTACAATAAAGACAAATATTAAACTCTTGTCTAATCTTACACACAATATCTTTTTGCTATTTGTGAAAAGGAACTGAAGGACAGTGGAGCTTCAAGATCAGAATCATAGAATCATAGAATTATTTAGGTTGGAAAAGACCTCTAAGATCATCAAGTCCAACCATCAATGTAACACCACCATGGCCACTAAACCATGTCCCAAAGCACCATGTCCACACATTTCTTCAAAGCCTCCAAGAAGGGGAGCTTCAAGATCAAAAGTTAACAATGAAGAAGAAACTAACTCTACTTTCATTTCAGTTGAAGCCATATTTAGATTAGATGTCTAAGAAACTATTTCCTCTACTAGTAAATATTTCTCATGAGCTTAAAGAAAAGAAATCTCTGAAACATTCCCTTAAGTTGAGAGACAAAGTTATTAATATGGAGCTTGAAGCTTTCCATGAAACTCTGGTTATTTTCAGGTCCAAAGTTATCAAAGTGGAGGGAAAGAAAACAAATACAATGGGGAGAATGTAGATTAGACTTTTGAATTGAGAGTCAGAATTGACAAGACAGACATTGGCACAATATTACTTGAGCTAACATAGACACTTCAAGTTGAAATCACAACAGTTTTAGAAACACATATTCTTTGTAAAAATAAGCTGTCTTGATAGAGAGGAAAAAAACCCACAAAACCCACAATAAGACAGGATCTAAGTTCACCCGACATCTCAGCAAGCAGATAGGCATTTAGATGTACAGATTTGTAAGATATTTTTGCATCAGGAGAAACAGCAAATCACATGTCTGACCTTGGAAACCCAAACTTTCCAAATACCACAGAGGTACCAAATGTAAAGAAAGGTAATATGTGTTTGGTTAAGTGTAACTTCAAAACCACTCAAAAAGCCAGAATAAGGCTACGTTTTATTTTTCAGTGGAAATGACATAACTGTGCTTATGTTATTTTTTATTAGGGAGAAATATTCTGTGTTCAGTGAAGTCGCAAAAGTGCTTTGATCAACCTCCACAATTTTTAATACTGGACTGCACGTAACGTTATTCACCTCATTAGGTCCACTGTATTGGGAATGAATATATTTCAGTATTCACAGAATCAGTTACACCATGTGTAGAGCTAGGAAGGGACCTCCAGAGATCATTGACTCCAAACCCTCGCCAAATCAGGGCAGGCTGAACAGGAATGCATCCAAAGGATTTTGAAAGTCTCCAGAGAAGGAGACCACAACGTCTCTGGACAGCCTGTTCCAGTGCTCCATCAATTCCACTGTAAAAAAGTGTTGCCTTCTGTTGAGCTGGAACCTCTCATGTTCTTGATAGTTCCCTTTGTTCCCTGTCCTATCACTGGGCACCACCAAGACTGGTACCTTCATCTTGACACCTACCCCTCAGATATTTATATACATTGATAAGATCCCCTATCTCTTAGTTCTAATTCCCTTCCTTACCAGTTTCATCCCATATTTCTTATCCTCTTTGTCTTGTTTTAGTCTGAAACCTGAATAACTTCCTTTGATTTTATTCTGTTTTTCTTTTAACCTAAATATAAAATGAAAAATCAAATGGATGGCCAGTATCAACTGCCATGATGTTCTAAATGCTTCTGTGGTGACACTGATTACATGTTATCTAGCCTGACAGCTATCTGAAGCAAAGTAATAGAGCTATCCTATAACTATTGTAGTGGAGATGCTTCTCTTTTGGTCAACTGGCAGCATTATGGTAAAAAAAAACCACCAAAAAGCAAAACAAACCGACCAAACAAACAAAAAGCTCCAAACAACAAGAAAACCAACCCACTCTGATTCAGAAAACTGCTTGTGTATTCATTTAAGCACCTACTGAACTTCTGAAATTATGTCTAAAAACTTATGGATCAATACTCAAATCAAATAAGTCTGTAAAGCAAGCACGTGCTTATGTGCTTTCTAGACTAGAACATGTGAATTTCTGTGATGCAGGGATGTATGTTAGAATTTTGTTTTCTTTATTTGTCATTAGATTTAAAACAGCTAAAATGTAAGCTACAAGGCAGACCTCTCATTAATCAAAAGATACAAGAACGCTTGAAAGGTAATTAGGCAAAATGTTTACACAAACTGGGCCTAGAAGAAAGCTTAGACTCATAAACTATTTATACTGAAATGTCACTGAATTCTCAGATTGCAACGATTAACACAGAAATTTGTAAACAGGATGGATGATAAAACCCTTATGAAAAGAGAGTGAAGCAAACTTATTTTTTGATTCATACACTATTTTTTTTTTTAATGCTATTTATTCAGAATATAGAACAGATATTCACAAATTTGAGAAATTTGGCATAGCAAAAAATTACAAAAGCTGCCTTGTCTAGTGTCCTTCCCTTTCTTCACTTTACGAATATTCACTTTATGAATAGGGATTCATAAAGTGATCACAAAATTTTAATGCTTTCCCTGATTCAAAAGTATTTTGTTTTGGTTGGTAGGCTTGTTTGTTTTGTTGGTTTTATTTTTTCTTGTTGTGGTTGTTGTCATTTTGTTTTTCCCCCTGGAAATATGCCATGGTCTACAGGTCATTTATGAACAGATCATTTTGCAGAAATTCAGTTTGCTATGTGGTATTGTTTCTGTTCTAGGTGATTTATGGTTTGTACCTAACAAACACAGTGTGAAATATGAATGCTATTCATCTTATATATCATTGGAAGTAAGTTCTTGCTAAATATGAGAATTCTCAAACTTAGGGCAAGATTTCAACTGGGTTTTTTTTAGACTGCCAAATTCCAAACAGCAAGAGAGCAAATCACCCTTTTAAAGCACCGAACATAATGTTATTTGTGCACACATGAGAACACAGGTCACTTCCTCTGTGCACATTTAGACACAAATAACATTTTGAAGAAGCAAGTACAACTCCATCTTTCTCTACATGACTAGGGCCAGCAGGCTGCCAGTGTCATCACAAAGTTGTCCAAAGCTCTGCATTACTGCTTTTGTGCCCTGCTTGGAGAATATACAGTACTAATCAGCCCCGGCCAGTATTGTGTCAACAGAAAGAAAACAAGAAATATATGGATGGAAGAAAGAAGGGAAAGAATAAAGAAAAAGAAAAAATCAAACAAAACAACAAGAAAACAAAACAGGAATGTGTTTTTAATAAGGAATAATGCAACACAAATACTGAAAGTCAAATTCATTCATTTTGGAATTGACCACAGCCCACAGATACCAGTGGTATTCTTTAACTTCAGTGAAAATATCTGGAACCGTGGAAGAGAGGAAGAATGACCCACATCAGAGCACAAGGCTGTGGATCAGGACAGCTAGCTGTGTCACTTTCTTTGTCCCATACTTTTTCTAGATCTTGAGAAAACATCTGTATGTAAACAGCATAGTATAGTGTGGAAACAAACGACCTACTTGAGCATGTGGCAGCTCTCAAACATGGTAATAGTATCAGGCTGGCATTTGACTCAGCATGACATAAGGCTGACATGATTCTGCTCTCAGAGCTGAGATTTTTCTCTCCACATAAACACTACTATGCTTCACAAGGACATACCACCTTTTCTGGTCATCTCAGATATACCTAGATCATTGGTTTAATTTGAGCATGTCCACAGGATCACCCTAGAAACAACCACAGAGGTAAAAGTGGTCAGGTAAATCAGAATTCAGAGGTATATTCATGAAGACCATTGGAAAAGATATGCTGTGTAAAAAAAGTGCAACATAATTTTCAGTCACAAAAGCAGGATAAAAAGATTCCTAATATTATGTGCAGGGCAAATTTACATCTGGCTTGGTGACATTACAGACAGATTTGAGTCACATATTATTGTATGCAAATCTGGCCAGGTTCAAAGAAAGATTATGTTCCCTTCTTATCAGACTTCTCTCTCAAGCTCAGAGAGGGAAGCAAAAGTTTCTACAGAGCTCTAAATATTATTTTTTAAAATGCACATTTCTCAAATTCCTTATATGAATATTTTTTATTCTTTAATTTGAAATACAAATTAGTTATATTCTGTTTGTTCTCTCCTTAGCTTTCCTGCAGTGTCATTTCTACATGTGAGTATGTAGCATCTTTGAATTGAATATACTGAGATAGAAAATTAAATTCTGAGTTGTTTTGTATCCCAAAATAGAGCCAGGGATCATGGTATATTTAGAGGAGTCGACAGGTCTGATACAAGCCTATACACAAAGGCCAAAAAGGCTATCAGAGATTAGCCATAAAGAAGGTTCAGATTAAGGCTATCAAATGCAGACATTTCCTTCCTGGATTGATTTTACAGTGGTGTGAAAAGAATTAAATGCATTTAAAAAAGAAAGGTCTTTAACAGAATCTGACCATCTTTACATTGCTTTGAAGTTTACCATGTATCAAACAATGGCTGTTTTTTTTTTAGCAAGTCTGCAATGCTTTGTCATTTAAAAATCATTAAAAATAATACATACCAAAATGGCACAAACACAAAGAAAACAAAAAAGGAATCTACGGTCTACTCACTGATAAGATAATGGACTATACATATAAGTGTTGAATAAACATTCTTAGGTTTAAATATTATTGGATGAAAAAGTAAAATTACACACAACTACTACTATTTTTTTATTTATTAATATTAATCAAAACACTAAGGATAAATATATTTGAGGACTAGACAAAGACATCTGGTTTGGGGCAAAAATAAAATAGTACGGTAATATATGTGATTGTTCTCTTAGAAAACTGATGGAAGTTGTATGTTCTTGTGCCCCATTGTTCAGTTATCTTCTGTGGTAAATACATGACACATTTTAGTGAGTCACCCATTCTTGCTTTGTAGCTGCAAGGCTTGCAGCTAGTTAAGAAGCAGTCACAACCTAGTGCTTCCTGACAACATTTCTCCCTTACCCACTACATCAAGTGACAAGGTCATGCCCCATATTGTGGGACTATCAAAGATAAGATAAGCACATACACTTTGGCATTGCCTAGCACCACAATTTCTCTTCACCTTTCCATATGCAGTACACGAGGTCAGGGAGCTGAAGAGACTTGAAACAGTGGGAATTTGCAAGTCATCAATACTGCAGTAAGGATAGAGGAGATAGTGATTAATAGGAGAAACAAAATGCAAATTTAATTTGGATACTGTCACTTCTCTCCCTCTGTATTAGCACTACAACCTCTACATGAAGTGTTGTTTGCTTCAGTAATGTTCAGTGTCATCTTAGACTCCCAGGGTACTGGAGATGCTGATAATGAAGTGATAATATCTTGCCCCCACTTGAGCAGCAAGCAGACCAAGGACAAGAAGAGTCTTGTGCACTTTTATGGTTAGAGGCAAGTATGTGAGTGGTAATGAATTCTACTCTATCAGTAAGATGTGAAGCTTTCATAATTTAACATTGTATCTGAATGCATTCTTCTTTCTCTTTAAATCTGATAGCAGAATAAAAATGTAATGTGTTTGACTCACAGTATCCTGATGTTTTTGTAGTCTTTCTTTATTATCTCTGAGGCTATACCTCTTTGGACATCTTGGGTGTTTTCCAGTCTCTTTGCATCATTATTGCATATGGTGGCTTTGGATCTTAGAGCAAACCCTTTCACTGCTTTACCCTGTCAGTTGTACTTTAGGGCATGGACTGAAGGAAAATGTATGTATAACAAATCTCCTACCTTTTTCACTCTGTTGCTCATTCCTTGGATCCCACTTTCACCACTGAGTTCTGCCCCTTCACAGCCTATGGTAGAGGCCGGGAACTAAACTGTATTGGTGGGCTGGGACTTACATAGTTCTCACTCTCCTAAAAACAGTCTATGGCATTCCCACAACAGTCTCCATGTATACAATTTAAATTTTTATGATTATTTCTTCCTTCTCATAATGTTTGATCCCACGATGCTTCTGAAAACCCACAAAACTCAGAAATCCCAAACCAACCAACCAACCAAAACAACAACCAAAAAGCAGCAACAGACCCCCCAAACCCAAACTATAAAAATCGTAAGAATAGCAAGTGGTAAAGTCAAGTTAAAATAGCGCAAGTTAAAACTGATCTAAGAGCAAGAACTCCCTGCAAAATACCTAGTTGTTCCATCTAGAATGTATTTTCCTTTACCAACTCACGCTAATTTTGCTTGTTTAACTCTCATAAAAAGTTAAAGCCTTTATAAAACCTTCTTCCCCCAGCTTGGTGTGGGAGTTTCTAAAGCTTTTGCAAAGCCAGGAAAGTAAAGGTGATTGTAAAACATATGACAGTGGAGCAGTACACCTCAATCATTGTCATGAGTGTATCATTCAAAGGGATGGATTGTGTGTATATTCAGTGGAAAAGAGATTAAAACCAGGAACATTACCAGAGTTCCAGTTATTCTCTGAGTCAGAAAAACAAATTGCATCCATAAAATTTCTTTTGCTAGACAATGGCAAGAAGCAGAGTATGTCAGTACACTATCACCATGAAAAGAAATAGTTACCTGTCATGTCAACACATGGAAGAGAGGCTCAAGTGTGAGGTTTAAACTGAGAAGTGGGGTTTCCTAGTTGCCTAGTAGCCTCAGGAACAAAGAACATCTGACCAGGTTCATGTGCTGCTAAAGGGGTAAAATGCATTCAGAGAAGTATCAGGCAAAGGTGACTTGAACATGTCTCCATGTAAAAGTGTGAGACAAGCTTTCTACTTACGGCACTGATCTGGAACATCACCATATATCCCCTGACACATATTAAAAAATGAGATTTGTTTCCACAGAAGCAAATATCATGCTGATGGGATGAATCTGTTGCCATCTGGGCTGGAAGTGGAAGTCATTATTCTGAAGAAATAACCTACAATATTAGACCTCAGTCTTCCTTTGCCATGACATGTATCACTGCAGACAAAAGAACTGTAGGACTAATGCAATGTTCAGTGGGGAATAAAGTTTGAGGGTTTTAGAATGTTGCAAAAACTTCATTAGCGAAGGGTGGACAACTATCTTGGACAGGTGACATTAATGGATTGTAAACAGGCTTAGAAGCAACTGTTGTTGAATCAGTTCCACTCTTGACCTATGTCCTCAGAGCTTTTCTAGTCTAACACTGGAAAGAACTGAGGAGGTATGGAATGAATTCATCAAGGATGGCAGAAAGAACTAGAAGCTTTGGAAAAGAGAGTAGTGGAAAACAGTGGTAGGAAAAAAATCATTCTTTCCTCCCAACTTGCTAGTCATAACAGTCAGAGATGCAAGTGGCTTTGACAGCCAGCTGAGTTAAATTTACAATATATCAATTTGTAATAAATTTTCTAATTAATCTGACAACTTGGATTTTAAACTATAGTAAGAAAATTGATATAAACAAAGCTGTTGAATCTGACATATTTTTATCTTAGTTTGCTCTAAGTATCACAGTGATTTGATACTTTGAGACTTAGCGCAGTTCTACAGTTGAGATATAAAGTATTAGCCATCACTATATTCTTTCATTATTGTTCTTTGTCTGTTTCATCCTTCTTTGACATTACTGTATTTTACAGTTCTGCAGTAGTTTATGATAATCTGTTGACTATGAAATTAGCCGTTGTCTCATTTCTATAGCAATTCTAAAGAAAGCACAGGTGTTGTGGGAAAAAACTTATGTAGAAGTTTCTCAGTGAGGTTAGCAAGGCTATTACCTGCTTTTTCAATGAAGCTATATTGACAAATGGGGAGTTCATCAGTCAATGATGACCAGCAATACCATGTTTCTTTGCCTTTTGTAACTTGCTTGAACTCAGAGCAAGAGGTCACTCATCACTCTCTCTGACCATTTGTGCAAGCAAATAAGAAGTATGATTTCGGAAGTAAATCTTTAGCAACTGTCACATATTTCCCTTCTTTTGTTGATGTTAGTGGAGGACATGTATAGACACTTCATCATGTTAAGCTAACACAACCATGAAGCTGGAGTTACAGAACATATTATTAGAGCTGAAGAATATTCAGACAGTTTGAAGGTTGCAGTTTGTCTGATTCTGGCTTGTTTTGATTTAAATATCAGGTAGGAGGGAATCAGGTATTAACAGATGGAACACTGTTTGAATGTAAGAATGAAATAATTTTTCCACACACAAATTTGTTTTCAACTTCTGCTCTGTACATGTAATGCTTTTGTATGGGGGAGAGAAGGAGTACTCCTGCGTTTGGTTTTGCTGTGATTTCATACTTGTCATAATGAAGTTTGTTTCTAACCATGGATGAAACTCACTGAGGAAAGTTGGTTTTGGCCTATTCTATGAATGTCATGTCCTTATATTTCAATAACCAGCTGAGAACTCCTGATCATAGTGCGCCTACACATATTTGTAAAATCACAATCTCTGCTTAGAATTTAAAGGCAAAATTAAGTGACTCAAATGATTGCCACTTATTTGACTTCTTCATACAAGATTTGTACTGGTATAGACACTGAAGGAGACTTTGTACCAGTGGAGGTATATGGCAAAATGACTTCTTAGATATTTAAATATGTGCTAGGGGTGATAAATTAAATTAATTATGTTTACAATATATTATACTATATAGAAGAGAAGCAATCATTTGAAAATAGATAACAATGTTTTTTTTAAGTAAAATAGTCATGTAGCAGTGGATAAAGCCTTGGTCATTGACAAAAGCAGTCCTCTGTTACTGCAGAGGATGTTATAAGCTCTGTATCTTGATCAAACTTTTATTAATCACCATCTTTAAATAAAAAAAAACCTTGTTGTTTTTCCTACCATTACTGTTGCTCTATGAAAATCTGCCTCGTAGGTTTTAGAAAGATTTTCTGGGCTGGTTCTAGATTAGGCCTGTATCAAATTTTAGAGAATATTCAGGCAGTTTTCTGAGCTTCTAGAGTATGTCACCAAAAAACTCTGAGTTTAATATACTATATGCAACATCAAGAAACCACGATGCTGGAATTCATTTAATGTTTCAATGAGCTTTGTTAAAAAGTCCTCACACTATAGTGTTAATCTTAAACATAGACTTCTAAACATATGCAGGTTGCATGTCATTCTCAGAGACTCCTTATTTCATCTGTAATTTAAAATGTTTTATTCTGATTTAAGAAAAATAATTTTAAAAAATTTGAAGACCTCTTCTCCCTGGAAATCATGTTTTCCATGGAGTGAAATTTACCACATGAAATCCATTTTCATATCCAGGCTTTTGAATCCAATTAAAACACTGAAGATTTTTTTTTTAAAGCATCTAAGAGTAGAAACTTAAAAACAAAAGGCAAAATTATTGCTCAAAAATAGATAAACATTTTCTGACTAATATTTGGAGATATGATCACACATGGGAAGAGACTGCTTGCAGAACAAAGACAGGAATAGCTTTACGAATGTGAAAGGATTCAGAATATTTTGGTATGGTGTCCAGCTGTGTACCCTCTCAAGTGACTACTCAGTTGGTAAAGGGATTGCAGTTGTCCAAACCTACAAAAGATTTTTAGTTGTGTACCCAACCATTTCACCTTGTCTTTGTATTGATTCCAATAATCTTCAAAATATGACTGGAAGTTATTACAAAATTAAATTTGTTCTCCCTCCCTTTTCTTTTCTTTTCTTTTCTTTTCTTTTCTTTTTTTCTTTTCTTTTCTTTTCTTTTCTTTTCTTTTCTTTTCTTTTCTTTTCTTTTCTTTTCTTTTCTTTTCTTTTCTTTTCTTTTCTTTTCTTTTCTTTTCTTTTCTTTTCTTTTCTTTTCTTTTCTTTTCTTTTCTTTTCTTTTCTTTTCTTTTCTTTTCTTTTCTTTTCTTTTCTTTTCTAACAAGCAAACAAAATAACCCCCTTAAAACCATAAATCTTTCCTAATTGCATGATCTTTCATACACAAAATCTTCAGAAAATATAATTGGTATTTGGGTAAGCATTTGTTAAGCACATATTCTGGTTTTAATTTATATTTCATGTACATAAATGTTATTTCATAGCGATTAAAGCATTTTTGGAAGCAGTCTAGGTGCTGAATTTTGAGAACAGTTCTCATTTCTCCAAGTGTCCAAAGCTAGACGGTTGGCTAACACTAAAATAATCAATCTGTCAGTAGGATTTTTTTAGCCTAAATACTTTTGAATCTGTGTGCCTTTGTTGCTGCATATTGTTTTAGCCTCCTTTTTGCTACTCTGCACTGATGCTAGAGTAGCTGCATATTGAAAATAGAGACTTAAACACTCACTGTAGCATCTTATTATCCTCTATGGATTTATGATATCTACTTTCAGAATCTTAATCTTTCCAAACTGGAAACACATTTTGATCCTCTTCTAAAACAAAGTATATAGTAATTTGTTCAATGAGATCCTAGACAAGACATCAGTAAAACTTCCATAAAATCCAACTGAGGAGCAACGTAGAAACTGACAGTTTGCAGCAACTTTTTGCATCCAATTTACTACAGAAGAAAAGATGAAACCATTATCAAATGAAAGCCTCTTTGCTCAACTTTTCTTGATAATAAAGAAGTATTATTCTTTGAGTAAAGGATGTGAAAGAGGCATTGGCATAGAACAGAATCAGTGTGTTCAGAAATTGAACAGACTAATCATTAATTTTCAGCAGGAGTTTATGCTTAAAGTTTTACAGTAAATGGAAATATCTTAGTGACATAGGTGAGGTGACTCATAGAAAATTTTGTTTACTTGCTTAATTCATCCATTTTTATCAAAACTACTTTTTGTACCAAACCCTTTGAATTTTCCTGATTGTTGCCAGGAAGTATTTTGCTAATTAAAATGAACAATACTTAAACCACAAAATTCAGCAAGAAAAAAAAACCCACAAATTCCAAAGGAATCCAAAGAAATATTCTATCAGTCAGCATGTTTATAAGTAGAAAACAAAAATAAATAGCTCAGTATCTCATCAGCATAGTATTACATCAACACATTTTAAAGATTCACTATCTTTTTATCACAAAAGGCTGACTTGTTACTGTGTTTGAGTTGCTTGTATGTCAATGGTGAGATGAAATGAATACACTAAGAGGTGAATACTTCCTTTATACTTATCCAGAGAGTAGAGGTTTAAATCCAGGAAGGACACAGATCTGCTTTACAAAGGTCTGTTTAACAGAATTCTTGTTCTTCTAATTAATCCCAGGCTCCCCGGGTGGAATAAGATAGATGTGCAAGAGGAAATGGTGCTTTTGACAGCTATCTGTAGGTTTCATTTCTTTAAGTTTCTAGGTCTGATTCCAACCCCAGCCAAATAATTTTAATGCCAAAAAATTTAAAAGTGTTCAAGGAAAGCACTCTTCCCCTACTTGTGTAAAAGGTACAATAGCTTCTGAAAATCTGGATGCTCCACTGATCTGTGATTTCCAGAGGAATTAGCAAAGAGAGGACAGATGATATGCAGCACCGGAATGGGAATAAGAATCATTTGGAGCTGTATTTATTTCCATTAAATTTCAGGGAAAGGATTTCCTTACATGAAAGAAAGCAAACTCTATGTCCTTCCTATATCAGATATATAGTGATATGCCCTTTCAAAGCCGAAACTAAAGGAGAAGAGTAATTACAACCTCTTTTAACTTGTCCTTGTTCCAGAATAGTGCAGCACTCCTAGCTATCATAATGTCTTAGAAGACAGCAATTTGCAGGAAGGCCTTTAAAGAATTTGGAGTTGCTTTTGGTCACCCCAGTGGGTCTGGGGGAGAGGAATAGAAGGTGACAAAAATTATGGATACATATTTAGCATCCATCGTCCATTACGTCCCTATTATGTAGTGCAGGTGAGGATTGCACAGCAACATTCTCCAAACCACTGGCATGTTTTAGCCCATTTGCTTGAGCTTCTTAGAAACGTTTTTAGCAAGATCTACATCTACAGATGACTCAGAGTGTATTCCAGATAAAACTGCTTATGCTTCTGCTGCATTTTATGACACATACAAAACATGACTTGCACAGATTCTAAAGAAGCACAGACTTCTGCCTAGAGATTGGAAGATCTTCCATGGCATGGAAGTCTTTCTTCTATCTCTTGCTTGTAACAGGATTTCAGACTTTCAAGGTTTACATGGTTCAGATGAGTAATGTTTTTTTTTTCACAGATTGATTGAAAAGTCATTACAAAATTATAATAAATGAAAGTAATGCATGGTTTGCCCAAACTTTTCTAAACAGATACACCCTGTAATCTACTTGTTATACTTTGTGAGTGGCTTCCACTAAAATATTGTCACTGCAGGCAGAATTCTTTCCATTCTGATGTTAATATGTTCAGAATGTTCTTCTAGGTAGCTGTAACAAGAAAATCTTTCAGCAAAGAAGCTAGACACCCTTGCTAGCACATATGAACATAAAAGCTGATTGACATGCTTCATGTAGAACTACAGCATTCATTAAAACCAGCAGTCAGCAAATTAAACAAAACTTAATTGTTTTTCTAACAATTCACAGCCCTTTGGACTATTTAATAGTTGCAAACACTTCACAGAATATTGGGCTTTAAAGCATACCATGAAATTACATGAAATGCAAATTATGCATGCTGTGCAATGTGACTTGACAGCCTGAGAAAAAGGTTCAAAATGGGAGAAAAGTCCTTACTGCATGTAGAAGTAATGAATAAGACCCCCCTCCACAGCCCATTGGGATAGTCTCAAAATTCTGTTTTAGTAGGTTTTAAAATTATTTTTCTCCCTTTCCAACCCCCTTGTCACATTGGGACCTAAAGCTGATAAATGCATATTGCGTCCAGTGCGACATATTCTTGCATTAAAATTGATTCATTAGTTCTTAAAAATGGAACTAAAGAAGAGCTTTTGCAAGATTTGCATTTCTTACCTGTCAATCTGCTTTTTTTCCAGTTTTATAAATGTATGCATCATTTGCAATAACTATACAGATCACTATGTGTATAAACAGTTTAATATAGTGAAATACTGCCCTTTTTTTTCAGTGAAAACATGCATTTTGAAGTATTAAACACACAAGTTCCCAATTTAATTTTTATTTCACTTCATCATTTTTTTGCATTAAAACAGCTGTTGGAATAGATGCATGAATCAACAACTATGTATGAAGAAGCATTATTTTTCATTTAGTGAACAAGCAAAGAATAGTGTAATACAATAGGGAACACCATATAGGCTATGTAAATAATGTAAATGACTTATGGGAAAAAGAAGGAAAAAATTAATTTGATGAAATTGAGTTAGGATTGACTTCAAAATGACCAATCTATTTAAGTCTTGCCAACTCAAATATTGCACATTATATCTGATTCAGTTGGGAAAAATCAATTAATTTCCCGATGTTTAAGCTTCGTAACAGTTGCAGAATTTCAGCAATGATTCTGTACTTCTAATATCTTGATCATTTCAAACACCACTCCAATGAACTTTTAAGTGCAAAGACTAAACTTGGGTCAGTGGGGATTTTTAAAGAATTCTCCCACCTCATCATTATTATTACTCAGAGTGAGAAGGCTGCCCTCTTGCATGAAATTTCTTTGACTAGCTTGACCCTTCTCAGCATTTACACTTCTGCTATGCTTTTGTTTGGAAAGGCCTTTTTAACAGTGACTAAAAATATTCTTTATCTGATTCATTCATGAACAGGAAAAGATATCCAGTTTAAGATTCAATTATGCAGACACATAACAAAAGAACATTGGCATTCAATTTTATTGGAATCTACATATGAAAGTAATGGCTACTCACTGAATAACAATTGTGAAAATAGATTTATTTATTAAATCTCTAATATCTGGTTATTTAAATGTGTGAGAAAACACATTGTTTAGATTACTCTAAGATTATTCATTAAGTGAATTAGTAACTTCAAGATATATGGAAACTTGATGAACATTACAAAGAATAACAGATAGTTTAATGAGATTTTCTTTGTTGTTCTTGAAAGGAACTGTTATCCCAAGATTTGTAATAGCTTTAAGGTGATTGAATTTGGAGGAAAATGAAATAATTTTGTTTGCTTTGTGAATTACATATGGTTCACTATTTCTCTTTTATCTAACATAAGTTATAAAGAAAATGAAATTGGTATACTGAAACACTTAGATTAAGTTAGATGTATACATGGAAGGTTAGATGTCTTTATGAATATGCATATACATATTTTGTTCTGATCCTGGTTAGGTGCAACTATGATTATTTTCCGATAAATCTGGAGTCACACATCTTCATTTATCTAAGAAATTAAGACATTGACTGTTATATTCTGAAGAGCTGTAACAAATAGCTCAAATAAATAAAATATATATTTTAGACAATCATCTCATTATTAAGGTAACCCTTCAGACCAGTAACATTATTGGACCTAGTATACTAGTGAAGATATAAAAAGTTGCCTGCCCATCACCCTCTCTGTTTTTTTGTGGTTTGTTTATTTATTTATTCATGTTGTATATTAAACTTCCCCCTTTCGCCCCCCAAAACAAATAGTGTACTTAGTTTCAATATACATTCCCACTCTTTTCGCTTAATTTCTGAAATGAATCAGGGTTTGCTTCCTTGGCATGAAGGAAGAATAATTTACTTTCATATTTTAATCTCTTCTGATCTTCACAGCTGATTAGGCAGCAATTATTCAACTTTTAGCATAACAAGTTCAACAGGGCACCTGGCTGCAGGCTAAAAACTAAAAGAAGCAGCACTTTTTTTCATACAATGAAAATTTAAGTGGTGAAGCTTACTGTCTCAGAGTGTTATGAAAATGAAAAGTCTGAGTGAATTAAAGAAAGCAAGGGCCACACTTCTGTGGAAGAGAAACGTTTTGAGGGCTGCCAGCCAGAAGGATAGACCTTCAGTCTAGAAACCAGGGTAGGTATGAAAAGGCAGAGTCACTTTATACTTACACTCCCCTGAATGCCCTCTGCTGATGACAGCCACGGGCTGGACACTGGCACAGGCCCATCTCTGCTCTGACCTGAATGACTACTCTCATGTTTTTATCATATCTTTTGAATTAAATATAAAAGTAGAATGATTCTGCTCAGCCACCACATAGACCAAGTAGGATGAATGACATCTTAGAAGGGAGAGAGATCAAAAATTATTCATTCAGACCATGGGAATAGTTGACTGAACTAGTGCAACAACTACAGCTTGAAGTGAATGGGGTGTGAACAAATTCCACCTGCAAACACCATTGTATGCTGATATGTACAAATGGCAGACCCCATTTAAAAATACCTGTGTTTACTATAATAGCTAATACTTCTATAACACTTTAATTGACATTTAACCAAATCTAGTAACAGGACTTTGTTTTCTTATAGGTATTGCTAAATGATGTAATATTACTTCCTGTAGCTATGGAGACCTTTGCTCTCGTTAGTGCTGCTATTCCATTTGACTGTAACCCTAATAATCTTTAAAGAATGTTTTTAGTCATGGGCCCTTCACCTTCTGGTGATTTCATCCAGATACAATTTCCACAGGCTTTACTGGGTTAGACAGAATAAAAGAAGGGACCATCTGAATAAAATAAAATGTCACCATTAAATTGGCTTTTGTAGCTTAAGGTATAATGTAATGATATTTTTCCAACAGCTGCTTTCAGTTGAATTTGAAGTTTTGAAAACCCTTTGCATCTGATTCAAGTAATAAAATGCAGGTTGTGTTACTTCCTCCTTCTGTGTCGTATACAATAAGCAAAGCGTTGATATTTTACATGCAACTGGCGGACATTAGAAATTTTTGCTGTACGTGAAGGTCATTTGTTGACCTCAGCATTTGATGAATGAGACACCCAATGAAAAGTTTCTTCAAAAATCAAGGGGTGGATGGATGTTACTTTGGAATTAAATAATTCAATATTTTTTGGTAATATCTGTTGCTCACAGAATTTTAAAATCTGTAGCTTATTGTTTGCATTTTCATTCCTTTCAGTTTTACAATTAGAGTGGAATGAAATTAATTCAGTTCTACATATCTTCATGTGTTGCTTTTTATTCCATGAGGTTTTAAGTAGGAACTAGACAGAGATCACTTCATCAGGCACTGAAGAACTGCCATTCTTGAGGTGAGATGTAGCAACTGCTTGTCAGCTATACAATCAATATGCAAGAATGTAAGACAAGAAAGAATAAAAAACATATGATCATAAACATAATGAAGCAAAATTTACACCTGAGGCTGAAGTAATATACCACAGTTCTGTAGGGATAATCTTTTATGAAGCTCATTAATTGTATGTCAGGGAGATTGGAGAAGATCATCTCTAATTCTTTAAAGTCCCTTCCAACCTAAGCCATTCTATGATTCCATGATTTTGTGATTTACTTCATCCTTCATTATGTGTTCTTTAATATTACTACTGCCATGTAAATGTTGTACAAAGATTAGTATTTTCTAAACAAGCATGAAAAACAGATAGCTAAAAGGAGAAACTAATCCAGAGGCATGAATGTCAGATGCAGGACTGAATACAATTCTTCCAGCTCTCTCATCTGCATTTTCCACTCCCTCCAGTAATACTGTCTTTCAGTGTGACCGACATCCTTAATGTAGCCATTTAACTTATCCAATATTTGCTGTAAAAACTTAATCACAAGACATTTTATGATATTAAAATAAAATAATAACCCAAAACCTGATACAAAGACTTCAAGTATCAGAGGTTGGAAAGAAGACATTTTCAGAGTTGCCTGAGAAGCAGGAGATGACCTGATGAATGAAGTAAGAAAGCAAGAACGATGATAGCAAGATCTCATACAAACTGTGGGGCAGAGAAGCCGTAAAACAGTAAAGTTAAGGTAAAAGAGAAACAGAAGGAGGCTAAGAAAGTGCATGGAGCAGAATTGAAGAAAAGGTTGCGAATGATCACAAAATATGAATTAGAACAGCAGTAGCAGAGGCATGTAGAGTCCAGAAAATTCTGAGAGGAAGAGAGGTACATAAGAGAGAGTGCAGGAAAATCATGCCATGTGTGAAATGTGATTAGAAATAAGAAAAGAAATAATAAAAAACCCTCAGTGGTGTCACTGGGTCACTTTTGAGGCAAACTATTGAAATGGCAAACATAAAGCAGCCTTGGTTTCATGGAAAACAACTTATCTCTAAGGATGACTTTTTTCCTTGCTTTTTCTGTTACCTGATTTTCCCTGGAGGCCCTGACAGGTTACTACTAGATCAGGTTCTTCTGAACAAGCTGATGTATTTAGAACACTGTCAGTTCTTCACTCCAGAGGGAATGTCACTGCATGAGGCAATCTCATAACAGAAATTAGTTTACTCAACTATCTGTGCCTTAGAAATGGCAGAAAGAGACACAAGCACTGAAAAGAAATCCTGGCATCTGTAAAGGAGGACTTGAGGGAACTTCTTCATTATTGTGGTTTTAATTGTGTCATTACGAACTGCTGAATGACTGCTTATGCTACAAAAACCAAAAACAACCAACAAAAGACCTGCACCATTTTGTGTCAATGGCAATATAAATCCTTCAGAATGCTGGGAGTCTTAACAGACTTTTACCAAAATAAAGAAATCTACATCCTATATTGTTCCAAACTAGATATGTTAAGAGATGTACAAATGTGTCTTAATATTAATTAATTTTAATAATATGTGACTTGAAAAAAGTTATTATTAATTTTGCCATAAAAATTTTGGAATGAAAACAATCAATCTTACTGAATTATCCCCGTATAATTAGAAGTATTTGAAGTGAAAGAATTAAGAATTTTTACAACCATTTTCACTGAATTTTTAGGAACACAAGAAGTCACACAGATACCTGCCCAAAGACAGGCATCTTAACCACTTATGTTTGCAAAAAATAGTAACACTCTTAGAAGAAAATCAAGGAATCCTCAGACTCTTTTTTTCAGAGACTTAATTTTACTATGTGTCAGGCTGAAAGGTTTAAATTCCCCCAAAAACTTCTAGAACCAAATCCATAACCAATCAATCCTTATGTACAGCGATCCTTACCTATATCACTTCATATTTTTTTTTCCTTTTTCTTTCAAAATTTTGATTATTGTTGTGGTAAAGAATACATTTTTTCCCCTTTTCACATAAGAACAATTTAAATAAAGAAGAAAAAAAGTGGGAAAAAATATCACACCAAAATAATGAAAAGCAAGTAGAGTTAAGAGGTATACTTAAGCTATCAAATAACTCTCCTTCTTATTCAGTTATGGTTGGTGGTATATGAAGATTAAGCTGTGAGTTGCTTTCTCCTCTAACCAGCCTGAGTTGAGAGGATGTCAGGATGGACACTGTCATCCAAAGAAGACTATTCTTCAGAAGTCTTGAATTGTTGAGATGAAAATTATCTCAGATCCCCCCCCCCCCGAAGATCTGAGATTTCATCAGGCAGAACAACAGCCTAAGCAAATGACTTGAGTCATCAAATAATTTGAGTGCCCCACACAAGCACTCATCCTATCTGTTACTTGAGGGATGAACTCTGCTTGAACCGTCATTGGCAGTGACACTTTCCTTTCAAAAGTACCTGTGCGAAGCTGGCATTTTAGACACACATACACACACACACACATAAAAGATCACTGTCAAAACGTTTCTGTCAAACTTTTTGTAAAATTATCTTGAAATTATGGAGAAAAGCACTACAAATGTTGATTAAGCAGTCCAGTGGTTATTAATGATATTATTACAGCTGTTGGTATTATGGACGGATTGTGCTAGTGATTTTTCAGGAAAACAGCATCTGCACAAAATGCCTTCTTTGTGAGCAACTAGGAAAAACTCTCAACAGGTGTTAAAAATGGCATAGTACCATTTATAGAACCTGACCTTGTCTCTTTAAAGTCAATAAAATTACTCCATTGGAAAAAAAAAAAAAAAAAGGAATTAATCAGAAATTACATAGTTTAAGGAACAGAAAGGGTTGGCAGTGGATGCTCAAACTTTCTGCCTCTGTTTTAAAAACCTTTTTATATAGTTGTTGAAGGTTTTTTTTCCGCATGCCTTTCTGTTCTTATAAATGAGCTGGTAATTTTCATTCTTGCAGCTGAAGCTTAGAATACCTCTCTTTGTCTATGAACACATTGTGCAAGAGGGTGTCTGATGCCATTCTATCTGATCTACAGCTTATGTCCAAATATTCTCATACAAACCCCACCAAAGCCTGTGGAAAAAATAGTTGTAATGAATTTCAGGGAGGTTTTGACCAAGTGTAGAAGCAAAAAATTGGAAGGATTTTTTTCAAACAGCAAAAAGCACAAGAAAGTTCCCTGCAAACTTCCTGCTTTTCCTGTGAAGGAATTTGACCAAGTGCACCATTGTTATTCTTTTACATTAACACAACCTTGTATTTATGTTAATGGATCAGATTTTATACTTATCTCTCTTCAGTTTATTCTCTTACCCTAAGACATGCCTTCAACAACCACAGTTAATGCAGTGGCTATTACACCTCATCTGATTTAAATTTCTCTAATATGTAACTATTTCTCATCTGGTCTTTTATATGACCATGACCACACCCTTTATCACATGCATGGATTTGGGAATGGAATGCTACTATATGACCCTCACTTGACACTGTCCTCCGTTTAACAATTCACCATTAGTGATTACTCTGCACATTTGGCTATTTTTGAAAATTTGCATTTAGATTTCTCTGTACTCCCACTGAAATATTAATTTATATTTAGTAAACACCTCATTCAAGTTACACACTCTTTGATGACAGGACAAATCTGTTATTGTCTTTTGAAAATATCATGTGGATGTACATTTTGTATCATGTAAATCAAGTGGACAAGGACGTTGCTGATAAAGGATCCCTCCAATATGGAATTAATAGTACACTTCTCTTTCAAAAGTAAATTGTACACATAAATTCATATTTCTGAAGAATTGACATAATAGAGAAAGAAGACTGATAGCTATTAATAAGTCTGTCATCAAAGCAAGCTTGATTATTGTATTTACAACATGACCTGCAGTCATCCTTGAAATGAAGAGGAGAAAGCAGAACACTGAAAAATGGCTCACAAAGTTGGCACTACACATGCTACACAAGCCATGAGGGGAATGTGAGCAAGTGACACTGATTCCAGCATATTGTAACAGTGAAGTGATTAACTCCACCATAATAATAATGTTCTTTTAATGCATCTTTCAGGGGTGTAATTATAAGTAGTATTGCTGAAATGCCAGATGAGACGTATTATTCCTTGTGCCATGTGCTATGCTACACACACAATAACAGAGCTGCTTCATACTATTACAAGAGCTGGATAGATATCATCCCCTGAATATCCATATTTCTGTTTGTATGGGAAAGACACAGGCTAAATAAAAAACTGTGGTGAACTTACAGCATCTAGAAATTGGAAGAGATCAAGGCTACCTTACAAAGCACCTTTGCACTGCTGCATAATAAAGGATGTTTTTTTCCTGCTCCATTTTTTTCCTATATTTTCATGTGCTTTACTGGGATTGAGAAAGCTGATTTTCCTTTTTCTATCATGAATAGAGACATGCTGTGAAATTAAACTACAAATTATTTCATGCATTAAAAAAGAGATGTAGTTAAAAAACAACTCAAACTATTCAAGAATCTGGTTCGTCAGCCAATAAATACAAATGGGGTGCCTGATCCTCTACTTAGGAAAATGTTCCCAGTCCTATGAAAGGTAATGGCAACCCTTATTTGTGTTACTTGGGGAACTAGCCTATGAAGCCATAAAACAAACAGGGTAAAAAATACCATTAAACTAAACATAATACATACAATTTAGGCTACCTCTAAGGGCTCCTAAACTAATAAAATCTCATTTGAGAGCAAGGACATAATTAGTTCTATCTGCGTCATGTTTAGTTTTATCAATTATATGAAAAATCAACTCCTTTTGTATGTTTTCATTGTTTTCAGGCTTGACTTGCTTTATGCTTGCACACTTGCCAGAGGTTTAATAACATTGCTGTCCTCTGGAGCTAACCTCTGCTGGAAAGAAACAACTCTGTGTTTGCACCCAGGCAGCTGAGAACAGAAGATTGGATACATTGTTTGTTACTGACCTGTTCCCATATTCACTGTAGCTGTTGTAAAATGAAATATTTGACCACCACACTATTTACATTTTTACATTTTAAAGTATTCTGGAGTAAGCTTTAGTTATTTTACTGAGTTTATATATATATTTTTTAGTGTACAACCTCAGTGAAATTGTAAGAATTGTTAAATGTACATGTCTGAAAAGCAGGAAATCTTTCTCTGTGAAGGTCGTATTGCTCTCTTGAATTTACCATATTCTTTCCCCTTCCACTAATTCATACTATGTGCAAAATCCATACTGTATTTGAAAACTTACCCCACTGCAAGTTTGCAATCCAGAATTCTGACAATAATGAAGAAATTATTTGTAAATGTATTCAGCATCCTTGTTGCAAGTTGAAGTAGATTGCTAAATTGTTTTGTAGACATACATTTTAAATGGTATTTAATTAGGATCTTACTATATTTGATATCACCTAACACATATAATTTAGGAGAAACATAATACCCACTCATGAAACTAGCCTAAAAATTGATTGAAGTAGTATGTTGCATTATGTAGTATGGGGAAAATATTGTTAATTAAAGCAAAAGATTAGGACCAAATGAAATATGAGCTCACTGAAACCCAAAATTTTATATATACATGGCCTGATTCTAATTTACAAGAGCTGACATAAAGAGTGAGTCCCAGGAAAAACAATCAAGCCACACCTCCGAAACGGATACAACTGATAGGATTACTGCTTTCATTGTCTTGAAATTAAGAAAAATGCTGCAATCAAAACCAAGCAAAAAAATTATGGCTACTTAAATTAAATTACTGCTGTTGTTGTTTTCTTTTGCATATCTACCATTGGATGTTGTTTCCAGTTCTGGTGCCCATAGTTTCAGAGGATTTAAGAGAGTGAACAAAGAGATAGCAAATATGATTCATATTATATATATATATAAAGATTTTCTAATTTAACTCCAGATTTATCACATGTATGATTAAGCAAGCTGAAGGCTGGAAAGGAGTACAATAGAGTCCTTCTATAGTTACTACCGGTCTTTCAGTGGGAAGAGTTATGTCCAGACAGCAATAGTATCATCCTAAAAATGAGTCATCCTATAGAGGTTCTTAGCTCACCCTAGTGAGTATATAGAGAGCTATACATTCCCAGAAATTAATCTGGGAACACTATATGTAAGAAATCCCACATTTTTTAGATAAAAACAATAGACTACAAAATATGTGGACAATATTGTTACAAAAAATGAACAGATGGAACTGGAATTAGAAAAAATAAAAAGAGTAACTCAAAAATGGTAATCAACTGTTGTGGCAACCTGGATTTTTTTTTTTTCAAATGTTCTCATTCTACAGTGACTTTTGGACCAGAAAAAAAAAAAAAAAAAGATAGCAAAACCCCCAAACAACAACAAAACCAAACCCACCAGATCCAGAAAAAGAAGGTTAAAGAAAGTGTACCCCCTCAGATGAGCAACAGTGGTGAACTAGTATCAATGGACAATGAGAAGGCTGAGATTCTCAACATTTTTGCCTCAGTCTTTACTGGCCAACCCTCTCCTCATTGCTCTCATGTTAATGGCCCACAAGATGGAGACCACAGAGACAAACCTCCTCCCATTGTAAGGGAAGACTAGGTGCGTGATCGTCTGAGGAACCAGAAGATATGCAAGTACATTGGACCTGATGAAATGCATCCCAGAGCCCCTAGGGAATTAGCTGATGCAGTTGCCAAGCCACTCTCCATGGTACTTGAAGTCATGGCAGTTGGTTGAATTCCCTGGTGACTAGAAGAAAGGAAATGTTACACTCCTTTTTAAAAAGGGTAGAAAGGAGAACCCTGGGAACTACTGACCTGTCAGCCTCACCTCTGAGCCTGGGAAGATCATGAAACAGATCCTCCTAGATGCCATGCTGAGGCACATGGAAGACAGGGAGGTGATTCAAGACAGCCAGCACGACTTTACTAGGGGAAAATCCTGCCTGACCAACCTTGGGGCTTTCTATGATAAAGTGACTATGTCAGTGGATAAGGGATGACCTATGGACATGATCTATCTGGAATTCTGTAAGGCCTTTGACACAGTCCCCTACAACATTCTGCTTGCCAAGTTGGAGAGATACAGATTTGATGGGTGGACTGTTCAGTGGATAAGGAATTGGCTGAATGGTCACATCCAGAGGGTAGTGCTCAATGGTTTGAAGTCCAGATGGGGAACAGTGACAATGGTATCCCTCAGAGGTCTGTACTAGGATCTGTGCTGTTTAAAATTTTTATCAATAATATGGACAGTGGGATCAAGTGTACCATCAGCAAGTTTGCAGATGACACCAAGCTGAGCAGTGCTGTCTCCAGAGGGACCTGGACAAGCTGGAGAGGTGAGCACAGGTGAACCTCATGAGGTTCAGCAAGAACAAGTGCAGGGTTCTGCAAGTGGGCTGGAACAATCCTCACTTTCAATACAGACGAGGGGATAAGGTGATAGGAAGCAGGCCTCTGGAAAAGGACTTGGGGGTGCTGATGGACGAAAAGCTGGACGTGAGCAAGCAGTGTGAGCTTGCAGTCACCAGGCCAATCACATCCCAGGCTGCATCAAAAGAAGCATTGTCAGCAGATCCAGAGAGGTGATTCTGCCACTTTGCTCTGGTACCTGGAGTACTGTGTGCAGGTCTGGAGCCCTCAATATAGGAAGGACATGAACCCGATGGAGCAGGTCCAGAGGAGGGGCACAAAAATGATCAGGGGGTTGGAGCACCTCCACTATGATGACAGGCTGATGGTGCTGGGGTTGTTCAGCCTGAAGAAAAAGAAGGCCCTGAGGATACCTAAAAGTGGCCTTCCAAGGTGCCTACAAGAAGGATGGAGAGAGACTGTTTACAAAGGCCTGTAGCAATAGGATGAGAGGCAATGGCTTTAAACCAGAAAAGAGCAGATTTAGACTGGATGTTAGGAACAAGTTCTTTAACATGAAGGTAGTTGAATGCTGGAACATTTGGGGAAGAAAATAAAATTAAAAATATATACCAGTCCAAGGAAAGCAAGAAAAAAACCCAACCAACAAAAAATAAGTCAATAAAATATGCCGGCTTTCCTAAAATCAGTTATATACAACAGCACTAAAACTAAACACTATAAAAACATAATTCACATAAATCCATTCTTATTCATAATCTTTCAAGTTTCACAAATAAACCCAGTCTGGAATTTGGTCTTTCATGTGACAGAGTCAAAACCCATTCTGAAACTCAGTGCTTAAAAACTGGGAATATATTTTAGCAATGCTTTCTGCTTTCTTCAGCAAAGATTTCCAGCTTCATGTGAAGTGATTGACATTTAAAAATTATTTTCTGAAATGTCTCAATACTGGTTTCCCAGTTTCTTCTGCAATTCCAATTAATTAAAGATAAATTAAATTCAACCATGTCACCCAATTACATCCACACTGCCCATTTTATTACATATGTCTAAGGTGACAGCATTAAGAACTGCCTTCAACAGAAGAAAAGCAAATTATTCTCTTTTTAGTCTGCATTTTAATTCTTTAACAGTTGATAAGGACTCAAGAGAAGAGGACAAAATTACCTTAAAGAATCAAACCTTCTGTTTTTCAACTGACTTCAGTAACTTGAAGCTTTTCAATTAAGTACACCAGAACAGTTTATTGCTTTAGCTGGTTCTCTGTACCTTTGAGTCTTCTAAAGCATAAACCCTTTTATGTGGTAATAACATTCCATATAGTTTTTAAACTGCATAAAGGCATTGTTTTAGCCTATTTATGCTTAGCTCTCTAAATCTGCTAAGTAAATGCTTTTTTCTTAAATGAAAGATTAGAACACTAAAGCATGTACTTTGTATGTATAGACATTATGGATAGTGTATAACAAAATCATTCATGCTGCATTAATTAAAGCTATGTCAGCATTTTCACAAAAAACCCCAAACCTTCCATTTTTCAAGTATTTATAATTCAGCCATATAAAAAATTATGTTGGACTTCTCCCACCAAATCTGAAGGTCAAAAAAATATATCCATAAAGAAGTTTACAAGTTTTGAAAACTTGTCTTGCAGGTGTAAAACTGAGAACCAATTTTGATTCACAAATGAATTTTGACAGGTAGCCTCTGGCCTTTTAAAACTCAAATATATGCAAAACACTTGAGAAAATGAAGTTCATAAACCCACACTTTCTGTGAGATTGTATTAATTGTTGCAAATGGATGTTGTCATCCTTCATTATATTTGTGATTGGTCATGAAAATGCTGGTAAATAGTAGCAATAAGCAGATTTGTAGCCTACAAGATTTTAAATCTAATAACGTGAAGTGTGATTGACGTATTCTTTTATGAATCCAAGTGTGTATATATTTAACTTTTTGTAAAGATGAATAGAATAGAATAGAACAGAACAGAACAGATTAGAATGAACCAGGTTGAAAAAGACCTTGTTAAATCAAAACCCTATGCTAAATCGTGTTAGGTGATAGGTTGGGCTTGATGATCTCTGAGGTCTTTTCCAACCTGGTTGATTCTGTGGTTCTGTGATCCAAGAGCTATGGAAGTCAATGAGAGTTTGGGCCAAAATTTTCTCTCTAGGGACGGTAGTTATTGGTGCTTTTTAACAGATCACACACAGCATGGGCATCAGCTGTGTCTGCTTTCCCACAATACCCTGTTAATGTGGCATAAACTTGATGTGAAGAGAGTCATTGCACTGATAACAGAGTAGCTCAACTGACATGTCATTAAATCTTTTGTTCTCAGTCGACTAAAAATGGATGCCAAGGAAGGTATCTTGGATGGAGTTTCTTTTAAAAAGACAAGTAGATAAATTGAGGAGACACAAATTAATTCCATGAAACAACAAACGGCTTTGCTTGATGTATCCCTGCCACCTCACATATACATCTATCAGCTTGTGGAAATTTAGCCTATGGAGACATGGAATCACTCATCCATAGATCATCTCAAGCTGCACCAAGGGAAGTTTAAGCTTGAGGTGAGGAGAAAGTTCTTCACAGAGAGAGTTGCTAGCCATTGGAATGTGCTGCCCAGGAAGGTGGTGGAGTCACCATCCCTGGAGGTGTTCAAGAGGGGATTGGACATGGCACTTGGTGCCACAGTTTAGTAGTAATGAGGCCTTAGGTGACAGGTTGGACTTGATGATCTTTGAGGTCTTTTCCAACCTTATTGATTCTATGATTCTATGATCTTCACTGGCATGCTGTATTGTTGTGGATTCATAAGGAGTACTGACAAGAAATGTCTGCAGTACTGGCCATCTGCACAGCCTTCTCAAAGCTCTACTTCCTGAAACGGAAATGAACATTTCTATTAAGAGTGAGTTTTGTCCACTACTAAAGTGGGAAGTGTGATTGTCTTTCAAGAAGTATATCCACTATAACTCCTCTTCTGTCCTGCCCTGTCCAGTCCTGTCCTACCCTACCCTTATAAATCAACACCATAGCACTGTATCACTTTTCAGCTGTGTATTAGTGACTGGAATATCTTTCAGGGATGATTTTTTTGTCTTGCTGATCGAAGGGAACAGAAGTAGGATTTTCCCTACAGAGCAAAAAGCTCTGCAAACCACAGAGCCTGCAGTACCGTTTCACACCTATTCTGCATGTTATTTGCTTTGGAGGGTCATGAGGCTTCATACAGCATCTCTATGATTCTAAAACATTACTATTCAATTGTTTTCATCTTGGCATAAGTGAAATACTGTGAAGGCTTCTTAAGTTTTTTTTAAAGCATGATGCTTGGGATCGTGAGGTGAATGCCCCATTTTGTGATAGGGCTGGTTGGACTAGGAAGACTTTGGGATGATGCTAGAAGACTCTGGTTGGGATAGAGGTGGTATCATTGGTGACATACTTGTCTGTGACTTTTGTGTCTTTATAGAGACTTTTTTCTTCAAAATCTTGACTAGGACAGTAGATATGCCATGCACTATCCTCATTGAGTTAACTACAAGTTTTAATTTGGAACTGCAGTATATTTGGGCTTATGAATAAACTGGCTTTTTAGGAATTTTATAAAACATGATTTATAAAACCAGGTTCAGTTGGCACAACATTGAAAAGAAAATCTATATTTGTGTGCATGCATAAGGCCTATGATTTAAAAGCCAATATTAATTAAACTCTAGCACATATTAGTTCTCCAGATGGTAGGGTCTATTGGCACTATGAGAAAACCCACTGAGGAAAAAAAATAAACAACATTAATTTGTAACATGCATGTTTCTTTAATTTTCTGCAATGTGAATATTGAAGATAATACTAATGTTGTTATACAGGTGTGACACACATCTGTGATATGAACCACATGAATTTGTTATGCTGATATTTCAAAGGCTGATACTCATTCATGAAGCTTTTAAACTCCAGAACAACCTCCTGGAAATTTGACAAACACATTTTTGACCTCAGCTCTTCCTGTATGCAGTATTTTTGGACAATTCGTCCCAGTTTTACAGGTTTTTAATTTAAAAGTTGTCAGAGGAACAAAAATCATAGGTGGTGTTACTTTAAGACTGTTCAAAATAAAAATTGAGCCCTGCTGTCATTTCCAAAGAAACAAATGACATAACACCTGAGTTAAATTTAATACAGTAAATCTAATGTAAGATTTGGGGAATCCCCCCAGTCTAATCCTATTGTTGTCTATTTGAATCTTTTTCTCATTCTTAAATGCAAAGGGAAGAAAATAGAAATGAAAAATAAATTATTCTGATTCATGGTTTCTTTGCCACTGTTTTCTAAGGTTTTACACCAGAGTATAAGCTACTGAATCAAACCTACACTCCTTGTGCATGGGATTTGTGCATATCATGAGGTTCATATATTTTTATCACCCTTTAAAGAATAGCAAGCAAAAAAAAAAAAAAGAGAAAGCTTTCCCATTAATCATTTCAAGTGAACTCACTGTTTAGAACAAGGACAGAGCATTCTGCTCCTAAAATGCAGTCCTTTGCTGTCTTTTTTTTGTGTGCGTGGTTATTTTTTGTTGTTGTTGTTTTTGTTGTGTTTTTTTCCCCCTGACATTTGCACTCCAGTGCTTCATAGGAAGAAGAGGCTCATGTATAGCTTGACTCTAGACAAGCATGACTTTCAATTCTTCCTGCATTCACTTCCATTATTTCTGACTCTGTATCTACTGCCATCACCATCTAAGATGCTCACCTCTGTTGAATGTCAACCTACTAGTAGTTATGAAGAAAACAACTTGGCATACTGGTACTAGAGTAGAAGCATAGAATCACAGAATCACAGAATGAATAAAGTTGGAAAAGACGTCAGAGACCATCAAGTCCAACCTATCATCCAGCACCTCATGACTAACTAAACCATGGCTTCAAGTGCCATGTCCAATCCTTTTTTGCAACACCTCCAGGGATGGTGATCCCACCACCTCCCTGGGCAGCACATTCCAATGGCAAATCACTCTTTCTGTGAAGAACTTTCTCCTCACCTCAAGCCTAAACTTCCCCTGGCACAGCCTGAGACTGTGTGTGGGAAGAGGGTTGTTTTCAGATAGCTTTGGAAGGCTATGAAGATTTGCCTTTGCTTGAATTAGAGAAAGTTATGTTTTGCCTTTGACCCTGAGGGTAATGTAAACACCTTGTAACTGAAGGAGAGAAACTGGGCAGTTGGATGTGTCAAAATATTGTTTTGTTATTTTGACCTACTGTATACCTTAATTACATGCATGCCAGTAGAAAATGACCAATTGAGAGGTGACACATGTGCCTTCTGATAGACTATATAACTGCTGTATAATGCAATAAACATCTTCACCTGCTTACACCTGTCCTGAAAGCATTGCTATCTATACTACAACAACTGTGTCCTCTTGTTCTGTCACTAGTTGCCTGGGAGAAGAGACCAACCCCCACCTGGATACAACCTCCTTTCGGGTAGTTGTAGAAAGCAATAAGGTCTCCCTGAGTCTCCTCTTCTCCAGGCTAAACAACCCCAGCTCTCTCAGCCTCTCCTCATAGGGCTTGTGCTTGAGACATCTAACCAGCCTCTTTGCCCTTCTCTGGACACGTTCAACTTCAATTTGTATCAGAGGGAGAAATCAGAGGGAAAAATCAGAGAAGTATCAGTGGGATAAATCAGAATGACATCATGATTTCATAGAAACATTTTATGTGAACATCTTCAAGTCCATGTACTAAGAATTATCAATAACCAACAATTTGACACCTTGTTACTGTGATATAATGGAAATAAATAAGGAAGAAGAACAGCATTATGGTATTGTAAGAGATTCATTCTTATACTGAGCAGCAAGACATAAAATGCACCAGAAAATTTGAATATTTTTTTTCTCTTGAGGCAATTTAATTTTAACACAAGCAGAATCAAGGATGCTTTTATTGTATTCATATTCCTCAGATACTGGTTTATCCTTAAATCCAACCTACTTGGTATTAAACATTATTTTAATAGCATGTGTGAGACATTCACTAGCAAAACCTAATTATCACTGGACATAAGCTTTCTAGATCAAAAGCTTGGTTTCCATGGCAGTAGTTAAAATACCCTTTTAAGTAACAGCTCATGTATCAAATCAGCATTAACAGAAGAAGAATGAAACCCAAATTATATTAATTTCTACCTAAATTCTCAGAAGTTATCAAGACTTAGGAAAATAAAGTTTACAAATTTTCAGTGTATTGGTGTAAATAATTCATGTGATTTTAATGTAAATAACATGAGTAATTCTTGATAACCACACTTGCAGTATGCTTGCCTTAGCAGAATAAAGATCTGAACTAGCTTAGAATTGGTGCTTTTTATGAAGAATAGTAATAGAGATTAAAAAAACCCAACAACAACAAACCACACAAAACAGCCAAAACACACAAACCTTTCTTTAGTGATTGCTTATGGAAAATATCTTGGATTAATAGAACATACATGATTTGAGGTTTTCTTGTAACCCTAGATAATGTCCTGGTAACGTTTTGATGCTCATGAGTAACACATTGTTATGCCTATAAGCACTTTTTCTACATCTTTTTCAGTTTAAGACTCATTAAATCTTTAGCATCCATGAGTAATAGTATCAAAGAAGATAATACGGTATTCATTGTGTCACACAAGACCTATTGCTTCCCCTACACTAGCAAATGGGAGTAAAATTAAAGCCTTCTGCAGAAATGTTATCTATAGAAAGAAAAAAAGACTTGCTTAATGTTTATGTCTTTAGCATAAATTTGAACATAAACAATATGCTCAAATATGTCTATTAACAAAATATTTCCAATATTTCTACTGATTAATTACAAGTTATTTATTGCAATAGATTAATGAAGTGCTTCCATTATAAATCTGAACATAACTGACAATTTGCACTAGGGCTCTTGGTTGGACATGGAGATAATATAGCCAAAAATCTCTTATGTCCCTGCCTGAACTAAGCTTTATAGGGTTGTATTCATGCATTTAAACAAGAGGCCTAATGATGACACACTTCAGTCTGAACATCTAAGTGAATAACATGTTCTTTCTGATCTGGGTATTTTTTTCTGACCCTGTTATAGGGGTTTGGGTGGTTTTGTTTTTTTCTTTTTTTTTTTTTTTTTTTCCAAACACCCAGAATTAATTGAAAAGAAGGACATGGCATAATCCAGTAAGTGATATGTTGCTAAAGTACATCATTAGCATTAAATAATATCAGAGATAAACGTTGTTGATCTGTGTATGGATATGTGCTGGATTCTTTTTGGGGTAAGGTTAATGAGAATCTGTTTTATGCATAAATACAGAACATCATTACACTCATGAGTTGTAGCTGAGGTCAGGAGTAGGCCATATTTCTCATGTTCCAATTATTTTTGGCATTGAAGCCAAAAGAAGATGACTTGAACTATCCAAAGATTCATTTCAAACTGGGCAGAAAGCATAGAATACAACATTTTCTGTGACTATAGCTGTGTGTACTTACATGTGTATATCAGAAAGATGGTGAAAGAGAAAAAGAGGTAGATTAAGTGGTTATACTGCATGCACTCAAAACTCACAGTCATAATAAACAAATGGGGAGAAAAGGTGTCAAATGATGTGTACTGATAATATGTAATAGTTGTTCTATCACAAAAATGCAATAGAAAATAGATTCTGCTTTAACTCACATGTAAATGCATATGTCCTATTAAAAGCCAATAGTAACACAGTACACATGATCAAAAACACATGACACTTGAATTTATTTCTTGAATTTGCTTTCTGGTTAGCAAACTGGGATAAATTTTATCAGGAAGATTTATGTAAACACGTGAACTTATCTATCATTAACATCTTCATAATTTTTTTATTTTATCCCCAAATGCCTAGCAGAATAAAAAATTGCATTAAAAACAAAGTACCACTCAAAACTTAAAAGTACTTTAAAAATCAGTAATTTGTTTTGATGTAAATGCTACCAGAGTACTTGATGTGAATATCACAGGGAGAATGCGCCCTGTAACCCTATCACCTTACTTAAATTGGTTGCACCTTAACCTTGTAACTATTCAAGTATATCTAGGACCAATTTTGGATTGTATTGTTGCACATGGATTGTTGCAATGTTGTATTCAAGATACATTATGCAGCTGACATAAGTAAGCAGGAATTTTTTGTGAGTTCACACTTGCACTTTGAAGCTGTAAACGAAAAGTACTGCTGATTATGGTTTTTAAAGTCTAAAAGCCATTTTCCACTGGATTAAATGTAAGACAGAAAAAAAGTTACATGTTTCTATTTATTAGTTCTTTGAAAATGACTTTCTATTAATCGCAGTCTGACCTTGTCATTAAGGAGAAGTCGTTGGAGCCGAAGAATAACTGCACTGCTCAAGTGTATGAACTGAACTACTCTAGTGTTCAGGCACTAGAGGAGGCACAATGAAATTAGATTCTCTCCCTGTAGGGGGTAGACGTTGACCACTGTCTGATGCCAGCAACTATAGGTCTAAATATTTCTTCTGAGATTTTTTTTTTTACCTTCCCAAATTTCCAACTTCATCCCTTTTAAATGGATATATTTAAAAGCTTTCTGTTAACAGACTGGATGCTTTTCAGACAAAGAATTAAGGTAATGGCTATCATGCACAAAGGATAACTCTGGCAGCCTAAAGCCATGGCTAATTAAGAGGAACATATATACTTGTCTGTCCAAGAGTGAAGAAAATTACTCTTCTGCAGAAAGGGATATTACTGAGAGCATTTTATAGGATAACTGTGCAGTCATTTGTTCCACTTCAAGTGTTGACGACAGCCACCAACCTGGGCAGTAGTTCAGACTAAATTAAGCCTAAAGTGAGAAGTGTCATCTCATTGGATCCTCCAGAAAATAGGTTCAGACATACTCCTGGTATGTATTCTTAGACTGTGTCATCATCTACTTGAGACACCAGCAAATTCTTTTTGTGCTGCCTGTATTTATTTCTCACATGGAATATTTTGTATATGCAATGGACACATTCTTTTACATTGGCTGGCATTCCACCCAAAAATCCATCACAGCAAGCTTGTTAATGTGCTTCAGGATATACAGTACAGTAGTAAACAGACTCCCAATAGCAAAGTAAAAGTCTGGTAGAAGGCTAGAAGAGTATGTGTGTGCTAAGATCAGATCTTGACTTCAAGTTCAAGCACAGTTTAACAGCGAATCTGAAGTTGTAAATGCAAAGTACAGGCGATTTTAAGGCTGCTTTAAACCAAGCATGAAAGACTGTGGATTCAAAGTAGAGATTCTATACATCTGGTTTTAATATGCCTCTTGCATTTTAGACAAGTGACCTTTTTTTGTTTTGTATTGTTTCAACCTTTACTGTCACTGTAGTTGATATTCTTTGTTACTTTGCAGTTTGGCAACCATTTCAGTACATTCGAATCAACGGTTTAGTAAACAAAATAATTCAGCTTTCCTTTTCAGGTTAAATTACTTTTAGATTTAATGTCTAACATTTCTAATTATTGCTTACTTCTTTCTTTCTTCTGCTCCCCCAGATCCCTCAACATATTAAAAAAAAAAAAAAAAAAAAAAAAAAAAAAAAAAAAAAAAAAAGAACTTTAGCAAGTTTTACTTTTTTAAAGGATTTTCATGTATGTATTTTATAATAAAAATTATTAAAACCTACTTCTGCTCAGTAACCAGATATTGTACAGGCACATAGCTTAATTAGATATGGACCTTTGCATTACTGATATCATTATATAGCTCAGTTGCAGAAAAGAAAACTGCTTCAGACTAGCTGTATGGTCTGAGCAATCAGGCTAAAGTAGCAGGACAAGGGCATGGTGTAAAATGAAACAGAAAGAAATACACAGGGGATCTGTATGCAAACATTATTCTGCTTCATTTCTGTACCAGCCTTTAGAGGATTCCCTCAAAAGTAAACACAGTTAATTAATTCCCAAGTAAAAGAAGTAAACACAAATTTTCCACTTACTGTGTGCTCTGCTTTGTCCGTGCACTGACGAGAAGAGACAGTTCTGCAGCACACACCTAGATCCAGGTTGCTTTCTTAATGCATGTAGGCTGGAGTAAGCTCATTGACTTTTTCACTGTGCAAAGCACAACTCATCTCATTGCTGCTAGACAACCCTTCAGGACACTGTGCTGAACTTCAGCACAAGAGCACAGCATCTATTTCGCTTGAGGCTCTACCATTTCATCTACACCTGGGTGGATCTATCAAGCTTCATCTCTATTAGGGCAGTTTGACTATGTGGTTTAAAAAAAAAAAAAAAAAAAAAAAAAAGAGGAGGGGGAGAGAGGGTGAGGGAGAGAGAAAAAAGGGCTTGCCGTTGTCACACTTGTTTCCTATTAAAGAGCCTTACGGTGGATTGAGTAATTGTGTACGAAGGTAGTCTGGCTGGCAGATGTGTGCAGCCCCAGTGGAGCACTAGATTCAAGGCAGATGGGTTGTACCAGTGCACAAATAACACTGGAAAAAGAGAGGAGTGATTAAAACAGCAGGCCGCCGGTTTACAGTGCTAGAAATGGGGATAGCATGAAAGCTCCCAGGAACTTAAGCTCCCTAAAACGGGAACTGTACAGACACAGGCTGACTGCAATAAAACAAACCTGATAAAACACAGAAGATGATCAAATTGACCAAGTTATGCAATACTGCAACCATTCTGACTATTAATGAGCCTCTTTCCCCTCCTCCTCCTTGCAGGCACTTACGTTAGAATTACTCAGTTGCAAGGAACATGAAGATGGGTTTATTCAAAACAGAATCCTGGGCTACTGTGTAGTCTGAGGCATCTTTTGGAAATGGATTAGAGTTACTTTGAGGGCTTTACATTGTCTATCAGATCTGGTTCTGTTTAAAAGAAAAAGAGAGGCTGAGTGGTAAGAGTGAATCTGCCGTTAGTAGTTATTTCTGAGAATGGTTGAAGCAGATTATCAGAGAAGTGAACAAGGAATCTTTATTATAAACTTCTGTCTGACATGCATGGGGCCAAAACCAGCCCCAGTATAACCTCATCAGTGTATGCCAGGCGTGATTTTGTCTTGCTACCTCTCCCAGGTTATTGAAAATTTGTTACAGCAGATGGTTGGAGAATCCCTGTTATCACAGCAATAGCTAGTAATAGTACACGTTAATCTCCTGTGCAGACAGGACAGAATGGCTGCTTGGATAATACTGAGATGATCTCAACAGCAGAGGTCCCACATGTGAGCTCATGTGTGCACCAGTTATCTATTGTGAAGTTTAAGTAGGACTTAAATAATGCTTGCCCACTTTTTCCTGAGCTACTGATCAGAAAAGATGAGCCTGATATGATTCCCACCATGAATTTCTACTGCGGATTTTTTCACTAACAGTAAAAAATGCCACAGTACAGACGCCTGCATCTGAGCTGATCAGTCTGGGATGCCTTATGGTCAATTGACAAAGAGGGACTGTTAGAAGCCAACAAGTCTGAGCCTCTATAGTTATCTAAAAAAGGTCAAATGAATCACATCCTGTTCCTATTGATTACATTTTAGATTTGAGTTAACTAAGGCAAATCCCCTACTCTGCATGTCTTGCCCTCAACCAGTTTAAATTAGCATTGATCAGTATAGTGGTGGGTTTTTTAAGAACTGAGATAATGATCATATGGCCTAAAACAATACCACTACAGTATTCTAGGATACCGTTGTAGGATACTATAGTACTTATTTATTGTGTATAGGGAATGCTGGTCCTTAATATCTACCAGCTGTTTTATCAGACCTTTCAGACAAGAATGGTTTATATACAAATTCCTATGAATATTTCCCGTATAAGCTCTTGTTATTAATTTTTCAATAAGACTCATTCATATCCAGGTAACTGAAACAGCAAAGAGAATGTAAAAAATGGCAAACTCTTTCTTTTTTCCTCCTCCCACCCCACATGTCCTACAACTGTTTTACCACAATGGGACCTTCACAAGCATATATTTTTCATTACACGCCCAGTATAAGAAGCTAGACAGTGGGGGTGCTCTTCTCTCCTAATGGAGTTTCTTACCCATGCAAAATAAATGAAGCAAAAGTTAGGGACTGAACCTTAAAATCCACACATGGGAATTGTCTGCATCCACAGTTAGAAGATATCTAAACTAATCAAAAATTTTAAATCCTGAGTCTGCTAGTAGCAGAATGTCTCAGGCTTCAGAACACTGAACAGTTTGCCTAATTCATGACTAAATTTTTTGGGTTCCTTGGAAAGTGAGAGATTTGCCTTCAATATAGAATCATTTTGTCAGACTGCTGATAGACTAGCCTTGTAAAAAATGTCCTTTCAATTTTCAAGGACAACCAAATGAATTCTAATGTGCAACTCTACTGTTTAGCTAATGGCAACAGGCTTGCTGGAATAGAGGCTTTCAATTCCTCAACTTTCATGATTTGGCATGGGAGAGCTATACTGTTTAGCCTGGTAGCTGAGACATTCACCTGAGGCAACAGAGAAGCAAAATGGCTCTTTTTGTATTTGCCATAGACTGTTTAATCAAAGACAGGTCAATGAAAAATAGACAGTCTTTGACAGGAGGCAGACCTGCATTCAAACATTTCAAGAAGAGAAAGGATGAGGCAGATGTTGAGAATATTTATATTCCAGAAGAGTGTTTCAGGATAAATATTTTAAAGTGAAAAGCAGCTCTGTTAGAGGTATAATTTCTGCCCTCACTGTGCCTCCTGAAACAAAATCAGCAGACATTTTCACAGAAAAGAATTTAAATGAAAGAAGATATGTAATCTAACATATTAATGCGGTACAACAAATACACAGAAGGAGGCATTCAATAATGTTCTCTTTTTCCATTCCCTGTGGCATCTCACTCAGCATACTGGGTGCTGAGGAATATATTTGCAGTTCCTTGAGTGCTATTGGAAGGAGTCAGCATATGTACAAAAAACCAGAGAGAGTTGTAATTGCCCAAATGCCTCAGTAGTCAGGTAAGTCAGATGGGTCTATAAATGGCAGTAGCCTGTGTACAACAGTGGAGAGTAATATTGTTTTGTTCTAACAATGTCTGTACTTTCAGTTACCTCCAGATACAAAATTGCACTTTTTTTTTTAAACTTTTTTTTCCCTTTTCTTTTTCTTTCTCTGTTTTTAAATACTTTTTCTTAACAATGATGACTTATTTATGTAAAGTACAGGTGAAAACTAGAAGGGTCTCTGCCTTCTCTGTGCTCCTTATACAAACATTGCAAGTCACTGGAAGACAGCATTCTGCTACCTTGAGAAGTCATTGACATATTTTGAGTTTTTCCTCATCTATATATGCAGAAATTAATGCATCCATTACTGAGAAATTGCCATGGGGTTCTGACTTCTCCTTTATATCTTAAACAAGAATTTTCTTGGGCAATTTGTGTTTTGTCATTCAGTTCCTCACATATAGTTTTATTCGGCTTCTGGGAAGAGAACCTTCCAGAATGATAGGGCTGGTTCTCCTCCCATTTATGCCTCTACAGCTCAGCAACTTCAGGATAAGCCCCTTCCTGACATTTCTAAGAGTGTTAGGATGGCTCTGTTGTCTACGAAACTGCTACATGACCACCCACTATTAAACAGATGTTCCCCGGCTCAAAATATAAATACAGTCTGGAGTGTGAAGCTGGCTATGATTTATTTAGGTAACTGTGACCTTGTATGGAAATATTCTCACTTTTTTTTTCTTTTTTCTACTCTTGGACTAGGAAAGGGCTTTTCCTTCATATATAATTATATTGAGATTTACCTGAGATACAGCATGTAGAAAAAGATGTCTTACGAACAATATAAACAGAATTAAAGAAAGTTAAAAACAGAATTTTTCAGAAACTGGGTCCATAGTCTTCATTTAGTGAAATGATCTATGTTACAGCCTGCACATCAGCAAACTCAGTGATTGTCTTGTCCAAACCCCCTAACATTCAGTCAATGTTTCCCATAGATTATCTCTAAAAAACCTCAATAAATTGTAAGAGCTACCCTACTGAATTACTGGTATTGCCAGGGGACTGATGCTCCGGAAGCGGACTGGTGGCAAAACTGCAGCCGTAATGGGAAGGCAAAAGGAGACCAAGTAGTGACTGGAAGATGCTCAGACTTGACCTGAATCAGTTGTCAACCCAGGGATTTTATTGACACCTCCTCTCTGACAAGAGAAGCCTGGTCTTTTTACTAGGAATGGGTAGAAACCTCACAGAAATTACACAGCTATAAGAGGATGGTGCCAACTCCTAGACTTGATGGTTGCTTCCTCAAATGAATGGTTGAGATGCCTTCATCACACACAATAATACCTCTGTGCAAGTCACTCTGTGCATGTGTTAGATCAGACTCCAGTATTAGAATTGCAGGTTACACACTAGGTAAGTGTATTTATGTCCAGAAAATCTGTGTTGGTTTTGGGTTTGGTTTGTGTGGGGTTGTTTTGTTTTGTTTTGTTTTTTTGGTTTGTTTTGGTTTGGTTTGTTTTCCAGAAGAGATGAATTCATGGGGAAAATGGTACAACAATTTGTAAAGGGGGAAAATTATATTTTGGGGAGCAGACTGTTACATTGCAAGAAGAACTCATCCTACCCCATCTGTTCCCAGGCTGCCTATGATGTAATAACCTGTCTTTAAGGATCCATGCAGCCCCCAATTACTACAAACTGAGTGCCTCTGACTTGGGCCAGGACATTTAAACTGCCCTCAAATTGATTTTTGAGCCTGGATAATGAGTTTTGTCAGCTGGATGTAAGTGAAGGAGAGAGGACAACGTCTGTAGCCTTGATTACACCTTGCTGCTCTAGGAAGAGTTCAGGGCCAGGGCTGGACTTTGGGGACAACAGTCTCACCTTTGTTAATTACTTAAGTGTCCCAAGATACTGTTTTAGAAGGTCTCCCCTCAGACAAAGCTCTGCTCATTTAACTCTATTTATGCAAACTTGCAGTTTTAGAATGAGAAAATACTTATTCTAAACACCAAGACAGGGCAATTTATTTTCCCAGTTTTCTGGCTTAGGGCTTGAGATGATGTCACATAAGAATTTTAGCAAGAATCTCTAGAAATCAAACCCAGACACTTTCTATTGTGAGACCGTTCACACACACACAAAAAAAAAATCATAATTTTGTAGTTAGATACATAGTGTAGCAGAAATAAATTGCACTGAAACTCATAATTCTTTCTGCAATTACAAAATGTGAATATTCACTAGCATTGCATTGTATATACCAGTGATTGCATAGCCCTGATTCAAAAGTAGCAGGAAGCGGTGAAGGGGAGATGATGCACAGGCATCATATAACCACATTGCATGATCTGGGACCATGCCCACACCAGCAAGTGATAATGGGGATTGTCACCTCTAAAAACAGTTACTTCAGACATGGAAGAACTTCAAATGTAAAGACCACTAGGGTCAGAGGTCTAGGACATGCTAGAGGAAAAACAGATGGTTTAAAAAGTTTGTGAGCTAATAGAACAAAACTAACCAGTTGGTGTAAATATGCATTTGAAACTAACCAGATGAGTTGGGAATTGCTAAGTGTGCTCTGGGAGGAACAGAGGAGGAGAGAGGAGAGATGATAATTAAAGTCTTCTTGCCCTTTTATGAAAACAGTTTGCCTATGAAAGGTAACAGACCTGGGTCTTTGCCCAGGTCTTGGACAATCTGATAGTTTGGCAGCACTAAGTGCCATTGCTTCCCTTCTCCTGAATGAGGAGGGAGGGAGGAACTGTGGGCTGAAGGTAGCAGGGCTTCTCTTTGGTAGTAGTGATCTGTGACATTGGTTTATAGCATCTCACAAAAACTCATCGTAAGTTTTAGTCATTTTTTACTGCTGCAAAAGATGTATTAAATTGTTCAGAACTTCCCCAAATATGGGCTGAATATTACCCAAACCCAGGGCTTTGCATTATTCCATCAGAAACTTTTCTATTGGCTTTACAACCACAGCAATTGCAGAATTTGGTCGATTTCTGTATCAATACCTTTAAACACTGAATGAAGAATTCATTTGTGAATTAAACTCCCTGGTAACAGGGCATGGAAAAAAATTGCAATACACTTACAAAATGCAGGACTTTCTAATATGTTCCTCTGCATTGCTGTGTCCTCTTGAAACAACTGATTTTGCTTTGTAAAGAATTTATAGGTGCACACTGGTGTTTTGGGTTTTTTGGGGGTTTTTTTTGTTTTTTTTTTTTTTTTTTTAGCTGTATTAAAAAGGGAAGGAAAGAATGTTAACAGGGAGAACACATCCATAAGTTTTTACTACTGTCTCCTAGTGGAGGTGCCTAGGGAATTACATCATGGTGACTCGTTCCAGCAAGAACATAGACATGTCTTTCGAGTTGTTTTTTCAGCAATTACCTGTGGTTACTGGTAGGTAATAAATATTTCTGCAGTGACTTATTGCTGTGCTGATAAACTTGGCTTGCTGTGCTCTTGCCACAAACCAGTTGTATCAAGAAATCCAAAGCTCAAATTTAAGAGTGAAAATGTATACAAAGAAGGATGTTTTAGGATTCATTCACCTAATCCTCCCCCTTCTCCTTCAGTAGCCCTGGCTAAACATATTCCTTTTCAGTAAAAGTGGGTGAAATGCAGACTAGTAAAAAAACAACCATATCTCAGGTTGCATCAAGAGAAGTGTGGCCAACAGTTCAAGAGAGGTGATTCTCCCCTCTACACCACTCTTGTATGACCCTACCTGGAGTATTGTGTCCAGTTCTGGAAGCCCTATTACAAGAAAGATATGGACATGCTGGAACATATCCATATCCAGAGAAGGGCCATAAGGATAATCAGAGGGCTGGAGTACCTCTCTTGTGAGGACACACTGAGAGAGCTGGGGTTCAGTTTGGAGAAGAGAAGGCTTGAAGGAGACCTTATTGTGGCCTTCCAATATCTGAAGGGGGCCTACAACAAAGCTAGTGAGTAACTTTTTATGGTGTTGGGTAGTGATAGGACTAGGGGGAATGGATCCAAGCTAGAGGAGGGAAAATTTAGATTAGACATCAGGACATAGACATTAGACATCTCACCATAAGTGTGGTGAGACACTGGAACAGGTTTCCCAGGGAGGTGCTGGAAGCCCCATCCCTGGATGTTTTTAAGGCCAGGCTGGATGTGGTTCTGGGCAACCTGACCTAGTGGAAGGTGTCCTGCCCATGGCAGGGGGCTGGAACAAACCAACCCTGACAAATCTGTGATAACAGGATGGGTCTAGTTTATATAGAGGAGCCTTTTCTTTCAGTCCAAACATATCTCACTCTACCTCAATCACAAACTTGAGAAAAATAATTCTGCAGATAGGACGATGTTCAGTGCACACCTGCAGCCTTGCCCCTGAATTTTTTTTTCTGTTACAATTTCTAAACTGAAAAAAAAAAACCTCAACCCAAAACACAAAAAACCCCAAACAAACCAACAGTGGAAGACCGTGGGCTTTTGGGGTGATCTTGGGTATATTGCTGTATTTTATTGTTCCTTATTCTCACCATCTGTCAAAAGGTAATCATACTGTCCTCCAGAAAGGTGGCTTGAGATTTATGGATGGCAAACACAGAAAAAGCAGTAGTTTTTATTATATTACAAGGTGGGACTTCCACAGACTTAGTTAAATGTCACAGAATGCATAGTTCAGTAGGGGTTTTTGTATGTTTAATGGTAATGCACTTTTCTGTAATTCTTACCTCACAGAACTTTGAAAAGGGAGAAAAATATTAATGACCACTTTCTCACTATTTTAAATTAGGATAGATCTGCTGAACTGTGTCAGGCCCTATGAGCTAAGAATGGGGATTTCCTCAGTTCAACTGCGTATAGAAATTCTCTTTCTCTTTGAAGATCCAATTATTTGATGTCATCGGGGGAAAATTATTTTTTCTTCATTTAAGTCATGGTATTAGTATTTCTGTAAATAAAGATCTTAATATATAATCCTTCCTTCACCCTCCTTTGTAAATTTTGCATATGTGGAGCTGCTGAAGTTTATGAAACAAGAAACAAATTGTGATTGTTTGGACTATTTATGTGCAACCGTTAAGTAAGACTAAAGTAAATCTTGAGGTCTTTTTACAGAGGAAATTTTGTGTGGAAGTGGAAGCTGTTTCTCATTGTTCATGTTCTTATTCTACAATAATTTTGCATTTCAGAGTGGCATGTTACATGTGTCATTTTATTTATGTCATGGAACCCTACAAGCAAATGCAACCTATTTAGTAAGTCCAGATTTTTCTATGACCACAACTTAAAAGCACAGGAAGTGCAGTTTCTTTAACATAATATTTACTTCTCTCTCTCTCCATTCATAATTTAGTGGCCTGTTACTGCCTGGGTTCCCAGAGAGATTTCCCATTTTGACCCTTTTTATTTGCAGTTTCTATTATGTTATTCTCTTGTTTCTACTGACCAACTGTCCTTCAGCATCCACCGACTCTGACCTCCACATTCAGGCTTTTCCCTAGTTGGGGTAATGAATAATTCCTGTCTGGAGCTGCCAAATCTTATTTTTGAAATTAAATTAAAAACTTGAGGTTTGGAGCTTACTTCAAATTCAACTCAGTCTTCCAAGAGGTATTGATGGTTTGACTGAATGGGTTCAGATTCACTTCATCTCTGCTCAGATCTCATCACAGCTTCCTGACCTAGATCACGTCATTGGCCGTTTACTTACTTGTCAAACTGAGTAATCTCTGGGCTATGCTAATTTTCAAGGCATTTTACATTGTTATCATTGTATGTCATCATTCAGGCTTTTTATACAGGTTCCATTTCCTACTCATTTATTCAATTACCTATTCTCCCCTTCCTTATGTCCCAGTATAATTTTGTTTCTGTTTTATGCTCTCATTTTTCTTTCTTCCTGTGTGAATATTTAGAGTCTTAAAACTTTAACCTCTTGCTCACTAATATCTTGCTCTCTCTTCCTCTGAACTTTGAATTATTTTCCCACAACACATTTTGTTTCAATTTCTCTTGAATCAATATAGTAAAACCTACAGAACAAACCTCTGCCTTTGGAGCTGGAAGAAGGGTAAGCATCCTGAATGGCACTTTGAATCCATTGTGATATACATTTCTAGATACACTAAATTTATAGAGACAGGTTTTTTAAACACATTGTTACAGTAACATAGAAACACACTGGACAGAATCCAAGCTTCATTGTACTAGACACTGGAAATAGGCCTTTCCTGAAGATTTCATAATCAATAGTTGTCAAGATTATTGACAGAATGTTTTAAAGATTCAGTCAGAGTTATTTAAAAAAATCCTTTGAGGGCATTACCTCATATAATAAAGTATCTAAATATTTTATTGCTCTGGAGCTATAGCTTTACATTCATACAAGCTGTCTTCTAGTCTTCAAAACTGAGCACGCAGTATACAAAATATCTCAAATATATCACTTACACTGAGAAAAATCACGGAAGAATATTGCATAAGGTCATGAAATTCTTAACTTCATGCTGTTTCCTTGCACTCATGAAATGACAGTTCCATAGAATCATAGAATTATTATGGTTGGAAGAGACCTTTAAGATCCTCAAACCTAACCATTAACACCAGGTCATCACTAAACCATGTCCTCATGTACCACATCTACATGTCTTCTAAATCTTTGCAGGGGTGGTGACTCCACCACTTCCATTGGCAGCTTGTGGCAGTGCTTTACAACCCTTTCTATGAAGAAAAAATCACAAAATCTTGTAGTTCTGCAGGCCCTGTCCCTTTTAGTGCAAGATTCATTACAGCTAGATAAATGAAATACTAAAATCACATAAAGAGGTCAAGTTTAAATTCAAGGTAAGTGTCCCTTTGAAGAGAAACATATACAGAGACAGAGCAAGAATTTAAATGACAAATATGAATTACTTTTAATAAACACAAAAGGAGTTAAGCACAAATTACCTGAAATGAATTTTGTACCCAGAGTCTGCTTACAGGTATGCCCAACACAGCAGGGCATGTGGAAGAATTAAAATAATGTAGTTAGGTTTGAAAATCAGTGCTGGATTGGTTAATTTTAGCTTTTTTTAAGATGCATGCATTTTTCGTTTAGTCTCTTTTTCTAGCTTTCCGTGTTGATTCTGCTATTATTTCCCAAAATCTGTTCCTCATAGATAGTTTGCTCCACAGTATGTTCTGCCTCAGGTATGACAGGTTCTCTGGTGCTCAGCCTAGCTATTTTACTGTTACATAGATGCTGAAAAATTCATTCTTGATTCAGAATTTGAGGATTAGAAGTTCAGCCAAAGGAGAAGGTAGTGCTCAGATTGTTCTGAGGCTGCTACCTTAACTGGCTGAGGTAATTGCAAAAAACAGCTGGTGGCTTTTTTGGGGATTTGTTTCATCCACTCAAAACTTATTGCTATATTTATTTGTATTAGGCTAACAAACTAGTAAAATTAATTTAGTTCAGCTATTTTATCTTTTTTTTTTTTTTTTTTTAAACAAATTTAGGGACTTTTTTTTTCTCTGAAAGAAAAAGCAACTTTTTCTTACTTTATTTTCTCTATTTTTACTTTTCTTTCTTCCCCTCCCCTGCCTTTTTCTGTCTTTTTCCTTTCTCTGTCTTTTCTTTTTCTAATGAAAAATTAAAGTTAAGTCTAAACTTGATTAAAAAAATCAGTTGCCAAAATTCAGAGCATTTATGAAGGAAATACGGCTAGTGTGCAATAAAGATTAAAATTATTGTATCCTTCTCCCTATTTTAATTTTCCTCTCTATAAGTTTTGCAGATGGGTTCTACCACCCCAAGCTATTACACTGAATGCTACTTCATTCTAGTGTGAGCCTGACCAAATTCAGGTTTGTCATTTCAGAATAGTAGGTGTCTTTTCCAGACAATAGAGATGTCATTACTGTCTTGATTGACTTACATTTACTTTTTACTAACTTTTCTCATCCTTTTTGTGTTTTCTTAAATTTCATTTAACTGACAGCTTCTTTGCAAAGGAGAGTGTGGTATTCGAAGCTCAAGAATCTCAGATTTTACAATCCCTAGGCTCTGTTCCACTCTTACCTGAAAGTTTACTGTATTCTGTCTGCTTTGCTGATTGCTTCTAAGTCAAATCTAAGTGTCTTCACTTTATGTCATTGAGTGACATTAAGCTGATTTAGACCCCCTGTGTCAATGCATGTATAACTGAGAGGGTTATATCCCCATTTGAATTAACTTCTCATTTCTAAACATTGAATTTGATCTTACCACATTTAAATCAGTATGTTCAGTCATACAGTTAGTTACATCTTTTTATGCAGCCTGGAGCTGATTCTGGCTAGGATAGAGTCAATTTTCTCCCTGTGTGATCTGCCTACCCTTCTCATCCTTTCCTCTCCAACTACATCATGCCATCAGTGCATCCATGAAAAATAGGACACATTAAGTCATACTTCCTTCTTTGAAAACTATTCACAGCAGAAACTTAATTTTCAGAGTCCAGAACAAATTAAATACAAGTTTATAGGGGCTATATTATACTTTCCCTTCATAGAAATACTTCTACGACTTACATGTATGATAAAATGCTTCTAACACCTAAATAAGGGTGATTCCAGGGAAATATGAAAATAAGAGAGATGAAATTATGAGCTCATTATACCTTGCCACATTCCAATAGAGGCTTTCTCTATGGTTAACTGGATGTTTTAGACTTGTCTACCAAATCTAAGCAGCCAAAATGTGTTAAAATTTCCTCTACAGATGTAAGAAAAATGATGGGCTATAGAGTGATGCTCTTCAGGCATCCAAAACATCTATTTTAAGCAGGATTTAATAATCCATTGAGATGCTTAGTGACTAGGAGAAAAGTCCTTTTATATGGACAGCCTCAGAAGTTAGCATATTCTTGTCCCTCTTTCACTCTTCCTTCCCTGCTTGCCCAGAGCACTGCATCTATGTCACTTCCATGATCTCTAACCTATTTTAGGCAAAATTAATCATGAAAAGTAAGCTATAATTCCCCACTTCCAAAAACTATTTTCAGATTTAATAATCCATTAGATTATGACTAGTCCAATCAGCCTTTCAAGTCCCTCTTTTTTCCTTCCCTGCTTGCCCAGAGCACTGCATCTATGTCAATGATACATTTTAGGCAAAATTAATCCTCCCCACTTCCAAACTATTCAGACATAGTTATGTAGCCCAATCAGTTCAAGTTTTTTTCCTGCTTTGGGGTATAAATACATTTGTTTCCTCTTCTTGCAAGCACGTTGTGAAAATGATATATTTTCTAGAATTGTACGTGACCATCAATGCAATCAGTATTATATTAGAAAGAATCTGTCTCTCAGATTAATGGAGCAAAAATATGCAAACAGATAAAAGTAAACATTAGAATCATTCATTGTAGAGTATCTTCTGCATTTTTGTCTTTTTTACTGCTCCCTCAGAAGCTCTTGTACACATACTACACAGTGTCCAAACAAATTGAAACCTCCTGCTTCAGCTAGCGTCTTGGCAAATTTTTCTCTTCCTGGAGTTCATTCAGGATTTTCCTAACTTTGTCTGTAACAGAATGGCATCCAGACAAACCTCCACCTCTCAAGCCAGACTCCTGACACATTTTCAAAAGCAAAGGCAGCATTTAGGAAACTGTGACTAGGCATAACTGTTTAAAGCAGAGTCATGCATCTTTCTCCTACGGGATTGATTTAAGGCTTAATGCACTCAGTGGAAAGATCCTCACAGATATCAAGGGCTATTATTGGCATCCCTTTCATAATGCAGATCCAGGAATGTTGAGGTAGTTCCAAAATAATGTCATTATTGTAATTGTAAATTAATAAAGTTAGTATTTTCTTAAGGAAAAAAAAAAAAAAAAAAAAAAAGGAAAGAAAAAGAAAAAAAGAAAGAAAAAGGAAAAATAATCATTCCATGATGGTTTACTTTGAAACTGGAAGAGGGCCAAGAACTACAAAATGGAGGACAGAGAAATGTGTTATGCTGAGAAATGGAGTAGCTCTGATCAGTAATCCAGATATCTGCTTTGATTGCTTAAGATCAAGTTTTGATAAAAGCAAGGTTGCTTCTGCTCATCTCTGATGTGGTTTCAGATGGATGTCAGAGAACTCAGCAGAATTTTTTAAAAAATTTTTTTAAGGGAAAAAGAAGAAAGAAATAAAAACCAGGACAACTGATCCTCCCCAGGATAATCCAGGACAAATTTTTTTTTTCCATAAAAATGGCATTTAGTTTCCAAAGTTGTGGTTTAAACTTTGCTCTTTTTCACCATGGCTGTATCATGTTCACCCACCAAGATGTAATGTTACTGGCGCTGCACAGTATTCTTCGCAAAGCCTGTGGGACATGCTAGGTATAAATGTCAGTCAGTCATATAAAAACTTCTTTGACAGCCTTAATCTGCTTAGCCAGACTTCCCAGAGCAGCGTTAACAGCTAATTGAGGTGCAAAAGTGTGTATGGAGCTGAGCCTTACAGATTAAGTTCTTGATAGACATTGATGAAAGATAAATATGATCAAATGAGGCTCTCAACTGTGCTAGTGATTTAACCCTTTTAATTCTTGCCTCTGAACTACCATGATTTTGCATATTCTTCTCTATGTTTATGTGCTTACTGATGGTCATTACTTCAGTGTATTAGTATTTGTGTTGCTCTTCTTACTGGCAGTGTTGCTGGTGCTATTGCCATGGCTATTGCTTTTATTACTGTTATTGCACTTGTTGGCAGCCTTTTGTAGATGATACACTTCAAAATGTTGCTAATACTATTATATGCAAATCATACTAACTTCTAAATCCTTAGGGATGTTTTGAAATCAAGGGTGGATCCAGTCTAACAAATTGTGGCTTTCAGATCATGTTTAGTGCATATTTACCTTGTGATAAGAAAAGAAATAGCTTCAATTTAGTTGTCTCCTATACTGACAGGGGTTAGAAAGCAGTGGATAGATGTCTATGCATTGGGCCTGGAGAGTGCACTATCCTGGTGACAACAGTTTGGAAAAGTTCCTCCCACTACCCCAGGCTTTCTGATTATGGAAACATTCAACTCACATGTTATGGTCATAAGAACAGATTTGGTTTATTTTACAGATTAGGTTGGGTCAATTGTATGCAGGACTATTTCCTCAAAACTTGTTAAAACCCAATCCAAACATAATTTAATTATCTCTGAAGTTTTGTTGTTCCTCACATAATACCCTTTTAATCACCTGTGAAAATCAGCCATTCCTCATAGAACTGTTTGTGAATTTTTCACATTGTTATCTATGTCCTACATGTTATATCTAACAGTTTGCCATGCTCTGTTCACTCAGCATCACCTCAGGCCAGGGCCAGATTTGCAGTCCAGACAATTGCCTGCAGTTGTAACAATAACAAGTGATAACAAGGAGCAAAGTGGACTTCTGCAACAGCCTTACAGGTTGATATGGCAACCCAATCACTCACATTAGCTGTTAATAATGGATCTACTGTTTCCACAGGGACAGTTAATTCAATGTCATACAAGGAGATACAAAGATGGGAGAATTTCAGATCAGAAATGCCATTCCCAGTCTGCTTCAGAACAGTATCAGGTTCCCTGAATAATGCCTATGGGTATTGATGCCATTCTTACACTGAATATAAATTTGCTCCAAAACTCTATCCTCCATGAAACCACAGGGATGTGAAACAACTTCCCTCCATCTAACCGTGTTCTAAATATCCCAGGTGAAAACAGCTCCTTTTGTGTTATTCCAGACACTGTTTATTGTGAGAGGTATTCCCTTTTGTTTGTCTTATCTTTAACTCCTTTCTAACACACTTTTAACTGTAGTTTCCTGTATGTCAGCAAACAATAATTCTCTGTCCCTTGTATTTATGCATCTATGCTGTATGTGTATAGTTTTAACTTTTAAAGTGAGCCAACATAAGCACAACATTCATTAATCATCTGGTCCCTCATATTTTCGTTCACCTCAGTGAAAGTCCTTTCCAATTTGTCTAAATCCTCTTGAATAGTCCCTATGTGGTGGCATAATTCTTTATATTCAAGGACTATCATCTCTCTGTGACACAATGAGATGTTCCTATTCAAGTTAACCATTATCCCATTTACTTTGAATTACTTACTTAACATCTTGGAATAAACTCTTTCTTTTCACATGATTGATCCATCTTCTATTTCACTCTGTGTATTTCTGATGAATTTTCACTTGGTGTATCAGAATTCATGTCTAGCTGAACCTGATTTTGTAATTTCTTAACTGATATTTCTGAATTCTCAAAATATTTTATTTCTATTAGTTTTACCTTTTATTTTTAAATTCTTTTTTTTATTGGCATCTTCTATTGTTTCCTACTGTAGCATACAAGAGTAGGCTTAATATTATAATTGCTTATTTAAACAAAAAAATAGTTTCACAAAAAACAATTATCAAAAAGTCAGCAGAACATGAAAAGCAATTCTACTGAACTGTATGCTAGTCTCACTTCTGTGCCTGACAAGATCATGGAAGAAATCTTCCTTGAAGCTTTGCTAAGGCATATGGAAAATGAAGAAGAGGTGATTGGTGTTAACTGACATGGTTTCACCAAGGGCAAATCATGACTGAAACTCATTGGCTTTTAATGATGGAGTTGCAGTAGAAAATGGAAAAACAACTGGAGTCACCTACCTGGACTTGCATAAAGAGTTTGACACTGTCCCATGTGGCATCCTGGTCAGCAAATCGAAGGGTGTCCCACTCTCTGAATAAGAAATCAGCTTGAGGGCTGCACTCAGAGTTGTGATCAACAGCTCAATGTCTAGATGGAGACTAGTGACAAGTAGCATCTCTCAGAGGTCAGTAGTGCAACCAGTGCTGTTTAGCATCTTTGTCAGCAACATGGACGGTGGGAATGAGTGCACCCTCAGCAAGTTTGTAGATGGCAACAAAATGTGTGGGCCAATTGCCATGCTGAAGGTATGGGATGCCATTTGGACAGGCTTGAAAAGTGGGCCCAGGCCAACATCATGAAGTTCATCAAGGCCAAGTGCAAGATCCTACCCCTGGGTTGGACAATCCCAAGCACAAATATGGGCTGGGTAAGCAATGACTCAGGAGTGGTCTCCAGGGGAAGTATACAGGGATGTCTGCTGATGAAATACTCAACATGAGCTGGCAATGGTCGCTTGCAGCCCAGCGGGCCAAATGTATCCTGGACTGTACGCAAAGAAGTGTGACCAGAAGGACAAGGGAGGCAATTCTGCCCCTTGTCTCTGCTCTTGTAAGACGGCATCTAGAGTACTGCATCCAGTTCTTGTGCCCCCAGCACGTGAAGCTGCAGGAGTGGGTCCAGAGGAGGGATAAAAAGATGATCAGCGGGCTGGAGCAGCTCCTCTATGGGGACAAGGCTGAGAGAGTTGGGGCTGTTCAGCCTGAAGAAAAGAAGGCTCTGGGAGACCCAAAGCACCTTTCCAGTTCCTGAAAGAACCCTCCAAGAAAGCCAGGAAAGAACTTTTTACAAGGGCTTATAGTGACAGGAGGAAAGGGAATGGATTGAAGCTTGAAGAGGGTAGATTTAGACTGAACATTAATTAGGAAGAAATTCTTTACTCTAGTGAGACACTGGAACAGGTTGCCCAGGGAGCTCATGAATGCCCCCACCCTGAAGGTGCTCAAGACGAAGCTGGATAAGGCCTTGAGTGGCCCGCTCTAGTGAATGTGTGTCCCTGCCCTTGGCAGTGGACATAGAACTAGATGATCTTTAAGGTCCCTTCCAACCTAAATCATTCTAAGAATCCATGAATCTATACTCATAAAATAGATATCATTTTATTGCTTAACAACTTCACAATTCTTATACAGAAAGAAGAGCTTATAACTAATTATTTTGTTTTCTCTTGTTTTAGCTGTTGGCAATTATCTATTTCGTTAGCAGGAAATTCTGGCAGTGTTGTACAGGTTCCTCCATGACCAGTATTGTAGATGATGAATTTATAGAAGCAGACTAGCAGAAGTGGTAGTGTGAAAAAAGTAGCACAGACGTTACAGAAGAAAAATGTTGTAGAGCAAAGATATCCCAAGGGCTCAGCTGATGTTAGGATATTTTGCCTGTAGAAAGAGTGTTACACCATAAAGAGCTGAGTGACTAATAAATGGAACTGTGAAGTTGGTCATATCCTCAACACACTATGTGGGTTTTCCTTACTTTTTGAAACTATATACTTATTGTATTTTCCCCAAGTAAAATGTATTTCTGGTTTCACATTCTTAGAACACTTACACCGCTTGCAAGGGGAGAAGGAACACCTGTAAAAGGTTACATTATTAAATTCCTAAATGTTGGTGGTTTAGGTAGGGGACCAAGCCAGCATTCATATTTATTTTAGAAGGAGTCCCCTAGACCTGTTATTGAACCCAGTCCTGGTTACTACCACTGACACCTGGCAGGAGGGCTACATGTGTGACAGAATTAAATTACAAAATTCCAGAACTTTTATTTCTCAATTCTCCTTAAGAGTGTAGATGGACACTTCAGACTCCATCTGAAATTGGAAGAAGTTGTGTCTATAACCTGTAATATAATTTGACCTAACTAGAATTTGTCTTAAAACATTTTTTTTTTTTTTTTAAGAAAATGTCAGCTTGCTAGCACAAAGAGATTGGCAGCTGTGAATCAGTGTCCAATGCTATTCCATCAAGGCTTGGACAGCTTTTCTGCTTGACAGCAATGAAATTGATAAGAAAAAGGAACATAAGAACCCTAGACTTCAGAGTTCTTGAGTATTATTTCCATGTAGAGGTATGTTACTCTTTGGAGAGTGTCAGGATGTATACATACACATCTGTGTATGTATGTGTGTGTGTATATATATATATATATATATATACACACACACACTTAGCATATGGGGTCCTTTTCCAGGGAGGTGGTTGAGTCGCCGTCCCTGGAGGCGTTCAAGAGGGGACTGGATGTGACACTTGGTGCCATGGTCTAGTCATGAGGTTTGTGGTTACAGGTTGGACTCGATGATCTTCGAGGTCTCTTCCAACCTTGGTAATACTGTGATACTGTGATACTTTTGTGGTTTTTTGTTTGGTTGGTTTGGTTTTTGTATGTTGTGTTTTGGTTTGGGGTTTTTTGGGTTGGGATTTCTGTTGCTGGGGGTTTTATTTTTAATTGTTTTTCAATTATGATTATTGTAAAAATCTCAGTAACTTATATGTTATAGATTGTATTAAAATACTCAGAGTCTAGGACATCCAGAAATATGGAGAGTCTAGGATCCTGACTTGTTAGCCAAGATCTGGAAACCCTCATAGTTATGCCTGAATGCAGTGGTTCTTTCTCAGTAAGCTGAAGACAGATATCTGATGCAATTTGTTCAGGAAAATAAAGTACAAGTATTTATAAAGTGCCTAAGTGAGGCATTTTGAAACACTTTGTGGAAATAAAATAGAAATAGGCAGAAAGAGATGAAGACTGATTGATTTAACTCCAAACTTAAAATCTGTTATACTGGTGTAAATCCTGTTATACTGGTGTAAATCTAGAACAACTGAAGATTGTTTGACCAAAGGAAAACCCAAATGACAATCCAGAAGAAAATCATAATGAACCCCTAATTGAATCAACACATACGGAAAAATAATGTAAAAGCTACTCATTGTTCCAAAATACACTGGATCCATTAGTGGTTTACCTCATCCACTTTTTACTTATTGCTAAAGGTCACAATTAGAAACATATTTGCTTATTTTGCTACTGCTTAGATCCCTGTTGTTATTATGAAACTGAAACAAGAGAACTTTGTACTTTTAAGCAACTTTCTCTCACTCCACATGGTGTGAATTATTAACAAGCTGTATATATTTTTAGTACAGACTTACAACTGTAGAAGATTGGGTCCAATCTACCAAAAAAGTCATTAAAAAGAGTCATATACAGACCTTGTGCAGATCGTCCATGTATGTGGAATTTCAGATTAAATCCTGAAGTTTCACAGGTTGACTTATCTAAAGAACAGTACAAGGTAGATTTGAAAGAGACAAAGATTTAAAACTGGAGACTAATTGTACATTGAAGAATTTATTTTCTAACAATAGGGTGGAAAGCAACTGGATCCAGATTTCATGGCTGTTTTCATTCCAGTTATTGACTGGAGCACCTCTCTATTCCATATTCGTATAAATTACAGTGCAATGGGTCACAATAACAAGACACGCTTTGGAATTGTGCTAATGCATCTGCAAATTTAAACAGAAACAGATGGGAAATGGAAGATAATTCTGAAGCTTGCTAACCATTCAGATACAAGAGATCCCACCAACATCACTCTTTGTAGTGCAACACCCAGGCAAATAGCACTTACATGCCCTTTATACTCCCTCAAGTTACAGGAGCTGTGTCCATTTCTTCCCATGTGTCATGCTGGAAATCCCTTTTATGCCATGTAATTGAAAATAATGAGGTTAAATGAAATACAGTAGCCTTAAGAGTGAAGAGGGCTAGGCACTCCTGGGTCTTGTAAATTTTTTTCAATGCAAAGCAAATACCTGAATTAGTGTTTCAGAAATTAGAAGATTTCAAACAGCTTTTTAAATGAAACCATATATGTGCATTGCATGTACTGTTCAGTTTTCAATTCTCTAGGTAATGATTTGTGTTTCTCTGGAAATTTCGTAAGTATTCCATTTAAAAAACTATCAATACATCTCATCAAAACATCTTTAAGCCTGTGTGCAGTATACTATAACACAGCTTGGCCATGTGGGGCTTAATGCATTCCTGAATTTATTTTCATGTGTGGTTTGAATAACAAAAATTTGAGTTTCACCAGGTGGATACTTCAAACAAAATTAAAATATCATTATTATTATTATTATTAGCCTTCCAAAATTGTTTGCTATCGTGACTTCCTGGACTGTAGAATTTCAAACATCTTTGCAATGGTGATGTCAAATAGATGTCAGCAAACAGAGAAATAAAGAAATAGTTCTTTAAAGAATAAAGTGCACTTAATACTGTCAGAACAAGCACTTTCAGAAGACTAGAATAGATTTGTATCATGTAGCCATATGCCAATGGAGAGAAATAGAACCCTTTAGGGACTGAATCAGTTCACTGAAGAATATGTACGGCAAGTTACAAAAATTTCCCCTTTAAAGTGCTCATTTCTGTCCATTGACTAAGGAGTAACTGAAACTTAGTAAAAAACAATTCTTGCAGTTACTAAACTAATAGTAAATTATTTCAGTGTAGATATTAAAAAGTAAATGCAATAAATGCAGCTCCTGATATTGAGACACAGAGACTCATAAATAAAAAGCATGCAGATTTCTAGAATGAAAAAAAGAAAAGAGAAACTTGAAATATTCATTTGTACTTACTAGAATGCTCTTAATCTATCATTACAATAAGCACACACTAAAATTTTAATGGAAATTTACATCCTTTATTAATTATCACTTTTTTTTAAGTGACAGATTAATATTATGTCAGGAATGTCACAACTGTAGATAAGCCTGATAGACTATTCAAGTGTTAAATCTCATGTTTTAATCTCCTGTATTAGTTGTAAAAAATGTTTTGAAATAGCAAGAAATGAATTTTAATTTTTTTTTAGGTTTTATTTGAGATTAAAACCCTGTCAATAAGACATTTTTCTAACTGTTTCCTAAAATTCTAATTTTTTTAGGTTCTGAGCAGAAGATGCGTAACTTAATATTCATTTGGTTGTGGTTAAAATCGCACCTTGAAAAGACCAGAAATGATATGATTATAATAGCACATATCTGCCTTCTACATTGTAGTTTAAAATTCATACTAACTTTAAAACCTTTTGCAAATTTTTTGCCTCTAGAATTAGTATACTGGGGGGAAAATAAACCTCTGGCTTTTAGGCTAAAGGCTGTTAGATCACAAATTTGCTAAAAATTATAATATGGCAACTGAGTTAAAAATTTCATAGCTTTATATTCATCAGAAAGAGAAGAATTACCAAAGTAATTATCAGCCTTGAAAACAAACACAACAAAAGCAAACTATAAATACAGGAAAAGCAGGCAAATCTGCATTTTTCCTCGTCAATATGGAGAATCTTAACTGACATCTTGTAACTATCTTGTATCACCAAATACTGTATTAAATCAGGAAATTAAGTGAACATGAGGAGCAACATGTTTATTCAACATTACACACATCACTGACTGTATAAGGAGCAGCTGAAGGAACTGGGAATCTTTAGCCTGGAGAAAAAGCATCTGAGATGGTGTTGGTCTCTTCTCTGGAAGCAACAAGATAAGAGAAATTGGCCTCAAGTTATGCCAGAAGACATTTAAATTGGACATTAGGAAAAAGGGCTTTACTGAAAGGGTTGTGGTGCTGCTTCCTAAATATTGAGGTGAGGGGAGAAAAGTTTGCATTCAAGGTCATCTATGCGCCAGTCATCCCAGGCTGTGGTAGCCAGTCCCTGTGACCAGGTGCCCTTAATGAGGACAGATCACTCCAGGTCACTCCTCAGCAACAGCTCAGACCCAAACTGCTTGAACAAACAACCTCAGATCAATTCAGCCTCTCCCTGCTTAGAAAAAAACAAAAGTGCCTTATATACAATATTTCCTTGAACACTCAATAATCCTGTGCACATTCTCTCCTGAGATTCCAGATTACCCAAGATATTGCTTGCCAGTCATGTTGGATTATGACAAGTAAAAGACATTCCAAGAATTGCATATCAATAAAAATGGTATCAGAGTGTGATTTAGAAGTGATACTTGAAATCTTTCTAAGTGCTGCAGTTACTGTGGCTGTATTTCTGCAACACCTTAACCGAGTTTCAACCTCAGCTGCAATGCTCTATATTCTTTACAAGTACAATTTGCTACCATAACCTACAAAAGTAAAAGAAATCTAAGACAATTAAAAAAAAAAGAAAACCCCCAAAATTTTCAAGAGAAAAATAGGGTGAGAGTCAAATAAATACATTTGTAATGAGATAAAAACCAGAATGAATGTGTGCTTGAAAACATCACTGTAAAATGTTGCAACAATTTATTTGGTCACAATTTTTGTCATTTTATTGAAAGAAATTACTACACTGTAGCCATCAGATTAAAATATATTTATTTTAATTAGCGCTATATAAATTACAAGCTCAATGCTCTAGTGAGTGCAGATTTCTTGATTCTATGTGGTCTAGGAAAAAGACTCTACATGAATGGAATTCTTAGATCAAATCACTCTTTCATATAGCAAAATATAAGCTTCAGATAAATGCTTCTTTTTTTCTCATCCAGACAATGGACTCTTTGGCAAGAAAAGGATGATGAAATGAAATGACAAATCCAAGACTGAAAATATGAAACTGTTTTGGAACAATGTAAGAAAACACATTTGCCAGTCAATCAGGAACAAAATTTTGCTATTGAAGTCCTGGAGTCAGGATTTGAAATATGAATTCATTTCCACCTCTTTCATAGAACAATTAGTAAGAACTGATTTGATGAACGCTTTAAATGAAATGAACTGACTCTCACAGCACAACTCTTATTTTCAGCAGGGAGTTAGGCTTTGAAAAGTCTACATGTCATTTAACCTATAGATTTTAGAAATCTTACACCAGAATTCCATTTAAAAAGTAATGCATAATCTGGAGAAGGTGAAGACAATTTCTCTGACTGTCTGCATGAGCAGAGCCCAACATCTAATTTTGTCTTCCTCATAAAAAAACCCAAGCAGCTTATAAAAACAAAACTTCCCCAGTTACATTCCATCCATCTATTTCCTGCTGTGTCAGCAGTGTTCTTGGGGTACTGAAGTCTAGAAAATATAGTTGAAATAAATTATAAAGTTATGAATAAAGCTATATGCTGGAAAGGCAACATCATATTTCAAAGAGTTATATGGTCGTAGCTAACATTCAAATTTCCCCAACAGGGTAGAAATTTCCTCAGGCCAACAGCTGGATTTTTTATATCAAAGCAGGAGAAAGCTATGCATGATTCTACATGATCTACATTTTAAATGGCTTAAATGTGGGCATCTAAGGTTGAACGAAAGAGTATCACAGCCAGCGGACAGTGTAATTGTGATACAAATACTTCCAAGATTTGGTCACCCATTTTTTTAACAGAAAATAATCAATTGTTGGTAGGAAATGGTGTAAATTGAGTGATTCAGTTCCTTGACCCACAAGCTGTCTCATTTGCTGGCTACATTTCTGGGCTCTGTTCTAAGTAAAAAATCATTGGACCACACGCAAACAAACCTAGAGAAATCATTATTGAATCAGTCAAATTGGAACAATTTTTTTTTAATTAAATTGAGTTTAGCTTTCATTATATGTCATATTATTTTCTATTATTTTTCTATATAGAAAATAACCCACCTTTAATTCTTCATCTTAGGCTCATGGATAAAATAGTATCTTTAATAGCATATGGATATTTGATTCAAAACTTAGTTATGACAGAAGGTAAGTCTCTATAGAATTAAATAGATTTTTGACTGGTTCCACATCTTGCAAAAATTAGTGGAATACAATACATGAAGGGCAAAAATCAGATGGAAACATCATTCTCATCCTTTACCAGCCCTCAATTTTTTGGAAGACTTTGTTAATACAACATGCCTGGGTTTTCAAAACCTTTATCAGGAAACAGCTTGTGTTCATAGGTTTGAATTGGGTGCCTCACTTTTTGTCTCTCCGGGCATATTATGCATCTAGCAAGTTTATTGCATAGCCTTCCCTCAATCCAGTTCAGGACTGTACAATATGTGTCATTATTAGGTGAAAAATTATTTTAATTATTTTTGGCACACACCCAAAACCAAAGAATTTTTTTTTCTACTGGCATCTTTAATAATAACCATTTGAACAAAACACTGAAAATCAGAAGTAATATAATCCAGATCTTTGAGTAATCCCAGAATAAGTATACTTGGGCTTTCAGTAGTTATTGCAACACATGAAATATTCCAGCTTTTCTTGGAGTCTTCTTGAAAATGGCTCTGTCCTTGAGGTGTCAGATTAACACTCCAGTCAGAAGACAAATTGTTCATGGGCATGCTGGCCATATGAGAGCCATTAGACAGTGTGATCTACATTCTTGAAAAATGAAAAAATCTAGGCAACATTACATTTTATAAATGCAAGATGTTTATTATTACTGTGCTAGCAATAAATGTTTAGAAACTGGAGAGGGTTCACAATGATTCTGACTAGCAACATATGAGGATGGAGCCATTGGATTCTGGCATGAAATAAAAGGTCTGGAAGCTATTATGCATTTAGCCCTCTATGAGCATTTAATTATATCAATAGGAGAACACAATTTCTGTTGCGTGCTTTGTGATGAATGTCTTCATTTATTCGTGTTACAATGAATGATAGATGAGTTCAAGCCAGATGTGGGAACTCATTTACAGTTTGCTTAAATTATTTTAGTGAAATTCATTCTATAGTTGACAGGACACCTTACTGAATGTAATGGGAACGAAACTGATATGTAAAATTTCATTTCTGCTTGAGAAGTGAATTTGCTTTTTCTACGCTATACACAGGTAAGTGGTAATAAACATTAAATGATGTTTATTACCAATACAATCTTTAATGAGAGAAAATGGACTTCAGTTCCAGTGTCTTTCATCCAGCTGACGTTATTAGGCAGTTAAGGAGTACTCAGGTTGGCTTAAGGGACTATTCTGCTAAAAGAACTTATTCCAAATTTCAAATTCATCTTTGAGAGTCTTATATTTTTAAAGGTGTTTGAAAAACTTCATGACACAAAAATTACCACTTTATTTTTTCAATTTCAGACCAATAGGCTTCTTGTGAGCTTGTATTTCCACTGACAAAGTGAAAACATACGTCACAGGTATGTGATGGCATGTTCACTGCACTAGGAATCTGAAAAAGTGCCAAGGACTTTATGGTAAAGAAGCTAAAAAATGTAAGGGATAAATGGAGGCATTCAGACATGATGATAGTTTGGCTTATCTTTTTTAAAATATTGATAAAATAACTAAGATTCAACTTATTTATACATTTGTTTTGTTCTGACACAGCAGATATGTCCATCTTTAATTCTGATTGTCTTAGACCATTTATCTACCCTTCCATTTATCTATCCTTCCACTCAATCTATGTATTCTCCTGTGGTTTCTGTTTGTAAAAGCAGACATGAGAGAAAATTTAACCCATTAGCAGAGATGATTTACCTGGTGGTGAGTTTGCCATTTCAGACTCATTCTACTTCTCTCAGCATACAGAAAGATAAACAGTTACTGTAGCACTGGAGACTCAGAAAGAATATTTAATCATGTTCTATTATCAAACCGTGCAATTGAAGTGCACCCAGCTAAAGGAAAGGGGAAGAAGAACCCTTTTTAGTTTTGATGTATGGTATTTTTATATTTTGAATGTTTATTATGCTTTATCCTACAACCTATTCTAACCTGAATACCAGGCAATTTGAAAACTTTTTCATAAAACCATAATTGAAACAGGGAACACACATTTATATCTACTAAATTAGTCTACATTCTTAAATGACTGCTTCATTTGGTACTTTCTAGCTTCAGAGGCCCAGTTTTGTGAAGGGGGGGGAGCAGTTTTAATACCTGGGCTCTGTCAATGTTTCAATTAATGATTTTAAAGAATGAAAGTTGGGATCTCTCTGTTTATTAAATGCATAGGTCAGATACTCATATGGAGAGCTGTTTTTCATAAAATCTGAAGATGAAAACATACAAAAGACTTCTGACTGCTACTGCTGTATTTACAAATTTGTCCTATCTCTTGCTTCTATGTGATTTCTCATGTAAATATAGTTTATTCAGAAATCATTGTGTCTTTAAACAACACAGAAATCTGACAGAATCAACATATTATAAAATGCATTCCCCTGCCTTTTTTCCTTGAAGGCAGCGTAATTTATGAGTAAGCTGACTCTAGGAGACTCTTTCAGCAATGTACACCAAAATATGTTGTCTTTTCAATAATTTATTACTGCTTAAAATCAGAAGTTGTAGGCAGAAGGCTGTTGGCTTGTGTCTGTGTGTTTTGTCTTCCTTAAGTTGGTTGTGAACAGTGGGGTGATATTTTAAATATAATTAATTTGTGGCGAAGAGATCCCACTGATAATCCTTAGCAACCATGAGGGGTAAAATAGGGGCATATCAGCACAGCATAGACTACTAGAACCACAGAAATGAAACACAGTGCTATTTACCTTGCAATATAATAAAAATTAATTTTGTTTCTGGAGACAATGCAGGTCATATTTACTTTCTATAACAAAATCACTAGTCAGCTCAATAAAACTCGACCCTGATGACATGCTCTCTCTGCAATGTTCTGGCAGAGGTTTAGAGGCAGCATGAAACTCCTGTCTGTGACATTCCTAGCTAGGCAAATCCTGCTATGCTCCCACTTCCATGATCAGTATTGTATTTTTTGTGTCTTGTTATGACACATAGAATAGCATAGTTTGGAAGAGACCCTAGAGATTATCTACTCCAACCTCTCCTCCATGGGCAGGGATGCCTCAACTAGACACGGTTGCTCAAGGCCTCATCCAACCTGGCTTTGAACATCGCTCTCCAGCCTTCCTGTGGATCCCTTCAGGTACTGGAAGTGATATATGAGACTGAGAATATCTCAAAAATCAGTTAAATGACATACGGACTGCAGATGACACTTTGTTCATGACCACATATATATATATATATATATATATATGTGTGTGTGTGTATTGCCCACTATCAGAATCATGAATTTATGACCGCCACATTTACGGCTGTGCATTTCTGCCCCTGGAAAGGGAGGATTGGTCACTCTCTGGCTTTTTCAGTCCTTGAGCTGGTGGCTGCATTTTTGCCTGTTACGGAATTCAGACAGGTATTCCTTTCCTTCTTCCTCCCATTCTCTGGTGTAAGCTGGTTCCTTTGTAGCAAGGGAGTAAAATATTCGGTGTAAATCAACTGAAAACTCTTCCTCTGCCTTTTTTCCCCCTCCCTTTCTTATCTCTTGGTAAGAAGAGAAGAGAGAGGAGATGGGAGCTGAAATGGCAGGGGAAGTGGGAGAGTTTAGCCCTTGTGCTAACTGTTACAACATTTTAGAATAACACATCCAAATTGGAAAAAGATAGATTGCTAATTAACATTATTTCTAGCAGAGTTTGCTACCTATCTACCTTTACCCAGAGTTGTAAAAATTGTTTTGTAATTGTGGTTGTTTGGGTTTTTTTTTTTGCTATTTTTTTGTTTGTTTTTATTTGCTTCTATTTTTCTTTTTTCTCTTCATCCACCATCTTATCCTCATTCTAGCCAAGCTTCTTATATACATTTATTCTGAAAATACCTCCAAGATACTGTGATTTCTTAAAAAATAAAGCCATCTAGTGAGATGTATGTTCATTACTTGGGTTTGGAAGTTAGATTTTGTTATGCAATTTCATTTTGAATCACATAATGGATTGGGTTGGAAGGGACCTCCAAAGGTCATCCACTCCAACCCCCTGCATTGAGCAGGGACATCCTTCAGCTCTACTAATTTACTGAATCACAGTATGAATGAGGAATACTTGCTGGAATAAACAAGTATCAACAACTTTATCTCTTACCAATGATGCTAACTGTGTTACTAGCTGATTGATTACACCACTCAAACTTAGCTTCAGCCATGCATTTTTGTCTGCCAGTAATGGTCACACTGTGTAGTCTAGTGGGTTGCAGGTGACAATAAAAAATTTCCCTGATATAATGGAAGAGGAAAACTGAAATATGAGAACAAAAGGCAGTTCAACAACAACAACAAAACCAAAAAAAACCCACCTTAAACTCTATGCTTCTAGAGCTAGTTATACCTTGAAAACATCCATGCTTTCATGGCATCCATATGTCTTGGTTTTATTTTAATGCAGTCAATATGAAACGTCATTGTAACTGTTTCTTTCCTTTCCTGGAGATAGAATCTTACAGTGCTATGAATTTCATTACATCCTACATTTGTTAGCATATATTTTAGCTGAAGCCTATTATGTAATTGACACCACTTTGTATTGGCCTGGGTCTGAATACCAATGAGCTATGAAGAATTCCTTTTGTTTTAAATTCTAGTGGGCTGTGGAGACATGATGTATTACATAGCTTCATTGTACCTGATTTCAGAACAAATGAACAAGCAAGTTTTTTAGCAGAATCATCTTTCAACACTAAGAATGATTTATTTTTTTTTAGGGATATCAGCTGCCATTTGTTTCTAACTCAATTAATTTGTGCTTTTCTATTCACTGTTAAGACAGAAAGAGATATTGAGCCTTTTCCTTCTAGTTCTCTCAGTAGAATTAAACAATAAAAGCTTTTTTTTTTTTTTTAAATTATTGTGGCAAAAGAATTAAGGCAGTATGAGTGAAAATCCACAGCTTAACATGTTTGGCTTTTCCTTTTCTTTAACTCTCTTGTGTCTCAGAAATGAAGAAACTACTGCTAAATAAGTGATGAAATTTAACAAAGTATTTCTCTTATTTCTCTTGGACTGAATTTTCCCTTTTAAGCACATGATTCCCTGCCATAATTCTTTATCTGGGCTTCTGTTGAACAATGTTACATAGTAAGTGACAATCCATGGCTTATGTCTAAAAGGACTTGGCAAAAAGTCTTTTAAACATAAAGTCAATCCTTCCAGACATCATTATCTTAATTTGAAAACTTTAATACTCAAAAACTGTTTAAATTGTAAAGCCAGACTGCTGGAAGCAGATTTGGGTTATAGAAATGAAAAGGCAGGGTTTAGGCACATTTATTTAGACATTTCTCCATGACATCAATCTAAAGATATTTTAGACCCATTGGTTTAGGAAAGTAAAAAGAATATTAAAGGGACACATTCTAGGCAGTGACATCAGTTGCAACTGTGTTCATTCAAGATGATATAAAGAATAGGTCTTCAGAAACCTATTTCCAAGGAGGCCCATCTCGCCTAACAAGATGAAACAAGAAGATGGGTGTTTTCCATTGGTTTATGATAAAGCTATTTCAAAATTATACATGACAGAGAAGAGGCAACAGAACAAATCAGTACTGCTTTAGACTCATTACTTTTACAGTGCAGTTTATTTAGTCTTCTATGCTGACATCTAGTAATGACTAATGAGTGGCTGTCAAAGGGTCCATGTCCCAGTGGAGGCCAGTGACAAGCGGAGTCCCTCAGGAATCAGTCCTGGGACCGGTCTTGTTCAACATCTTTGTGGGTGACATGGACAGTGGCATCGAGTGCACCCTCAGCAAGTTTGCTGATGACACCAAGCTGTGTGGTGCAGTGGACACGCTGGAGGGAAGGGATGCCGTCCAGAGGGACCTGGACAGGCTGGAGAGGTGGGCACAAGCCAACCTCATGAGCTTCAACAAGAACAAGTGCAGGGTCCTGCATCTGGGTCGAGGCAATCCCAGGCACAAATCCAGGCTGGGCAGTGACTGGCTGGAAAGCAGCCCTGAGGAGAGAGACTTGGGGGTGCTGGTGGACGAGAAGCTCGACATGAGCTCTCAATGTGCACTTGCAGCCCGGAAAGCCAATCAGATCCTGGGCTGCATCAGGACAAGTGTGACCAGCAGGTCAAGGGAGGTGCTTCTCCCCCTCTACTCAGCTCTGGTGAGACCCCACCTGGAGTACTGCGTCCAGTTCTGGAGCCCCTATTACAGGAGGGATGTGGACATGCTGGAGCGTGTCCAGAGAAGGGCCACGAGGATGATCAGAGGGCTGGAGCACCTCTCCTATGAGGACAGACTGAAGGAGTTGGGGCTGTTCAGTCTGGAGAAGAGAAGGCTCCGAGGTGACCTCATTGTGGCCTTCCAGTATCTGAAGGGGGCCTACAGGAAGGCTGGGGAGGGACTTCTCAGGATCTCAGGTAGTGATAGGACTAGGGGGAATGGAATGAAGCTGGAAATGGGGAGATTCACGCTAGATGTGAGGAAGAAGTTCTTCACCATGAGAGTGGTGAAGCCATGGAATGGGTTATCCAGGGAGGTGGTTGAGGCCCCGTCCCTGGAGGTGTTTAAGACCAGGCTGGACGAGGCTCTGGCCAGCGTGATCTAGTGTAGGGTGTCCCTGCCCATGGCAGGGGGGTTGGAACTAGATGATCCTTGTGGTCCCTTCCAACTCTGACTGAATCTATGATTCTATGAATCTATGAAATAGTGATGGATATCTTTATATTTGGGAATACCAGGTCTCTCTGTTGGTTAGATGCTCCTGAAGGAATTGAATTATATAAGATCAAGCATGTAGCAACAGAGTTATGTGGAACAATTTAAAATAAAGAATGGGAGAGCAGGATTCTTGATATTCTTTGGTCTCTTATACTGCTTTTCTGGAACTCTGGTACAATGACATTGACTTAACTGAACATGGCAGACTGAATTTTAATTAAGTGAAAGCCTATAGAGATCACAGCTAGAACTTAATTACACTCATCTAAAATTTCTTTGCATCATTAAATTTCAACCTTTTCCAGTATATAGTGGCATTTTCTATTTGAGGTTTATATTGCAAATATTTGCCTAATTTTCTTTCCTGAATACCCAAAGGGTACATTACCCCAAAGCCCAAGAATAAAGGGCTGAAGTCAACAGGACTATACTGTAGGTAGTGTGAGAAAAAAAACCCACAACAAACTGTCCTAGAGGGAGAAGTAAATTATGTAGGAGCTAAAGAAAATTTCTTCATCAATAAAAATGTAAATAATACTATATTTTTGCCTGTATAGAAGGGAAAGCGGTTTTATGTACGATTCATAGAGAAACAATTGAAGTGAGGACAGAAGATGATCTTATTCAGTATCAAGAATTTGGCAACAAACCTTGACTGGCTCATGGTGTTTTATCTTGCTGTCTATGTGTTAGATTTTCAGACAAGCACTTTCTTACTTCCCCCCCAAAAAAGTATTTAAAAGATTTTGTGTAGTTTGAGCAGGCAGGAAAAAAAAGAAGTTGGACAATAATTGTTTCTGTTACTGCTTTCCTATTCCATGACATTCTGGTGCATTCAGGGTAAACCAACACATGCATCCTTTGACCTGCAAAAATCTTTCATTACTTTCAATACAATTAGAAACAAACAAACAAGAACCTGTAAATAATGGACTACAATTTCCAGGGGAAGCCGATGCTTTATTTTTCAGCTGCTTAAGTAGCTGACAAAGCACAAAGATTTAGGATAAAATGCTACAGGCTTCAACATTAAGATACAGTAAGTAATGAATGTTCAGATGGGCTTTTACGGCCTTTTTTTGGTTTTGTTTTTCTTTTCCCTACCTCACTTCATCATAGTTTACTAAGGGAATGGTGTCATGTTTTTCACAGGCTTAAGAGTTTTTGTGTAAATTATATATACCTATAACAAGCTCTAAACTACCACACAATAAATATACAAAATAGAGAAAATTCTGTATTTACACTAATTTTGACTCAAAGTTTGTACATGGCCCTCTGCAGAGGGCTTGTTTCACCTTCAGAAAAAACTACAGAAATAATGTATGTCACCGAAACAAGAATTATAAACATTGATGCTATCCCAATAAATACTGTACTACTTTCTTAAGGATGACTGATAATGTATTATTAAAAGTTTTATTACCAGGGCAAAGTTCCATGGGTGGCATCAGTGAAATGTCAAAGATACTCATAAAGAAATAACAATAAGTTTACGTTTATAAAGTGCTTTTCATCCCAAAGACAGTAAGAGACTGTCTAAAGTTGATACAAAAGGAACAGAGCAACAGACCTATGCACACATAGCTTTAAAATTTCATAAATACTTTTATTACTGCTTTTCACATTCCTTCTGCTTCTCATCTGGTGATTTTGGAGCACTTTGCAGACGTTATCTAATAATCTCATAAGACAAGGAAGGTAAGGAGCTTGAATGCTTGTTTGCTGACCTAGTGAGAATTCTTCTGGTGTTTCTGACAAAATTCTGTCAAATTCTGGTAGGCAGGTGAAAGCATAGCAAGAGAAACATGGAAGCAAAACTACCCCTGCTTCATGCTTTCTTGCTGAAGCAGGATCACACCACCTGAGGCCACAAGTGGAAAAGGCATTTGACTGCTAAGAACATAAAAGTAATACAAAGGCAAACATCGTAATTAGCAAGGCATGGGAAAATCAGCATGAGGCGAAGTGGTCAGTTTGATTTTTCAGAGTTATTAGTCAAGAGTGTAACCATAAGATTATGCAACATCATGCAGGAAAAAATGCAAATGTTAAACAAATTTCCTGTCTTGAAATTTCTTATACTCCTACATTACAGCTTTAAGATTAGACATGGTTTAGATATTTATAATGGTTTTCTGTTGGATTTCCTAATGAATATAACAGTCTTTACTTTAGCAGGAAATCTGGACTGACTATTTGGGGTCTGTTTTCTTTATATCTTGTCACTCTCAGGTCTGCTTTCAAACACCTAATAAATCATTCACTAACATCTAAGGATTTGACAATTCCTCCTCCTTATAAACTTACTGTCATATCAAGGACTACAAACCAGGTAAGAATCTTGCACTACTTCTATCTCTCTAAACTTAAATGTCTGCTTAATGGGCCCCTTTTCATCAGGTGTTCTTCACTCTTGGGTTCAAATTTTACCATTATTTGTACTGTAAATGACACTGCAACTAGTAATTCCAAACCATTCTTCCTATGTGCTATGAGCTTTCATGGATTTTGCCCTACATCCCTCTGAAAGTCAGAAAACTGCTGGCAGGTGGATTTTTGTTTGTTTGTTTGGGCTATTTTGTTTGTTTGAGTTGTTGTTGGTTTGTGGTTGGTGGTGTTTTTTTTTTTTCTTTTTTTTTTTCCCCTTTTTTTTTTTTTCCCCCCCTTTTTTTTTTTTTTTTTTCCTGGGGGAGGGGTCTGGATTATTTTTTTTTGACTGGAGGGAAATTCCTAGACGTTGTCAAATCTTGTTACATCTACTTCCTGAAAGCACACCTTGCTTTCATTTGATTGGAAGGCAAGACAAATATAATTGCATATCATGGCCAAATGAAAACTTTCAGGCATTTGTTCCCCAATGGGGGAACATTTAGAACCCATTTGTTATGTTTCCTTAGACATCTAACATCTGAAGGGACCATGTCCTCTAAGCTTGTATCAACAAAGTGAAGGAATCTAGAACTAAACTTGTTAACAATAATATTTATTTCATTCTCAGATGTGTAAATATGTCATGATCTCACTGAAGACAATGCAGCTATTCTACATATTGGTGTAATAAAGCAGAATGTGACCCCAAACTCCTACATTTATCTTAAAAAGTTCTAAAATTTTAACTCATAAATAAATTACAGCAAATCAAACTGGCATTCCCTTCCCCAGTAAAATATTCATGTTTGACTTTCATGGAATTCCTCCCAGACTAAGGTAATAGAAGCTGCTCAGCTGATTTTCCCTCTCAATAATACATTCCGAGGGCTCTACACTATGAGTCCTCAAGGGAAAAGCATTGCTTACAGACTATATTTGCTGGAATCAAGATTGCCTTTTGAACAATTTGTGAATATAAAAAGTAAACTAAATTTCTTTTTAATCTTCCATGGTTTCATCAGATCACATTGATGACAACCCTGAAGATTTTGCACAATTCTCCTTTAAAGCTATCATAAAATTGGATTAATTCATAGTTCTATCTTCATGAAGATGTAAAATGTGCATTAAAAAAGAACAGAGGAAGTAGAATTTCATCGTGAGTGTGTGTAAAGACTTTGTGTCATTCTTAGATTATGAAAGGATAAAAAATAAATTATTACCATTTTTAACTGTTGAGTTAAATGTTGTGCTAAGAATGTCTTTTGGTCTTGTATTATCTGACATTTCTTTCTCACTGAAATAATCCAACTCAAAATATTATTTCATACCTGTTAGAAAACAGAATTATAAGATAAACTGTGTGACCTACTGAGATCTGAAGTCTTTGAAAGAGAAATAACCACTGGGTGACTGTGCAGATTAACACTGGTATAACTGGAATTTTGTTGATATTTTCATTGATAAAATCATTGCAAAAAGAGTGCCTGGTGAGATGCCACTACTAATCAATCACAGAAAATCCCACATCCCAAGGAACACGTATTTATTCTGTGATTAAAGGGACATGAAGATGGAGAAATGAATTGGCGGGGAAACAAAGTGGCAAAGGCAGTCCATTGCCTCTACTAATGATGTGAAAACCACTTAGCTGTGGTTGCTTTAAGTAAATGAAGTTTTAATAGATTCTAAAGTAGCAGATGAGGATTTAGCACATAAGATTATGTAGGGTCAGAGAGCTTGAATGTTAAGGACTACAAGGAAGAAGGGATTGCTCTGGGTTTGTTTCTTCATCTGAGAGCTACAACAATCTCTGGAATTTCATTTCTGGAAGAATGTGGAAGTGGACTTATGGAAAACTTGTATGAAACTGAAAAATCATCTTCAGAGAACATTGCTGGGCTTCTTTCACTTGTTTCCTCTTTTTGAATCTTCGCCTTCACAGCAGATGGGATTTTTATCCCTTTATTTGGAGCAGGCTACAGAATGTTGCACCTGTCTGATAAGTGCATCATGATGTGCTTAGTTCCTCCCACGAGATGGAGCAGCAGAGCTTAATCTCTTGACACTGTTTACCCCTACCCAAAGAAAATAACATTTCCTGCAGGTGCGGTGGTTGACAGTCACCTTGCATAGGTAGTCCACTGTGGCATATATCTCGCACCTAATCAGTGGAACTAAAATTGTTCATTTTGAATGTCTCCAAACTGGATAATCTTTTATATAGTCTAATAGATTTGGACAGGTGCTAAGAATGATACGATCTACAAGCAGACTAGTTCTCATGAACTGAAAAATCCCCTCATGACTCTAGACATACAAAACGAGCATGAAGTACTGTTATGAAATTTGAAGTGATGAAGTCAGCAAGGTCAGTGCCAGAAGAAGGAAGGGAAATGAGACAGAAGGCAAACTTATCCCTCCTCTGCCTTCCAGCTTCCAGATCAGTGTCTAGATAAATTTTGATTAAGCTTCAGTTCAGGCCTGATAAAATATCTCTGAAGTCAACAAAAATCAAAGCTTAGACCAGCTGTTAAGAAGCAAAGGAATGCTGGAATCCATGGATAATGTTAGACCAGTGAAGCATCTGAAAATCTAATTCCCTGGTGGACAGGAGTTTTCTGGTGTTCTCAGTACACTGCCTCACAGAGGGAAAAAGGATGCTGTGGTAACAGTAACTGTGTACTGATAGCATGAAGAGTCCTAACAAAGTAGCAAAATTTGGTTCTTCCCAGTTTAAAGAAGGGCTGAGATAATTCACCCTAAGGCCAGTTTCCCTAGTATCAGCTGCAAATTCTGCATGGTATTCATCTGTTGGGTGCTTTAGTGTGTTGAACCAACATTTATTTTCATCCCTCATGCAGAAATGAGTCTCACCCAAGCTACAAACTCAGTCAGGAAAACATAGAGGAAGAAAAAGAACAAGTAGGGGAGAAATATTTTATAGAAAAGAGGTAAGTCAAAACAACTAATTTTTTAAATTAAAGGCTGGAGAAAAAAGTGAGCAGGAAGACCTGTATTTTCATATGACATTTTGATATTTCATTACTGTACAATTTGATTTCCTTTCATAGTATAACATTAAAGGGGGACAAAAAAGAAAAAAAGAAGAAGAGAAGAAGAAGAAAAAAAATCTCCTAAACCAACTGATAGTATAACTGATAATGACAGGATGGACAGTGAATCGTGAATTGCCACCCTGTCTCTCCTCTGTCAGAATTGGCTAATGATTTACATATATGTGTTTTGTTCAGGGTTTTATATTGACTGTATTTGTTAAAGTATAGAGCGATACAGACCCCAAATCCATCATAAGACACATTCTTTGTGACAACAAATCCCTAAAGAAGGAAGAAGAACAGAAGGAAAATATGTATGCCTTACTAATTTGCAAAAGTACTGATTAAGTGATCAAGTACAGGAGTGCTTCAGGCCTGAAGAAGTAGAACAATTAATTTTATTTTTTCTTACTTAATTTTTATTTTATTGATAGACGTAGGAAGGTTAATGAGGAAATTGAAACCTTTTACGGAAGCAAGAATAAATCTTTCTTGGCATTCTAGAACCCTTCACAGAATCCCAGAATCACAGCATTTCAGGGGCTGGAAGGGACCTCAAAAGATCATCTAGTCCAACCCTGCTGCCAGAGCAGGATCAGTCACACCAGATTACACAGGAAAGAAGTCAGTGAAAGTTTGTATTCTACAATAAGTAGTGTACTCTGATGAAGTCTCTTCAGTGGCAAAACTATCCCCAAAAGATGAAAAGTGAGGCATAAGGAATAAAACATTGACATCCACCTAGTCATGAAAGTTGAGCAACTGAGCTTCATAAGGAAATTAAAAAGACAGAAAACATTATTTTAATAGCATGTATGATTAAATGAATTTGGACCTACTTTTTCTTGCACTTCTTCACATCCACTTTTGTCCCCCCCTTTTTTTTTTTTTTTTTTTGTAACTGTGTTATCTATTTTGGCTCATAGAAAATTATTCTAGTCACACTTGTCATCTATCTAGTTGAATTAACTGTGAATTAAGTGGTTGGTTAACAAGGAAACATTCATTCCTCTTGCAAGGTTATGAAAAATCTATGGACTGGGACACCAGGTCATTTGTTAGTGCACCATTTTCCAGGCTATCCTTCAGATTATCTAAGGAGTGATGTAATTCATTCCTTTCCTGTCTTCCATTTCAGCTGCCTGGGCCAGATGAGGAGCTATCCTTGCAAAACTCAAGGCAAAAGTATTGTCTGGTGACTGATGATGGTGAGGAAAGGTTTATGGCATGAAATGAGACATTAAGCTGCTCATTTAAGCTTCAGCAATCTACAGTTTGTTTTTCTTCAGTAAAGAGGTAATTGTTTCTTCTTACCTCTTGTTCTTGGGTGGTTCCTTTATTGTTTATTTGTTTAAAGTGGTTGTCTGGTTGTTGTTATTTTTTTAATGTTTATTTTAATTTAATTTAATTTTATTACTAGCATGATGTCTAAAGGAGACCTGGGACTGTATTAAAACTGGGAAAAGAAACTTCTAATTTTTCCTAATTTAGACTGCTTTCTCCTTTTTTTAGGTATTATTGTGTAAAAGCACATCAGTAACTGAGCAGCTCTTTTGCTGAACACAAAATAAAGTCATGGTGCAGGAGTATGATTTTAATGTATGCTCTGGGAGTGAAAGTCCACTAAGAAAGCTACAGTTAATTTAACAGAACTCATAATACACACTGATTTCTCAGCCACAGGGACTTGACTTTAAACTGCCTGAAGGTCAAGCATACAACAAATGCTACAGAATCCTTCAAGAATGTGAGCCACATCACACATCTGCCACTCCTCGCTTAGAACAATTCAGCACAGTTAGAAGCCTCACTCTAAAAAGAATCTGAAGATAAAGTAAACAAAGCAAATGAATTACTCTTCTCCCTCTGGAGAGGTCACGTTCGAGGTTCATTGCTGATGCAAGATGGTGAAGCTTGCACTAGTGCCCACCTGCTAGGGATTAAACAGAGAGCTACAGTCTCCAGTGCAATCAATGCCTAGTCTTCAATGGGCTCTAAATTCATCACCGGAAGCTCTGACAAGGCAATAATCCATTCATTAATGTGTGTTAATATGTGCCCTGTGGAGCTGTCCTAACTTAAAAACAAGAGGCAAGGCGTTCACATGTGTTATTTGGAGTAGGATAGAACAGGGAACCCTTAGCTCCATGGAGAGAGGAACGATTGCAAAAGAGAGTTTTATTGCACATCTCCCAGCAGGATGTTTAGAAAATAAAGATCCAACACATGCTGCAACAATGAAGCAATTTCTTCTTGGCCAGACACAGACAGTACTACACAATTGTTCCCTTGACTTATTTGAATGGATAAGCACTTTTTTCTTGACTGCATCAAGCAGGTGTGCACATATTCAAAGAGGTTACAAAGAAGCAACTCTGATCCTCTGTACTTCTGGTTTGGAGAGAGCCAAGATGTGAAGCAGGCAAACAACCAGAAATTGAAATGCTACCCCTGTCTCTTTTCAGCTTTACACGTCAAGAAACTGAGCCAGCTCTGTCCATGGACAAGGTTCACAGGTGTCTCATTCAATAATAGTGAAATATGTTAATAATAATAACAACGAAAAACTTCTTCAACACTATGTGTGAACCCTACCTATTGCTGTAAGCTGGATTAGAGACACAGCTGAATGCCAGTTAAAACTGCTGGAAGTATAAGGACACTGAAAGAAGCCTGCATAGGCATAGAGATGTAGGTAAAAGTTGAGTAAATGTCAGATGGATGCCAGGAATCATCTAAAATCCAGTTTGGCTATGGTTTAATAAACTCAACATTTACATGGATCAGCAAGTAAAAAAATAGTATGTACTTATACATAATTAGCTTTAATTAAATTATAAAGCATTTGCATAAACATAATGACTCTTGCTCTTTGTCCATATAATGGTGACAGCTTTCCTGATGTTCTATGAAGGAAGCCTGTAGAAATTGTTAGAATAAGTTTTACTACAGATTATGGAAGAAGAAATCCAACAGGACTTCCACTACACAGTAATGAATCTTGCAACATTTGGACCATTTACATCATCTTGGATGTTTTTAAATATTATCTTCCAAAAAACCCCAAATGTCACTTTTAATGACATTTCCCCCACTCTTTAATAAAATTAGCCAGAAGACAATGTTGAAAGAAATAGATTAACAAGTCCTTAGGAGCATCAGAAAGCCTCTTTTGGTGCCAGATGAAAATGTCATTATTCTTTAAGTTTCATAATGTTATTATTCTTTAAGTTTCTTGTTTATAACCAAACTTGAATTTAGTCTGGGCCTTACCCTCCTACTTTGTAGTGATAAAGCTTACACGCCATCCATAATGTCATGAAAACACTCTTTTGAATAGCTAAAAATTGTTGATGGTTGCCCATAATGTTTAGTTTATAAGAGCTCAGACTTCTTTCTGCAATTGTTTTATTTCCATGTCTTTGTAACTTGGCTGCTTGAAATAATTTCTCAGGACCAAAAATATCATTACAGAATCAATCAGTTTGGAAAAGACCTCAGAGATCACCAAGTCCAACCTATTACCAAATGCCTAACACCTCATGACAGTTAAACCATGGATCCAAGTGCCACATCCAATCCTTTTTTGAACAGCTCCAGGGCAAGTGACTCCACCACCTCCCTGGGCAGCACATTCCAATGGCTAATTACTCTTTCTGTGAAGAACTTTCTCCTCACCTCAAGCCTAAACTTCCCCTGGCACAGCTTGAGACTTGTTCTGTCACTGGTTGCCTGGGAGAAGAGACCAACCCTCACCTGGCTACAACCTCCTTTCAGGTAGTTGTAGAGAGCAATAAGGTCTCCCTGAGCCTCTTCTCCAGGCTAAACAACTCCACCTCTGTCAACCTCTCCTCACAGGGCTTGTGCTTGGGAGCTCTAACCAGCCTCAATGACCTTCTCTGGACACAGTCAAGTGTCTTAATGTCCTTCCTAAATTGAGGAGCTCAGAACTGGACACAGTACTCAAGGTGTGGCCCAACCAGTGCGGTGTACAGGGGAAGAATGACTTCCTAGCTCCTGATGGCCACACTATTCCTGATGCAAAGTAAAATAAAAAGTTGACTGTAGTTCTGAAGAAGATTTAAGCTAGGAATTACAAATACAACACTTCCAGGAGGTGATTTCTGATCTTATGGAGGGTGCCCATGGCAGGGTTGTTGGAATTAGATCATCTGTAAGGTCTCTTCCAGCCCAAACCATGATTCTATGATTTCAGAATAAATGAATGGAAACATATTCTGCCTCTCTCTCAACACTGACTATAGAGGGAACCTAGAATAATTAGAATCCTAAGATAGATTTTCATATATATGCGTGTCTGCATGTAGAATGACTTTGAGAGAAGACACCTTGAAGGCCAGGCAAAGGCAAATAAGTGTATCTTTTATTTTCACTGTATTCACCTATGTATTTGGATGCACTGTAATAACAAGCATTGTATCATTTGCTTTTTCTCACCTAGAACAAAAAGCTGCTGTTCCCTAAATCATCATTGTAATATAAAAATAATATACAGTATAAAATTTGTATAAACACCTACTAAACTAAACCAACAACTACTTAGTTCTCTTTGCAGTGCATGGAAATGTTAGGTCTCTAAAGATAGGTTCACAGTTATTAAGGCTTATTGAAAAAGCTTTTGTTTTAATTTACATGGTATGGTGTTAGTTAAAATAAATCTATTTCATCCTTCTTAAGTATTTCTCAGAAAAATTGCTATTTAATGCCAACCACACTCAGCATAAACTGTCTTTATAACAAGGCTGTCTTTCAGTGGTCTGGGGGATATATTGTTGCTGTAAGTATTTATATATAGACACAATTTGTTTTCTTGATATTGCTTGAAGTTGTTTGACTTGTCTGAGTATCAATGCATCAAGGGAATAAAGTGACTGAATGCCATTTTCCAAAGCAAACTGTAAATGGATGACACTTATTAATGACAACCATAGAAATATTTTAATCTCCAAGCACTGTGACATAAAAAGTCAATCAAATAAAAAGACTGACACAGTTTTTATACATGAAGAGCATTGTTTTTTCTTTTGAGGCATACAGTTTCCAGAAAGTTCATATTTAGAATAAAAGATGGTGCAATAATAGAAAAATTCTGAAACCCACACTCCTCCCAAAAAACAATCAAACAAACCAACCAACCACAACAAAAATCCCAAATTTTATTTTCCTCAAGAGGAAAATACATGCTATACTGCAGTACTTGTCTAGCAACAAAGACATCACACCCTGATGGAGGAATGGAGAGATTCCAGAATTCTGTGAAATTTCACATATTTTTCCTGAGAAATCTGAATATTTTTTTCCTGAGATACATCAATTCTTGGAAAATACTCAATTTGTCTGTGCTACGCTCTGAAATATGTCTTAATCCAGCAGGTTCACAAAGACAGAAAATTCCCCATATTCTTTTATTGTTTTTCTAGTGGAATTTACCTGAATAGTTTAGAAGAATGTTGGTCTCACAGCCCAGGTCATTGTTCAATTTTCCCCCACTGCTGACAATTTCTGCTAATTGTGAAACATTTTTTTAAATGATACAGATATCTGTCCATAAAGAAATAGGCTAAGACCACAAAAACACTGTAGCTTTCAGTCTACAGATGGGAATAATTTTCAACCACTAATGACTGGAATGGAGTGCTGGCTGGAGGTGAATCACCACGTTTTCATGTTACTCATTTGAACTGTTTATTTCTTTATCTGTATGGATGTCTGTGAAGTGTCGTCAGATTATCTGCATTTGGAAACCTCAAACTGAAACATGTCAAACTATTCAGCTTAAACATTCAACTAGTGTAGTTGAGTATCCACTGATTAATTCTATTTTAAAGAGGAGGAAATGATACGCAGGATAAATAATTTTAGTGATTTTTTTTCAAACTGAACACCAGTCTACAAAGTGTCCATCCAAAGCCTTGCCTGTAGGATGATTTTCTTAGTTTAGAGCAACTAATTGAAACTGGTTGAAAATGTGTAAGGGTATTTTTCAATCAAGATAGGAATACAATGCAAGAAATGTCACAGATAATGACAAAGATTTGATAATGAATGTAAACATGGTTAAACTGATTTCACATTCTGTGTTTTTAAAAAATGATACATATAAGCACAAAAAGATAAAAGTCTGAAAGATGTAAGAAAAATACCACAGACAAAATGAATTGTGTCTGTTTTCAGCTATTATTTTTTTAAGGGAATTCAAGGATTTCTGTTCCAAGGCATAATGTCTATTTTTTTTTCCAGAATCACGAATTTAGGCTGAAATCCTTGTAACTCAGCTTCTCTAATCTTGTTCAAATTAACCTTGCAAGATGTCATTGCTTTTATTTCAATGATAAATATTTCTACTTTAGCTGTAGAATACATGATCAGCAGTCATTTAAAACATAAGAAGTTTCCCTTTGTCAGTTGAAATATGTTAAAATAATAATTTTGATAAGAAAGAAGACAAGGTACAAGTCATTGTGTTTAATCCAATATCTACCTTAATTAATGGAAATGAGATTTGCAAAAAAGTGTGGATTCTAGGTGGAGCCTCAGTGAGTTGTTTCAGTCACTGTCCTACTTCTCCTGAAAGCCTTTCGCTGTTGCTCATCACCACTGCTACCAAAATTTTGGAAAGACACAGAAACCACAGCAGGAAGCTGAGAAGAGCTGAACTGCCATATACAAATCAACACTCTTCCCCATCACTAATATTTCCCTCTAAGTTAAAAACTGTACACTCTCTCTCTTTCCCCACTTTAGGACTACCATCTCTCAGCTTGAGAATGAAAAGAGGGAAGGAAGGAGAATAAATGAAGTGGCTCTCAATCTAATATGCTGAGCAGCAGTTGGTCTGACTAGGTGGGCTTGTCTTCAAAGTGCTATCTACAGGTGGTGTTAAGCTCTCATCTGAATGCACCTGTTCCTTGTAGAAGTAGTGGCAGGGTAGAAAAAAGAAAATAAAATTATTTTTTAATCATTTTGATAATGTCTGCTGACAAGTTGTGAAATGCAGAAGCTATTTTTTTCCATTGGTGAGTTCAAATTTTGCTCAGGTAACAACATCTAGAACAAGAGGCAACCCTCAGGAAATAACTAACAAACAAACAAATAAAATCCCACACCCAACCTGTAAATGGGGAGACTGAATGAAGGATCTAAATTAGGTGACATGGATTGTCCCTTGGAGATATTGCTCTCCCTCTACTACATGAAGAGTCTAATTAAGAAGCCTAGACAACCTTTTTTTCTGCTAAAACATGCTAAAATAATCCCCCAAATTAGGTGATATGCTCAAAAACTCGTAGGAGCTTTTTAACATCACTGGGAATACTATCCAGATTTTGAGTCTAAAGCCTGAACTCTAATTATAAATTTAGTATGGCCTCTCTATGCTACGTTCTTTCCATTAATATTTACTGCTGCTACAATGTACATTCCTTTGTGATTCAGATAGCAATGGATTAATAAATTAAAATGCAGACAATAATGTTGCAATAGCTGAGCACTACTTAACAAAAAAAAATTAGATTGAAGAATTTTTATAGAAAAGATTCATAGTTTCTGAAGTGCAACCATGACCATCTGGGACAGAAGACTTTACTACCATTTAAAAGTTATTATACACCTTTATATTAAGGCCCCCATAGCAGACAACATTCTATCTTTAATATAGCAGCAGATAAGGTTTCTCCAGCAGGATTACAGGTATATTATGAGATTTATCTGTTACTTATTGATGGGTTATGTTTCAGAATGCTTGAAACACAAAAACAAGAAAGGCAATTTCTTGAAGGTCGACATTTAATTACAGACTTATCCAGTAATCCATTATTGAACTGCCTCCTCAGATGGGCTCTGTCCAAAGGCTTATACCTAACTGTATAATTTTTCATTGGATTTAGTTTTAAAGGCTGACCAAAGGCTTTGAAAATGAATGCAGGTCTAGAATCACAGAATCTCAGAATGTTAGTGGTTGGAAGAGACCTCCAGAGATCATTGAGTCCAACTCCCTGACAAAAGCAGGATCACCTAGGGCAGTCCTCACAGGAATGAATCCAGGAGGGTCTTGAAAGTCTCCAGTGAAGGAGACTCCACAATCTGGGCAGCCTGTTCCAGTGTTCCGTCACCCTCACTATGAAGACATTTCTCCTCATATTGAGGTGAAACCTATTTTCAAGTTAGTATCCATTGTTCCTTGTCCTTATCTTTTGTCATTGATGTATTTGAAAATGTTCTTCTTGTTCTCTTTCACCTCCCTGGTAAAACTTAGTTCCAAGAGAGCCTTGGCCTTTCTTCTCACATCTCTGCATTCTCTGGCAATATTTCTATAATCCTCCCAATTGATGAAACATTTTTGTCATGTATTGTAAACTTCCTTTCTCTTTGTGAGTTTTTCCAAGAACTTGTAGTAATATGGTTTTGGTGTTCAATCACCTCAGAAGCACTACATGCACAGCTTCCAGGCCAAGATGTTAGCAGGTGAAGACATTTATTACATTACACAGCAAAGTTATATACTCTTTCAGAGTCACGTCTTAATTGGTTATTTTCTATTGGCAGGCATGTAATTAAGCCATACAATGGGTTAAAATATCAAAACAATATTTCAACACATCCAACCAGATTCTGCCAAGTCTTTCTCCTCAGTTATAAGATGCATACATTCTTTTCTAAGTCAAAGATTAAACATGGCCTTCTCTAACTCAAGCAAGGGCAAATCTTCCCCTACATTTCCCGCTTTCTTTCTCTCAGTTACTGATAAGGTAATTCCTAACTCAAGGGCAAAACATAGCTGTTCCAAAGCTATCTGAAAACAACCCTTCTCCTACAAGAGCTCCCTGCTAAGCCATGCAGGTCTCTTGCCTCCCTTACTTGATTTTTTTTTTCTTTTTCAAGGGAATACATTTCTCCTGAGCTTGGAGATGGTAATGTTTTAATATTAACCAGCTCTTTTGGGCCCCTCTTCCTTCTAGAGCCCTAGCCCCCTGGATACTTCTAAGTAGAGTTTTGAAAAGGACAAAGCCCTCTTAAAGTCCAGGGTTGAAATTTTACTTATCACCCTGCTTCTTTGTCTTTTGATATTAAACTCTAATGTGTCATTGCCACTTTAGCCAAGAATACCCTCAACCCTAGTATCTACAACCAGTAAATATTTGGAACCAGCAGGTGTTTGTTAATACAAGGTCCAATATCATGCTTCTCCTTGTTGTTTCTTCAGCTACCTGCAGCAGAAAGTTGTCAACAATGCACTGTAGGAACCTTTTAGACTGTTTATACTTGGCTGTGTGATCTTTCCAACTAATATCAAAGTGATTGAAGTCACCCATGAGCACTAGGGCACTTGATCTTAAGGCTACTTCCAGATGCCTGTAGGAGGCCTCATTGATAGCTTCTTCCTGGTTTGGTGGTCTGTAGTAAACACCCACAATCGTATCATTCATGTTTGTGTGTCCTTTGACTCTTACCCATAAGCTTTCAATGCTTTTATCATCTCCCCCTGGATGAAGCTTGATGCTTGTAGTTGCTTACTCACATAGCGAGCAACTCCACCACCTTATCTTGTCAGTCTATCCTTCCTGAAAAGTACATAGTTGTCCATTACCACATTCCAGTCATGCAAGCTGTCCCACCATGTCTCTATAATCACGATGAGATCATAGCCCCACAACTGCACCCAGATTTTTAGTTCATCTTATTTCCCAACAAAATGCTTACATGTTGCCATAAGAGCATCAGTCTTTAGTAGAATATAAATCTTATTCAGTTGGTTTGCTGATTATCCTTTGCGATGTACTTTATTTGATGTAGATGTCAACAAGAAAATCCAGCATTTTAAACAAAAGTTTCAAAGAAATTCAGCAGCCCCATCTAAATCTCTCCAGCAAGGTCAAAAACATGTGTTTTATTTCTTTTAGGTAGGTGAATATCTGTAATTTGTGTCCTTTTGAAAATAAAGGAAAATAACACAAAACCTTAGTCATTCTTATACCCACCTGACTTGAAAAGAGAATAAACCTTAGAATATTGCCTAGATCAAACTTACTGATAATAAGTGGAAAACAATGAAAATAACAAACAACTTTTTTTTTTTTTTTTTTTTTTGGTGGTATATAGTAAAGTATCAATGCAAACCCCCAAGACTGGATAGAGAATGAATGAACAATACACCAGTAATCAAAGTATTTAATCTTCTTTTAAGACAATTTCACAGTATACCCCTAAGGCAAGTGATGGAAATCCAGTTGTTAGGTAATAGGCAACTAATCAAGAGTTTGCCACCATGTAAAACCAAATCAAGTTTGTCTGAAACTGTGAAAAACTTCAAACTAAATAAAATATTTCTGAAAACACTGCAGTTCTGCTGTCCTTTCTCAGATTTCCAGAACAATAGCCCAAAGCTTTTCAGAAATCAGAATTTGCATATGGTTGCACCATCACTACATTATTGCCATAACATGTCCTGAAAAAAGGTTGAGTAGAAATCTGACTTGAATGTCTAAGACATGACATCTCTCAGATGCTTTATTGAATTTGATATTTACTACCAGTCCCACTTCTGTCCCAGGTCAATTCAACTCAGAGTTAAGCCAAGGCTCACAAATATGAATGCAAAGAATATGCTGACTTCAGTGTGTTTGAATGAAAGTGTATCAAAATCTGGCAATGATTCCTGTCATGGAAGATAAAATGGCCAAGCCTGCCATGGGGATGAAACAAAGCAAAGGAAAGCTCAAACACTAATGCTGGCTCTTCTGTGAGAAATTCTGCTTTTCACCTTAAGATCAGGCACAAGATGGTGAGCTCATGTATTTAGGTTGATAGCAAAATCAAAATAATACGTAAACAGTTTTGTCTTTCTGGGATATAGAGTAATAAACCCTTCATGCTCTGAAGCTCTCCTTCATTAGGAAATGATCTGTTTGTGCTGATACATTGTATACACTTGTTTATTTAGGCAAAGGTTTTTGGCTTTCTGCTCTATTCCTGAGAGCTCACATCTGCAAGAAGATATGAGGTTATGGGTTTCTGTTACATTAGGAAATTTGGTTTATCTTTCTAGGACAACAATAAAGCTTCCTCTTGAGTGTAGTAAAGATCTATGATTATTCAATGCCAAAGCTAACTTCCCAAGTATTGTGATTAATTTTTCTTTTAGAAAATTATGTTCTGCTGCCTGAAGCAACCACATGAGGTTCACAAGTGAAAAGATTCCATTCTGAATATTGTCTACTGTTTGTAGACACTCTGGGATTAAAAGGTCCACAAGAAATGCTAAATGAATTAGAACCTCAGATACAATGTAAGGCTACATGCATTTTCAGTGGCATTTGTGTTAATATCTCAGAACATTAAACAAATTCATAGTCACTGTACCCAAATCTGAAAATTGCCCATTGTTTCTGCACCTTCTTATTTTGAAGTATATCCATTTTTCAAAGTAATTTTGTGCTGACAGCTCACAAAATATTAATTTCCTACAGCTCAAACTTAGTATTATGTTTATTTTGACACAAATCCATATTTTGAATTCTAAGTCAAGCACAACATTAAATAGTGTCTCCTTGTCCTGGCTAAAAGCAGAGATACTGCTATAAGTTTGTTTCAGCAAAAGCAAAGACTTTGAGTTCTCTACTTTTTCCCTCTACCTCAGTTTGGCTGAAGGCAACATTGTCAGCTAAGATGCAAAATGGTTACATCTGACAGGCTGAATGTCGGTGTCAAAGCCTGACCTGGATTTGCAAAGGGAGGCTCATTACAAGCACACTTAGCCAGGCACTCAATCTTCAGTATCACTTGTCATCATTCATAGTTCAAACCAACATTAAGTCAATACCCCTCTGCTAGTCTCCTATGAGTCATTCTGCAGGGATGAAGTGTTAAACTGTGAAGTTTGGACAGCTCTATTTTGAGTTTGGTCAGTATTTGTTTAACCTGTACTGCCAGAAATGCTATAAATCCATCTTGTTCAATTTCATATGTACTTTTTTTTTTTGTTTACTAAACTTTCCAAAGGTCAATACAGTCATACTCCTCCCTGAAACGATTGCCCTCTCTTACGTTACACATCCAGGATGGGAGATGAGATACGGGAACAGCAAAAGGCATCAGGAAATCCAGACTGGAAGAATAGCCAAGACTAATACACCTGCTAAAGTATGTGTTCCAGTTATTTTTCTACTGAAAATAAAATATTAAATACAAACAAAAAACACCAACAAAAAATCCAACCAAAAAAAAAAAAAAAAAAAAAATTCCAACAAAACCAAAAAATCAGCCCAGATCTCACATCATTCTTATTAAGTAGGTGGTCATGTAACAATAACACTGCATCACAGGAGATGATAGTCAAGACAATTAATATCAAACTGACAAGAAAGTAGTTAAATGTGCTATCTGCAATAATGTTTTTAGTAGGTGGATGAAGAAGTCAGGCTACTAGTTTGCTGTGAAATTATTCAGTTTTTATACAAGAAAAAGCTCATTGTGGACACCTATATTTGAGAACAATGGTACTTAACCCTTTCAATCTAGATCAGATGCTGAACACAAGATTTTCATGGGAACAGAATTCCCACACAAAATTTCTGTGATGATATTTCTATCTCAGTAGGATACATACTCAGTGTAATGGTGCATACCTCTGGTTCAAAATCTCTAAAGTAAAGCTGGTCAATCTTTGCAGCAGGGCCTTCTGTAAGCCTCAATAGGACTGTAAATTCAAGAAGAAAATATCAGGTTTCCTCTCATAGCTATTGTCCATGAAAAAGAGTATCATATAATAGAGATATCTATAGTAAGTGAACAATCAACTGGTTTTTAGAAGTTAAAACTCTTTTTTATTTAAGTCTTTCTTTCCTGAATATAGAAAAGTATGGAGAAATATCAAATACTACACAAAATACCCCCACAGAACCAAAAACAAACACACACACCCCAAAAAACCAAACCATATCAAACAAAACAAAAAAAACTCCAATCCAATGACAATTACAGAATATTTTATAAGTATGTTTTATGTTAGTGTAACTAAGTGGATAATCAGTCCCTTAGACTCTGACTCAGGGTGCTTTAATCTGTACACGGTTACAAAATTAGAAGTCATAGAAGGATTTGTCTACAAGCTGTTTGTTCTTAATACAGCTTTGAAGGACAGACAGAAGCCTCATATATATCAACATATGAATAGTAAAGTAACTTTTTTTGTTGTTAAAAACTTCAGAGGATTTGTTTAGGTTTTTTTTTTGCAATAAATCTAGGAGTTTAATTTCAGAAAACAAAGTAAGCTTCAGACAAGATTCCATATATATGTTTATTGACAAAATTATCTTGTAGGAATTTCTTCAGGACTAGATCATCTTTCACAAAGTTTTGCTAATGCAAAGGTGAATCCAATGCTATTAGTGTCTTAATTTCAAAATAATAGATTTGGCTAGAAATTTTTCTTTGTGTGCAAAAGGCATTGTTGACAAACTTTTCATAAACAATCTTGTTGACAATGTTTTCTGTCATTCAGCTTAAGTGAAAGAGGAAAATAAAAGGATCACAGAAATCCTTTGTTCATTGTTGTTACTTTAGAAAAATAAACTAATGATGCTTTGCAATCTCACATTCTTCGTCTGGCGACTGTAGATCACAATACACAACTTAGTAGTAACTCAATTATCTCTGTCAGCTGCCATCTGGGTTTTTTTAAAGGAATAGGAAGAAGAGTGCAAAACCTGAGCTGGCTTTGAAAAACTAGAAAACAAACTAGTTCATTTTTCTAAACTCAGAAAAATATTAGTGTTCCTCTGGATCTGGTTAACAGCAATTGCTAAAGCAATAGAACTATTCCTTCTAACAATTTCTATTTTGTCTGACTCTGAAACCTCCAATGCCATAGCAAACGTAAAGATAATCTAAGCAGAGCCTCAAAATCTGGTCACCCCTCTCTTGGAATGAAGCATTTCCTTATTGCTGCTTTTTCTCTATAACATGTCTAATGGCCCCTTTATTTGAGGCAAAATCCAACAAAACAATGTTATAAAAAATATCCCCTGATATAAAGCAATTATAATTTTTGTCTAGGAAAAACAGCCAGAAGCTGAAATGTGAAAGCATCTCTGTCCTCTCAATGAACAGAGCAGGTTAAGGGAAACCTAGGTACTGTGACATTATTGTTAACTGCCACTGGTTCAGGAAAGTCATAGTATCAGTCAGGGTTGGAAGGGACCACAAGGATCATCTAGTTCCAACCTCCTGCCATGGGCAGGGACAGCCCACACTAGATCAGGTCAGCCAGAGCCTCATCCAGCCTGGTCTTAAATACCTCCAGGGATGGGGCCCCAGCCACCTCCCTGGATAACCCATTCCAGGGCTTCACCACTCTCATGATGAAGAAACTCCTCCTCACATCTAGCCTGAATCTCCCCACCTCCAGCTTCATTCCAATCCCCCTAGTCCCATCACTACCTGAGATCCTGAGAAGTCCCTCCCCAGCCTTCTTGTAGGCCCCCTTCAGACACTGGAAGGCCACAATGAGGTCACCTCGGAGCCTTCTCTTCTCCAGACTGAACAGCCCCAACTCTTTCAGTCGGTCCTCACAGGAGAGGTGCTCCAGCCCTCTGATCATCCTTGTGGCCCTTCTCTGGACACGCTCCAGCATGTCCACATCCCTCCTGTAATAGGGGCTCCAGAACTGGACGCAGTACTCCAGGTGGGGTCTCACCAGAGCTGAGTAGAGGGGGAGAAGCACCTCCCTTGACCTGCTGGCCACAGTTCTCTTGATTCTGCCCAGGATCTGATTGGCCTTCCGGGCTGCAAGTGCACATTGAGGGCTCATGTTGAGCTCCTCATCCATCAACACCCCCAAGTCTCTCTCCTCAGGGCTGCTTTCCAGCCAGTCACTGCCCAGCTTGTATTTGTGCCTGGGATTGCCTTGACCCAGATGCAGGACCCTGCACTTGGTCTTGTTGAAGCTCATGAGGTTGGCTTGTGCCCACCTCTCCAGCCTGTCCAGGTCCCTCTGGACGGCATCCCTTCCCTCCAGCGTGTCCACTGCACCACACATCTTGGTGTCATCAGCAAACTTGCTGAGGGTGCACTCGATGCCACTGTCCATGTCACCCACAAAGATGTTGAACAAGACCGGTCCCAGGACTGATTCCTGAGGGACTCCGCTTGTCACTGGCCTCCACTGGGACGTGGACCCATTGACAGCCACTCTTTGGATGCGGCCATCAAGCCAGTTCTTTATCCATCTAGTGGTCCACCCATCAAACCCATGCTTCACCAGTTTGGAGATCAAGATGTGGTGCGGGACAGGAAAGCCTAAGGAGACTGCTACAGTGTATATGGGCCCTCAGCACTGCTTCAATTGAATCTGGATTTATTGTTTCCTCTGTAAATATTCCTGGGACAGGAAGGGACAAAAGGGGCATAAGGATATTGCAGTCCTTGAACATCCAGACCTGGAAATTCTGTTTCATTTAATATAGCTTAAAATCTATGCATATCAGAGCAAGAGAATGTAGGGAGAGGAGGAGCTAGAAAAGAAATGCATATGATCAGTTTGACAAGCAGCAGCTGATGAGATTGGTATATCCTAAAGGAAAAGAATACTTGCTAATGTAGCTTTTAAGTTGGAAAACCATACAAGACCTCCACTTAACTATTTAGCCTCTTAAATAAATAAATAAGTGAAGAAACAAACAAACAAATAAATAAATAAATGGTGCTTTAAAAAACTGCCTCAGATAAGATTTCAGGCCAAAATTAGCATTTAAACGCTGTACAGTGGGTTTGTTTTTAATGCACTCAAAGTGGTCGTAAAAATACATTTACATATGTTCAGTAATTAATGCCATAAAGCATTCACGCACAGACAATAGTGGGACTATAATTGTATCTCTCCCAGTCTGTCTGTGCAACTATTTTTACCATACGACGTCTTTTTTTTTTTTTTTTCAGCAATCAAAAGTTTTGCTTTAAATAGTTCCAATCAGAACTTGCATTATTATGCCAAGATTTTCCAATAGTTGAAAGACTATTTATGCAACATTAAGTTTTAATAATTTTAGTTCTTTTTTGTTGAGAGTGCTGCACATATGCATCATATTATATGAGAAGTTGCCTTGTGTCTCGGCATTGTTTGGTTAAAGGGACTGAAGTAGACCATCATTTCACTTTAATTCCCTATTTTCTACCCCATGTGGTGCATAGTACTGGGTAGTTTACTTAAAATGTATTTTTTCAGTAAATACAATTATCTCCAAAGACTGGGTTACAAAGGAATATATAAAGAAGCACACAAAAATCAAATACAAACCTTCCTATTGCAAAAGCAGATTGAAGGCTGGTTGATATATCACATGTATGTTCAGCACAATCTAAGATGGACTTCAGAAATGTTTGAATAAGTGAAAATGCCTCTAAGAAATGCAGGATAATTATTACATTACTATCACCTTGTATTGTTAAGCATTAATTATTTACTGCAATATATTTGGAGGCAATGAAGTATTCATCACTACAGAGCTGTGATACGATAAATGGTCTTTAAGAATGTGTTTTCTACTAGAGCCTAATCCTGTTCCTCGTCACTGGAAGTTGCTGCTCCAGTGTAGGTCTTTCTCAGCTGCAGCAGACATATGATATTAAGCCACTTTTCATTGACTACAAGGTTTTATTACAATTTGGACTGTATTTAGCTGAGACAGAAAGTAATCAAGCTACTGTAGTAAATTCAAAACTGTGCCTAGCACGCAGAGTATTAACATCGACCATATCACTGCAGAATCCCTTTTGCTTTATCCTTTAATTCATTCAATTCTTTTTGGCTTGTGCTGGAGGGAATTTTCCTGGCTCTTTACGGATCATTTAAGAGGAAATGTTGAATCCTACTGGAGTCTGGAGCCAGAGTATTTTGGCTCTCTGCTCTATAACTATAGGAAGGCAGATTCATTGCCACTGCCTTAGCATGAGCCTATCTCCTTATTATCAAGAACCAATACAGGCTGCAGCTTGCATTACCACCCACATTTCTGTGCGCCTGGAGTATGTTCCTTTGTTGTGGCAACATTGCTAAGATTAATTGATCTGTAAATACAGTCTGTCAACAAAAATCAGGAGTCCACTCTTCCTACCATAAGCCCAGAACTGCCAAGTGATTTTGCTTTTCAAGCTTAATAGAAGTGTTTTATGCTTTATGGCAGCAGCAGAATTAAATGTACTGTGAAAAGTTGACTGCTGCATTAGACACAAAATTGCTCCTGAAGTGCTGCAATAGAAATACATAGTGAATATAGCAATTACATACATTTCAAAGGATTTTCAGTAAAATTCTGTGATAAAGGATGTTTAGATCACTTTTTAAAGGGGTAATGCTTAGTAAATGTAGTTGGGCATATGGGAAAAAAATAAATCAAGTATGTATGACTAACCAGAAGTTTTTCTGAATGTCATAAAATACATGGCTCTATTTTATGAAAGACTGAAAGTACCAGAAGAACTCAGGTCCCCAAAGAAAGAAAAGGCCAGTTCCAGAGCAGGCATATTGTGTTAGAACTAAAAATGCAGTATAATTCTCAGTATTTCTATCTACTCATTTTTCTTTTGTCATCTTTCCATGTGCATTTGACTTACCCTGAGGCCTTAAACATCTGGCAAGATTTATAACAGCTTTAATGAGTCAGAAAAAAATCAGAAGACATTTGCAACTTGTAAAAGCATCCTTTTGATTCAAATTGATGGCATCTTTGTAGTCAATCTGCTAATGGCTTGTGTTCAGCATCAGCCTGACTATTTATTTAGACAGAATTCCCCACTGTGGATTTTATTATTCCAGCAATAATAGGAATGTGCCATTGAGTGTCTAACATTAAATGTGTATCTAAATGTGTATCTGCTACATTTTGCTGGGTAAAAATACTGGCTGTATGTCTGGACCCAAAGAGCAGTAGCAAATGGAGTTATATCTAGTTGGCAGCTGGTCAAAAGTGATGTTCCCAGGGCTCAATATTGGGGCCAGTTCTCTTTAATATTACCATCAGTGACCTGGATGAGGGGATTGGATGCACCCTCACTAAGTTTGCAGATGACACTGAGCTGTGGGGTATTGTTGATCTGCCTGCAAGTAGGAAGGCTCTGCGGAGTGATCTGGACAGGGTGGATCAATGGGCCAAGGCCAATAATATATGAGATTCAACAAGGTCAAGTTCTGGGTCCTGCACCTAGGTCACAACAAGCCCAAACAATGCTACAGGCTTGAGGAAGAGTGGCTGGAAAGTTGCCCAGTGGAAAAAGACTTGAGGATTCTTGTTGACAGCCACCTGAACGTGAGCAAGCAGCATACTCAGGTGGCCAAGAAGGTGATCTACATCCTACTGTATCAGGAACAGTGTGACCAGAGGAGTAGGGAGGACATTGTCCCCCTGTACACAGAACTGGTGAGGAGACACCCTGGGTACTGTGTTCAGTTTTGGACCCATCACTCCAAGAAAAGTATTGAGGTGCAGGAGCAGGTCCAGAAAGTCAATAAAATTGGTGCAGGATCTAGAGAAGAAGTCTTCTGAGGAGCAGCTGAGAGAACTGCATTTGTTTAGTCTGGAGAAGAGGCTGAAGAGAGACCTTATTGCTGTCTACAACTACCTGAAAGGAAGTTGTAGAGAGATGGGAATCAGTCTGTTCAACCAACTAAGAAGTGGTAGAACAAGAGAAAATGGCCTCAAGTTGTACCAAGGGAAGTTTAGGTTGGACATTAGGAAGAAATTCTTCAATGAAAGGGTTATCAGGCATTGAAATGGCTTGCCTAGAGAGGTAGTGGAGTCCCCGTCCCTGAAGGTATTAGAGACATGCAGATGTAGTGCTTAGGAATATGGTTTAGTCAGGAACTTAGAAACTTGTTAGGTTAAGAACTGAGTGGATACTTTTAATTTTAAAGGATAAAGTACTCTGCTGAGTCTTTGTGGGAATAGGGAAGGTGATGGTGAATTAGGTGTGCATTCCTACAGCTAAATTGTTTGTGGAGATGCATTCCACTTCCAATCAAGGAGAGTGTTAACTGAATTTGTCAAAGAATCACAGAATCATCTGAGTTGCAAGAAACTTCTTGAGATCATCTAGTCTAACTCTCCTCCTTATTCCTCAGGTGTTTTATGTACAGCTGTGTTCTACATTAAAAAACAACAAAACAACCAAAGCAACCCTATCAAACAATTAATAAACAAAGAAAAAAAAAACACACCAAAACAACCCAAAACCAACCAACCAAATGGAAAAAAAGAGGCCAACCAAACAACCCACTCTGCATTAAGAGATCTCTAGTCTCAATAACTGGTAAGAGGTGAGAGGCAGAACAGACCTGGAGGGAAAAGTGGGATAAGCAACTTGAATCTGAAACACTGCTGGTTTATAGGAAGTAGGGAAAGATGTGCATAAGGTTTTGCTATACGTAGAGGTAACTTTGCAATTTTCTGTAACATTCCTCCCCAGAGAACAATTTGCATATTTCTAAAGAAATTCTTTAGACATTGTTTCTTAAATTTATGTGCAGCTTTTTCCTCTCCAATAAAATATTTTATAAGTTTTGTGTATTTAACATCCAATATATGCACACTATATGTTACATTAGGGCACAACACTGCACCCAAATTTTACAAACACTGGCCAGTGAATGTGCATCCTGTCACGTGGAATTGTTTATTCATTTAGAGGAAACTGGAGCCTGTGGACCTTGATTCGTAATTCCCATTTTGATACTTACAATATTTTTCCTTCCAGTCATACAGTGCACATTTTTCTGATTTAAAAAGATGTTTTCAGAGGTAGGTCACTGTTTTCATGTCCCCTTTGTATGACTTAAAATGTTCAGCTGGGACCCAAATACTTAAAGTTGTTAAGCATCTGAAGCAAGATGTTGAGAGCCCTTAAATTACTACTCTGCCAAGATAGGTGAAATGGTAAACAGCACTCAAGCAATCAAATCTCCAATTTCAAGTTTCCTTTTAAAGAATAAAAGGTCCCTAGAAAATATTTCTGCATTCCTCTTCATCCAATTTTCCTTTGCAATTCAAACGCAAATATGACTTGTTTGTAATAACAAACTGAGGTGGAGGTGAACCAAAAAATCGACTCTTAAATGGCAATCATTGAATGTACAACCATGAATTATGCAGTGAACTCAGTCTGATCCCGTGAAAGGGGATTGCAATATTAATGTCACATTACCCTTCCTTCCCCAGTATAGGAGAACTGACATAAACCAGCTTGGAACAAACCCCTATTAGACATTAACGATTTGCCGTGCAGGTTAGATTCTTGTCAGATAAACTCAGAGTTAAAACATCCCATTTACTTGGTACCTTGTTTCCTAGAAAAGGAAGTTAGGAAAAAGCCACAGAAATCCAATCTGTGAAACATTAGGGAGTCCAAAGAAATTCCTCTTTCCCCCAAGTGTGTTCTCCTGTTTTATATGTCTGTAAAAGGGATGCATGTATTTGTGGTGAAGAATTTGAAGATATCTGGTGAATAACAGGAGCAGAAAACAAAGATGCATAGCACACTCATGTATAGACATATGTATACACACACACACATACACACACATTTTAAACCTAATCTTTCATGTATTTTAATGCTAGGAAGACATTTCTATAAGTATTATGAAATAGAACTGAGACATCAGCATTAATAACTCTATGTTTTATACATCTCCACACAAGTATTGTTCTTCACAGATTTACCCACAGTAAAGGTCACCTTTCTCTCTCCATAAGGCAGATTTTATTATTTAGCTTCCCTTGTCCCTCATTTCACACATGTCCTGACATCCATTTCTTCATTCCTCTTCAGAGTAAGGTAACAAAATATTAATGCATGGGGCTAGCCTATGGTTCATAATGTGATGGTAGTCCCTGTTCATGTAAAGGCAAATTATAATATTGGACTACTCTTGCGCTGAATACAGAAGATACTTCACTCAACAGATGACTATTTTCAGTTGTGATATACAAGTGGTGAGAAGATGGTACAAAATACATGTCCTTCCAAAAGGAGCAAGGATGTAGATAGTCCCCTAACTGATCATAAGCATGTTAATTTCTGAGGTTTATGATGCAGCCTTATGAAATGGAAGCAAGTGGATTTACATCAGTTTTCTTGGACTAATTCCCCAGGATTCTGGAGAATCATGCTAAAGTTTCTTATTTCTCATTATTTTCATTGGTAATTTAGTATTTTGCAAAACTGAGCCTTCTTACACCTGTGGGTTTCAAATTATGTTTCAAACTATCCAGCACTTAGAGTGAACTATTTCAATAAGACACACAAAAATGAGCCTTTCTCTAGTACAAATCTGCAAAATGAATACTGCATACACTCCAGAGAAGTATCTGAAATATACAATGAAATTTATCTCTTACAATTCAGACTCTCTTCTCATATTCTCTTATCCTCATTTTGCCCTTTCTTCCTTCTTCTCTGGTTTCTTTTCCCCACTTCGACACCTCTTAAACATGCTCTGTTTTCTTACTGCTGGGAGAAGTTAAAATATCACTCTGCCATTTCCCAGACATTGATGCTATTTGTGATTCAGATTACTTCAGAAGCCACTGAAAGAAATGAAATGCACTGGGGTGTTGGTGATACTTTTAAAACACTAGCTTTGCCTATTAAAGCCACAAAGTTGACATTGCCATTTTAAAGAAGGTTAAATCAGACTGAACTTGTAGATTCCTCTGAATTACATTTCATTTGATTTAACTCATCAGATGAAAATGTTCTATAGCTTGTGTAAATTCATCCCTTTAAATTTTTTATAAGCCACATATTCTGTCAGTGATGAAACAATGATTTATTTAAATATCATGACATTTTTGTAGAAGATGTAACTACAAAAATTAGGAGAGATGAATAATTATTTTTCTCTGTGGTGATACCACAGTGGTTCCTCTCATATTCTGACCTTGATTAAAGATTTCTATTGGCAATAAAATCTTGAATTCAACAGGTTTCAAGATCAGTCCCAGTATGAGGAGATTCACTGTTCACTGAATATTCAAGAATGTTAACTCTGCGCAACTGAAGGCTCATTTTCAATTATCAGGTTAAATTATCGCGTATACATATACTGGCAAGATGGACAGTGGCAAAATCACTCTAAGTAATTAATGAAACAAGTTAAAAGGAGAACTGAATTAAATCACAATACAAATGGAGCCCTAGTTTGGGTTAGTACATCTTATTATCCATTGCTTACATATTACAATAAATCCTTATCGCTATGCAGTTAAGAAGATTTAACTTCTTTATTTCTTTTAAGATATTTTTAATATTTTTTATGTATCATTTTTATATTTCACATCATCTTTCACCATCTACTTATGCCATAGCAGTAAATACAAATTTTGAATAGTTTTTATTTTTTGTTCTCTTAACTGTCTAGACCGTTGATGAAGAAAAATTTGACAATAGTTGACTTTCTGTGTTCTGTGCTAGCTTCAAAGCAAGCAATGGAATTTGTAAAATCACATATGACAAGCAGTCTACAAGTTAGCAGGGAATAAACACGGAGCAGTGCTCTTGTATAAAACAGAGGTGTTGATGTTATACCACTCTCTTTTCCCCTGAAACATAAATCAAAAGAAAAAAAAAAAAAAAAAGAAGTTTATTTACAGGGTTTTTCTACCTCACATCTAATCTAAATCACTACAAATCTTCTACAACTTTTATATAAAATTAAATGTTATTATGAATAGCTTGATTAGTACACTGGGTGAAAATTGATTCAAGGCTGAGATACTCAGTGAGAACCTAGATATCAGGGAATGAATATTACATTTCATGTGGTGCATCAGAAAAATATTCTGGAAGAACTGCAAGGAAATGATGAACAACAGCTCTTACAGGAGCAATCCTCCACTAGCATTTGTTTTCTGGTTTAGTTCTTTCTCCATTTATTTCCCTTTAGTCCATATTCAGAATGTTAATCCTTGAACAGTTCAGCAACTCAGTACTGCTTCAGTAACTCTAAAAGTTATTTCCCAATAAATTTTGAGAGAAGTATACAAAGAAGGATAAGAAGAGAAGAAAAAGTAATAAAATGACTAATAAGAAGAAAGAGTTAATCACTAAGCTCCGCATTTATGCCATGGAACAAGATCAAAGGAACTCAACATGGTTGACAAGTTTATCTATCTTAGTAGCATTCTCTTCAAACCAGCAGCAAATGATGGTGAAATATTTCTCTGCTTTTCTAAAGAGAGTTCATCCTTTGGTCATTTTCAAACTTATGTTTGTATTTTGGTGTAGATGGGAATGTTCTAATGACTGCTCTTCCACAGTTACCCCAGTCTTCAAATTTATCAGTGCTGTCTGTACATGAATGTTATAAACTTGTATGGCTACACAGCACATATACTATTTGCAGAAACCACCTCTGTATTACCCTCAGAAATGTCTCATTTCAAGTGGGCTAGGTAAAAAGCTAAGATGGAAAAGTTGAGGATCCTTGCACAGATATTTTTTGTTTCTTATGGCCAGTTTAAGTATGGCAAAAGCACACCTTTAGGCCAAAAAAAAAAGGATTTTTGGAATACCCCGAAATCCTTCCGTAAAGCTTTACAAAACACTAGCAGTAATGGGGAGAAAATGAATTTCAGGTAAAACAAAATCAAAGGTAAACCAGTTAAAATGCTATAATAGAGTGCACAACTAAACCACAGACAAAGTGTCTTCCAAACACCCAAAATTATGCATGTCTTTGGTTTTGTACCAATGCATGTTCTTCGTAAATTAAATGACAATGGAAGTAAATATACATAACTTGCATAACTATATTTTTATATTGTAGAACATATTAAAAAGAAAACAAAAAATATGGCCACAAATGCTATTTTTGCTACACAACAAGTGGGAGGATGGTATAAGAGTTAGGTGTAAAGAAAACTAATTAATTCTTATATGATAGACTGCTGTTAATTAATATACTCTTTTTTTCTTTTCCCCTACAGTTCACCCTTCTCTTGCATTTAATGCAGAAACCATCTTTAGAATTAGGGTTATTACTGGTTCTTATTTACTGCTGTATTTTTTGAGTATCCCTTATTACACAAATGCAATTGCAGTGTTGTAATCCCTTTATCAGTCTTCTGACAAGCCATATCTGGTTTATCCCCTTTGCCCAGACATACCAGCTGTGCCAGCTGCCTGCAATTTTAATGTGAGCTGTCAGAAATAGGGACTTTGGCCATCAATTATTTGTGAAGAGTTTCATTGTTGATCCATAAGAAGACCAAATATTTGTGAGTTTAGCATCTCCAGGGAGACCACATAGACCACTTTCCCAGCACAGATGTATGTGAGGCAGCTCCAAACACACACAATTCCAAATCACCTGCTGCACTGCATTCTCCCATTAAGAATTCTGCATCCACTTGATGTAACCTCTGGGATACACACTAAGAACAGTACAGGGTTTCACATAGAACATGGATAATGCATACTGACATGCTTTGGATTTTTCTTTCCCTCACTCTAGAAGATATGTGAGTCTACAAATAGGCCTGCATTGTTCCTAGGTTCAGACATGTAATTGGTTTTCAGTGTGGCTTGAGTTAATAACGACTCTGGTAGGAGGGCTTTGGGGGCTGCTGAGCAAACAGCTGCAACAAGCTACTCGGCTCCATTACAAGCAAGAATATGAAGTGTCAGAATACTCAAAAACTCAGTGAGGATACAGAGAACTATTTGTTCATACAGTTGACTGGTCTAGCAAGATAAGGCATGAGAAATTAAACGTAACTTCTATTTAACTTGTAGCATCCAAAACCGTTATTTTCCACTTGTTTGTATTAGTTTTCTTGCTTGCAGCTGTGATTTATATATCAAAATACTAGGAAAACTGGATGTATGATTGTTCTCCATTTCTTCTTTTTCTCTAAATTTTTTTTAACTGAATTTCCTGAAGTTTTTAAGACTTAGTGATAACATTTTTTTCTGTCCCAGGGAAAAAGAAAAAAAAAAGTATTTCCTGAAATAGCGGTTGGAAATTATGTTTAAAAGTCTCCTATTTAAAATTCCATTAAAATAAACAAAAATATGCCCTCCTCCCTCTGTGAGCTCTAAACAAGGAGTCAAACACTTAGTAACAGGTGAGCAAACAGCTAAGTGGAGGAACAAGTGGGAGGACAGCAAGATATCAATGCAGGTGTTGCTTCATATATTGTCACAGCTTAATAATCAGAGAGGATCAAGTAAGGACTGTCTTCTGGTTTGTGTTTAGGCAGAATAATTAGAAAAAATGATAATTAAAAAAATCTGTTCTCCAGGATGTTCAGTGACAATGTTTTGTGTTGAGCATTCCTTCCCTAAGACCTATGAGTTTCTAGTCTCTGCACAAATGAAAACAATTTCAGGCTGTACGTTTTATGCATTGGTAGTTATAAAAATTGAAATTGGTAGTTATAGAAATATAACCCTAGTTATATTTCTAGGGTTAGTTAGAGAAGTTAATGTTAAGTTTGATAAGTTCCTGGGTGCATTAGGAACAAAAACAATTTAAAATGAAAAAAAAACAAACAAAACAAACAAACCACCAAAACCAAAAACTAAATAATTGGGATGGGGTGGAATGAATCAAAATGCTAGTTTACCCCAAAGTAACAAAAGGTTGACATCTGAGTCATTTATATGGGACATGGAATCTCAATATTATTGAATACTATATTGTGATAGTTTTTTTGGTACTCTTGTTATAGATGCACAAATAAATCTTAGTATTCCTTCAGATATCAAGAGATTACTTCATACTATTGGATAGTTATGGGTGAAGAGAAGTTACATGTTTTGTTATTAATGCTGTGTTTAATTTTTTAATACCTTAGTACAAACAACTTCAGATCAATTCAAAATTAAAAGCCTATGAAAATATAATCAAATTAGAAAACTGTGTACTTGAGATTGAAGCATTCCCTAGCTGTTCCTTGAAAAGGATGCATCTCATGATCTGAGAAGGTTTTTTCTGGGTTTGTTTGGGGTTTTGCTGTTTGTTTCTTTGGGGTTTTTGCTTCGTTGGGTTTGTTTCTTTGTTTGGTTTGTTTTTTTATAGCATAGTACTCAATCATTCAGGTTTAAATTGTTAATCTTCACAATTAAGAAACAGAGCAAAGTTTAACACAATTAAAATGTTTATAGATTCTCCTGCTTTGTAAGCAGAAATATTGTTTTTGGCTGTGGTGTTCTTTGTGATATATTTACAGGAAAAAAAAACATAGAAAATGAATACTTTAGAAAGTGTTAATTAATTTATTTTTGAAAGGTTGATATAAAGTACGTTTTTCAAATCATTGTGTGAGCATATTTCTCCCAGTCCTATGCCATAGGTTTACAGATATGCTAACAGGCTGGCCCGATTGATAACTCTGTGGATTTCTGGACAGCAGCATCAATTATTGTGCTGTTCCCCAGTGAAAAACAGCTGCTGATATGATGATTTATTAAGCAGCATGGCTGCCCTGGAAGAAGACAAAAGGCCTTATTCTTCTCTCATTTTCCCATACATGAAACCAGAAGAATTTCATTGACTTCAAAGGAACTACTCATGTTTTACTGAAGAATGAGGCAGGTCTGAATCAAGTTTGAGTCCTGTATGCTGACAGGTTAAAGGAAAGTGTATCCATTACACAGTTAATGTACAGAACAAAGCAGATCTGACCACTCATGAGCTCCTTGCTGGGGGGAGAAGTTGTGTATTAAAGGAAGAAATATGTCAAAAAAGTGAGCAGATGAGAATATCAATAATATTTCTTCATTAATCATCTAGAAGGTCACTCCTTAACAATAGACACCATTGTCATTCTTAAAGTCCACCATGAGCAACTAAACTAGAATACTGAGGAAATAGTAACTCTATCAGGAGCAACGAGTATTTATGAGGCAGGTGTTTCCTTATGCTTCTGTTTCAAAATTGTCACAAATTATTTATGCAAATCAAAATGGCAAAACTAAAACTGACAGGTGAGAAGCTTTAATTCAAGAGCTAAAAACTGTCTAGATCTTTCATTCATACTAATGGCAAAGCTGGGAAAAGGAACTCCCAAAGTCTGGTCCGGCACTTTTCTTCACTAAGCACTACAGTCTCTTATGATCCACATAACACAGCTCCAAAAAGGGAGGATATATTACAGTCTTATCTGAAAAGCAGCAACAGAAAAGCAATTAAGATTAGAATTTCAGTTTCCACAGACTAAACCAAAACTGAACTGATCTGTATTCATGAAGAATATTGTGCACTGCAAAAACAAGGATGAAATACTTTGAAGTTTTGGACCAGACTTATTTTCCATATTTTGGTTTCTTAAATAGTAATTCAACAATTGAAGCTAAAGTAATTTGATTTCCAAAATTATTCCTTTCTGAAATTATATACTGATGGCAGATTTGTGTATACGCACTCCTTGCATATAGCTAGTACCTGCTAGCACTGCCAAAGCTTCAAGGAAGCAATAACAGAAGCTGCAAATTACACGTCAAAAGTATTTACTTGATCATTTAGGTTACTATTATTAACTAGTTAATATTGGTTTTAAAACCAGCAATCTTGACAGAAATACTAGTAAACAAATGTGAAAAAATGGGAGCAAACAATTAGTATGAACTAAGAATCCCTTGAACAGTAGTTTTATTGAATATTTACAGACAAAAAGTCCAAACATACAAACAAAATCCAACCCGAACAAAAAACAAACCAAACCAAAAACCACCAACCAAACAAAACACCCAAAAAAAAAGCACCCCGTAACTTCAAATAACACTGCACTACAAAGTGAGTTCTGAAGAGAGGGTTAAAATCTAAGCGATGGGAAGAGTAGTTGTGAACAAAGTCTTCAGCAAAGGCAACTTTCACAGGTCCACAGAAAAGCAGGTGGACACTCTTAACAGTGTGTTGGTGTAAAATGGAATTTTACTGCAAAATACCTAGGGACTAAGAAACTGGTCAGTCCACAAGTAGTGACAACTGTCTTTAATAACATCTAGGGAAAGCAGGGTTTAAAAGAACTGCATCAGATAAACTGATTTTCCTCATTTTTTTTCTTCTGTGGAATAAAATTCAGTATATGCTTTTATCCAATCCATGTTTCAGTTTTAAAACCGTTTGTGAAGTCTCTGTAGTTGGACATTAGGAGTCACATACTCTGTAATATTGAAACAAAATACCATTCAGTTATCCTACAAGAAATAACAACTGTATTATTTCAACTTAATAAAGAAATAAAAGTAGCCAGTCATCTGGGCACAGAATAAATTGCATTTTTAAGAATATAGTTGATGCTGTCAATTAAATGTCAAAGAAGCATGCACATAAATATTTCAGTTTTATATCTGGTTAGGGAAAGAGATAAAAGGATATCCCGTATACACTGTGTGAGCACACACAAATCTCATCTAAACTCTGGTCTTGCATGTTCCAAATCCATACACTGACCCATGACTTACTGGTCCTCTTCAATTTCTGCTTTCAAGACTAGATGAATAAACATCTCTTGGTTAATCTAGGATAATTTATTAAAGATGGAAAGTAGTTATGATCATTTATTAGTGTTTAAAGGCCTTTATGAAAAGCAGGCCTTCAATATGCTTACCAGTACACAAACATATCAAGGAATCTTGCTCTAAGGAGCTTATAGTTTACATGAAGAGGAAAAAGATAAGGCCAGAAATTAAATATTAGTTTAAGAGGACAATTTCTGGTGTTTTTAACTTTTTGTAATATGCTGTTGTTGGGTCTTAGTAATCAACGAAAAGTTTTGACATAGATGGTATAAATTCAAAGAAAATCTAACTTTAAAATTCCAGCCAGCTACTTGGTATGACTCACAGTCCAATTTATTACCATTAGGTGTATGAGCACACAGGTGGAAGTAGAAGTTAAAAGGCCAGTAAGCACTCTGAACTTTCCCAGTGTATCTCAATTACAAAACCATATGTGTTAAAGACTGTGGCTGGGTGTGAAAACACTAAAAAAGCCCACAAATCAAAATAAACCAGTGCACTTAAATGATTTTTAAATTGTTGGTCTGTAATTTCATTTGGATTCCAACAACAAGCAGGTCAAGAGAGTGTTTCAGGCATGATTTGAACACAGAAAGCCTTTGCTGACTACTGAAATTAGCGCTGCATTGTGTACTGAGTAAAACCTGTTAAACATGAAATTACAACGTTCCACTGAACAAATTACAATTATTATCATGTCTCCCTGTAGATTCAGGTAATTACTGGAGAATTCCATAACTTAGTGAGAGAAAAGGTTATAATAACAATGTAAAAATGACAATTATTCGAAGAATGATGATGAAGCAATAAAACTCAATTTTTGTTATGCCAGCAGTAAAGATAGTGGAAGCTGTGCTGTATCTTAGGTGTCTAAAAATTAAATGCTCAAGTGTGAGTGAGCTAGGCATCCTAGGTCCATTTCACAGGCAGTAGAGATAAAGGACCACCTCCAAAGGGCAGCTCGCCTTATCCCAATATAATGTCTAGAAGATGTTGGAGGAATCAGTTTCCATCTGTGGTGTCTCTCTCTGGCTTTAATTGGATTGTAGGAGGATTACCTCAGATTTATACAAATTTGTGCTGCAGAAAGCACCAGATAACACTGTTAGGGTTTATAGTCTGTTTTTATATTACCTTTGCCTACACATTGGTTCTCTTTGCTTAATATATGTGAGAAATAGCTGACTCCTTTCTCTTCTTTAGGAAATGAAGCTTGAGCTGTTCTTCCATTTTGCTGAAGGAAAGGTCTCCAAGTCCATGAAGACTGAGCACTGATATCATCTACCGTGAAGCATGAAACATCAATATCACTTTTACCTGATATTACACAACAGCATAAAGGCCCAGGGTCACATGAAATCAGAATAACATTGCAAAAGGACCTGAACTTGTCTTGACTATTCACCGGCAACTAAACTAATCTAGTTAAACCATAAGAGATGAATTTGGACAACCAGACCAAAACTCTTCATAGGCTTTCATTCACTAGCAATTACGTACAAAAAAAGAAAAAAGAAAAAAAAAATCACATACAGAATCCAGACAAGCTTAAACACTTCAGCAACAATAATCACCCCACTAGGCACAGAACATGATTTGCTTTCACTGACCTTTTGCAGTTTGTGTTTCTCTTTCAGAAATTATATCACATTGAATCTCTATAAAATATTCTGAAAATCTAAATCATAACCCTCTTCTATATCATACCCTTTCTGAGTGTCACCTATCTTATTTCTTATTTGGTAACACTACTGAAGGAGTATCTTAATATTAAAATCATGGGGTTTTTTTTTTTGTCCATGTTTTGTACTGATTCAACGAGAGCTGTCACAAACTTTAGTCTCAAGTGTAAATGAAAGCGCAACACACAAGTCTCTCAACTAAACCAACTAATGACAAGGCATGTGTGGAACAGGAAATTACACTCTTCATGATTAAAGATTCATACAGGCAGCAAGAACACAGTCATAGCTACTGAAGATACACGCAAAAATGGGATTCAGGATCTTGCATTGTATTTGGAACCGAAGTTAAGAATGAACTTTAATATCCACCCCCAAAACATTTTTTTCCTAATAATTACACTCTGAAAAGGTTAGGAGACGCATCCTTTTTAATCCACTAGTGATCAAATTTCCTTCCAAGGGTGCAAATGCTGTATTTCACTAAGGATATGTGCTATTTATAGCATGGAAAAGACTGATGCCATGGAGATCTTTTCTATCACATTTCCCTCCTTCAATTTTTCTCCATCATAAAGTAAGCTTCCGCATTTTATTAACACTCAAAAAGAAAATAAAAGCAAATGCTCTTAGAACAAAGACAATGCAGAGAGTAGTCACCCAGAAACCAAGCCTGGACAGTGTGGTTAGAAAATGGATTGAGTAAATAGGAATGGGAGAGAGGTAGGAGAAAAATCAGTGTACAGTGGGGATTTCTTCTCTTATACTGTGTGCATAGGATCACAGAGGATGTCCTGGTACTTGAAGTCCCAGCATCACACAGTGAAGCCCTCATTCCCACCTATCAAAGTCATGGAAGTAGCAGTCACAAGTTAGATGGAGGTTAAACTCAGCAGAACAGCTGAAGGGCTTCATGAAAAGTCTTTTGAACACCAGTTTGCATTTTACATGATATATTCCATTCACTGATCTTGCAGCTAAACTTGTCCTACTGTCTGTTTAAGCACAAAGGAAAGGAAGGACCTAACATCTTTTGTTTGCTGACACTACTACCTTCCCGTGTACTACTATCTTCTTTATTATGTTTTAGACTGCACAGACACGGACTGTCTTTTCTATGTTTGAAAAATATCCCTTTAGACCTTTAATCACTGTCAGCAATGGATATCAGTGCAAAGCACAGCTGTTTTCCAAAATCTTAATCTCAATGCACAAGAACGAAAAACTTTGAGGAGTGATAGTGGTAGTGGATGAAAGTATAAAGTTTGCACAAAGGTCCATTTAAGGTCCTGGGTTTTGAAAAACACAATGAAGGGGGAAAAAAAGATGAATATACAATCAATGTCT